>JAZDUA010000652.1:0-600000 GCA_038098605.1 Gryllus longicercus | reverse complement strand
AGAAGCAATAGTGAAAATTGAAACTATATTCTTGAACTACAATTCTTGTCCAACTAATTCTTGGACGATCGTTGGGCATGTTATCTAAGCATTGACTTCCACTTAAACAAGTGGTAATGACTGTAGTCGAAAATACTTTCTACTAGTAAAGCATGAGTAAGTGAATCGACTGAGGTTCATGAGTGGACAAATATCTTTTTTATAAGTAGGACTACATATTTAACACACAGTAAGTATGAGAGGTGGAATAAGGACCTTGTTCAAGATCATTCAATACGTTTTTATAAAAAAACAGAAAAAACACTTTTTGGGCAGTAGATTTTTAATTTTTTATTAAATTCTCCTTTCAGCTGTATACATTTTTCTGAGCATTTTCTCAAATATTTTAAGCCGTCTGCAAAGTAGGATTTCGGAAGCTCGTCAAAATAGGCATTTGTTTCGGAGATGACTTCTTCGTTACACGTGAACCTTTGTCCGCAAAGCAATTTATTAAAGTTGGGAAATAAGAAAAAGTCACTGGGGACCAAGTCTGGCGAATAAGGTGAATGTTGTAATAATTGAAACTTTCATTCCATAACTTTGACCATCGCAACTGCGCAGGTGTGTACCCGTGCATTGTCTTGACGAAAAAGGATTTTTTCCTTTTCAGATAACGTTTTTACAAGCACCATATCTTGGATTTTCTAAGAACTTATTGAACGATCTAATACGAAACGAGAATGAAAGACTCAAAATTGATTGTTTGTTCAAAGAAATTGCAAAATGCCAAAAAATATCTCGTAAAGATATTGATTTTTGACGGACATTTCCATTTAATGTTTTCAGGCACTGAATTATTACACAAAATTAAATCCACAAAAGTGTCTCGCGATCTACTGACCCCGCATCAGAGGAGCCCGCAAGTGCGTTGGTGTTTAGTGTGTGGTCAAATATATGTGCCCCATCGGTACGTAAAGGGTTACCGGCTGTCCTCTAGTATTTATCTTCTTTCTAAGGCTTTTATACAAAGAGTGTGTCTAATTTACTTTTGATCTACAGAAGGGATGATTGTAAAGGTAAAAAGGCAAAGCGAAGAAGGGGGCAAAAGCTGATTCTTGACTGGCCACCGCTATTAAAGCTTACTTATAGTAAGAGAGATTTTCGTATTACCAGCCGCGTTAACTATTTTGGCCCACTCCCATAAGAGTAGTGCATGATGCAGCCGAGAAGTGGCGGTGTTCCTACACCGCGAATCGTCAGATCTGGCGCTCCATGTGGGCTTGCGTGTTTTCTCCTCCATGTACCTTCTCAGGGGCATCGCTCCAACAGTTGACGACTGGCTTCCCATGTGTGGTAGAGTATTGCATGTAAGTGTATGCTTGTAACAGGGGAGGATGGGACAAGGATAAGAATGGAAATCAAGCACTGTCTGTGCTCGCTTCGGCATTCACTTGAAATTGATCCACCGTATTTTTTTTTTAAAGAAACAAACACTGAAAGCTATTATCAGGACCGCTAGAATTTTCCAGACAGCTTATGAATCCGACATAGCTACAAACCTAGTGTTGAAAAGATCTACTAGGGCCTCTCGCTGAACCCAGCTCTTTCATGGGGAACATTGTTAGTGAATACGGGCCTCGGGCAATCCAGATATTACGCCGACCTAGCCCATAGACCAGGCCTGCACAGCATTTTGCAATTTTGGTGATCTCGGGAGCTGCAGGAGAGCCATTCTAGTGCAAATGCGGGAAGTGCAGAAGGGTGGGGATATGACTTATTCCAGGAGTGGGGACCGCCAATAAGAATGCGCAATTCGAACCGTAGTGCGTAAATTGAAAGAGCAATCGGCCAGAACATGGTGGGCTGTTACGTACAGTTACAGAACAAGTAACCAGTACGGACAAAACTCTGCAGCTCATAGCACGCCTTCCGATTTTGGAAAATTGAAAGTACTGAGGAAGGAACTTGATATTGAGTCCTTCACTCAGTGCTTGAGATGGCTTTCGTTTAACGAAGCCTATCAAGCCTTTGAAACCAACGAAGCTACGGCAACTCTAAAACAATTACCTCGAGACGTCCGCACTATAGGGCAAAGAAGACAAGCACTCCCATCGGACTTTATGAGGGCGAGTCTTTAATTGGCTGTCCGGGTAAAGCCTAGTCAACGGCAAAGTTGCCGACGTTTCGGTGGCCATTCTGCAACCTTCCTCAGGGCGCAGAATGCGACCAGAAGTCGCACAATGGGGCCAAAGTGCGTCGCAGAATGGCGACCGAAACGTCGGCACCTTTGCCGTGGACGCGGCGTCACCCGGACAGCCAATTAAATACTGACTCCGGCCGCGGAAGCCTACGCTCAAACCAGTGAGACCCTTTTGAGGAAACCACCTTTCCTGGAAAATTCGTGCATATATTTTTTCTCACTAATTAAAGAACTCGCGAACTCTCTTCAATTTTATGTAGATCCTCTCCACTCCAAATTCATTCCGGTACCCATCTCTACACAGCAGTGATTAGAGTCATGCTCACTTGTGCAAGACCTACTAGGGATTCAGTAACCAAATCAAATTGTTCATATACAGTCCGACAGACAGACATACGCTTTGCCGAAAAACAATTTTCGGAATCAAGGGTCCCATAACGTGAATTCTGACTACACGATATATTATAGTAAGTCATTTATTAAATACAGGAGGAAGAATCACCCACCTATAGTGACAAAACGAGTTTTTCAGACTTAAAAGAGCCGTGTTGCTCTGCAGCATTGCGTAACTTTATCTACATTGCGTTGTAGTATGCGAGAATGTTATAACAACAACAGTAATAATAATATTAATAAGATAACGATGGTGATAGCGCGTGAAATCTCCACGAGGGCCCAACCTCCGCAGCGATGGCGTACAGCGGCCATCTTGGCCCCATTGTGCGTCTGCTGGAGCGCATGACGGTGCTGCCCGTCGCGTCGGCTGCGCGATCCTCGGCGCTGCTCACCTTCCTCGTGGTGGCGCTGCTGGGCCAGTTCTACGACTTGTACATCCACCACGACACCATAGTGGACATCACGCGCCGGCTCAGCACCCTCAACCAGACTGGCCTCTGCACCGTCAAGGTTGGATGCTACTTCCACTACTGTCCTACTTACACTACATACAATATCATATATAATATATATAATGTGACGTCCGATTATCCGAACTTATTGGGACTAGGAAAAATGGGATAAATTCTGATAACCAAACATAAAAATGGCAAATGTACGTAAAATGGTTTTTGTATATAGTTTATAAACAAGGAACATTCCGAGTGACTGACAGCTGTAAAGCATTTACGATCGGTTGTTTGACTTTTGACGATTGACTTTTTGACGTATGACCGTTAGTTGTCATGGCCTTAAGGTAATGTTTGATTATCATAAAATTGTTGCGGGGTAATGTGGGCACCTTATCAGCCCAAAACCCGTTCATAAAACTAACAACAAATAATACTTATTCGTTATAATTTAAATAGCAAAAAAATGTCTAAGATTAGAATGTTTATGAGGTTTATAGCAACCCTAAACACATTTAAAAAGTGTTTATCGGTGCCGAAGTTCTTGCATCAAACTGTAACGTTTTTCGCAAAGCCACTGAATTATATTTTTTTTACTATACATCCTCAAACATATAGGCATAGTGTGTGTGTTTGTGTAAGTATAGGCTGTATCAGAGACAGAGAAAGAGAGAAAGAGAGAGAGAGAGTCCGTCGGCCCGCGCGCTGGTCCGTTCTTACGTCGTTCCATCCGTCCGTCGATCCGTTCGTCCGTCCGTCCGTCGGTCCGTCCGTCGGTCCATCCGTCCGTGGACCCATTCGTCCGTTGAACCGTCTGCCAGCGGTCCGTCCGTCCGACCGCCGGTCCGTCCGTCAGTCCGCACGTCGGTTCGTCCATCGCTCCGTCCGTCCGTCGGTCCAACCGTCGGTCTGTCCGTCCGACCGTCCATCCGTCCGTCGGTCCATACGCCGAAGGTCCGTCCGTCGGTCCGTCCGTCGGTCTGTCCGTCCGTCGGTCCGTAAGTCCGTTGGCCCGGCCGACCGTCCGTCAGTCCGCCCGACCGTCAGTCCGTCCGTCGGTCCGTCCGTCCAACGGTCCGTCCGTCCGTTTGTCCGTCCATTCGTCCGTCGGTCTGTCCGACAGTCCGTCGGTCCGTCCGTCCAGCAGTCCTTCCGCCTGTCGGCCAGTCGGTCAGTCCGTCAGTCTACCCATCCGTCGGCCCGTCAGTCAGTCCGTCCGTCCGTCCATCAGTTCGTCCGTCCGTCGGTCCGTCCGCCCGTCGGTCCGTCCGTCCACCCGTCGGTCAATCCGTCGGTCCGTCCGTTCGTCGATCCGTCGGTCCGACGGTCCTTCCGTCAGCCCGTCAGTCCGTCCGCCTGTCGGTCGGTCCTTCGGTCCGTCGGTCCGTCCATCCGTCGGTCCGTCCGTCGGTCCGTCCGTCGGTCCGTCCGTCCGTCGGTCCGTCCGTCCGTCGGACCGTCCGTCCGTCCGTCGGCCCATCCGTCCGTCAATCCATCCATCGGTTTGTCCGTCCGTCCATCCGTCCGTCGGTCCGTCCGTCCGACGTTCCATCCGTCCATCGATCCTTCAATCCGACGGTCCGTCCGCCCGTCGGTTCCGACATCCGTCCACCCGTCAGTCCGTCCGTCGGTTCCACCGTCAGTTCGTCCGTCCGTCCATCCATCCGTCTGTCCATCGTCTGTTCATCCGTCCGTCGATCAGTCCATCCGTCGGTCCGTCGGTCCGTCGGTCCGTCGGTCCGTCGGTCCGTCCGTCCGTCGGTCCGTCAGTCGGTCCGTCCGTCCGTCGGGCCGCCCGCCCGTACGACCGTCCGTCCGTCGGTCCGTCGGTCGGTCCGTCCGTAGTTCCGTCCGTCAGTCGGTCCGTCCGCCCGTCGGTCCGTCCGTTCGTAGATCCGTCCGACGGTCCGTCCGTTGGTCCATCCATCCGTCGGTCCGTCAGTCCGTCGGTCTTGCCGTCAATCGGTCCATCCGTCGGTCCTTCGGTCTGTCCGTCCGTCGGTCCATCCGTCGGTCAGTCGGTCGGTCCGTCCGCCGATCCGTCGGTCGGTCCGTCCGTCCGTCGGTCCGCCGGTCCGTCGGTCTGTCCGTCCGTCGGTCCGTCCGTCCGTCGGTCTGTCCGTCAATCGGTCCGTCAGTGCGTCGGTCTATCCGTCAATCGGTCCGACCGTCTGTCCGTCGGTCTGAACAACGTTCGGTCCGTCCGTCGGTCCGTCAATCGGTCAGCCCGTCGGCCCGTCCCTCGTTCCGTCCGTCCGTCGGTCCGTCCGTCGGTCCGTCGGTCCGTAAATCCGTCGGTCCGTCCGTCGGTCCGTCCGTCGGTCCGTCCGTCGGTCCGTCCGTCGGTCCGTCCGTTGGTCCGTCCGTCGGTCCGTCCGTCGGTCCGTCCGTCCGTCCGTCCGTCGGTCCGTCAGTCCGTCGGTCTATCCGTCAATTGGTCCGTCCGTTGGTCCGTCGGTCTGTCCGCCTGTCGGTCCGTCCGTCGGTCCGTCCGTCGGTTCGCCCGCCCGTCCGTCCGTCGGTTCGCCCGTCCGTCGGTCCGTCCGTCCGTCAGACCCGTCCGTCCGTCGGTCAATCCGATCGTCAGTCCGTCCATCGGTTTGTCCGTCCGTCCATTCGTCCGTCGGTCCGTCCGTCCGCCGTTCCATCCGTCCGTCGATCCTTCATTCACACGGTCCGTCCGTCGGTCCGACATCCGTCCACCCGTCGGTCCGTCCGTCGGTTCCACCGCCAGTTCGTCCGTCCGTCCATTCATCCGTCCGTCCGTCCGTCGTCTGTTCATCCGTCCATCGATTCGTCCATCCGTCCGACGGGCCGCCCGTCCGTCCGTTGGCCCGTACGACCGTCCGTCCGTCAAGCCGTCGGTCCTTCGGTCCGTTGGTCAGTCCGTCCGTCGGTCCGTCCGTCGGTCCGTCCGTCCGTCCGTCGGTCCGCCGGTCCGTCGGTCTGTCCGTCCGTTGTTCCATCAGTCCGTTGGTCTGTCCGTGTGTCGGTCCGTCCGTAGGTCCGTCCGTCGGTCCGTCCGTCGGTCCGTCCGTCGGTCCGTCCGTCGGTCCGTCCGTCGGTCCGTCCGTCAGTCCGTCAGTCGGTCCGTCCGTCGGTCAGTCGGTCGGGCCTTTGCTCGTTCCGTCCGTCGGTCCGTCCGTCCGTCCGTCGGTTCGTCAGTCAGTTGGTCCGTCCGTCCGTCGGTCAATCCGTCGGTACGTCTGTCGTTCCGTCCGTCGTTCCGTCCGTCATTCCGTCCGTCGGTCCGTCCGTCGGTCCCTCCGTCCGTCCGTCGGTCCGTCGGTCCGTCCGTCCGTCGGTCTGTCCGCCGGTCCGTTCGTCGGTCCGTCCGTCGGTCCGTCCGTCGGTCCGTCCGTCGGTCCGTCCGTCAGTCCGTCCGTCGGTCCGTCCATCAGTCAGTCGGTCGGTCCGTCGGTCGGTCCGTCCGTCGATCCGTCCGTGGTTCCGACCGTCCGTCGGTCCATCCGTCCGTCCGTCGGTCCGTCCGTCAGTCGGTCCGTCCGTCCGTCGGTAAATCCGTCAATCCGTCCGTCGTTCCGTCCGTCGGTCCGTCGGTCCGTCCGTCGTTCCGTCCGTCGGTCAGTCTTTCGGTCCGTCCGTCGGTCCGTCCGTTCTTCCGTCGGTCCGCCGGTCCGTCGGTCTGTCCGTCCGTTGTTCCGTCAGTCTGTTAATCTGTCCGTGTGTCGGTCCGTCCTTTGGTCCGTCCGTCGGTCCGTCCGTCGGTCCGTCCGTCGGTCCGCCCGTCAGTCCGTCCGTCCGTCGGTCAGTCGGTCGGTCCGTCCGTCGATCCGTCCGTCGTTCCGTCGGTCCGTCCGTCCGTCGGCCCGTCCGTCAGTCGGTCCGTCCGTCCGTCGGTCAATCCGTCGGTCCGTCCGTCGTTCCGTCCGTCGTTCCGTCCGTCGGTCCGTCCGTCGGTCCGTCCGTCCGTCCGTCGGTCCGCCGGTCCGCGGTCCGTCCGTCCGTTGTTCCGTCAGTCCGCTAGTCTGTCCGTCTGTCGGTCCGTCGGTCCGTCTATTGGTCCGTCCGTTGGTCCGTCCGTCGGTCCGTCCGTTGGTCCGTCCGTCGGTCCGTCCGTCGGTCCGTCCGTCGGTCCGTCCGTCGGTCCGTCCATCAGTCCGTCCGTCGGTCCGTCCGTCGGTCCGCCCGTCGGTTTGTCCGTCGGTCCGTCGGTCCGACCGTCAGACCGTCAGTCGGTCCGTCGGACCGTCGGTCCGTCGGTCGGTCCTTCCGTCGGTACGTCCGTCCGTCGGTCGATCCGTCGGCCCGTCCGTCTGTCCGTTCGACGGTCCGTCCCCCGGTCCGTCCGACGTCCCGTCCGTCGGTCCGTCCGTCGGTCCGTCCGTCGGTCCGTCCGTCGGTCCGTCCGTCGGTCTGTCCGTCGGTCCGTCCGTCGGTCGGTCCGTCGGGCCGTCCGTCGGTCCATCCGTCGGTCCGTCCGTCGGTCCATCCGTCGGTCCGTCCGTCGGTCCGTCCGTCGGTCCATCCGTTGGTCCGTCCGTCGGTCCGTCCCTCGGTCCGTCCGTCGGTCCGTCCGTCGGTCCGTCCGTCGGTCCGTCTGTCGGTCCGTCCGTCCGTCCGTCCGTCCGTTGGCCCGTACGAGTGTCCGTCCGTCGATCCGTCGGTCCGTCGGTCCGTCTGCCCGTCGGTATGTTCGTCCGTCGGTCCGTCAGTCCGTCGGTCTATCCGTCAATCAGTCCGTCCGTTGGTCCGTCGGTCTGTCCGCCTGTCGGACCGTCCGTCGGTCCGTCTGTCGGTCCGTCCGTCCGTCGGTCTGTCCGTCCGTCGGACCGTCAGTTCGTCGGTCTATCCGTCAATTGGTCCGTACGTCTGTCCGTCGGTCTGTCCGTCGCTCTGTCCGTCCGTCAGTCCGTCGCTCCGTCCGTCCGTCGGTCCGTCCGTCGGTCCATCCGTCGGTCCGTCCGTCGGTCCATCCGTCGGTCCGTCCGTCGGTCCGTTCGTCGGTCCGTCCGTCGGTCCATCCGTCGGTCCGTCCGTCGGTCCGTCCGTCGGTCCGTCCGTCGGTCCGTCTGTCGGTCCGTCCGTCCGTCCGTCCGTTGGCCCGTACGAGTGTCCGTCCGTCGATCCGTCGGTCCGTCGGTCCGTCCGTCCGTTTGTCTGTCCGTTGGTACGTTCGTCCGTAGGTCCGACCGTTCGTCGGTGCGTCGGTCTGGCTGTCCGTTGGTCCGTCAGTTCGTCGGTCTGTCCGTCTGTCGGTCCGTCGGTCCGTCCATAGGTTCGTCTGGTCGTCGGTCCGTCAGTCCGTCGGTCTGTCCGTCGGTCCGTCCGTTTTATTCAGTGATATTGCGAAAAAAGTTACGGTTCGTTGCAAGAATCTCGTGTGTCTCTGCGTGTTTAGGTTTGCGATACCTCAAAAAAATTTCAAAAAAATAAAAATCTAAAATTTTGAAAAAAGAAGAATATTAACGAACAACGAAAGAAGCATACGAACGAGCAACGTGTCGTGCGACTAGCGACAAACGTTATTGTCGTGCGACTAGCGACAAACGACGAGTGACGAGTGACAAGCGACCAGCGACTGGCTAGAACGACGAGCGAAGTACGAAGGAAGATGAGACATAAAACACAAAAGAAAAGAAAATTCTAAAATTTTGAAAAAACGAAAAATATAAAAATTCAAAAATATTAAAATTTGAAAAATGAAACAAATTTTAAAAAAATTCAAATAATATAAAAAATCGAAAAATATAAAATATCAAAAATATAAATTTCAAAAAAATAATAATAAAAAATCTAAAATTTTGAAAAAAGAAAAATAATAACGAACGACGAACAACGAAAGACGCATACGAACGAGAAACAAGCGACTACGACATGCGACGTGGGAAGTGCAACGTTCGACGTGCGACAACGACGCGACGTAACGACGCGACGGACGACGAGTGACAAGCGACCAGCGACTGGTTACGAACGACGAGCGAAGTACGAAGGAAGATGAGACAAGATGAGACAAAAGACAAGAAAATTCTAAAATTTTGAAAAAACGAAAAGTATAAAACTTCTAAAAAATAAAAAATTGAAAATATAAAAAATCGATAAATATAAAAAATCCAAAAACATGAAAATGCGAAAAATATAAAAATTCGAAAAATATAAAAAAATCAAAAAATATAAAAAATCGAAAAATATCAAAAATCGAAAAATATAAAAAATCAAATATATAAATTTCAAAAAACAAATAAAAATCAAAAACCTACATTTTTGAAAAGATAAATAACAACGAACGACGAACAACGAAAGACGCATACGAACGAGCAACAAGCGACGAGCTACATTCGACGTGCGACGTGCGACAACGACGCGACGTAACGACACGACGTAACGACGAGTGACAAGCGACATGCGACTGGCTACGAACGACGAAGGAAGTACGAAGGAAGATGAGACATGATGTAACAAAAGAAAAGAAAATTCTAAAATTTTGAAAAAACGGAAAATTTTAAAAATCAAAACTCTAAAAAATCGAAAAATATAAAAAATCTAAAAATATAAAAATTCGAAAAATATAAAAAATCAAAAAATATAAAAATTCGAAAAATATAAAAAATCAAAAAATATAAAAAATAAAAAATATCAAAAAATCGAAAAATATAAAAAATCAAAAATATAAATTTCAAAAAAAATAAAAATCAAAAACCTACAATATTGAAAAAGAAATATAATAACGAACGCGGAACAACGAAAGACGCATACGAACGAGCAACAAGCGATTACGACATGCGATGTGCGACGTGCGATGTTCGACGTGCGACAACGACGCGACGTAACGACGCGACGTAACGACGAGTGACAAGCAACCAGCGACTGGTTACGAACGACGAGCGAAGTACGAAGGAAGATGAGACATGATGTAACAAAAGAAAAGAAAATTCTAAAATTTTGACAATACGAAAAATATCAAAATTGAAAAATATAAAAAATCGAAAAATATCAAAAAATCGAAATTATAAAAAATCGAAAAATATAAAAATGCGAAAAATATAAAATTCGAAAAATATAAAAAACAAAAAATATAAAAAATCGAAAAATATAAAAAATCGAAAAATATAAAAAATCAAAAATATAAATTTCAAAAAAATAAAAATAAAAAATCCAAAATTTTGAAAAAAGAAAAATAATAACGAACGACGAACAACGAGAGACGCGTACAAACGAGCAACAAGCGACGTGCCACATGCGACATGCGACGTGCGACGTGCGGCAACGACGCGACGTAACGAGGCGACGTAACGAGTGACAAGCGACCAGCGACTGGTTACGAACGACGAGCGAAGTACGAAGGTAGATGAGACATGATGAGACAAAAGAAAAGATAATTCTAAAATTTTGACAAACCAAAATGTATAAAAATTCAAAAATATAAAAACTCGAAAAATATAAAAAATCAAAAAATATAAAAATTAGAAAAATATAAAAAATCGAAAAATATAAAAATTCGAAAGATAAAAAAAAATCAAAAATATAAATTTAAAAAAATAAAAAAACGGAAATCTAAATTTTGAATAAAGGAAAGTAATAACGAACGACGAACAACGAAAGGCGCATAGGAATGAGCAACAAGCGACGTGCGACATGCGACGTGCGACGTGCGACGTGCGACATTCGACGTGCGACGACGCGACGTAACGACGCGACGTAACGAGTTACAAGCGACCAGCGACTGCCTACGAACGACGAGCGAAGTACGAAGGAAGATGAGGCATGATGAGACAAAAGAAAAGAAAATTCTAAAATTTTGACAAAACGAAATCTATAAAAATTCAAAAATATAAAAAATCGAAAAATATAAAAAATCAAAAAATATAAAAATTCAAAAAATTTAAAAAATCAAAAAATATTAAAAATAGAAAAATATAAAATATCGAATGATAAAAAAATCAAAAATATGAATTTAAAAAAAATAAAAATCAAAAATCTAAATTTTGAAAAAAGAAAAATATTAACAAACGACGAACAACGAAAGGCGCATACGAATGAGCAATAAGCGACGTGCGACATGCGACGTGCGACGTTCGACGTGCGACGACGGGACGTAACGACGCGACGTAACGAGTGACAAGCGACCAGGGACTGCCTACGAACGACGAGCGAAGTACGAAGGAAGATGAGACATGATGAGACAAAAGAAAATTCTAAAATTTTGAAAAAACGAAATATATAAAAAATCAAAAAAATCAAAAATTGAAAAACATAAAAAATCGATAAATATAAAAAATCCAAAAACATAAAATTGCGAAAAATATAAAAATTTAAAATATATAAAAAATCAAAAAATATAAAATATCGAAAAATATAAAAAATCGAAAAATATAAAAAATCAAAAAAATAAATTAAAAAAAATCAAAAATCTAAAATTTTGACAAAAGAAAAATAATAACGAACGACGTACAACGAAAGACGCATACGAACGAGCAACAAGCGACGAGCGACATCAACGTGCGACGTGCGACAACGACGCGACATAACGACGCGACGTAACGACGAGTGACAAGCGACCAGCGACTGTTTACGAACGACGAGCGAAGTACGAAGGAAGATGAGACATGATGAGACCAAAGAAAAGAAAATTCTAAAATTTTGACAATACGAAAAATATCAAAATTGAAAAATATAAAAAATCGAAAAATATAAAAAAATCGAAATTATAAAAAATCGAAAAATATAAAAATGCGAAAAATATAAAATTCGAAAAATATAAAAAACAAAAAATATAAAAAATCGAAAAATATAAAAAATCGAAAAATATAAAAAATCAAAAATATAAATTTCAAAAAAATAAAAATAAAAAATCCAAAATTTTGAAAAAAGAAAAATAATAACGAACGACGAACAACGAGAGACGCGTACAAACGAGCAACAAGCGACGTGCCACATGCGACATGCGACGTGCGACGTGCGGCAACGACGCGACGTAACGAGGCGACGTAACGAGTGACAAGCGACCAGCGACTGGTTACGAACGACGAGCGAAGTACGAAGGTAGATGAGACATGATGAGACAAAAGAAAAGATAATTCTAAAATTTTGACAAACCAAAATGTATAAAAATTCAAAAATATAAAAACTCGAAAAATATAAAAAATCAAAAAATATAAAAATTAGAAAAATATAAAAAATCGAAAAATATAAAAATTCGAAAGATAAAAAAAAATCAAAAATATAAATTTAAAAAAATAAAAAACCGGAAATCTAAATTTTGAATAAAGGAAAGTAATAACGAACGACGAACAACGAAAGGCGCATAGGAATGAGCAACAAGCGACGTGCGACATGCGACGTGCGACGTGCGACGTGCGACATTCGACGTGCGACGACGCGACGTAACGACGCGACGTAACGAGTTACAAGCGACCAGCGACTGCCTACGAACGACGAGCGAAGTACGAAGGAAGATGAGGCATGATGAGACAAAAGAAAAGAAAATTCTAAAATTTTGAAAAAACGAAAAATATAAAAATTCAAAAATATAAAAAATCGAAAAAATAAAAAAACCGAAAAATATAAATATCGAAGAATATAAAAAACAAAATATAAATTTCAAAAAAATGAAAAATTTAAAATTTTGAAAAAAGAAAAATAATAACGAACGACGAACAAAGAAAAACGCATACGAACGAGCAACAAGCGATTACGACATGCGACGTGCGACGTGCGATGTTCGACGAGCGACAACGACGCGACGTAACGACTTTCGACGTGCGACGACGCGACGTAACGACGCGACGTAACGACGAGTGACAAGCGACATGCGACTGGCTACGAACGACGAAGTACGAATGAAGATGAGACATGATGAGACAAAAGAAATGAAAGTTCTAAAATTTTGAAAAAACGAAAAATATAAAAATTCAAAAATATAAAAAATCGAAAAATATAAAAATTCGAAAAATATAAAAAATCAAAAAATATAAAAATTCGAAAAATATTAAAAATCAAAAAATATAAAAAATCGAAAAATATCAAAAATCGAAAAATTTAAAAAATCAAATATATAAATTTCAAAAAACAAATAAAAATCAAAAACCTACAATTTTGAAAAGATAAATAACAACGAACGACGAACAACGAAAGACGCATACGAACGAGCAACAAGCGACGAGCGACATTCGACGTGCGACGTGCGACAACGACGCGACGTAACGACACGACGTAACGACGAGTGACAAGCGACATGCGACTGGCTACGAGCGACGAGCGAAGTAAGAAGGAAGATGAGATATAATGAGACAAAAGAAAAGAAAATTCTATAATTTTGACAAAACGAAATCTATAAAAATTCAAAAATATCATAAATCGAAAAATATAAAAAATCGAAAAATATAAAAAATCAAAAATATAAATATCAAAAAAATAAAAAATCTAAAATTTTGAAAAAAGAAAAATAACAACGAACGACGAACAACGAAAGACGCATACAAACGAGTAACAAGCGACTGCGACCTGCGACGTGCGACGTTCGACGTGCGACGACGCGACGTAACGACGCGACGTAACGACGAGTGACAAGCGACCAGAGACTGGCTACGAAAGACGAGCGAAGTACGAAGGAAGATGAGACATGATTAGTCAAAAGAAAAGAAAATTCTAAAATTTTGAAAAAACGGAAAATATAAAAATTAAAAAATATAAAATTCGAAAATATAAAAAAACGAAAAATATAAAAATTCCAAAAATATATAAAATCAAAAATATAAAAGATCGAAAAATATAAAAAATCGAAAAAAAAAAAAATCAAAAATATTAATTCAAAACAAATAAGAATCAAAAATCTAAAATTTTGAAAAAAGAAAACTAATAACGAACGACGAACAACGAAAGACGCATACGAACGAGCAACAAGCGACGTGCGACATGCGACGTGCGACAACGACGCGACGTAACGACGAGTGACATGCGACCAGCGACTAATTACGAACGACGAACGAAGTACGAAGGAAGATGAGACATGATGAGACAAAAAAAGAAAATTCTAATATTTTGAAAAAACGAAAAATATTAAAATTCAAAAATATAAAAAATCGAAAAATATAAAAAATCGAAGAATATAAAAAATCGAAAAATTAAAAAATCGAAAAATATAAAAAAATCAAAAAAATTAAAAAATCGAAAAATATAAATATTTAAAAAATTCAAAAAAATCAAAAATATAAATTTCAAAAAAAGTAAAATTCTAAAATCTAAAATTTTGAAAAAAGAAAACTAATAACGAACGACGAACAACGAAAGACGCATACGAACGAGCAACAAGCGACGTGCGACATGCGACGTGCGACGTGCGACAACGACGCGACGTAACGACGCGACGTAACGACGAATGACAAGCGACCAGCGACTGGTTACGAACGACGAGCGTAGTACGAAGGAAGATGAGACATGATGAGACAAAAGAAAAGAAAATTCTAAAATTTTGAAAAAACGAAAAATATGAGAATACAAAAATATAAAATATCGAAAAATAAAAAAAACGAAAAATTTAAAAATTCAAAAAATAAAAAAAATTGAAAAATATAAAAAAATCGAAAAATATAAAAAATCGAAAAATATAAAAAATCGAAAAATATAAAAAATCGAAAAATATAAAAAATCGAAAAATATAAAAATTCAAAAATAAATTTCAAAAAAATAAAAATTAAAACTAAAATTTTGAAAAACGAAAAATAATAACGAACGACGAACAACGTAAGACGCATACGAACGAGCAACAAGCGACTACGACATGCGACGTGCGACGTGCGACGTTTGACGTGCGACAACGACGCGACGTAACGGAGCGACGGAACGACGAGTGACAAGCGGCCAGCGAATGGTTACGAACGACGAGCGAAGTACGAAGAAAGATGAGACATGATGAGACAAAAGAAAAGAAAATTCTAAAATTTTGAAAAAACGGAAAATATAAAAATTCAAAAATATAAAAAATCGAAAAATATAAAAATCGAAAAATATAAAAAATAAAAAAATTCGAAAAATATAAATAATCGAAAAATAAAAAATAATAAATATAAATTTCAAAAAAAATAAAAATAAAAAATCTAAAATTTTGAAAAAACTAAAATTATAACGAACGACGAACAACGAAAGACGCATACGAACGAGCAACAAGCGTCGTGCGACATGCGACGTTCAACGTGCGACAACGACGCGACGTAACGACGAGTGACAAGCGACCAACGACTAGTTACGAACGACGAGCGAAGTACGAAGGAAGATGAGACATGATGAGACAAAAGAAAAAAAATTTAAAATTTTGAAAAAACGAAATCTATAAAAATTCAAAAATATAAAAAATCGAAAAATATAAAAAAAATATAAAAAATCAAAAATATAAATTTAAAAAAATAAAAATAATAAATCTAAAATTTTGAAAAAATAAAAATAATAACGAACGACGCACAAAGAAAGACGCATACGAACGAGCAACAAGCGACTACGACATGCGATGTGCGACGTGCGACGTTCGACGTGCGACGACGCGACGTAACGACGAGTGACAAGCGACCAGCGACTGTTTACGAACGACGAACGAAGTACGAAGGAAGATGAGACTTGAGACAAAAGAAATGAAAGTTCTAAAATTTTGAAAAAACGAAAAATATAAAAATTCAAAAATATAAAAAATCGAAAAATATAAAATATCGAAAAATATCAAAAATAGAAAAATATAAAAAAATAAAAATATAAATTTCAAAAAAATAAAAATCAAAAACCTACAATTTTGAACAGATAAATAACGAACGACGAACAACGAAAGACGCATACGAACGACCAACAAGCGACGAGCGACATTCGTCGTGCGACGTGCGACAACGACGCGACGTAACGACGAGTGACCGTTGACATGCGACTGGCTACGAACGACGAGGGAAGTACGAAGGAAGATGAGTCATGATGAGACAAAAGAAAAGAAAATTCTAAAATTTTGAAAAAAAACGGAAAATAAAAAAATTCGAAAAATATAAAAAGTCAAAAAATATAAAAAATCAAAAAATATAAAAAGTCAAAAAATATAAATTTCAAAAAAATAAATATCAAAGATCTACAATTTTGAAAAAAGAAAACTAATAACAAACGACGAACAACAAAAAAAGCATATGAACGAGCAACAAGCGACGTGCGACATGCGACGTGCGACGTGTGACAACGACGCGACGTAACGAGTGACAAGCGACCAGCGACTGGTTACGAGCGACGAACGAAGTGCGAGGGAAGATGAAACATGATGAGACAAAAGAAAAGAAAACTCTAAAATTTTGAAAAAACGAAAAATATAAAAATTCAAAAATGTAAAAAATCGAAAAATATAAAAAAATCGAAAAATATAAAAAATCGAAAAATATAAAAAATAAAAAATATAAAAAATCGAATAATATAAAAAATCAATAAATTCAAAAAAATCGACGTGCGACAACGACGCGACGTAACGACGCGACGTAACGACGCGACGGAACGACGAGTGACAAGCGACCAGCGACTGGTTACGAACGACGAGCGAAGTACGAAGGAAGATGAGACATGATGAGACAAAAGAAAGAAAATTTTAAAATTTTGAAAAAACGAAAAGTATAAAAATTCAAAAATATAAAAAATCGAAAAATATAAAATATTGAAAAATGTAAAAATTCGAAAAATATAAAAAATCAAAAAATATAAAAAATCGAAAAATATAAAAAATCGAAAAATATAAAAAATAAAAAATATAAATTTTAAAAAAAATAAAAATCAAAAATCTAAAATTTTGAAAAAAGAAAGATTATAACGAACGATGAACAACGAGAGACGCATACAAACGAGCAACAAGCGACGTGCGACATGCGACGTGCGACGTGCGGCAACGACGTGATGTAACGACGCGACGTAACGACGAGTGAGAAGCGACCAGCGAATGGTTACGAACGACGAGCGAAGTACGAAGGGAGATGAGACATGATGAGACAAAAGAAAAGAAAATTCTAAAATTTTGACAAAACGAAATCTATAAAAATTCAAAAATATAAAAAATCAAAAAATATAAAAAATCAAAAAATATAAAAATTCAAAAAATTTAAGAAATCAAAAAATATTAAAAATAGAAAAATATAAAATATCGAAAGATAAAAAAATCAAAAATATAAATTTTAAAAAAATCAAAAATCTAAATTTTGAAAAAAGAAAAATAATAACGAACGACAAACAACGAAAGACGCATACGAACGAGCAACAAGCGACGTGCGACATGTGACGTGCGACGACGCGACGTAACGACGCGACGTAACGGCGAGTGACAAGCGACCAGCCACTGGATACGAACGACGAGCGAAGGAAGATGAGACATGATGAGACCAAAGAAAAGAAAATTCTAAAATTTTGACAATACGAAAAATATCAAAATTGAAAAATATAAAAAATCGAAAAATATAAAAAATCGAAATTATAAAAAATCGAAAAATATAAAAATGCGAAAAATATTAAAATTCGAAAAATATAAAAAACAAAAAATATAAAAAATCGAAAAATATAAAAAATCGAAAAATATAAAAAATCAAAAATATAAATTTCAAAAAAATAAAAATAAAAAATCCAAAATTTTGAAAAAAGAAAAATAATAACGAACGACAAACAACGAGAGACGCATACGAACGAGCAACAAGCGACGTGCGACATGCGACGTGCGACGTGCGACGTGCTGCAACGACGCGACGTAACGACGCGACGTAACGACGAGTGACAAGCGTCCAGCGACTTATTACGAACGACGAACGAAGTACGAAGGAAGATGAGACATGATGAGACAAAAGAAAAGAAAGTTCTAAAACTTTGAAAAAACGAAAAACATAAACATTCAAAAATATAAAAAATCGAAAAATATAAAAAATCGAAAAATATAAAAATCAAAAAATATAAAAATCGAAAAATATAAAAATTCGAAAAATATAAAAAAAGAAAAATATAAAAAATCGAAAAATATAAAAAATCGAAAAGTATAAAAAATCAAAAATATAAATTACAAAAAAATCTAAAATTTTGAAAAAAGAAAAATTATAACGAACGACGAACAACGGAAGACGCATACGAACGAGCAACAAGCGACTACGACCTGCGACGTGCGACGACGCGACGTAACGACGAGTGACAAGCGACGAGCGACTGGCTACGAACGACGAGCGAAGTACGAAGGAAGATGAGACATGATTAGACAAAAGAAAAGAAAATTGTAAAGTTTTGAAAAAACGAAAAGTATAAAAAATCAAAAATTTAAAAAATCGAAAAATATAAAAAATCGAAAAATATAAAAATTCGAAAAATATAATAAATCAAAAAATATAAAAAATCGAAAAATATAAAAAATCGAAAAATATAAAAAATCAAAAATATAAATTTCAAAAAATAAACAATCGAAAATTTTGAAAAAAGAAAAATAATAACGAACGACGAACAACGAAAGACATAAGAACGAGCAACAAGCGACTACGACATGCGATGTGCGACGTGCGATGTTCGACGTGCGACAACGACGCGACGTAACGGCGCCACGTAACGACGAGTAACAAGCGACCAGCGACTGGCTGCGAACGACGAGTGATGTACAAAGGAAGATGAGACATAATGAGACAAAAGAAAAAAAATTCTAAAATTTTGAAAAAACGAAAAATATAAAAATTCAAAATTATAAAAAATCGAAAAATATAAAAAAATCGAAAAATATAAAAAATCGAAAAATATAAAAATTCGAAAAATATAAAAAAAGAAAAATATAAAAAATCGAAAAATAAAAAAATCGAAAAATATAAAAAATCATAAAATATAAATTTAAAAAAAAATAAAAATAAAAAATCTAAAATTTTGAAAACAGAAAAATAATAACGAACGACGAACAACGAAAGACGCATACGAAGTAGCAACAAGCGACTACGATCTGCGACCAACGACGTGCGACGTTCGTCGTGCGACGACGCGACGTAACGACGCGACGTAACGAGTGACAAGCGACCAGCGACTGGCTACGAACGACGAGCGAAGTACGAAGGAAGATGAGACATGATTAGACAAAAGAAAAGAAAATTCTAAAATTTTGAAAAAACGAAAAATATAAAAAATCAAAAATTTAAAAAATCGAAAAATATAAAAAATCGAAAAATATAAAAATTCTAAAAGTATAAAAATTCGAAAAATATAAAAATTAAAAAATATAAAAAATCGAAAAATATAAAAAATCGAAAAATATAAAACATCAAAAATATAAATTTCAAAAAAAATCTAAAATTTTGAAAAAAGAAAAATAATAACGAACGACGAACAACGAAAGACGCATACGAACGAGCAACAAGCGACTACGACATGCGATGTGCGACGTGCGATGTTCGACGTTCGACAACGACGCGACGTAACGACGCGACGTAACGACGAGTGACAAGCGACCAGCGACTGGCTGCGAACGACGAGTGAAGTACAAAGGAGGATGAGACATGATGAGACAAAAGAAAAAAAATTCTAAAATTTTGAAAAAACGAAAAATATAAAAATTCAAAATTATAAAAAATCGAAAAATATAAAAAATCGAAAAATATAAAAATTCGAAAAATAGAAAAAATTAAAAAATATAAAAAATCGAAAAATAAAAAAAATCGAAAAATATAAAAAATCAAAAATATAAATTAAAAAAAATAAAAATCAAAAATCTAAAATTTTGAAAAATGAAAAATAATAACGAACGACGAACGACGAGTGACAAGCGACCAGCGACTTGCTACGATCGACGAGCCAAGTACGAAGGAAGATGGGACATAAAACACAAAAGAAAAGAAAATTCTAAAATTTTGAAAAAACGAAAAATTAAAAATTCAAAAATATAAAAATTCGAAATATATAAAAAATCAAAATTATAAAAATTCGAAAAATATAAAAATTCAAAAATATAAAAATTCGAAAAATATAAAAATTAGAAAAATATAAAAATTCAAAAAATATAAAAATCGAAAAATATAAAAAATCGAAAAATATAAGAAATCGAAAAATATAAAAAATCAAAAAATATAAAAAATCAAAAATATAAATTAAAAAAATAAAAATCTAAAATTTTGAAAAAGGAAAAATATTAACGAACAACGAAAGACGAACGAGGAACGAGTCGTGCGTTTAGCGACAAAAGTTATTGACGGATGGACCGCCGGACGGAACGCCGGACGGACCGACAGACGGGCCGACGGACGGACTGCCGGATGGACCGACCGACGGACCGTCGGACCGACGGACGGTCGTACGGGCCAGCTGACGGACGGTCTGACGGACGGACCGACAGGCGGACCGATGGACGGACCGACGGACGGAATGACCGACGGACCGACTGACGGACCGACGGACGGAATGACCGACGGACCGACGGTCGGATCGACGGACGGACCGACGGACGGACCGACGGACGGACCGACCGACGGACCGACGGACGGCGGGCGTACGGGCCAACGGGCGGACGGACTGACGGACGGGCGGCCCGACGGACGGACAGACGGGCAGACGGACGGATGTACCTACGGATTTACTGACGGACGGATGGATCGACGGACGGATGGAACGTCGGACGGTTCAACGGACGGACGGATCGACTGACGGACTGGCCTACGAATTGACTTACGGACGGACGGTTCGTCGGACGCATGGAACGACGGACGAACGGACCAACGCGCAGGCCGACGGACTCTCTCTATGTCTCTGATACAGCCTATACATATACACACACATTATGCGTCTATGTTTGAGGCTGTATAATATAGCATATAATTCAGTAGCTTTGCGAAAAACGTTACAGTTCGATGCAAGAACCTCGGCACCGAAACAATTTTTAAATGTGTTTCGAGTTGCTATACTTCATAATTATTTCTTTTTTTAGACATTTTTTAGCTATTTAAAGAATAACGAATGTTATTTGATGTTAGTTTTATGAACGGGTTTTGTGCTGAGAAGGTTCCCACATTACCGCGCAACAATTTTATTATAACCAAACATTACCTAAGTCCTAGACATCTAACTTTACATTGTCAAACAACCGATCGTAAATACATTACAGCTGTCAGTCACTCGGAATGTTCCTTGTTTATAACCTATATACAAACAGCATTTTACGTACATTTGCCATTTTTATGTTTGGATATTAGAATTTATTCCGTTTTTACTAGGACCGACGGACGGACAGACCGAGGGACCGACGGACCGACGGACCGACGGACGGACGAACCGACGGACGGACGGACTGATGGACGGATGGATTGACGGACGATATGAGCGACGGGCGAACGGACCAACGGACGGGCCGACAGACGGACCGACGGACGGACCGACTGACGGACGGACGCCCTGATGGACGGACAGGGGGTCATCGGACGGAGGGACCGACGGATGGAGTGACGGACGGACGGATGTTTCGACGGACGGACGGATCGACGGACGGACTGACGGACGGACCGACGGACGGACCGACGGACGGATGGACCGGCGGAGGGACCGAAGGCCGGACCCACGGACGGATCGACGGATGGACGAACGGATCGACGGACGAATGGACCGACGGACGGACGGACGGACGGACGGACTGTTAGACGGACAGACCGACGGACTGACAGACCGACGGACGAACAGACCGACGGACGGACGGACCGACGGACGGAGGGATCGACTGACGGATGGACCGACGACGGACGGACCGACGACGGACGGTCCGACGGACGGATGGAAGGACGGACGGACGGACGGATGGACCAACGGACGGTCGAGCGGACCGACGGACGGACGTACCGATGGACGGACATACCTAAGGACGGACTGACGGACGGACGTATCGACGGACGGACGGATTGACTGACTGACGGACGGACCGATGGACGACCGACGGACGGATGGACGGACGGATCAACGAACGGATGGAGCGAGGGACGGACGGACCGACGGACGGACGGACTGACGGACGGACGGACCGACGGATCGACTGACGAACGGACCGACTGACGGACGGACTGACGGAAGGTTAGACGGATTGACGTACGGACCGAGGGACGGACGGACCGTCGGTCGGACCAATGGACGGACGGACGGACCGATGGACGGACGGACCGACGGACGGATGGATGGAAGGATCGATGGGCCGACGGACGGACCGACGGGCGAACGGACGTTAGAACCGATGGATGGACGGACGGGTCGTCGGACTGACGGTTCGACGGACGGACGGACCGATGGCCCGACGGACAGACGGACTGACGGACCGACGGGCGGACGGATAGAGGGACCGAGGGACCGACGGACGGACCGACGGACAGACGGCCCGACGGACGTCCCGACGGCACGACGGACAGACGGACAGACACACATCAACCGTGATAAAAATCATGAATAGTAACGGGACTAATGACCTTGAAGTAGACACGGCCGAAATCACTAAAAAATCAATCATCGAGGCTCTCGATGGGCGATTTCTCTAGAGGGCATGCGGCCAGCTACCAGACACGGAAACGGCAAGGTGCTTCAGGACAAGGTCGAAACTGTTCAAGGGGACTTGTAGCAGTACAAGCTCCAGTTCCTCTCCCCACTCAAACAATGCTGTTTATTGCAGGTTTTTGTGATCTTCGCCAACAGACATCGCATACGCGAGTTGCTCTATTCCGTCAACAACAATTTCGGGGCGGAGGGACACCGGTACAAGGCCTCCCACGCGCTGCTGCTGCGGCTCTGCGACCGCCGCGCGCTCACGCTCACCCTGGTCTACATGGCGCTGTTGTCGGTGTCGCTGTCGCTGCCCTTCCTCAGCGTCGCCATGCACCCGCACGAGTTTGTGGTACGCATTGTTATATTCAGTTCGTAGTTCGGCCATGCCTAGGCTGGACGCTGTGGTAGCAGTGAAGCCAAGAGATTTTACGTGATGCAATTTTACTATCACCCCGCTTCGAGGTGTTGTATATATGGACAAGGCAGTTAAGTTGAATCCTCTTTGAAGTTACTACTGCAAATGGTTGTTAGACACGGAAGGTGAACAACTGTGTTTTTGGATGTAATTTTAAACATTTTAAACCTTTAGTGGATGATCTTCGGAATATTTCTCTACATTTCGAAGCATTGCACTTCCAGAACCTCACGCTGAGGACTGATGCATATGTGGTGCTTCATACAAAACGCGGGGTGCATTTCCGATCTGGGAAACCAAGTAAATGATGAAATATACAAAATAAAGTGTACACCAAATAGTAAGCATCAAGAGTTTTATTGCCCAGAAAGGTACGATTTCCCACAATCCACTTTCGTAAATTAGTACCTCGATCCAGATGCCCAAGCACTATCACAGTCACTCTAATCAAAAATAGTCCAGATGGGGAAGTGGTGGAACTTATCTCGGCTTTTTTCGGGCAATATCGACAAGTTTCGTTCGCTCAGTTCGCCTGAGTTGGCGCTCGGCCCTGCTGGGAGGCGGGGGGTGGGGTGTCTATGGGCGTCATTCAATTTAAGACAATTAGATGGAAAAGAAGTAGTAACGGGGCAGAATTGTAGGGATAGCCAACTTGGAACCGGATTAGTTCATTGTTATTGTCATCTGGTAGATTGTAAGGCAGCCATTCTCTCTCTTGAGAGGTCTTTACACAGATTGTGCTGTGTTTATGTGAGAAATTTATTATAATTTATTATTATTATTATTGTCAACGGCGTTTCCCTTTAATAAATAGATTATTCCTTTTCGCGGAAACGCGTGGCTTTGCCATTGAACAATCATTTACACTATTTATGGAGTAGAGAAAGAGTAATAGGGTGAATTCTATTAGCGGGAACGTTTTCGTGGCTTGCTTTACAAAACTTTCTCAACAGTATAAACCCTCTAGTTTATGAAAGATTTACTCAATGTTAAGAAGCACATTGTACCTACACTGTTTGATGTAGGTAATCCTTACACTTGGGTTCCAAATAAAACAAAATATGTTCAAAATCTATTCTGAATATGTCAAGGTCATAGAGAAAATATAGTCTTCTACCCGCGCAAAATGACTATTATTCACTCATAGAAATTTCGCCACTCACTTGTACGTCAACTCGTGAATAATAGCCATCATTGAAGCTCATTGAAGAATATACTATTTTTCCTTATGTACAATGTTATAAATTGTTAAAAGTCATTGTAACATTATGTAATGAAATGCAGTGTAAATAATTTGCAAATCAGATTTGGATAGCTTATACCTAGGACTAGGATTTTGATGATCTAAAAACTTTATAAAATGCCCCAAAATAGTGCATTTATGACCTAAAAATCATTTTAAAATGCTCTACAACATATCCACTTCGTGATTTTTACACTACAAAATATTTTTTTTCTTAGTTTAAGCCAATAATTTGCCACAATAAAATATTTGGAATAAATTGAATACTGTAAAACTCGGTTAAGAATTGAAGTTAATATATTTTTGTTATAATGAAAAAATATTTTGTTAATATTGTTTACAATTTATTATTATTCTTTACTTACAATTTACATTCATATCAAAAACCGCTTGCATTTTGAGTTACAATGCGTCACAAAGACCATTTTTAGATTTTCAAATTCAAATGATTGACGAATTTCTAAAGTACGAAGTACTAATTTCGAAGTACTAAAAAATGAAATAAAACTACTGCAAAAATGACCAATCAATGACTTGAAAACTCAAAAACGCACAAAAAAAAGCCTTTTCCACAAGAAACCCTAACAAATACGTGTCAAACGTCTCAAAACACTGTGAAATTTGTTAGTACCAAAGAAGAAGTGATCGTCGAGAACGAGCAGAAATTTGCAAAATCCTAGCCCTACGTAAGGCCAAGCAGATGACCAGCAAGGTGAAATTCTTTAAAAAAAAAAAATAAAAAATAAAAAAAAAAATAAAAAAAAACATCTAGTTGGTTGGCTGTCCGCAGTCGGAGGCGGAGGGCGGCAACGCGACGGCGGCGGGGGCGTGGCGGCGGCGGCTGCCGTTCCGCATCTCGTACCCGCTGGACACGCAGCGGAGCGGCGCGCTGTACGCGCTCGTGCTGGCGGTGCACCTGGGCGTGGCCGTGTGCTTCACGCTGCTGCCGCCCACGTGCGACGGCTTCTTCGTGGGGCTCATGGGCCACGCGGCCGCGCAGCTGCAGGTGCTGCAGGCCTGGCTCAGGCAGGCGGGCGGCGGAGAAGAAGAGGAAGGCGAGGAGGAGGAGGAGGAACGCGCGCGCATGCGCCGCTGCTTGCGACACCATCGCGCGGTCCTCCGGTGCGACCCCTCGTCATTCATCATCATTCATCACATCATCATAATAATTTTATTTTCCAAAGAATTACATCGATAGTGTACATCAGTTGTTACTATTTACATTTTTTTTAAAAATTTAGAACTACAAAAACCATCGTCATAAAAACAACAAAACAAGAACAAAGAATATTAATTTTGCTAGACTACATTACATCTGTTAGCAAAAATACTTTTCTTATAAAATTTGTTTTATTCAGTACACTCCAATTCCTCTGTAAGTATTTTTTGTACTTGTCAGAGAGGGGTGTGTTAATTAGTACTTTTGTATGTTTGTTTGTTTTTTTGCATATAATAATAACCATAACAACAACAACAACAATAATAATAATAATAATAATAATAATAATAATAATAATAATAATAATAATAATAATAATAATAATAATAATAATAATAATAATAATAATAATAATAATAATAATAATAATAAAAGTAAAACGTCGGCCCCGTGGCGCAGACGGTTGCGGCAGCCATCGTCTGTGTCGAGGACGGTGCAGGTTCGAGTCCTGCATAGACATGGTCGTATTTGTGATTGTCCCTTCATCCCTCATCAACTTATCATCTCATTATTTACACATCAAGGCGTGACAATCATGTCGTAATGAGGAATTCAACTGACACGCTGATCCTGGAAAAGGTACACACGTTAATCGTGAAACGTGGTCAGTAATGGCCGATAATAATTATTATAATTGTAATAAAACTTGGCTAAACTCCCAGGTCATTGAAAAGACTGACACGTGCAAGGCATTGCTTCATTGGGAACACGTCCCAATTTGCGCTACGTTTTTAGAGGCGCCGACAGTCCCTAGATCTTCTCCTTGCGAAGTAGGTAGCAATCCGGAGTAGACTATACGACGCGTTCGTGATTTGAACAACACCAACACCAACACCAACACCAACACCAACACCAACACCAACACCAACACCAACACCAACACCAACACCAACACCAACACCAACACCAACACCAACACCAACACCAACACCAACACCAACACCAACACCAACACCAACACCAACACCAACACCAACACCAACACCAACACCAACACCAACACCAACACCAACACCAACACCAACACCAACACCAACACCAACACCAACACCAACACCAACACCAACACCAACACCAACACCAACACCAACACCAACACCAACACCAACACCAACACCAACACCAACACCAACACCAACACCAACACCAACACCAACACCAACACCAACACCAACACCAACACCAACACCAACACCAACACCAACACCAACACCAACACCAACACCAACACCAACACCAACACCAACACCAACACCAACACCAACACCAACACCAACACCAACACCAACACCAACACCAACACCAACACCAACACCAACACCAACACCAACACCAACACCAACACCAACACCAACACCAACACCAACACCAACACCAACACCAACACCAACACCAACACCAACACCAACACCAACACCAACACCAACACCAACACCAACACCAACACCAACACCAACACCAACACCAACACCAACACCAACACCAACACCAACACCAACACCAACACCAACACCAACACCAACACCAACACCAACACCAACACCAACACCAACACCAACACCAACACCAACACCAACACCAACACCAACACCAACACCAACACCAACACCAACACCAACACCAACACCAACACCAACACCAACACCAACACCAACACCAACACCAACACCAACACCAACACCAACACCAACACCAACACCAACACCAACACCAACACCAACACCAACACCAACACCAACACCAACACCAACACCAACACCAACACCAACACCAACACCAACACCAACACCAACACCAACACCAACACCAACACCAACACCAACACCAACACCAACACCAACACCAACACCAACACCAACACCAACACCAACACCAACACCAACACCAACACCAACACCAACACCAACACCAACACCAACACCAACACCAACACCAACACCAACACCAACACCAACACCAACACCAACACCAACACCAACACCAACACCAACACCAACACCAACACCAACACCAACACCAACACCAACACCAACACCAACACCAACACCAACACCAACACCAACACCAACACCAACACCAACACCAACACCAACACCAACACCAACACCAACACCAACACCAACACCAACACCAACACCAACACCAACACCAACACCAACACCAACACCAACACCAACACCAACACCAACACCAACACCAACACCAACACCAACACCAACAAACAGCAGCAACAACAAACAACAAACAACAACAATAATAATATCGGCCCCGTGGCGCAGACGGTTGCGGCAGCCGTTGCCTGTGCCGAGGGGGCTGCAGGTTCGAGTCCTGCGTAGTCATGGTCATATTTGTGATTGTCCCTTTACTTATCATCATAATCCTATCATCTCATAATTCACACTACAAGGCGTAACAACCTTGTGGTAATCCAAGGATACAACTGAAAAGCTGATCCTGAAAGAATTACACACGTTAATCGTGTAGCGTGGTCAGTAATGGCCTATACGCCAACAACAACAATAATAATAATAATAATAATAATAATAATAATAATAATAATAATAATAATAATAATAATAATAATAATAATCTTCATCATCATTAGCGGGCATCATTAGACCGTCACGACATTTCAAAATTATGCACTACACTTTCAGGACTAACGTCTTTAGCCGTTGACTGCTAAGTAAAAATCAATTAATTGACTTTTAATACTATTTAAGTACCATAAGAAAAACCCGGATGTATTGAGGCCATCCACTCCTTTGGAGGAATAACGTTAATTATCCTCATGGAGTAGTGTAAATACGATGGAAAGAGTGCACTGCTCACATTTCAATGCACAGTTACCGCGCATTAAATAATTTATAAAAATTCGCTAAATGAGACTGATAATTCAACATCATTTGAACAAGTTATAATATTTCACTTACTGCTTCATGGTCGTAATTCCAACCGGTTTCCTCTTTAGGTTCGTCAAAGAACTTGATGCCTTGATGCAGCCCATTTTATTCTTGCAGTTTGCAGCTAGTGTCGGTTGTTACGGCACAGGAGTAGTGTATATTGTTGCGGTAAGTCTACTGTTAAGTGAAGTAAAATTTATTTATTTTAAGATGGCTCCTTTATCTTAAAAACAAAACAAATTAACTTTGATTATTTGGCCAAACTTCTCTCTAGTGATACAACACGTATATCGTGATGGTCCAAACGGGCTGGTCGAATATAATTAAATTGGTTTTAATAAAGGCGAAATGCGACGTTTGCCAAAACATGTGACGGATTTGGGAGCGTAGCGGTATTTATTTATTTTTTCTTCAAAGCTGCCGAACTTTTTATTTACAATTAGCCCGAAGTAAAGAAATAAATGAAATAAAATTGAAGCTGAGAAGAAATATCTATATATTAGTTTTTCAAGAGATTCGAAAGAAATTAATTTTTTTTGACAAAAGACAAATGAACAAACATCCCGAGAACCTCGTGTAAGTAAACGTGCCGAAATAAATAGACATTAAAACGTAATCAAATAATGGGAATAAACATATATTTAGTTTACGAAGCCAAATATAAGCATCTGCAAGGGAAATTTGGATGCAAAACATTAATTAGACGAACGGTAAGTAACTGACGAACGGAATAGATGGCAGTTGTTTTGAGTGTAACTTTTAGTGCAAGGAGAAGAACGTGAGGAGAAGGCTGGTAGGCTTCCCAGGGCACGCATGGTAGATGAAAGTCATAGGCATCGTATGTCAATGTGTGATCCTATGCTCACTACTGATGGACGTTGGAGGAAAATTCCAGATTGACAAGAATGGTTATGATGATCCTGGATGCTGATGACGTGTGGGTGGAAATGTGTAAGGCTGCTTCAGAACTCAGGAGAAGGGAAGTGACAATTTCAACTTTTATTTTTTGGACATGAAATTATGAGAAGACTAGATTTGTATTGGAGTGCGAGGAAAACATTTAAAGATTCATTTATAAAGTGAACATTAAAATATTAAAATCATGGTAAAGATCTGCGTAGTGTATAAATATTTTTTGTAATTGTTATGTGTGAATGTGATAAGTATTTTATTGTTAACAGGCTATAACATTTTGGGTTTCTATGTTTTTGTGTTGATTGTGGTATTAGCCAGGAGAGGCAGCCTCAAGGTAATGGTCAATTGTAAGTAAACAGGGTTGCAATAAACAGGCTGATACTCTCAACAGCTACCACTAAGTTGTAAATTTTGATGTTTCATTCGAGCGTGACGGCGAGAAAATAACTTACGTAACAAATTCCCAACCATCGATGTCTTGTATAAGAGGAGCTTCGCGATCTCACACCCATACAAATAAATTTTATTGAACAGGCAACGATATTCCCTAGAAAAGCACTTATATTCAAGAATAATTGAAAGTTACAGGTAGGTAGAAATTAAGAAACAGTTTCAATTGGCACGTCTAACGGGAGGCGAATATAAAATAGTAATGAATAGATTGTTAATATTGCTTAGATTATTATGAGGATTCCGGATCACAGCTGAATTACCAGGTCATGGACGGAATAGCGGGGCTGATGACCCGAGTTTCGCCACGTAAAATAAGGCATCAATTCAATTAAATTCAATTCAATAAATGTGCATGACGATCTCGACCTGGACGCCCGGCACTCATCACAGACGAAGAATAAACTGAACGACAACATTTTGGCGGACAGATGCATAACCCTCGACCAGGGTTTCTCGTTTCAGGAAAAGGTTGCTGAAATACGCGGACGGACGAGGAGTATAACTTGAGGATACTGAAGCTCGTACTCAGATAGATAAATATCACAAGAAATTGGTGGTTATCTAGAGAAGTAAGATATATTTCACTTGGAGAAATAAATTTTTTGAAATATTTTTTTATTACAGACAATCGATCATTATTTCCTAGAGGACCCTCGTATCTATCTACATTATACATGTGTCTCAGAATAAATGTGACAACTTCTAAGGCAAGTAGCGGGGTCGAACATGATGAGTTTGCCATTTGCTCCTTCTTGTTAGGCAACTTGTTATACTCAGATGTTCGGCTGATAAACGAATATCTTTGATCGCGTTAGAGAATGGCCTGCCGAACATTAGTGCATAATGGGTTGCCTAACAATCAGGGGCAAATGTCGTATGTGAAACTTCGTTGTATAAAATCGTCCATCACATGTTCATTTTGAAAAGGCGTTCATATTCGATACCGCCCTAGAAATTTGTAACATTAATTTTGAGATATTCAAATTTTCCCATTTCAGCCCCTCAGATGTGGGCGTGTTAAAGATCACCTCTACGTGAAGTATGAAGCGTCCCGGATTATTATTTTATTTTTAATTTTTAATATGAAGTAGTTAAGAAACGATAAGTATGGGAATCTAGTTGTCACTGACGTTTGGTTTAAACAAAATATCTGCAATTTTTAGGCTCCTCCAGAAACAGCCATTTTGGCAGGAATCATGATAGCTGCTTTGCTTCAACTGGGGATGATCTGTTACTTTGGAGACAACGTTAAGGAACAGGTAGGTGAGCACTCAATGACGCGTACAAGTGAATAAACCCGCCCAATAAATAAATTTCCTTTGATGATCCTTAAAATGTCTGATTAAATTAACAATTCTGGTTGAGAAATGCAAAACACTCGTTTTCATTTCGTTCCAAGCTTGACAAACAACGTTAAATCATCATGCAGTTGTTTTAAATTAATTCATTTTTAGATAACTTCAATTTTTGAATTTTATATATTTCGATTCCTGAAAATAAAACACGATTTGATAGTTCAGTATAAACATAATAAATCCCGAATTCTAAATAGTTCTATATTAACTGTTTCGGAACTAACTCACACAAAGTTACTACTGGAAAAAGCTGGTGTTAATGTTAAAGAACGCAACTTTTTATCATGTAGCGAGAAGCATTGGAAGTAATTACTCGACATTTTTGGAATATCTCTAAAGAGAACATTTAGGGAGAAACATTTTCTTGTGGAATTTCATTAAAATTTAGCATTTTTCTTTTTTCCATTTTCTTTTCACACGCAGTATATTTTCTTATTTTTGGAGGAATAATTCTTGAATCAGGAAAAATTGCTTGAAGCGACAGAAGTGGTATGGATCATTTCATATTTCTGCAGACTCATGGTCCACGAGTAAAGTAAAGTTATAATGTGATGTCTAGTGAAATCTAACAAACATTACAGGAAAGCAAAGTAAAATGGTATTTCCTTACCATTATAGACGTGTTTTAAAATGGTTTAGTCACATGACTGCAATATACGACTGATTAGTGCCATTAGTGAATTGAATTGAAGTGAATTTTATAATAGAGAATGTGCCAGAATAAAGGTTCTTATAAGACTTCAAGGGCAAGTAGAAGGGTCAAAATTGATCACTTTTGCTAATGAACATGTAGTGGGATATTTCATTTGACGTAGTCATGTGCATTTTTACATATGCCATTTACCTCTTATTTAATGCAATACCATTTACACTTACCGTCGTACCTCCAGATTGGACAGTTTTGCAATGAAAAGAATAAACATATCCGGGAAACAGAATTTTAGTTTCCTTTTGAGTTGAACGTATAAACAGTGGGGAAATCAATTATTTAAGATGATCGATTTGTTATTTACTTTTATTTATTACTCTTCTTTCATAATTATATTTTATTCTGAATTAAACAGAAAATAGAGGAGAGAATATGGAGTTACAAGGTTTGCTATTTAGCATGACGATAGGTTATTTGTGTGTGTAAAACTATTTATACAGAATAAACTAGCAACTTATGTTGCTAAACTATATTTATCAAATTTATAAAATATTATCTTATGTACACTTCTAGCATCTTGCGTCAATGTAATTGTATTAAAAAATTATGTTCAACACCCTGAAACTTTTTTGTAAGAAGGAAATAAAGGAAGAAAGGAAATAAAATAAAATAAAAAAATAATATAGTCGGTTGTCCCTTGGTAGTAGATTTATTTGCATGTAAAAGGTCCTCAGGCCTAAATGACGCCTCTGAGCTAAATTCAATTCGCCTGTTTCGTCACCCCAAAAATACCACCTTTCTTCGCTAGTTGGTGAAAGGAGCGAAATTTGCGTGGTCAGGCGGAAGAGGGGACCTGATGGCCCGAGTCTCGCCCTTTGAAATAAGGCATCAATTCAATTCAAATTGAAGCTTTCCGGTAGCGAAAAGTTAGTTTCCCTCTTCTACAATTCTACCGACTGCCCGTCTTGATTTTCCCAGCATCCCTGGTCTCATTTATGAAATCGATGTGTAAAAAAAATGGATGTTTTTATTCGATGTATTATTAACATTGACGCTTGAAGTCTCAACATCGGTGTTTCTGTTCAACGAGATGTTTTGTGAGCGCTGTCGCATCGCATCACCACTGTGCTCAGAGCCTAGCGGTGGCGCAGGCGGCGTACTGCGGTCGCTGGTATCGCAGTCCTCGTGATGTGCAGAACGCTCTGCGCCTGGTCACGCTGCGAAGCCAACGGGCCACGACGCTGTCCATCGCCGGCGTCCTCGAAGTCTCGCTCGCCACGTACGCAGAGGTGAGCCACTACCAACCTTCCAAAACCACTTCCCAAAGATAACAACCAACGCCCCTTGCTTTGTCACCAACGACCAACTCCACAAAGGATTATCAATCGAACCCATGGGCAATCATATCAGTTACCTTTGCCTCCAACATCTATTTCTACACGCCACAAATTCTCACATTAAATGCACTTAACCTCTGGCCGAAATCATACCCAACCAACCCGAATTCAAAACAAATTTCCTTTCCATGTTTTCCTGAAAAATTTCGAAGAAATTGAGCATTGACAGAGGTGCCTAATTTGCCTATCTCACCCAAGTAATATATTAAGCTTAGTTTGTAAGTCAGTAATAAGCAACCAAAGCTTGTGAATAGAATAACGTTTTGCTTATCCATGTAAAACAAAAAAAATAAAAAAAGGTGAGCCACGCTGCACTTTTGTGCCTCATCTTGTTCGTCGTAATGTTCTTAAAATATTATTATTGATAAAACCATTCCTAAAAAAGTTATGATACGAGTGGTAAAAGTGACGTTTTATTTTGCGGAGTAGGAAAAGTTGCGATATGAGGTTGATATACCGAATGTCGCACCCCTACGAGCAAAATAAGATCACTTTTAGCGCGGGTGTCATACACTACTTTTTTTTTAGATAGCCTTACTGACTTACCTTTTATTTCAATTCAAGTGAACAAATCACTTAATGGTACATTAACATCAGTAGTAGCTGATGCGTTCAGATGAAAGTATTTTGTTTCCGTTGTCGCATTCACAAATTTACCTGAACACTGGAGCATCGTCTCACGTTTAGTACTGGAGCTAAAAATTGAAATTTTAGCACGCTATGTATGCTTGAAATAATATCTTTTACTAGAGGCTGACTAAAACTTAATTTTTCTTCACGGGTTCTGCGCCTCTCGTACACCTTCTTTGCCATGATTCGAGAAGTGAGCAATTAAGAAACGGACACATGTGTGCTTAAAAAGCGTTCAAAGAATTGTAGCTAGGATTCTAACAAAGTATGAAATATGTAGTGCACTTTTAATACACATATTTTTTAAATATGAGTAAATATTTATAACTGCAACAGGCATTACAGCAGCAGAAACTGTTATCACTTATTTTCATATGAACACCGTTACCAGACAAGTAGTTCACACAGATTATTGTGTTCAGATTTTAAAGGCTCATCCAGGTTCTGTACATTTACTTACCAAGTAAAGTTCACACTACTACCTAAAATTGATAGTTATTTTGATGCAAATGATGTTGAAGCCAGGCTTTTTGACTCCTTGCTGGTTTTCTTAATAATTTAACATTTCGTTCTACATGTATCAGATTATGTAAATTACTATTGTCAAAACATAGAGAAGTGAAAGATGTTACAAGATTTCATTGTACTAATTCAAGTAAAATATTTAGTTCGTATAGATAACTTATGAACTCAGTTGGAAAGAAAGTTCCAACGTTGTTTAATTACAAGCAAGTAGCAAGAATTGCCCGAGAAATCCCATATCACCTCTTGTATGTATGCATGTCAGCTCTTAGTAAAGTTACCTAATAGAAACACGTCAAAATTTGATGGTAACTGACGGAGAAGAAAAGTACAGAAGTGACATTTATTGATCTTCACCCTTAAAAACTCAGTAGGTTTATTTTCTAACTACAAGCTCGTGCTAGAGGACAAACGACTGCTTACGACAGATCAATTGCAACAAGTAGTGACTGAATTCTATAAAACAGGTTAAAAGAAAACGTGATAACACAGAACTATTCTTTGATATTAAATACAGAAAAAAAGAAGGAAATTAAGACACAAATCTCATCTTCAATAAGGAGGAGTTCCAAATAATATTTAACTTTCGCAAGTTTTGAAAACTGAGAGATCTTAATGAAAAACAGATCTACACCATATTTATAAATATATATTATTCTATAGAAGCAAACAATTTGATAAAAATATATTGAGCCATTTTTGAGATAATGTTGTCGGGGCTTCATGTAAACTACCCCTTAAAAATTAAATACATCCATTACAAATTCCGTGACATCTCCTAAATCAATACAGGGAAAAAACTCGTATGTACGGTAAAAAGCAACTACGTGTACGATTTAGGCGCCAGTGATGTTCACATATCGTCAGATTGCCACAAAACACTTTCTCGGTTAAAAGGATCCACAAAACGAGGATTCTATGAGCAATACACATTTGAGAAAGTAATTTACAACTTACCTTGGTATATATCTTACACATACAATCATACTTACCTAGGTTCCAAAATATCTACTTTTGGGTTTCAGGTATCTTAAAAAGCGTTGTTCTGTCGAAAAATTGTTACTTCCCCCCTGTAGCATTGCAATACTTTCTTTATTGTACATATTTTATGAGAAAGTAAAAATATAATAAAAAATGTTTTCAAAAGTAATTAAACCTTTCATTGAAGAAATATAAAATTTGTATTCCTTTACTCATAATTAACGTGAGACCTTTTCTATTTTTGTAGGGTAGTCCTTTTTGAAGCATATTATTCCATTGAACGACTAAGAGGGAGACACGACATTCCATTAAAGAAACAAAAATCGGATTCGAAATGTTTCGTGCACGTGAAAGAGGAAATATAACGTTTGTTTGATCTTTCACCTTGTAAAGGAATATTAGATGAGGATGGACATATGTGGCGGGAGTACATTATTAACCATGCGTCAACACACCTCTAAACACAGTGATGAGAAGCGCGGTGTAGTTCTTTCTAGTATTGGAGATACAATTATTTTTTTAGTAAAGAGGGAAAATAATGAAACACAAACACGCGTCCGTGCTTAGAAGCACCACATGCATCTGCACACATTAATCTGTAAAATAAAAACATCTGCTAAATTGATGCGGGAAAAAGAAAACTCATACGTACGGTAAAAAGCAACAACTATGTGTACTATTTGGGCGCTAGTGATGTTCACAGATTGTCAGATTGCTGCAAAACACTTTCTCAGTTAAAAGGATCCTCAAAACGATGATTCTGACTACAATATGTATAATTTATAAAATCAAATACTTTTATAAATGTTATGGCGGTATTTAGTTCAACGCATCCCCTACAGGATGATACGAGAAGTTCTGAATAGTTAGATAATCGAGAAAAGCCATACCCCACAAATTGTGATAGAAGGGCCCCAAATATTTTTCACAAAATATTGGAATCCTTAAAAAAAACTTTTAAAACCACAATTTTAAATGTTTTCAGCGATTCTGGCAATCCGTGAATGATGGAACCATGGGAAATGCAATACAACGTTCAAGAAGGTCTCATTTGGTAATTAAGGTATAAAAACGTAGCTAGTGTCTTTTATATGGGTCACAAAGAACTAGTGTTAAGGTCCTAGGACGCATCATCAGTTATGATCAATAGCAAACAATGTTGAAGCATAAAGTGTTTTGCGGATTGCATGGACGCCTGGTAATAAAAAAGACATACGTTACGAATTTCCGTTTATACACTTAAATATTTTGAAACACCTCTGGGGGGTCAATTACCTATCAAGTAGTCATTCACTCACGGGGTTTTGTGTCCGTGGTATCATTTAAAACAGAATAATCCGTAATCTTTATATAGAGAGAATTATGAATGTAATAAAAATAATACATTACCGTTATACAAATTAATCGTTTTAAGATATTAACGGCCGGTTTCATCACCAATACAGACATTTTTTGATCGTCTTAAGAATTTTAAGGTAGACTTTAGGAGACGTTTCCGTTTCACTATACATTTTAAGGCGAACTTAAACTATAAGTTCGTCTTCAACTTAAGCATATCTCAGCTGCACTTATCCATTTTAAGTCGTGCTTTACATGTTGCTTTTGAAAGTGCTGCGACACTTCTGAGGACAAAAGCTTTAAGATGCATTCTTGGAGGCCGAGGTGGATCCGTGAACGGTCGGAATATTTCGAAAAACTCGATGAAAGGGATTTTGACCCACTTTCGCCTATCAAATACGACAATACCACATGTTCTGGATCTAATTGAAGACAAATTGAAATTTCAAAGTTTACTCGATAGTTAATAATTAACGAAATTTTAAATTTTTTGGTTCATAATTGCCTTGCAAATAACAATTTTGCCTAACAAATGTTTTGAAGGTTATCTTTACATGGTGCCGTATCTATTTTCAATTTCCAAGTTTTACATTCAGTAATTTTTATTACATTTCATTTTTCACCTAAACCTAATCCTCTGCACAACTTTAAATGTTTGTTATATTTCATCTTGTAGCTCGTTGCTTTAAAATCGCGTACAATGTTCCTCCAGTTATTATTTTGTGTCTGTTTGTTGCTCCATTTGCAACTTTAGTTTCTATAAGAGAAATGTACTTTTGATTAGCGCTTATTTCTCTAACGATGAGAATTTCGCAATCCTCTCTCATTCGACCTTAAATTTTTAAAAATAACCTCTTTGCATCAGAGTATGAAGCAGAACCAAAACAAACAAGGTTGGTTATGGTCACTGGATGGTCTACCAGGGTCCAGCATTGCCAACCAACTCTCGGATGCATTTAAGTTATACTTCACTAAGCATTGCTTCGAAGGGGATGGTGAATCAACTGTAACCTATTTTTCGGTTGTCGGTGCACCTAATATACGACCTTTAGTTGGTGCGCAAAACATTTCGTGTTTGTAGGTTATATCACCATTTCTTTTTAAACATGTGCAAAAATTATTAACCTTTCTGGAATCTCAGGGATGTGGATTCTCTGTAACAACAGGGCTCTCACATTTATTCAAATCAAACAAGTATAGTTTTTTAACAAAATATAATCTTCTCTTACCCTTTCTGGCTCATTTACAAATACATAGTACACACATAATAATTCAATGAAATTTTTCCTGGAAGAAAAAGAACAATTCTTACAAGCTACCTTTTACTGTACATTTTCCACTGACTGTTTTCAACAAAGCACGAATTAAGACGCGTCTTAAAATTAAGTATGACTTTGTTAAGTCTTACGTAAAAAATATTGTGAAAACGGCCGTAAGTACCGATTCAAATACATAAGTTTACAGTGATTACTAATTCTTATAACATGTATAAAGTATTTAATAATTATTGAAGCATTGAACACTTACCTCTTTAATCATTGCCACTTTAGCAATGAAGGCATTCTTCTATTTTTACTTTTTTCATGAATATTTTCTGTCTTGTAGAAACATATTCATGACCTGGTTTGCACCACTTCCCTAAAATTTTGCTTTTCCAAAATACCTGATGATCTGGATTGGCAATGCAAACGCATCGAACTCAGCAAGCGAGATCGAGTTCGCTCTTCCTCGCTCGCCATATCTTTTTGCCCTTTCATTCCCTTTTGCCTTGTTATTGCTTTTGCATCGAATTTTTTCTCGCTTAAAAATCACCTTCATCGCCCTTAAAAACTTTCATCGGGAAGACTACCTCTTGCCCGAAATGACCCTGATGACCTCGTGTTTCTTACATCTTTATTTTCTACTTCGCACGTGGAAGAACGGTCAACGCTCGCGATGTAAATCCGTGCGATAACCTCTGCCCCCTTCTTCCTGTTACTCGTCGGCGAACTGAAGACAGGCCCTTTTGAGATGACAGTGCGTACACAGTCTTTCAGATTGGGTTCTGTCCATCATTTTTTAATTTTGTTTTCGGTTAAATCTAAATTACAAATTAATAAACGCAGCTACTGTCTAATTAAATTGTATTGTGCACGAATTTAATGTCGGAGATTACTAAACTAGCTCTAAAACACTGATGTTTGAAACCATCGATTGTTTTTGTTCGATGTATTTTTAACGTTATTTTTTAGTATGGAACGTCGATGCTTTGTAATCGATATCGCACCACGGACAATGCAGTGCACACCACCTTTCCGCCAAACGCTGCCAGTTCCAAGTGCCGCTCCGGGCACAGGCGACGTGTAGGTCCTGGCTTCTACGTGCCAGCGGATCTCACTGGCGTGAATGAGTCGAGGGCTGAAGCAAGTGCAGTCAGGGCCCCTAATTGCAGTGTTAAATGTTGAGGTCAGGAACGTCAGTGAATTCCTAACGGAACTATACCAACGTTTAACATAATAATGATGACGACGACGACGACGATGATGATGATGAGTTTTCATGCGAATACCTATTCGTCGCCGGAGTAATGGACACTGAATAAAGTAGCAATGTATTTCCGCATGTCGGTCTAAAACATGGTGGGTCATACCCTGCTGTCTTTAGCAATATGCTCAAGAGTCGTGTGAAAGGAAGTCCAACTATAAGAAAAATCTTCTAGAACATCTACCACAACATTCCACACACACTTGAGACCAAAATTGGTGGGAATTCTCTGAAATATCGAATATGTTGACAGTATATTGTTTATCAGACATCAAGGAATATTAATGATATGGAACTTTCAATAATACAATAATTGTTTTATTTATAATTATTAAAAATAATATAAGTGCAAAATAACAAATATACAAATGTAAAGGTGGCAAATATAAATATTGGATTGAAAGTTATGGTGTCTTCACGAGAACGTAAGGTTTTTCCAACAATTTTCTAATTCAGCTTTATTTGAAACTGTGCTTGATATTAGACATAGAAGCACTGCATTCATATTTAAATGATACAGTATTGCTGTGAGGGAATATTTAAATAAGTTTAATTACTTGAATAATAACTTAAGTGTTAAACAACATATTTCATGGCTCTTCAGCTGGGTCTGGACGTCTTTTGGCTATAAAGACGCATACTTGTTCATAAGCGCAAAAATTAATTGCCGTCATAGTACCAGCTTTCATAGTACTAGGAACCAGTCCTTTAAAGAGTCCCCTGATCTTTTCTTCTTTGATGGTTTTCGCGAAGCAGTCTATGAAATTATCGCAACGGAAAACCTTGGCAAAGCAAAAAACAATCATGGTATTAAATAAATTATCATGTACAGTGAGTCAAATCTCATATTGTCGATAAGATGACATAACCTCTTAACTCAAAGAAGCGAATTTGAGTTACATTTGCCTGATGTGAAATAAACCGCCCTGCACAAAACACAAGAATCCGCACCTCAAAATCTGGCTCTCGATCGCCATAGAAGTGAAGAAACAGACCCTCGTATTTTATGATGTTAAAATACTAAGTTGCATAACAGAAAGTGTTTGTTCTTTCCTGAAAATATTTGATTTTTGATAAACGACGTTTTGCCATCTTAACGACGATGTAACACTTCTAGGTATAAGAACTTTTTTGTTCAATCTAGGGTAGTAATTCCAATTTTTTTGTACCACGACTCAGTAATTCTAGAGTTTTTTTACTCAAGGCAGCGATTCGTACATATTTAATGGACGCACTTTGCGGAGAGCGCAGGCTTGTTTTAATGGACGCACTTTGCGGAGAGCGCAGGCTTGTCTCGCGAAAGTTGAGAGGTTCAGAATCGTCAATTCACCAACGAGGTTTTGCGTTAATTTATTTTCAAGAACAAATTATTCGAGATCGCGCCGACCGTCGAAAAGTATACGCTAATAAAATTTATAACTTATGATGAAACATATTTGGCAAATGCTGTAAATATGCGAGTGTAATTAGAATTTCCAAAACAATTAGCTAATAAGCGAGGAGGAATACCGCTATCTCTCGCGATAAATACATGCACTACAGTAAAGGGAATAATTACTACAGCAGTTGACGTGCACGAAAAAAATCAATCTATCACACAAATTAATACTATTCAGTTATTTTGGTTTCTGAAGGTTATTGGCTGTAGACCAGTGTTATTTTTGCTTACCTTTCCAAATTTCTGTCTCTCTTCTTCAAAACCTTGAACTTGCATACGTTTGCGTATAAGATCAAAAGGATAAACTACTGTTTTTGTAAATATTCCTGCTAAAGATCCACAAATCAGAGCTCCTTTAACAGGCATAGGCGCAAAAACACTATTTCTAGAATCATCATCGCCAACTAAAAAAAAAATATTGCATTAAAATAATATTAATTCATTCAGATGAAAATTTACAAAATATTTCTGTATCACGATTTCTGTATCACGCCTACTACTACAATAGGAATTGAAGACTTGGATACAATATACACTACCTTAACAAAAAAATAGTTCAAAACAGTAACTTCCAATTAACAATTACAGTTACCAGTTAACAACTACAAATAATATAATGTAATACTTTAATATTTACAATAATTTACCCAAATACAAGAGCGAAATGGGTTAAAACATCGAAAAAATAAGGATTTCAGTGAGCTAAAACAATTATTATCTAGTAACTGTTAATGAATTAATTGCTACTCTAACTGATTGCTAAACAGTAATTGTTTATCCATTACTACTGTCACTGTGAAAAGTAAAGAACATATAAAGTACCGCCAAAAATCGAAATATCTATTTCCCTTCAACTCACAGTTCCTCGAGGTCCTTTGCATTGATCTGGAAATAATTTTGAGAAAATCAGCTAAACGGTTTCGGCGCTAGCTTTCATCACAGACACACGGACGGACAGATAGAAAAACGGACTGACCGACGGACGGACGGACGGACGGACAGACGGACAGACGGACAGACGGACAGACGGACAGACGGACAGACGGACAGACGGACAGACGGACAGACGGACAGACGGACAGACGGACAGACGGACAGACGGACAGACGGACAGACGGACAGACGGACAGACGGACAGACGGACAGACGGACAGACGGACAGACGGACAGACGGACAGACGGACAGACGGACAGATAGACAAGAGTTTTCGAGTCGAAAATTCCCCGTCTTCTCGCACACGATTACAATACTTTATATTCTTACGAGCTAAAGGCCAGAAAGTAAAATGTTTAATGAAAAAAATGGCAAGAAATGCGATTGGACCATCTCTTGTTTTAGACTGCATACGTCTGAGGTAACTGTAAGTGAAACTTCAGTTCGAGCTAATAAAATAATTTCATTTTTCTTGCAGACTTTACTGGAATTCATTAAATATGCAGAACGATTTATAAGATTACTATTTTTCTAATAATAAAAATTATTATACAGTTCTAAAACTAAATAAATATTTACCTATTTTTCTGTACACATCTTTAATGACTGCATACGATGTGAATGAAGCACCTGTAGCGGGCGCAACTTGAATTAATGTTGGTGTTAAACCTTTAAAGAATGCTGAAGGCCCTTCCTTAGAGTATATTCTTAAAGCTGCTTGAATAAATCCTGTATATATCTGAAAAATAATAAAAAATTATATCTGTGGGTTTGACAATACAAACATCTAGAAGAATGTGACGTTGGCGCTGTAAACTATTTTAAAATTAGTTTCATGAGTTGAACATTTCTTTCATACTACTTTTCTTTCATGCCCAGTTTTGTTCAAAAATGTTCTTCCAACGATTCATTGGACATACCAATGAATCGTTGTAGCTGATAATTTTATACTCTCGTTAAAAGGTTCCCAACACCCAATGGCATTGTGTGTTACCTCCATACTAACTGGTCTTCTTGCAATTTTAAAATTATAACCACCGTAATAAATACTTATATGTTGTGATGCTAATAGATGAATACAACCACAATTTTACGCTTTTAGGTACAAAAATCCACATAGCACATTTGCGTTAACACAGATGATCACATTCGACCGAATTTTTTTGGCACATAAAAAAATTTAAGATGCTTTGATGATGATAGTTTTCGTAGCAGAAAATATGTCGCTTTTGTCAATAAATCAAACACTCTGAACTTTTTGAGGTTGGGATAGTTAGCACATGCGTTTTTTAAGAAAATTGTAATTTAAGAATAAAGTTCAGTCATTTGTTCAGAATTTATTCTGAAAAATTACTGAAATAGTGATTTTCATTGATAAACAACTGTTTTATAAACTTTATATGGTTTTAATTTGTAATTTATTATCTCAAAGTCTTTCGTAATGCAATATTTTGTTTTTGTTATATGCCAGTATTTTTTGCCTATCCTTTGGTGTCTAGTCAACTTCGCATTGCTTTCTTGACCCTATGAGGAGATACTTATTGCCAAATTGGCAAAGTTAGCATGTTGGCAAACTTAGGTAAGGAATACCTCTGGTTGGCTTCGGTGAAGAATCTTGACAATATAATATTATTTTGAAAGCTCTGCTTTCTGATGGCATAAAATTAATTAATTCCAATTTCATCAGTTTGAAATGTTTGAACGCCAACAACTTCCGTCTATTTATTGACTATTATTTTACGTCCTTGCCTTTGTTAGATGAACTGAAGAAAAGACGAATTTTCGGCACAGGTACTAGAAGAGAAAACAGTATCCAATATTGTCCGATTTTGGACAGCAAACATTTGAAAGAAAAAAAAAGTGAGCGAGGAGCATTCTTATTATCGTTGGGACAGCGATATAGGTGTTGCGATCTACAAATAGAATTAAAATTTGGTGTTTTATTATTATTATTATTATTATTATTATTAAAATAGTATTCCAGTACTTCTCGTTTGCCGCGTGCAGCGCTACTCTCAACCGAAAAAAAACATACCAATATCGAGGAGCGAAATGTCATCAAATAATATAACAAGTTTCAGGGAGGTGTAGATCGATATGATGAGAGCATTGGTTTCTCCAGATATTCGATAAAGAAACGAGGTGATACTAATCACTCACTATACTTTTTTTAAATTTAAGGTCACATCAACCACTAGGTCATTAGCGACCACTATTGAGTGTAACGATATGGTAACTATGAGTAAGACACGATATAATGATAGGGGTGTGAAAGGCCGAACACAATACAACCATACCCGAGGCGTGACTTGAACCCGCGATCCTCCGGTCTGAGATCGCTACTGCACTACTGCCTTAGCGATCTCGGCCATCCAGACCGCTCTTTCCACAGTGCTTAGATACGCCGATGCCAAATGTATGACAAATGCGCAGATTACAATGCGGCAAACTAGAACAAATAGAATTCAGAAGATCTATTGTAGAGATCATTTTGGAAAGATACAAAAGAATCGGCAAAAGAAGTCCATCCAAAACAAGCTAAATTCTGTAGCTCATTTTTGTTTTGTTGGAATAAATCATATGACAATTTATCAGAAATTTCAAGCTAGGTGTGAACACTGCTACAAAAAAGTGCAGTTCCGTTAAGAAAAGTCTATGTACCTTTTCATCGAAAACATTGCTTCAAAGACTATTAGACATACACACACACACAAACACACACACTCTCTCTCTCTCTTTCTCTCTCTCTCTCTCTCTCTCTCTCTCTCTCTAGTGGTGCACCTACACCATTGTTTTAAAGGTCCTTCAGACTATCCATCAAAAAGTTTCATCAAAAACGATGGAGCCGCTTTTGAGAAAAAATGATTTAAACAAAGGTTAATAATTGTCTATATTCCACGTAAAAGTACGCAAAAAGTACTCAAGTTTTCAAAAAATTGTACATGAGCTTATTTCAAACCTTTCTTTAAGGAACAGATTTTATTAATTGAAAAATCTCATCTTTAATATTTTAGTTGTAAAATTGCTTTTATTTCTGAAGGAATTTTTTTTGAAACCGATCAGGCTTTCAGTCTTTTACAGGTTTTCATTCATTTACATTGAAAGTACTTCTTTACCTTGGGTTCGCCTTGGGCTACAAATCGGGTTCTTATGACATCAAAGGGGAAGGAAAATAACGTTGCAATGAAACCTGCCGTTGCTCCACATGCAAACTGCACATATGGATCATGACGAGTTTGGCCAGGAGTATTTCTGGCAATTATTTCAAAAGAAGAAAACTGTGAAAGTTCAAAAATCAGTATTAGCTTGTGTGAATAAAATACAAACCGAGTAGAATGTGATATTCGAAAAAAAATGCACTAAGTGACAGTTACACCATAATGCTTCATCGTTTTAATATAATATATTAAATGTGGTAGAGAAAACTGTAATTGAAATAATTAATGTTTAGTCATTTCTATAAATATTTTCTTTTTAACAAGTAGAACAATTTAATACGCTAAAATCTAAACTGCATCACTCTTAGCTCTGTGGATTGTGTGTTGTTCATGTTAGGTGAATAGCAACCATCCTAATTAATTAAACTGCATTATTCTCTTAATTTTTAAATAAACTTAGATGCGTTTAAATAAAAATTAATTGGAATAGTATACATATTTTTCCACTGAAATTAAATTGTAACCAATAAGTTGCAAATATTTGGAATTATTGGGAAGTATATTCTGAAATATATACTAGATATTGTAACCTGGAATGTATAGAATTTTTTCTCTTAAAAGTATGCTAAAATCTCCCCAAAATAGTGTGATTATCTGATTTATAAAACACTACGATTACATGATTTGTTAATGTCAGTTCAAAATTTAAAAAAATGATAACATAACAAATAAGAGTAATGTTTGCCTTGTTAAAGTTTTGAGACATCATAGGCGTACGACGTTAGTCTACTAATGGGAAGATTTCATTCATCTCTAAATTACAAAACCAAAAAACCCTAATGACATTTTCATCATCATTGAATTCTCTCTTTATTATTTTAAATTCCTAAAAAATATTTATCTCTTCCATACGTCTATAACAGTAAGTATGATTACATGGGTAAAAAAACATTATTATAAGAATAACATACCAATCGCGGTCATAATAGAGAAAATGCACAGTTACTAGTATATAATTACAGAAAAATAGTTTACAAGTGTAGATAGTGTGCTTTACAAAATGTTTTAAATAATTTTTAGAATACAAAGTGATGGGGAAATTATTATATTTTAGATAAGTTGATAGTGTTGAACGTAATAACAAATATTTCTTATCAAGAGTATCTTAGTATCAAAGATAACCAGTATTTTGTTTCTAAATTGACGATTTTAAAAAGAAATCGTTATTGTTGAAATGGTTAAAATATCTAATGAGTGATTGCTATTACAAACCTGAGTGAATCCATACACAATAGACAGTAGTTGAGCAGATACATGTCCTTTCCACAAAGCGGTAGCACCTTCTTCCCTCAATATTTTTTTAAAAGCATGGGTGACTCCCTTATAATAGGCGTCTTGTGTGAGTTTATGTATGGGCTCAACTTGCAACTACGAAAATAGGTTATAATAATTATCAATTTTAAATATCGCGGGCGAGCATATGAAAATACTAGAATTCATTATATACCTGGAATCTGATTTTTACAACATCTAGTGGCTGAGTTAAAAATCTGGAGGTCATTCCACTAAGAGAACCTGCAATTGCGTAATCTGTAGCACCTAATCTCCGCCGTGTTTCATTAGTTATGGGCATTGCGACAGTCACGGAGGAAGAGAATAAAGTTGTTAGAATCACCAATTCGAGTGCATTTCTACGGTCTACATCATTATAATTATAATAAATTAAAATATGCCTATTTTATTATTTGACAATTTCATTTTCAAAGTCAACAAATGTAGTGACAAAAATTTGGATTGTTGTTTTCTGAATTCGGTTTCATTACGCTAGGCGAATGTCAAATGTTTCAATACCTACTAAATTCACACAAAATATAAAGAAATCGTTGTCTGTGCCTCATGTGTGAGAACAAACTTAAAACAAGAAATATTTTAAAATGAAATAAATTACGTGATATCTAGAATGTTATCAATCACATAAATTGGTATTTTGTTAACACTAGAAAATAATGTGGGTGTTTACATGGTAATTCTTTTCCATAGAAATTTATTTATTTATTTGCGTCAAAGACAGGTAATAATTGTGTGTGACATGCTATGGGGAGAAGTTAAATAATTATGTCCAGAAGCAAAACAAGGGGCCATCTCAGCATTTGCTCAAGGATCAGGGAAACTGGACGAAAACCTCATCGAGATGGGGATCATTGACCCAGAAGCTGAAGTACAATACTTGTTACAGCTTCTTTAGAATTATACAACCCAAATGGTAAATAATACGCTAAATGCCGCTGTTAAAATTAATATTACTTTCCTTTTGGATGCTCGGTATATTCTCTAATTTTATAGAAACAGTTGTGCAGCAGAAAATCATTTACTTAGGGCTTAAACTTTTGTATCGAATTTGATCGTTTAATGTCATCTGGTAAGGTTCCTATATGTGTAGTAAATTATTTCCGCTAACACGTTAGTAGTCAGATCCATCATTTTATTGATACCGAAAAATGTGTTACCGCAAAAAGTGTTCCTGCCTGTGTACCTCCGTTGATACCGAAAAATTTGCTTAATACTCCCAAAACATCTTTTAGTCCATCTGTCCGTCCGTCCTCCGGCCGTGAGCAACGCTAGCTGCTAAACTGTAAGTGGGATTTTCACCAAAACGGATATTTTCTAATTGATCTGCCTGATGTGGCGGCCCCTTGAATTTGAAGCGAATATTTTAATTTTGGAACTATTTTACATGAAACCTCAAGGGCATTTCAATTTTTTCTCAAAACTTTGGTCAAAGTTTTTGTATCTACTTTTTTATCATGTGGAGCAAAGTGCCTGTATAAAAGTGGAGCAGGTTCGATTTTTATTGACTTTTCTAAATTTTCGAAAATTGCAAAATTTTAAATTTTTCATTGAGTCTTTTTATTGTTACAATATTGATCATACGGTTCTTCAAAAATAGATCTTCAAGGATTTACTCATATTTTTTAAAATATGAGTAATTTTTGTGCAATTGTGCGTGAAATTCAGGCAATTAAATATATATAATATTATATATAATATTTTTATACTACATTTTTTATTTGCTCACCTTACTTCCGAGGAAGAGAAAGTGCCCTAAATTTTAAATTATTTTCTAAACCACTCTCAAAATTTTTCGACATATGGATCAAAGGACGGTAAGAAAGTGAAGCTGTTCTCCTAGACGGCAAGCTTTGTTTTTTCGAAAATTGCAGACATTTACTATTGCAAAAGTACAATATTGAATATGATATTTATGTTTTAAGTAAATTCTGTTCTAAAACAATCAGGAGAAAAGTTGTAGTTTTGAGTAATTTTCAATTAAAGTTATAGCTATTAAAAAAATATTTTTACAAAAATGGCTCAGATTTTTTTCTTTACTTTTTCGACGGATAGAGCAAAGTGAAATTAAAAATATGGCTCAGATCTCATTGTTTTCAACTCTACAGTTTTTGAAAATTGCAAAATTTAGAAATAATGCAAGAAAGTATGTGCTGTTATTCTACTATTAGTTCCTTGGCTTAACTGAATTTTTAATGCCTTTTTCATACGTCAAAATTGTTTGTGCTTAAACATTCTATGTCTAATTACTTGTGTAATATTTCAGATTGTATCCTACTGGTCTGAAGTTCAAGACGATTGTTCTCACGAAATGTTGAAAAAATCTTACTTTCTATTAATATAAAAGTAATTGAACCAAATTTTGTATGTACATTGTAAATGCTGTTGCCTAAGTGTCGATACCATTTCAGAATTTCATCAGTTTTGCCTTCTGTCAAAAGCAACAAATTGTTTTCGTAGATAACACGAGTTAATCCTAATACGAGTTTGTAGGGCAAAGCGACAAGATGGTTTTGAATGGATGAGAATACATTATCACACTTCGTCAGAAGTTCTACTAAAAAAGGATTAATTTCGAGTGGTGTTTGAAAAGGCGCGCGCATTATATCGTGATGTATCGACCCAACCTAACCGCAGACTCCAACGCTCTCTCTTGGCAGAATACTGCGAGTCCTCTGCACGTGTAGTATTCGAAGAATTCGATAGGTAGCGCGGGCTGCCGGCCTCTTGGCCATGAAGGACTTCGGTGATGATCGAACACGTTATTTCGTCGGAGGATATGTTTCTATTTGATATTAACGTCTGGAAAGAAAATTGGATTGTTTGTGATTTCAAAACAAATATCCTTATATAATTTCAACTACTTATTTGCATGCATAATAACGCTGTTTACAATTTTTAAAAAATTTCGCATAATAAAGTTGTTTACAATTTTTGTATATCCGGGCTGATCTTTGAAACGACCAATTCGATTTCGTTGCGCTATTCACTGAAAGGTAGAGTATTTTATCAGGCTTAGGCTACTTAAAAAAAACAACAATTATTTTCTGTTATACTATGAAGAAAAGGGGTTGAATTGATTTATTTAGTCAAATAAATTTGATTTGATTGGTTGTTTCTTCATTCAAATCTACAGTTTGAATCCGATCTTCAGAAAATTCTGTATACGTATTCTACAAAACAAGAGATAAAAAAAGAATAGTCCTGAATATATTTTCTACCCCTAAGAGCAAAATATTACTGTGCGCCTTTTCAGATTTTGACGAATGTTTTGAAAGGGATGAGATAAAGTATATTTACCGATTCTTGAACCCCGTACATTTACGTACTAAATGTTTTTATCGTTCTTTCCAGTAGCGGCATTCGGCATCGAATAATTGGAAGTCAACACTGACACTGGAAATCTGAGGGGAGTGTGGAATATTGCATCTGTTTACAGCTGCTCTTAACAACGATGAGCGTAGTGAAGACGGCAATGTAGGACGGGCAGAGGCTGGGCAGGACGGAAGAAAGGTCATGGGGAAGCAGCTGATAATGATTGGACAATGCGGCATAAAGCAAGGCATAGGCAATGTAAAAAGAATTAATTTATTTTTATATTATAGATTTTTACAAATAAATACCCAGATAATGGGGCACAACAAGTTGAATTAATATCATCATAAATTTTTTTCCACACCGTACTAGGTACTTGTGTAATAAAGTAAAAGTATTGTAAAACTGCAGCAAACGTCGCTGATTTTTCAACAGAAATACTCGTGATGTAGGGATGTCGTATAAAATCTTTAAATAAGGTCACGTAACCAATATTAATGATGGATTTTTCCTTACTGAATAACGTGCTGACTAAGAAACTATTTTTATATCCATCCACTTATTCAAAGCATCCCAAATATACCCAATATAACCTCTCTGAGATAACCCAATATAGCCTCTCTTCAATTCTCAAAACCCCAACCAAAAACGAATTCCTGTATCACACTTTCCTAAAAGAGTTCTCAGATCTCGATCCAAAGTAGAGTTATTATGTAATGATACCTCTACCACGCTAATAGTAAGATTATTGCAAGTTAACTTTAAGTAGATTTAAACAATTAATACAAATGTAGTATTTATACACTGACTTTTGAATTGTACAATCCAAAAGAAAATAAATAAACAAAAAGAAAAATGCAACGTAGAGGAAGTATAGTAATGCTGCGTGGGGAAAATGGCGATTTTTCGATTAGTCGAAAGTTTGGGTTTCTTTGATTTTTACGTACTACATACGTAGTATAGAGAAATTTACGTAATGCTGCATCAAAATAAAAGAGATTTTTGACAGAAAAATTCCTAATGTTCATCTCTGATATCAAAAATGTGGATAATTTTTGTTCCTAACTGTAGTAAATGACTTCCTCCGACACGTAGTGTACACACAATCAATGTTTTGTCGGTCCTTGATAACAAAAAATTGGATTACAAAACGCGTTTCTGATCATGTATCTGTGAACAACAATAGCCGATAGGCAAGATTTTCATCAAAATGTATATGCTCCGAGCGATCTGGTTGATGTCGCGATCTTTTTAATTTGAAATTGACGTTTTAATTTTTGGAGGTATTTTACATGACACATCAAGAATATATTGAAATTTTGTTTGAAAAATGGCTCCAATGTTTGATTACAAATATTTAAATTTTTCGAACGATTTTCACTAAATTTTTTCGAAAACTCTAAACTTGTCTGTAAGAAAGGCTTCAAAACTGCGCATTTTCATAAATCCTCACACGACATTTTCTCATGAGCGGCTGCACATTTTTCACTGAGAATATACATTTACTCTTCTATAAAATTCTTCAAGACATTTCAATTCTACTCTTATGGGAGCGGAAATTGAGAAAATGTGGAAAAATTGTTTTGGCACTGATACGTAGCAGCTGGGAAGAGGTTTGAGCAATACAGAATAGACAGCCTAGAATAAAGAGCTTAGAAAACTGAACAGTGCAAGGAAGTCTGTGCCATTCTCTAGCATCACTAGTTAGACGTGAACTACTACACTAAATACTATATAAATACAAGTAAAAATAACATAAATAAATAATAACATAATAAATATCCGCAATTCACTGAATAACATAACTTAGGCAATTACATCGCACAAACTAACTGTAGTAAATTTTCTGTAGTGAAGTACATGGGCTCTATAAAGAAGTTCGAAAACTTAAAAATATTGTTTCATGTCTTTCATTGCTTCAAAATGGTAATGGCAGAGATTTAGATATCCTGGAACATACAATCACAATTAACTTCAAACAGTTAAACACTATTCTGAAAGTGAAATAGCAATGTCTTATACTCACCAGTAAGCTACACATTGGAAATGGAGCCAAGGAGTACAGCTGTCTTTCCAGAGATGGCGCTCCAATCCCTATCGATGTGTGCAATGAGACAATCGTATTTTGATTACGCTACTCCGATTATTCCTTACAAGGCAAGTGTGTAGAAAGTTTGTGCTAGAATTGTCGTATAGATTGCATTCGAGGATACGCAAATGTACTTCAGTGTTGTTCTTGAATGGCAGGAACTCGATCCTTCGATAATAATTTACAAACAAATGTTTGATTAGTAAGTGTGTATCTTTCTAAACGTGTGTGTTTAGTTTCTATTGTATGTGTAATGATAATTGTTAATTTTGAAATTTCAGGATCAAATTTGTCTCTCCCGATGAAAAAACTGTACAGTCACCGACAGATTTTTGTTTCCAATTAACACCGATTTTTGTTTTCAATTTATACATACAAAAGCGTTCTACTTGGGGGAACGAAATAAAAAAATTGCACAACTAAACATGAAAAGTGGAAACATGAAGAGATTTACAATAAAACTGGATTTGAACCGTAGTTTGCGAGGAGGAAAAATTATGAGTAAATTACATAACTTCAGCTGAAATTGTAAACATAGATATTTGTTGACATAAGTATTATTTAGGATAGAGTTAAGTTTAGTTAGGATAGAGAAAAGTTTAATTGCTTCTTCTGCTAAATAGCTCCGTCCCTAAGTAAATTATTTGTGATATTTTGTCAAGAAATTTGCTAGACTCCAGCGTTGGAAATGGAGTAAACATTATTAAGTTACGGTTAAAATGCAAGGCGAGGCAAATAAAAAAAACACGATTGTTTCAAACTTCTTTTTTCGAGAATACTCCAATTTCAACACTACCTAGATAGCTAGGTTGAATTCAATCACTATCAGGAGGAGAATTCGGCAGGCCGCTCTAATTGGTATTTTTTCCATGGTTTCATGGTTCTCACTCCATTCTCAATTTCTCTCTCTCTCTCTCTCTCTCTCTCTCTCTCTCTCTCTCTCTCTCTCTCTCACACACACACACACACACACACACACACACACATGCACACACACACACACACACACTTACAAGCACCGCACTGCAACATGTGGCGTGAAAGAAGTCAGGAACTTAGTGCATGTCCCAGCTGGGGTGATGTCGCACTGGTGAGAGATACTTGGTTGGGAACCAAGATGACGTGCAGGTCGGTGTCGGATCTCACCAGAGGGAAGAACATTGCTATATCCAGTGTTTAAAAAGCATGCACTATTCTTACGAGACTAATAACAACAACTGTTGATGCTAACATAAAATAATCAATCAATCCAATTTTAATCATTTGCATGTGTGTTAAGATCATTATGCAGAGATTATACTACAAATTTATTATTCATAATACCACTCACAATTTATAATAATGAGTTCTTACAAACAGACAGTCAGGGAAACATTTGTTGAAAAGCATATGTGTCCGAAATTGTATTACTCAATACTTGCACACAGTATGGTATGTTAATGTCTCTAAAATTATAATGATGTTGTTTAATTTAAATTGTTTAAATATTATTATTATTATTATTATTATTATTATTAATTTTACGTATATTAGAACATTTGGTTACATATTACATTAGCATAACAAACCAAGGTCTACATATAGTTATAAAAAACATGTTCCGACAATGCATTATCTTCAGGAAAACTGATCTAAAATTATCGATTAATAAAGGTATTGCAAAAAATTTGCAATAATATTTAAAAACTATGTTTATTTTCTTTTTATTTATCATTATTTATTATATTTATACTCTCTTTCTACAGCAGTTCTAGCATTCAGCGAAGATCACAATGCAGCATCTAAAGCAATTGAACCACATAAAAACAATAAACCCGTGGCTTTCTGGTTGGCACATTAAAAACAACGAATTAAAATCTAAACATGTGACCTTCACCCTAAGAAAAGGCGACAGCCCAGCAACAAAAATAAACAATAAACAGATTCCTCAAAGTAATCAAGTTAAACACTTAGGAGTTCATTTGGAAGGTCCATATAAAAAAAATGAAAAGAAAAGAACTAGAATTAAAAACTAAATACTACCAATGGCTAATCGATAGACACTTCCAACTTCCACTGTCAAAAAAACTTATAAATAAAAGTATCCATCGACCCATATGAACCTACGGCATTTAACATTGGGACTGAGACAGCTTCTTAATCATTAAAATTCTTCAGCGATTCCAGTCCAAATGTCTTCGATCAGTAACAAACGCACCCTGGTGTGTCACCAATGAAGGACTCCACAATGACTTTGAAATCAAGACCGTCAAAGAGGAAATAACGCCCGGGAATCAGGAATACCACACAAGACTGGAAAATCACCCAAATCCTCTCGTTATCAATCCATTAGACAATAGTGAAGAAACAAGAAGACTACCAACGCCACAAACCTCTAGATACAACGTACCTATTTGTTTAAAAAGGAATGATACTGTTCCTGTTGTAACATTTCCACTCGTGTAAATATTATTGAACCATTTGCTTAATATTTCTATACAAATAAATTGCAAATAAACATGATTCATAAAAACAATTATCTTACATTCTTGAAAACCATGAAGGTTATCAATCCATAAGAAAATGTGTTTCATTATTAAGCTCATAATAACACCTAAACGTGTGCGTTACGCACCTCTTACGCACGGTAAATTATTAACCATTGAGAGAAGTTTGAGCTATAATTTCTTATCAGAAGTACATAAAGCCAATATGAAGCTGCTTCCCCGATCGCGTAATTCTAATCTGATATTTTTTCGTGTTTCAATAGAAGTGTCAGGTTTTATTTCTTACCAGAAGTACATGAATGTTTGTGAAAAGAAATCTTTCTTCTGGAGATGTCAAAACGTTGCAATCAACACAAACTATGAAAGTTTCATACTATACATACTGATTTTGAGCAAGTCAATTTTCTGATGAATAATTCAATATTAAGGAAAACGTGAAGTTGAAGAAGGCAGAATTTTATTTGCGCTTTTTGTTTCGCTGGAGCTGTAAATTATTTTAAAAGTTTTTTCTTGTGATGAAAATTTCTAATGTCATGCACAGCTTTATATACGTTTTGACAGTCTCTGGCATTGGACGTAGAAAAGAATCGGAGAATCTGATAATGTTATACTTCCGTTCAAAAATTCCCAATACCCGATGACCTTGCACGTTACCTCCATAAGGTATATGAACTAGTAACATTGCAATTTCAAAATTGTAATCGCCGTAAAAAAGATTGCAGGCGTAAATGTGAATTAGGCACAGCTGCATTTTAATTTTGCTAATATGCTTATTGCATAAATGTACTTAAAAGATCACTTGTAAACTGTCCTTCAGTATTATTATCTAATTCTAATATATGACATTCTCAATTAGTTCCGAAAATGCTGTTACAAAACCTTCTACAATATCATTTGATTCTCCCCCCCCCCTATTTGCACCAATGATGCGCGTCTATGCGTAAAGGACCATCGTATACGTCTACGGGTTAACAACGTGTAGACAACTTACATTGCAAAGCTTATCTTCTTAGACAACAGTAATCTAGCTTTTTTGTGGGCCAGGGTCTAGGAGTGCCACGCTCAACCCCCAAAGCCAACATTTATTTATAATAATTAAATTTCAATAAATTCGGTATAATTAGTATACGCAATTTATCCTAATCAATGCGACATATCGATTGGATCACATCGAAAGGAGTTCTGCCATAATGAATGAACATTCTTTATAATTTCAAATTAACATTGTTTTGCTTCACAAATATTTATGGAGTGGGTGACAGTCATGACTGGAATTGCCTTCCTCCTCTGGAAAATATTCATCGGCTTCATCTCTCAAGAGCGAAGAGGTTGACGACATAATCAGGGATCTAAAACATATTTTTGCGCACTAGGTTGGTGACACTGCACTTGGAGGGAGAGTCAGATACATGGCCTGATGCGCAATATGAAACAACATCCTACTAGTTTCTTGAGATGGTTACAGAGGTACGCCATAAGTTCCAAGGTAATACCGTACATAGGTGGTTGCAAATATATTATTAAAAATACGATAATACGGACAAATTCTTCACTTCTTATGCTCAAAGAAGCATCACTATTGGTAGTTCTGCTGTCACATGTTCTGTTGCGATTCACATGTTCCGGAACAATAAAAATGTTATTATCCTCGTAGGAGATATTTATTGCATTATGGACCGCAAATTACTGGGGTCTCATCAACGTCACCTTCATGTATCTATTTAGGTGCCGGTGGTTTAATTCTCTGCCTACGGACTAAAATCGCAGCGCTAAAACACGCAAAAACACGTTTTTTGAAAATGTCTGAGAAGCTTCTTGCCGGATGACAAATTATTAGTTTCTCCCCTGGAGACAGAGACGCGTCAAATGACACCTCGTGTCTCGATTGGTGCTCCGTAAGTGGTATATGGGGGATCGGTACACACACACACACTCACACACCACATGCTCATACCGGCATACACACACACACCACACACACCACAGGCACACACGCACACTCCCAGTTACTCAAATACTGCATAGCAGTGCTATTGGAATTGGGAGGCGCGAGATCATCTCCAGGGAGGGGCGAGAACTTCATAATAATTTAATTAAATAATGTTCTCATGCTCGATAATGCTCTAATTATTTCCACATGAATACATTACTATCGGGCTATGTATGTGCCTTCATTAATTTTAGCGAATGGGGGAAAACATTTGTATAATATAAGTTCGCATTACTTCCATAAAATCAACATTGTCAACTATCAGTTATTTTAAATGAACACTGGTAGTTGGCGCAATAGAATAAAGCTCGCTTTGTTGTGGCGCGATTCATTCCTACAACACCCGAATTTTGGTGATCTGTAAAAAATCAGTATCGAGAGTTAAGTAAGAAGGTCTTGCGTGTGCTTCCTTTTTCCATTTCTTACGTATTTGGAAAAATAATTTTCAACCATGGCGGTGATAAAGAAAAATATCAAGAATAAGGTGATCAAGAATAAATATCTAGAATGAGTTGCGTCTTGACATTTATAAATTATTGCCGAAATTCATGAAACTTGTGACACCAAAGTCCAGGCATCTCACTGTCGTTTCTGAACTATCAATATGTTAGTTTTTTATAGTTTTACTTACTTTGTCAAATATTAATTAAAATAATTGATAACAAGACTGAACAGAGCAAATCACTTGCATTAATTATTTTATTATAATAACAAAGTATAGGTAATGTCCTTTCAGGAAAAAATATTTAGTTACTTTTTATTAACAATTTAATTTGAATGAGAGGAGGTGTGTGAAGAATTTATCACCTGTAGGGAGTCACGGTAGCAAAAAATTTGAAAACCATTGCTGTATAAGAATTACAAAACGAGCTACTACAAATTGTCCTAAAATATTCAAAAAATATTTTTCAAAAACCATTAATTAACTCTTTATATTGCACGAATTTACCTACAAGATAGAAAATATGTTCTTCCGTTCATCGAATTAAATTTTCTATTCCATTATATTTGCAGCGAAGTAAAGGATGTTTTTACAATGTAAAATAATGCTACCTTTAATATAATACTTTCACAAAAGCGTATGGCGAAGAAATCTAGCGATTCATTCCTTTACCTATTTATATATTTGAGAAGTCACGATTTCCTTTTTCACAATCAAGATTTGCCATTAGGAATAGTAAGTTTATCCTTTTTATCGAAAAATTTATTTTGTACATCACCGGAACTTTTGAGAAATAAAAACGTAGAACTGAAGGGTTCGAATTCTTGTCGTACATGCAAGAAATAACTTTCCACAATTTTATCACCACGACTGATAAAATTTTCTCCTTAAGGCGTAGATTCCTTTTTCGCCAGAGCGCCGCAAAGTCTAGAAACCATCAACAAAGTGGTTACGCCCATGCGTACGCGATTTAGGTAGCGCAAGCTCTGGTCCGCTGCTGATGCTTTACTGACAGGCAAATGGCCGTGTCGGGGAGCGAGTTATCCTTGCTGTTGTGGCTAGTCATGCTGCGCTGCGCTTCTGAACGACAGTCCAAAACTCTTCTAGCACCGAACGTTCAGCTGGATCGCACACAATCAGAGGAATACATTGACAAGCCCATACATTGACTAATTTCGAATACACGTATAAATTGACGGAAAAGCAGCTTCTAGCAAGGTAAAAAAACATCAGTGGTTTTGTTATATACTCAGAAAAACTGGAAAAAAAATAATGACGCGTGTTCGAGTCGTCAAGAAAATGCAAATATTTCATTATGTTAATCTGCAATTTTTCATGCCTGCTGTTGAGAGTGAAATTCTCACACGTGCTACGTCACAGCTTATGTACGACTCAGCTGATATCATGGAACGAGGAAGAAAGAAGCTTCAGTACTCGCGTGTCCCCTTCCAAAAAAAAAAATTGATGGTCCAGACCGGGAGAGGGCTCAGAGCATCAACTGATGTCACTGCAGGGAGGTCCTAGGTTCGAGCCCCGACCATGGCAGGATTTTCAACACTGGCTTGTCAGCTAGGTCAAGTTCTGACGCTGCTGGAGGAGAGTTCTCGCTGCCGGCTGCTCTGATCGGTAATTTTCCTTGGTTTCTCCGATCAACACCAGGCGAATGCAGAAGCAGTATGTTAGCAAACGGGTCATGGGCAGTGATCATTCCTTCCTCTTCTTTGCCCTCCGCTCACCCCTTACACTAATATGCACGTCACTTCCACCGGCAGACCGGACAGGACGTACAGCTTGTCTCCGTTGGGGAGGTACCTCACTGGTGGGAGATACCTGGTTGGGGAAAACGACGGTAGATCCACCCCGGATCTTATTACCTAGTGGGGGAAGAACACCGCCACCTCTCGAGACAAAGAACATGCATTTTACTTACGGGACTAATGACCTTAGCAGTTGACGAGCCCGGAATCTCTAATCAATGGTCTAGGACTCCGTTTTCTACACACTCGACAGCAGCATTTTTGCCGTTGCAGGCCACTGGTCTGTTTCGCTCTTGAATATACTCTTAAATTCAAGGGAAGCTGTGTAGTCTCTATCCATATGAGATGTTTTTGTGGTTTCATTAGATACCTAGGAAATCAGAGAAAATATCAATACAAAGAAACACTTTCGATTTTGACTGAAAAAGGCAAATTTTTTAATGTGTTATGCCCCCCCCCATTCTCATACTACGCTTACTGACTAAATTCTCGTATTACGCGCGTCACTGCTTATGTCACATCTGACATAATTTGTGACTGCAAGGTAACAAGAAAGTCCCGTCACTAAATATAAGAAGAAAATTTTCTAATCACGATTTGGAACAACTTTTTGAAATGCTTGGTATGTAAAGAATTGTACTGTGTGTTCACATGTATACTATACTGTGTTATTGTGGTATTCGTGAAGACTGTTTGTGTTGAAATATTTAATTTATTGCAGTCTGATCCGAGAGTATTTTATTCTTAAGCAGTGTGCATACTACTTTTTGGAAAAGCATTTTGTGTGGTTTTGTTCAGCAGCATTTTCGCTACCGCAGGAATCTATTCAAATTGGAAAAGAAACTCATAGCGATTACATCTTTCACAGGATTGCGTTCCTCGCAAGCTCTATACGCTCAGTAGGATTGTAAAGTACACTAAAATATTTTTTTAAATTTATTTTCTTTTGAATTGAATAATACAAAGATCACTGTCAAAACACTACGCTTGTTAAGGTTGCTTAAATCTACTTATAATTATTTTACATTAAACTTACTACTTATCTTAAAATACAACTTACACGATTACAAGGGTGGTAGAGATATCTTTATATGATAACTCTTCATTGAGTCGAGGATCTGAGAATTTATTGAATGTATGAAACGGAAATTTGTTTTTGATGCAGTTTCTGTGGATTGGGTTTTGGCAGTCTTAGAGAGGTTAGACTGGGAATATTTGGAATGTTGTGGAAGAAGTGGGTGGATAAAATGATAATGTGATGATTGTTATAGATTCTATCGGGAATTATTTATAAAGTTGTGAATTGGAGATTAACCACGGTGCATTCGTGCGGAGGATTAACCACGTGATAGTCTAGACAATCTGCAGTTTTTTTGGTATTCGATTTGGCTGCGCTGATCCATACTGGGCATGCATATAAAAGTAGTGGTCGAATGATAGTTTTGTAAATCAGTAAGGTGGTATTGTACGGTAATTTAGCAGATATATTTATTATTGTTTTTGTTGGTGTAATTTATTTTTTGCTTGTATTTGATTTTTGCAATTGAGTCGGGTATTTAAGACAATGCCTAGGTATTTGTACACGTTCTTGGCTCAATGGTAAGGGGGTGGAGGGATGTAAGGTCTTAAGGAAAATATTTTGCCTGCAGTTTTTGACGGGTTGATTTTAATTTTGTTTTTGGCTGCCCAGTTGTCGATTTGGTGTAGGTATAACTGCAGATTGATTTATATTGTGTTTATGTAGGGACCTGAAGAATAAATAGCGGTGTCATCTTAACAGATCTTACAAATAAAGATGTAATATTCTTTCCTCATGCTAGATTCCTTAAAATTTTCGTTTTTAAAAAAATGCTTTTCTACTATTGCTCCTTTTTGTCTGGTTACGAGTATTGTCAGCACATGTCATCAGATCCAGAGAACGGCAAGGAGGAACTGCGTGGCCAGTGTAACACACATGCGTCCACTTGCACGTGCGTCCTTCAACTTCGCGCCCGCAATTTTATCCCACAGCGACGCCTCGCGTGGACGCAGCCATACGAAAGGAAACTGCTCGTCCTTTGTTGCGATGTTGCTTGGTTCTCCGCGGCGGCGGCGGCGGCGGCGGCGGCGGTGGCGGCGGCAGGGTGCGGTGGAGGCGAGCGCGCCGGCGGCCAGGTCTCCAACCACAAGACAGGCGCCCGCTCGCCCGCTCCGCCCGCCCCGCCCGCGCCCGCCGAGCTGCCTTCTTGACACTCCGATTTATGATGCTCAAAACTTGACCTTTCCACGCGCACTCTCCCTCCGCGGCCGCCGCTTCTTTGTCCCGCCGCCTCCGCCGCCGCCGACCGACTGCCGCCAGCCCCCGGTCCGTAGATCTGAATATCCCCCCGCTGCTGCGGCCGCTGCGACGACGAGCGGGACCCGTATCTCTCTCGCGCGCGCGGGAGAAGCGAAGCCGAGAGGGGAAAAAGACTAACAATAGTGCGAACGAGAGTGAAGGAGACGACGAGAAAGGCTTCCGGAACGGGAGATAACTGGTATAGAATTGGCTATTGCAAGTAAGGATGACGAAGATGGATCGTGGATGTCAGGAATTCCCTACTGTGATGTGTGTCCGGGGAAGATTGTAATTCACTGAACAACGTTTGCTGGACGTAGTATATATCGCGGACGGCGGCGGCGGCGGCGGTGGCAGCGCGCCGGTACGCGGGGTGGACAGGTGGATTGTAGCGGGGAGGCGGGTGAGAGAGCGAGGGGGAGAGAGAGAGAGGAGGAAAGAAGAAAAGAAGCTTACTCACTGACAACTAGCTAGAGAGAGATAGAGGAGACCATTTGTTTGTTCCCGTTTAATATTTATTGGTCGGTGTCCGAAGCCTGCCTTATATACCTTATAGCCTGCTCGCAGCTTCAGACCTGCGAGGCGGTCTGCGCGCCTGTGTGCTTTCTATACTCGAAAAGTCTACGTGAGAACGGCGGCGGCTGCGAGTGGCCGTGGCGGCGCGGCGCGGCGCAGGGGCCGTCGTCGCGAAGGCGGAGTGCGTGCGCGCGGCCCGGGCGCCGTGCGGCGGCCGCGGCGCGTGATCGTGTGCGGGAGTGTCGGGTGCGTGAACCGGTGTCGTCGTCGGCGAGTGTCGGGTGCCGGGTGTCGAGGTGGTGGCGTGGCGTGGCGTGACGGTTGTCCGATGTCGCCGTGGAGTGCCCTGCGTTGTGTCTCTCAAGACGGGGAAGAGGTACCCGTCGCCGCCGCCGCCGCCGCCGGGCGCGCAGGAGGAGGAGGAGGAGGAGGAGGTGACTCGAGCGTGCGGTTCGGCGGCGTGTGGTTGGCACTTCCGTCCGGACCCACGTGACGTGCGCCCGATCACGGACGAACGGATCTCGGAAACCCGAAGAATCGGTCAAGACAGCCGCGAGAAGGGTCGGCCATTTGGGCCGAAGTGCCGCCGCAACGGTTTGAATTTATTCACGAAACTTCGGTACTAAAGTTGTGCAAGATATAAGAAGGGAAGCATGTTTATGTTAAAATTCTGACGATCTCATGCATGTAAATACTTCAGAAATGAAAAATGAAGTTAAATAATTTATATGTAAATGAAGGTTACGTGACATTTTGTTGTTGGTTGGGGACATGAAAGAAATTCTTGCCTTGTGGTACAGATAGGGGTTAAAAAATGTAATCGGTCAATAACCCGTCAACCTTGTCAATCTTCTGATATAGCAATCTGATTTCTGCTGCACGAACTACGCTCGATATTTCCACGTTTAAAAACCGTGTCCGACGCATTGCTGTTGTGAAGGAACATTGACAAATAAGGTCTAGGTAATGCTTAAATTTATTCTCCCTATGGTGATTAGATTTAATATTTTATTATTCGTAACCCAGATTTCGGTTAATTAAGGAAATTTATATCATTTAATTGTGATTGGATCGAATCACAGTATATTAATATGAATTTTATAATTTATAATTTAATACACATTCTAATGATGTGTCGTTGCTTTGCTATAATATTTTGCTGCTCATTAATACGAGAATTTAAAATTGATTTTGATTCAGTGCTCATTTATCCATATGCATTACGGATCAAACTTCAATACGTGGGAAGTTTTTAATAATGTTTTTTTCGAAAATTGGTTTAGTAAAATCTGTTATTAATGTTGGCGCGGAAGGGAAGACTTAATTTTACAGTGGCACAGTGGTTAATTTTACAGTGTTTATTTCTTAACAATTAAGAAATGAACTAAAAAATAAGAATAATTAGTAAAACGGACTACCATAATGAATTTTTCAAAAATATTTTTTTTACATTTATGGACCAGAACTCAACTTTTCAGTTTTCACTCTTTGTTACTTTGTTGTGAAGAATGATCAGTTTACTGTCTCCTGAAAATTAATAATTTTTATTACAATACCTTTGTAATTCGAAAATAAATCATTGACAACAAAAGCATTCGGTCGCATGCCTACTAGATATCATATATACTGATATTTCCAAAACATGAATGTTTCTATAAAAATTTTGACATTTTAAACATCGATGAATTGAAGCCGATATTTTTTGGACATCGATGCTCTGTGCTCGACGTTTTTACGTTTTCGCTTGGTCGTGGATGAAAAATGTAATTAATAAAAATTTTGTAAAAGTTCAAATATCAAATAATAATGACCACATTTGTGTTTCAACCAAACGAACGCGATTTGTACAACCTTCATTCAGCAGACTAATGTCCCTCGTCCGAGATGATTTTCATGTTGTGGTATTTCCTTCGCCTTACCTTGTATTTCGTTCACGGATATGCGTTTTTTAACTTTGTTTTCATTTACATTTGAATTATAAATTAATATGCACGACAACTTTCAAATTAAATTTTGTTGCACGCGAATTTAATGTCAGATTACTAAACCAACTTTAAAATATCGATGTTTGAAAATATCGACTTCTTTTGTCGAAATACTGTTAACGTCGATGCGATAATTTTGAACATCCTGTTTGGTAACATCAATAATTAGTTGTCGATACAGTTGATGCAGTTTTCGTTTGAAATAAGGACGCGACATCGATGACGATGGTTTCAAAACATGGATGTTTTATCAACTCATCAATGCATTTAACACCGATTTTTTGAAACTGATGTTTCTTTTATCATCAACGTTTGTACGGGGTCGATATTTTGATAACAAAAATTGTCCATCTTTGCCAAATTGTATGATAATTTTCAGAAATTGAATATTCTTCAAACGAAAGGGACCAAGGGAGGAAATAAATAATATCGAGTTTTCGTCAATCAAGAAGCCTATATTATTTTTGAAATATCGAATTAGATAATCGAAGTTTGTTTATTGTTCTGATGATTTTCAGACTTGATAAACTTCAGTTAAAAATATTAATAAACGAGACCGCTTTCAAACTAAATCCCGCTGCGTGCACTTCGATACTTACTAACCCCGTTTTAAAACCATCGATATTTAATAACATCGATAACTCTGGGCGATGTTTTGATGTTGTTGAACATTGATGTTTTAATTTCGAGCATCGATGTCGGGCAACGTGGATGTTTTGTCGGCGATGTCGCACCCCTCCCCGCACAGCACGCGCCTCCCGAAGCCGCGGAAACATCGATGTTTGATTTTCGATGTCGGGCAACGTGGATGTCTTGTGGCGATGTCGCACCGCTCCCGCGCCTCTCGGAAGCCGCGGAAACATCGATGTTTGATTTTCGATGTCGGGCACCGTGGATGTCTTGTGGCGATGTCGCACCCCTCCCCGCACAGCACGCGCCTGCCGGAAGCCGCCCCGCGCAGTGGCCCCGTCCCGTGCAGCGGCAGGGCGCCGGGGGCCTTAGGCCATTGCTCCCGGATGATGGCCGGTGATTGCGCGATGATTGCTGGTGATTGCCGGTGCTCGCGGCGGCGGCGGTGGCGGCGGCGGGGACCTCGGCGGGCTGCCGCACCGCGCGGCGGCGGCCCGACCGCCGGGCGGACGGCCCGCCGCCGCCCCGGCCACCGTCCCGACCACCGCCCCGGCCGCCGCCGCGTGCCTGCCGCTCGTCGACGCCGTAAATCACTCGGCCGCACCCTATCAGTTGCCTCAAACCAGTGAAGTTAGGTCCCGTCGTAATTTTACCTGTTTTCCCACTAAACGTGGCCGTATAACGTATTTTGACACCGATGGTGTAAGCTGGCTACCTGCTAGGTTTCGTCGCCGTGTCGTGTGAATTCTTCTGTTATCTACAAACAAATGCTTTTGTGTCCGATGTGTGTTTCTGAAAACCTGTAAGCGAAACCAGTTACATCGTCGTACACTCCGCTGGAACTAGACAGTGTACTAATATTTTTTTTTTGTGATCGCAATTCGGGTTGGTATCTAAGAAAGTTTCCTACCTTAACATTAAGATTTCTTTCTGCTGAGATCCGTGTGAACAAAATAATATATACAACATAAATTCTTAAAGATTATGAAACGTTGCTTCATTAACAATATTTTGTAATGTGTCTAGTATTTAAATTACAATTCGAGTTCAAGATCACAGATATACACTCTATTCTTTATCTTTTTAAATTGGGAAGTGCTTTTGTCTACAAATGAACTTTGGTAAATTTGATGAAAGCTTGGAATGATCTACGAATAATATTTTCACAATTCTTTGGAATGTAAATTTATTAAAAGCGTTTACTCACAAATGGAAAACAATATTTGTGGTGAATTCGAGAAAAAATAATTACTTATTTCCTTTTTCTCTTCGTTAGTCAATATATATTTTTTATAATTATTGTTTTATATTCTTTCTTTTCAAACTAATATTTAGGAGTTGCAGGAAAGTAAATTCACTTCCGTTGACGAAAGGTACAAAAGAGACCAGTTTTAGCGCTGTCAGAAGAAACCGGTATGTCTTGTTAATGCCATAGAAACTGGCGAAACATTCACAAACGTGAAGAAATATTTAATAGAATCTGATAGAGCAATTTTATAATTTTCGTAGGCATACAAATAATATTACCGACTTCCAAATTAAACTCAAACATGGTGTGTGATATCTAAATTCGTTTAGTAAATGAAACTTGAAAATAAAAACAAAACTGAACATATAACAAGGTTTAGGTAGAGGTATTAAAAAATGTCACAAAAGAAAATCCAATTTAATTGTGGTAGTGTTTACCAATACAAATATTAAAATAATCCTAACATTAAAATATTGCTCATTTTTACTTTGAATTTAAAAAAATATTAAATTAGAGAAATATATGTGGTTATTATTTAATAACATTTCCAATCAATTTTAGCAGTCACATTCCAATGTCAGTCGTGTAACCAAAGAACATGAAGAGGGAGACGGGAGGTGATCGGCGGATTGAAGAATACAAAGCAGTACAATTGAAGGAAAATATTGTATATTTAAAAACTAATCATGCATGTATTTAGCAATATTACAAATTTTCTGCGCGTTTGTATTAACATTTCGCAGTTATACAGGCAGGGCAAGGACATATTATTTTGAACATTTTCTGTAGGTGCGGTAATTTCCGCGAGAGCATGGTGGCCACGTTATTTTTAAGAACTAATTCAACATTCACAAGGTTGCTCCCATTGCACAGTTGTTACTTACGACAATAGATTCAAAAATAAGATTGCGACGTTCATCGGTAAGTAAACCCGGCTACAAGAAAAACTTCTAGTTACCGTGCAGCAATTACACATAGCGAGGAGTTCGATATTTCTGCAAACATAAGCATTGGAAGTCGAAAGGATTAAGAAAGATTCTGATAAAAACCGCCCTAAACAATGAAACGGAGACTCCTTACTTTGGGTAAGGGTAGTTAAGGAGGTTACTTAGGTAAGGAGAGTTCGCCAGAAATAAGACTATCTCTGGCGACAGAAATAAGGCTACAAGAATTTTTTTTTAAAAATTGGAGCCGTTTTTGTGAAAAGTATTATTTTAAGATAATAAAAAATTGTCTATATTTCAAACAAAAATTACGCGAATTCTACTCATATTTTCAAAACACTGTACATGACCATATTCCTATTCAATGAAATGTCTTTAGAGAACTGATTTCATTTAGGAAAATATCTCCATCTTAAATATTGTTGTTGTAGGAAGACGCTGAAATAATCTGTACTATTGCAATTTTCGAAATTTAAAAATTCAGGGATTTCGAGGAAAATGAGACAGCACCATTCTCTTAAGCGTCCTTTACGCAGGGGCAAAGGGGCACGCCCTTAGGTTTATTAAAAAGCTTTGGAGCCAATTTTTAGAAAATTTTGAAAAAGTTGAGGTATTATTTAACGTACTCTCAAAGTCAAAATACACGTTTCAAATTTAGGGGGCATCGAGTTCATTTAAATCGATCGGGGGTATGAATTTGAGAGAAAATCAGCTGAACAATTTAGGCGTTAGCGTTGACCACAAATGGACGCACGGACAGGCGTATTGCCGTCAATCAATTTTTCGGTATCAAATACCCACAAAATATGGATTCTAACTATGCGTTGGATGAGGTAATTTTCTGTGAATAGGAATCAGGCTTATCCCCTTTTTTGGTACCAGGGCCCGGCAATAAGAGTTTTTAGTTCGAAAATTCGCCGTTTCCCGGCGCACGATCCCAATACTATCTCTTCTCCCGAAGTAAGTGCGAGAAAGTAAAAAGGTACTTCGGGAGTCCAAAGGGGTGAGCGGTCGCGTGGACAGCGGCTCGCCCTCACGTCCTCGCGGAGGTCTCCAGCATCCCAATCCAAGAGCCCACTTCCGACAGCCGCCGCCGGCGCCGACGCAAACAAACAAAAGCGCAGCCTGCGCGGCCTGCGCGTCCAGGGGGCTTTGGGCATGGAAATCATGCGCGCGAGACGAGGCAGGAGGCGCTGGAGGTTTAGTATGCAGGCGCTATTGCCGCTGACGATAATTGTTTCCGATAAAATATGCGACGGAGGCGGCGGTGGGTCCGGCGCCGGGCCGGCGCGGCGGCAAGGCGGGCTGCGCGCCCGAGCCACACAGCGCGCAGCCACGCCGCGCCGCCGTGCCACACCGCGCCCAGCCACCCCCGCCCGGCCGCGCCGCACCGCACCAATTCAAGGGGTCAGAGGTCTTTTTTCCGTAATTTTAATTATCATGAATTGAATACATGGTTCTGTTTAATAATACAAAGTTTCTCACATGTTTTTTATGCTTACTATATATTTTAAAATATTTTCTTCTTCATCTACTTCTTCTACTTCTTCTTCTAATGCTCTACGACCTTGAAATGAACGTCTTGGCCTGCTCAACTATCCTTTTTCCTTTTCAATTTCTTACCTTTTCTTCGAGTGTTCGATCCAATCTTCAATCTTCATTTCCCTGATTTTTTGACATCATCGCTCCCTCAATTTTTAGACCTTCCTCTTCTCCTGGTGCTCATTGGATTCCAGCTAAAGATCTTGTTCACAATTCTGTCATGTGACATCCTATTAAGATGACCAAACCATCTTAATTTCATGGCTTTTGTAAAATTTAATATGTTTTTATGCTTTTGTATATTGTCCATTTCGGAATTCGTCCTAATCCGCCAATCATCATTGGGAATTTTAACTAATCCAAATATCCTTCTCATAATCCGTCCTTCAAAAACCGCTAGACGCTGCAAATCCTTTTTTTCTGTAGTTCCCGTTTTTGCGGCATATGTTACAACTTGTTTAATCACTGTCTCTTGCAGCCTTAGTTTTGCGCCTTTTGATAACATTTTACTTTTAAAAAGCTGCAAATGTGCAAAATATGCTCTGTTTCTCGCTACTAATCTTGTTTTTATTTCTTCTTCCACATCATTGTGGCTAGTAAAAATTGTAAGTTAAAAACTTTTTACTTGGAACATTCATGGGGAAGAAGAAATAAAAGCAAGAATCCAGTTTACGATACTAAACAACTATTTTTTTAGGGAGAGGAAACCGACTGAGAACCTCAAAGAAAATCATATATATTTACCAATTGCATGTAAAACATATTTAGGAAGTGTATTTTTCATTCTGGTGATGTTTCGGAAAATATACCTAGGCTGTAGTGAAATAGTTGGAAAATTGATGCAATAGTTACAAAAATGTTTGAATACCTTAGTGATGTGGTGAATGGTAGGTTTTATTTGAATTTCTTTGTTTGCTATTGGCCAGAGTGCACTGGTTATTGGTCGCGGGAATGTATTCTGTATGACCTGTATTTTATGGATATTGCTTTGCTGCATTAATCTAGACACGTCCGGCATAGAGCATTAGGGGTCTTATTATTGCTGTATACATGAGTATCACAATTTCTATTGTTATTTTAGTGCAGTTGGTTTTTAAAGGCTTTAATTGAATTAATTTTACTTTAGTTGGTTGTGGTTTGATGTTTATGATTTTCCCAGATGAATTTAGTGCCTAAATACTGTCCTAGATATTAATAGTGGTCTAAGCCAAATTTTAACAAAATGGAGAACACTCATGATAAAGTTGCATAGTTGCAGTTAGAAATTCATAGGTTCAGCCCTTCAACTTATATACGCTATTTCCCCCAAAATGTCTCCTATTTCTTCTTAAATAGAGAAAAGGTTACTTAATAATATACTGTTGATACTACTTGCAATAACCGTGTTAAACTTTTCAAAACTACAAAAGTTAAATATTTTTTGGTGACTACCTTCAACTACACAATTGACCGACCACAATCCCGTCACTCGATTTTGTTTGGCATGAATGAGTGTCAAAAAATCGTTGAAGTAACTGAGCGTTGATAGCTGCGTGATGTCGCATTGAGGGTTCGAAGAGTTGTGAGCGCGGGCGTAAGACGGGGCTGTGGTGGTGGCCGAGTGAGAAGCCCGGCACGGCATAACAATCTTTCAGACACTCTGAAAAGAAAGACAAACATTTGCAATTTTCGAAAGTTTGGAGGTTTTATTGATAATCCGATGAGATCGAGTAAACAAATTAGGAAAATTTTAGAGATAATTTTGTTCATGTAATTTTTAAAAGTTGTTCCTATTTTACTTCAACATACGCGAAAACTAATCATCTTTTCAGACGTTACTTTATTTACAAATATAAGTCATATTTACAAATATGTAAGTCATATTTGTAATATTTACAAATATTACAGTATAAAGTATATATTTTATAAGAAATATTTGCAGATATTTAAATTTTATGAGAAATATTGTCATATTTAGAAATAATTTACATCACCCGTGAAAAGTTTTCCTAACCTCCAACCACATGCACAGAATTGGCACTCTGAGGCATAAGCAGCTGGCGCTCCAGTCAGCACCAGCCCATGTGTCTAGCGGAAGGAATTTCGCAATGCGTTTTCGGCGACGCTCATTTGTTCTAGAACCTTAAAAAACCATTGTCTACTAGTCTGAACTGGAGCTAAGACATCGATTTGGATGTTTTTAAACATCAATGTTTTTATAAAATAAATGACGTATTTAACATCGATATTTAAGATGACTTCCCACGATCGATGTTTTGTGTTCGATGTTTTTACGTGGTCGATAATTTTTAAATAAAAAATCTGTCACAACATAATTATATAATAATTTTCAGATACCCATAAATTGAATATTCTACAGGCCAAAGCGTCTAACAGTAAAAACGAAATAAAATCCAGTTTTCGCTAATGAAAAAGCTTATATTATTTTTGAATTAGATAATCTAAGTTTTGTCTCTTCATTTTTGACTGTTTTTTTCAGTTAAATCTCATTTAAAAATTAATAAACTTCCATTCCACTTTCAAATTATCCTTATCCCCACGTGAACATAAATAGTTACTAATACAGTTTTAAAAATATTGATGTTTAGTAACACCGATGGTTTTGGGTCGATGTTTTATTAGCACGGAAGTTTTAATTTTAAACATTCATGTTTTGTTGGCGATGTTACATCCCTAGTCTCAACGGTCCGGTCCATATTCCGTTATGCTTTACTCAGGCATCAGATTTTTGACAGTTCCCGAAAGAGTTGAGGATTACCGAATATCGCATTGCTCTGAGAAATGTGTTCTTCTGCAAACTATTTGAACTGGAGAAATACCTGAAAATGCCTTGTTAGTGTCAATACAGAAAGTGAAATTGGAAGTCATGGATAGTTTTCAAGAGCATTTTGGTTTGCTCCGATGCCGTAATTAAACAAAACAATGTAAGAACAAGTCAAATTATGTCAAAAAGCATGTGAGAATATTAATATGAATTCTATGGTGAAGAGTTTCAAAGGAAGGCCAGGCACGTGGAAAGTAAACGATCAGCCCACGATCTCCAAATATCAAAGAAATCGGGTTATTTTCTTTCAAACACTCAAAATACCGACTTTTAAAGAATAATTCGTATAAATTTAAGTAATATTTCTTTAAAAGAAGGATTCAAATGAAACTGTTCCTGCATTATACCCAATAATAAATATATTGTTTTCATACGAACATTCTCCAATTGACGGGAAAAAAGTAATGTAGTGTACCACAGCCCCTGCACATTTTAGGCAACGCTTGTAAAATTAATGCGTATCATTTCCACTTCTACTTACCTACCTCACCCCAAAAGGATATGGCAGAAAGTAGTGTCAAAATAATCGTCCATGTGCCTGAACAGAGTAGAAATGGGTATGGTTTTGGGTGAAATAATAATAAATGGGATGAGGTAAACTAAGATAAGCAATCTGAGTGTGTGCAGTCTCATTCTAGTTATTATTAACACAAAGATCTCGAGAAACAAATACATTTTATGAGAGTTGTACTTCAATGATCAAAATAATCTAATAAAATCTCGTAAGCAATGGGATCATTAATGTGTCTCCCCTTTATAGACATGATTGAAAGTTTATAAAAAATAGAATCAATGAAAATATTGACAAAGCAATGTTTTACAATTTTTATAAATTGTGAAGTATATCCATGTAATTGCATGCCTTCGCCGTTCCTTCAGGTATATGTGCTAACACTCTTTTTTCACACGAGTAACATATTCTTTATTTAAGAATAATTTCTAAAACAAAGTATCTTATTTTTCCTTAACACCTCTGCTTTTACAACAGATTATTCCTGAAAGTTTTATTTTTTCCGCATGCTAAAGTATAGTGCATTATAACCAGCAGTATAAAGAAGTATTAAAATAGAAAAAAATGTTAAGCAATTTTTGAGGTAAGTTTAACCTTGTTGAGACTTCAAAAGAAAAGTACCTCCAAAAATAAAAATATCACTTCAAACTCGCAGGGGCTCGAGATCATTTAGATCGCTCGAGGAACAATTTTGGAGAAAATCGTCTGAATGGTTTAGGCCCAAGCACTGACCACAAACAGACATGCAGATAGATGTTTGCCGTCAATCAATTTTACTTTCAGGCCTTACTTACGTACTAACGAGAAAATATTATAATTTTTCGACGGAAAACTCCGATTGGCGGTCCCTCTAAACGAAAAGTGAATAAATCTTGTTCCTATAAGTAGTAAATAATTTCCTCCAACACATTCTATTCATCAGAATTCACAAGTCGGAACTCACGTTTTGTGTATCGTTGATAGCGAAACTAGTAGTGCTACAACATATACTTTCTCGCATTATATCGCTTTCGCAATTTTCATAACTTCTGAAAGTTGAACAAAAATGATACCTGTGACATTTTTTTAGCATTCTTTCCTCCATCCTAAAAAAAAGTACAATTTTTTTGAAATATTGAATTTGATTTTAGAGATTACTTTACATGACGTTTCATCGATATTTTCAAAACTTTCTTTAAAATGTCTCTAATTTTTTGTTAACATTAGTTTCTCAAATATCACAAAGTATGCTTATTAAATGGTGCAGATTCATTTTCCTTGAACTCTTTAAGTTTTCAAAAATTGTAAAAATTTAAATTTATTTTAGTGTCTTCCTTTTACTAAAATATTGAAGAAAGATTTTTCTTCTTCAATGAAATATGTTCTTCAATATTAGATATTTAAATGAGGCTAAGTACAGCAATTTTTTCAAAATATGGGTAGTTTTCGCGTAATGTTGCGAGAAAGAAATGCTACTTAAAAAGTAAATATTCAAATTTTGTCTTTGTTTTTTGAGTTTTGAGAAGTTTGCTTGTAAAATTGGAGCTCGACATATTTTGATCAAAAGCCCTGAATTATTGAAAATTGCAAAAGTTCAAAATGTTTTTGGTGTCTTCCTTCAATTACAATATTGAAGATAGATTTTTCTAAATGTTCTGTTCTGCTAAATTGAATCGTTAAGCGGTATTATAAACTTTTTATTCAAAATATGAGTAATTTTTGTGCAATTTTGCATGAAACAAAGGCCGTTTAAAAACACGATGTTCTAAAATAATCTCAATTTTTTTTCTTTGTTTTTCTGTTAGAGCAAGATACACTTAGAAATGGCGCAGATATAAATTTGTAAAATTTCAAAAATTGCAAAAGTTACAAATAAAATGAAATAGTATGCGCGGTTGAAGCACCACTAGTTCATTTTAATGAAGTTTTTTTTTTTTTTTTTTTTTTTTTACTTCATTGAACTGCACTTCTGCATGTGACGCACAGTGATCGAAGCTTCTCTTTGATCAACTTTGATCTATTGTTTTCTCTTTCAAATTTTCAGTTTGGGTTTGATCCGGGTTCATGGAAAATAGACACTTGTTTATTTTATTTCTTCTTTATAGTGAGTCCAGAAACTGTTGTTGAAATTCAGAAATACAACAAAAATATAACTACTGTGCTTTGATTCACTTAATGGTCAAATGTGCAACCGGTCAAGTATTATTATATTATTACTCTTTAACACCTTCAGACGTTTTATTTCGAAACCTTTCTTTGATTCATATTCGAAGTAAAAACTTCCTAATGTTGTTTACTAAATTTTAGTAAAATTAACTTTTATTAAAGTATTTTTTTAAAATACTTACTAGTTGAGAGGACTGCTTAAAAATTCCATGGTAAGTGTTACATTATCAAGTTACTCTATTATTTTATTATTTATTGTGAAGTAATATTTAGGTTGAATTAATTAAGAAATATATGTTAATAGTGGCTCTTCAATTAGGTCCGAAAATTTTCTTGCAACATCTTTTACAATTACATTTGATTCTTCTCCGGATTTGCTTAAACTTCCAAATTTTTTCACCAAACGTATGAAGAGTTTAAAACTTCACAAACTCAGTCTATTTTTTGTTCACTTCTACTTCTCCCATTGGTGTATTAATCGTTTTGTATGCGAATCTAGCGTTGCATGCGAATCTTACATTAAAAGGCGATTATTTTTCATGTTTATGTGAATAAGGTGATAAGTTTTAAAATAATAAGTTGTGGGTTACATTCATTTGAAAATCGATATTTGCAGTCTTGTGAATGAACGTAAAAGTGTGAAGTCGAACATAAGAACGTTAATTCATTTTCTAGCATTACTCACAGTTTTGTTTTCTTCATATTCACTTGAAATTCTTCAAGTTTAAAAAGTTCCAATACTGTTCGTAGGTTTCCGCAAATATATTTTTTTAAATACGATAATTCGAATCTAAATTGAAATCAATCTGCAGCGCGAGATTCTTGGTAATTTAATTATTCACTTAAAGATGTTGCCAACGTAGTGAAAGAAAATTATGGCGTATTTGGCAAAAAATACATTTGTATACTGGTATTTAATCAACGCTACCTACATAGATCGATTTATGTGATGTTGGTTTAATTCCTGTCATTAATAAGATCGCAGTGCCGAAACTCAGAAAATTTCTTTGAATCTTCTGGATGGATACGAAAACAAATTATCAATTCCCCATCAGGTGACCGAGATGCGTAGAGTGACATCTTATATCTCTCGATTGGTGCACTGGAAGTGGTCTAGCCGCGAGCGTCGACACCGCACTCATCCGCACAATTTCACATACGCACACTCCAAGTTTTACTCTAACACTGTATAAGGATAATATATTCATCGCCTCACGATAAGGTTCACTCCCCTTTAATACTGCTGAGAAACAAAACGTCATAAACTATAATCCAGATGCATTTTTGAACATGTCGCTCTCATAAAACATGTAATAAATAACCAATAAAAATACAAAGAAGGGCCATATCAAGTCGGAACCTGTCAATTTATCATATTTGTACACTTCATGCGTGCAACCTTATTCCCGACGCTATGATTGCAGATAAATAATTATAACTAAATTTCATTGAGTTGGGATTGGACAATGCTGCAAAATGTTTAGTTAGCATTGTTTTTACTTTTGGGGCGTCATGGAGTTACACATTTTTGAGAATCTCTCTTACAGTGGTATAAGCAAAAATTACTTTGAAAAGTAGGAACATTACGTCCTATATTATAGAGAAAACTCTAATGATCATTGGCTTGGGTGAATTTGACTTCACTGGCACTTGCGCCCAAAAGTGTACATAAAAATAATATTTTAATTGTTTTTTAATGTATAAGAACGGCGTTGTCTTATGTGACAACTGCCTTTAGATGTTCACAATTATAAAATTATTCCATGCAAATCTCTGCTCTTAAGCGCAGGTTTCTTTATTTGAAGAACTTGCTTTTAAACATATGAAACTCTCAAAAACCTAAACATTATCATAATAATAAAAAAATAATAGTCTCAATTTTAAATTAAAAGCATTGCAGCTTTAAACCACAAAGCATTTAAAAGCTTTGTAGTTGTAACAGCGTTCATGCATTTCAGGATGTATGCAATTCATGAACACAAAAAGGCAAAATAATGATAAATAAGCAAAAATATTCATCAGAGTGACGGAATTGCAAAAAATTCTCGTACTACTTAAGCTATAAAGTATTGAAATTATGCAGCAAAAGAGTTTATCGGCAGAAAAGCTCCTATCGTGGAAACCTGACACCGAAAATGTGGTAATTCTTGATTTGAGGTAAATTACTTCCACTAATTCGTGTAGTTGTAGTTACATGTGATTATTCATCACAGAGTGAGAAATGATGTTTTAACCATAGCCACATTTCACTGATTCACGAATATTCATAATATGAATAAAGAAAAAGAAACAGCGGTATTCTGTGTCAGTGAAGACTGAAGGGATTACATGCGTATATTAAGTTTTTCAAGCATAAATGTAAAATGTTCATAGCAGTTCTTATTTATTTTATTATTTTACTTTAATCAGTCATTTTGTAGCTTTTTGGTATTAAGGCTCTCTCAAAATTGTATTTCAGTACCAGCTTATATAACACTACCTGCACCCATACGAAAACCCCGCACTTTGTAAATAATTATTTCAAATGTGGATATTACTTCTCAGCAGAACCCAACTTTCAATGGCCACCCCCTGAACTGTGCGTAATAGCCGGTGTACCGTACACATATCACATTTGTGTAAAGTTTCTGTTATCTTATGAATAACTATTTGGCAAATAAAACATTAATTGAAGTTAATGTAAACTTCAATCGTACTTATATTATTTTATAAAGGGAGTTGCTCTGCAAAACCAGACTGAACCTTCCATTTGAACTGACACCCAAAAGAACATGTCTGTAATAGTATCCGTTTGAAATATATTATTTTTTGCAGATCTACACTTGGGTCTCTTATTTCATGAATTTTGAAAATGAGTTTTGCAATATTTTACTTTCCATCGCATGTCACATTTTACGCAATAACTTAAAACAACAAGGAGAATCATATTTATTTGATACCCAGAAATATGGACTTTAAGGCTAAAAATTCAAAACCTGTTAGAAACTACGTATATCCTATTCCAGAACAACTTTCTTATCATTTCCGATATGCTTCAAAACACATTGAAAATCATATTGTGTTTCGCTTGGAACGTCTGTGCAATTATTTTCAAAGTGAAACCAACGTACCGCAGATACTAAGAGGCTTTTTGAAAGGCCGTAGTCGCATTCGTCGTGCATTTCTCAAGAAACAAGTGGCTTCTTTGTGTCGAGAAACATGATTAGTCACTGCTCGATAGATTATGTTCGCTGCTAACGAGACAACCGAAGGAACTGTGAATCTTCCATTGAAGGACAAGAAGTGCCATCAATTAAACTTAGTATGACGTATTGTGAAACAACGTATCGACAAAAGCGCCTCGGCATTCTTATGAATTACCAGAACAGTAGCGTGCTATAGTGTATTGGCAAATTATCTCATTTTCAACTTTACCTAAAGACATTTAAACACATTGTAGTGTTTCAAAAATGAATATTTACATGCGTGAGGTATTATTTTGTTATGCTATTATAATATATGGCCTAATCCGGTCAGATGGCCGGAGATCGTTAGAGCAGTAGTGCCGTAGCGGTCTCGGACCAGAAGACCGCGGGTTTGAGTCCCGCCTCGGACATGGCTGTATTTGTGTAAATCTGTATGTGTGTCGTCCTTTCACCCCTCACCAACATCATCATCGCATCGTCCACATCCCCAGGGATAACGGTCTTGGGGGATAAAAATCAGTATTCAGCTAAAATGCTGATCCCCCACGAAAGGTACTTCCATTTGCTGAAGCAAGATGCACGCGTGGAAGGAGTTGGCCTATACGCGAAAAAATCCCCTAAGCTAAGTTTTATGTATATATATATATATATATATATATATATATATATATATATATATTATTTGTCAGACATCCACTAGTAAAAGCAGTTCTTGAGAACATGCATAGCGTGCTTAAACTTCAATTTTTAGCACTAGTGCAACAAGTAAGACGATGTTCAAGTGTTCAGATAAATCTGCGAATGCAACAAAGTAAACAAATTACTGTCGTCACACCGCAACATCTACTACTGACTTCAATGTATCTTAGTGATTTGTATTCTTATATACTTAAGTGATTTATATACCTGAATTAAAATAAAATGAAAGTCAGTAAGCCTGTCTAAAAAATTGTCTATGACACACTTGGTAAAACGATTTCATTTTGCGAGTAGGATTGCGCCATTCGGCCTGTCGGCCTCGTGTCGCAACCTCAAATACAATGTCATTTTTACCACTCATATCATAAATAACTATTCACATCTCATACATTATAATAAAACTGGTCATTAATTATTAAAGACAATTCAATTACAACTTCACCACTAAAAAATTAAAATTCAATATTGGCATTTTTTCTCATTCACAGATTAATAACATTACCACAGTCTGAAATTCATTTAAACACAAAAATCTGGATGATTGTGTAATACTATTCATCTCTGAATTTTAAGCAGCGTATTGAAAGTAAAACTAGGTGGTGGCAGAGATTTTTGTTTCGCAAGGAGTCCTGCGATCACATTATAGATTGAAACGTTCCCCTACAAGGCAGCACGCGTGTACTGCCACTCACGAACTGCAAAGAATGGGATTCTCCAATAAACGTTTTGAATTCAAAATCCGGAGGTCGTATGTTCTTGTGGACGACACAGAACACATGATTCATCAATACAGCCGTCCTTCCCACGTCAAACGATATTAACATAAAACAGAAGCGATACGTGCCCAGAAACATCGTCGAATTTTCCCCGACGACCGCCGGGTGAGTACAGCTACGGCAACGGGCCGGGAGGAGAAAACAAAGAAGAAAGGAAGAAAAAAATAAAAAGAACAACAACAGCGGAGAGTGACACAATGCGAGGGCGAATGAGGAGGGCGTGTAAAGGCGCGGGTCGGGGCGGCGATATGCATTATGTAAGCAATGAGGAACTGCAAGCGGGCCCTGCTCGCTGCATGCGAAGCGCCCAGGGCGCCGAGCGAGGCCTCTGGCGGTGTGGCGCGGCGTTGGAGCCACGGAGCATTCCGTAGCAGCCCCAGCCCCCCCCCCCCCCCCTGCCCCACGCAGTGGGCGCGACCGCAGCCCCCGGTTCACAATAGGGAAGTGACATCGACGCCGATGTTTTCAAAACAAGCGATGTTCCTATAAAAACAAACATTTATTCATACATCGATGTCTTGAATTTGAAGTTTTTCAACGTTAATGTATTGATATCGATGTTTTTTTGAACAGCGATGTCTTGAAGACGATGTTTTTTAACATCAATGTCTTGAAGTCGATGTTTATTGAGCATTTAAGTGTTGAATTTATTTTTTAACATCAATGTTTTGTGCTCGATATTTTTACGTTTTCGATGTTTTTGTTCGTGGATAAAAAAAGTCTTATAATATGAAAAATTTCCGTATTATAAAAATATGAAACAATAACTCATGTTTAGGAACTTGAACCACACGGACGTGGTTTGTATTACTTTCATCGAGTAGATTATTTATTTCCCGAAATGTTCCTGATACCATGAGTTTTCTTTCGTCTTTCCTCGAATTTCGCATACGGAGAGGGTTTTTTAAATTTTGTTTTCAGTTGTTTTTAATTATAAGTTAATATATATGCCCTCAGTCCAATTATATTTCGTTGCGCACAAATTTATTGTTAATGGTTACGTACTAAACCACCTTTAAATCATCCATGTTCAAAAAATCAAAGGGATTTTGACCAATGTATTAGCATATTTACATCGATGTTTTGATTCTAAACTCTCCATGTCGCGCCAATAGTCCAAATACACCTACGCCGTTCTTCAGTCACCGTTGTCAGGCAGTAATGTTGGTACTCCATCGATAAGATGTCATTTTCCTCCTTGATTATGAAATAATCTCCCAAAGTTCTATTTATTAACTAATGCTTAACGCTACTTAACGCTTGAAACATTTTTTTCGTTATACTGTAGATGGAGCTCATGAGTAATGTGTTCAAGCTTGTGAATTGAGTCCCGAGCCAATAAAATGTATTAGTACATTTTTGTGCAAACACATTTTTATTATATACTAAATAGGAATCCCCTAAACTTTCTCCCCAAATTATTCCTCCCCCCAAACTGCTTACTAATATTAAAATATCCACTAAACATAATAAATCCATCAATCTAACAATACTGTGTAGAAATCCAACCACAAGGTAACTCGCCCCAATCACACTTGCCGCAAAAGTGGTTTCAGGAATGTACCCATGTCGTCTTTGAAGACAAAAGTATGCGTTTTAATTTCTTTTGCTGCACTCATCGTGGTCGCTGAAGTTCTAGGCAATCATTTGGGTTTTTGAAAGCCATATATGCATTACTCTTCGGTTACACTACACAATTAGGACACATTCATTGAAATCGATATTAAGAAGATGGACGTTGGTTTTCTGAGAGAGTCGGGAGATTAAATTACGAATGTGGAGGCTACTAATGAGTACTATTAATGTGCGATTCAAATTATTATATGTGAAGATCGCGGATAAGTCAGAAGAATTACAGGGCATTTAAAACGTCTCGTGAACTCGGATTACTTTCCCAACCAAAACCTTTATATTTCATTGACATTCATGGTCGTGCGTTTTCTAGCATTTGCGGAGTGATGTAGAACAGACAGTACTTTTTCTCTCTAGCTTCCATTTCAAGGCTTCAATTTTTTACAAATTGTTATTGCATTAGGCATAAAATTCTTGTTTAGTACATTCTTGATGATTATTAACATGAAGTAACATTCTTAAAAACTATTTTTGTTAAGATGCATTATTTTTACAGCGTTATACGAGAGTATTGTATTTGTTGTTCTTGAGCAGAGTGTGTGCAACTTTCTGGAAAACAATTTTGCGTGGCTTTGTTCAGCAGCATACTTGCAAGAGTATGTTTTCGATGTTACTACATAGTAAGTAAGTAGAGTAAGAGTACATAAGCGAATCAATAAAAACGGCCCTGCAAATCCAAAAGCGCAGTCAATGAAATCCTGCGATGGTGACCTATCAAAGCGACATGAGTTATTCCAATTCTGCACCTTTCGGCCGGCGAGTGAGCGAATCGCCGCCAGTGCGGGCCCGGCCCCGCCCCCAAGAACGTCGCCGCCCACCGCCGCCGCCGCCGCCGCCCCCAACCCCGTCCCCAGCGCCGCCGCCGCCCACCACCGCCCCCGCCGCCCCCACCGCCCTCGCCGCTGCCGCCCCCACCGCCTACCGCCGCCCCCGGCCACCCAGCCGCCGCCGGCCCCACCGTCGCCGCCGCCACCGCCCCCACCGCCCCCACCGCCCCCACCACCCCCACCGCCCCCCGCCGCCCCCACCGCCGCAGCCGCCCCCGACCACCCAGCCATCGCCGGCTCCACCGCCACCGCCCCCACTGCCCACCGCCGCCCCCACCGCCCCCGCCGCCCCCACCGCCCTCGCCGCCGTCCCCACCGCCCTCGCCGCCGCCGCCACCGCCGCCGCTGCCGCCCCCACCGCCCACCGCCGCCCCCGACCACCCAGCCGCCGCCGCCACCACCACCGCCCCCACCGCCGCCCCCCCGCCGCCGCCACCGCCGCAGCCGCCCCCGACCACCCAGCCATCGCCGGCCCCACCGCCACCGCCCCCACCGCCCCCCGCCGCCCCCGCCGCCGCCCCCGCCGCCGCCACCGCCGCAGCCACCACCGCCACCACCGCCACCACCGCCGCCACCGCCACCGCTGCCCACCGCCCACCGCCGTCCCCCCTGCCGCCGCCACCACCGCAGACGCCCCACCGCCGTCCCCCCTGCCGCCGCGGTAACGAGCGGAACCAGAGCCCGGCGGGCGGCGCGGCCCTGCGCGGCGGCGGTCTGCCGGCCTCGCGCTCGCCCACCGCCAGCCTCCCCCAGCGACCGCTCGCTCGTTACGGGCCGCGGAGCCGCCCGCCCTAATGGCGAATTTCTTGGCCGTTCGTTATCTGGGCGCGCTGTGTGACCGTTTTCCCAAACACCGCCGCCACCGCCAACGCCGCGCATCCTACCTTAGACACGGTCGGTTCCAGAGGCGCCCTGCTTCATCGGCGGGGGGATTAAAAACTTTTCATGTTTGCCGGTAAATTAAAATTGTTGCATAACAAAACGTGCTTCAGCTGCCTGATTGATCAGTGAGCAGATTCAAAACTTTTCATCTTTGCTGATAAAATAAATTGAAGCACAACAGTAAATTGTGCTTCAACATCCTGCGGTCCTATCAACGATGGAAAATTAAGAATAGCGTAACAAATTCATTATATATATATATATATATATATATATATATATATATATATATATATATATATACATACATTTCATTGCATATTTACATATATTTCATTAAAAGTTGTTTTACATTAACAATAAATCTAATCGTTTGCATACAAATTTTCGTAAGACATTCCAATATAATAATTTCTTTTAATTCTTATACTCATTATATTCTGCATGTGTTACGTCATTCATTATGATATTTCTTCAATACATATATAATTAATAGTCTTTCATCTCAAGTATTTATTTACGACCAACATGTAAAATTAACTGATTTTCATTGAATTATCTTCATAAGGTGGCAAAATACATCAAGACAATATAGAAGATGATGAAACACTCAGTAGCCCTCATAATATTGAAACCCAGAATATGTGTTTCATTACACTAATTAAATCATTAGTGTAAGAATTCAATAGCTATTCTGGACTGCGCGGTGCGAGCGCCGGGCGCTGCGAGCAGCGGGCAGCCGGCAACGGTCGCCGCCGCCACCGGTGCCCGCCGGGAGGCGAGCGTGAGAACGGCGGGTACAAGCGTGGCAGCGCGCACGTGCAAAAAGTTCGTTAGTTGGATTGAGGCGGCCGCCGCCGAAGGATGTGCCGACGTGCGGCCGGCGAAGGAGAGGTCAGCAGAGCGGCGACCAGTGCGGACGTGTAGCGAGGGCTCTCCGCTAGTGAATGGACGCATGTAATACGCGACATAGTTATGTGATTAGGAATCGCAAAGTAATGGACATGTAAACAGAACATTAGAAGTATCAGTATAGTAAAAGATTAGTGTTGGTAAAATAATTGACGTCGCTCTCATTAGTTGGTGCGGAGGGAACATTCTTGAAAGCGTGCGGTACAGAACTGTGACCAGTATACGGAGTAGGCGGGGGTCGTGTAATTAAACCCACTAATGGACAGTGATTCGAGGAAGGTGCGCAGCCGAGGTATCAAGATTCTGTTCGGGGAAGAAGTGTTGGAGCATCAGCCGTGGATGATCACCACGCCGTCTGCTGTCGACGGCCCGCAGCAGTAGCAGAGGTCGACAACCCTGTCGGCACGAGCGGCTCGACGAACCTCATAGGTATTCAAACGGGGCACCGAAGGTATGAAAGTTGTATTTTACTCTTAATCTTGGTACCAAGGCGGAGTATAAAAACGGTGTCTGATTATGTAAATAGTAAATTTGATTCAAAATAAATCTTGTCATAATTGTATTTCTATGTATGAATAATCTTCCCAACGTTGCACCGACTTATCCTAGGACCCATTCACGTAAAAGACACCCTCTCTTAGTGTTATATTGCAGTGAAGATACCCGGCACCACCAGGTACGTCACAATATGTATACTGCAATGATAACACTTCTCGTTCGTTATACGCAATACGAGTAACAAGATGTTGAAAACATTAGAAGAATTATGCTATTTTAATTTTAATACTTCATTGGCCTTATTTGTGTGAAAATTCGTTTTTGAGAGCAATGAATTCAGTTTTGGATAACACAGAAATTTTAAAAAGCTTCTAATAATTACGTAGTTATTTTCAACTCGTTACCCACCTCACGTCAAATTAACCATTCTGAAGAATTACAATGTGTGATATTCATAATCATGTAGTAAAATGAATTACTATACGATATCATCACAGTTACGATGTGCTGAACCAATCACTTCAATTTCCATAAAGGATTTGCATGTCTTATTACATTACTTATGAATCAAATTCGATCGTTTCACAAAGAATACTATTCTACGTTCGAAATTAATGATTTGATCTGATTCTGTTCTTGAAAGGCACGAAACAAGAGGTACTAATAATACGGAACTAATATTCTTGTTTCTGTCGTTGGTGAATTCAGTAATTCAAGACCGTTTAATACATATCGTGCAAGAGGCCCGTCAGTATGGTGGGTAGCAATACGCACAAGAAAAATTTCGAGTGGGTAAAAAACACCTACTCGAATACCCAATCGACTCAACAGTATTGCTATTTTACATACAGCAACAGGACCCATAAAATGGATTTCCGAAAATTATTAACTGAGTTTTTTGATAAAACATGCAAAGAACACGAATTTGCATCGCAAAAAGAACTCTGCTCAAGTTACATAAAATAAATATGATAACAATTTGATGACAATTTATTGAGAAAATGCCAATTTAAAAAAAAATGCTCTTTTGTATTTTTCCCTTAGACCCCCCCTGGAACAAGTACCCTCTCGGACATAACACCAACCGCTGGTTCTGAATTCAGATATCATTTCAAATGTCACAACCACACGATGATAGAAGAAACACATAGTGACACACCAAGGCCAGACCTAAAAAACTTTCATTGCTTACATCCATAGATGAAATAAAACCTCTTAGCAACAAGTTCAGAAATAAATCTCATGCAACACTCCACACCAGTGCTCCAGAATAAGCCGTATGAAAACGCATCGCAAAGGTAGTGCAAACAACAGTTCTTCCAACACCCTTCTTCTGCGATGACATGAGGTCGAAAACAAAATAGTACATGACAGAATATTAACAACCAATTTTCTAACTCATGTCTTCATATCGATTGGTAGCAAATGCAAGCTCGTTAAAATGTTTATAAACACATTTTTTGCTTTCCCTGATATTATAAAACTCGGAAGCGGCCAATAAATACATCATTTTGATAGCATCCACCTTAGAAATTTCTCTCAATTTTTTTAAAAAGTTTTCATTAAGTGCAATTAGATATACCACCCATACCGGTATATTTGAAGCCAATTTTTTAAGATTAATATTCCACAGATCAATTTCAAATTGTGTCGAATTTATAATTCCAGTCTTCAAAGAAACTTTGGTATTTGAAAGAGGAAGCACTAGAAGAAAGAATATTAGATGCCCATAAAATTTACTAGCACCATTAAAATTCTCACATACATTTGTAATTTTTTATATTATTGCTATCTGATAATGCCTGCTATTGAGACTGTCACAAAGTCTATAATTTTAACGTAACCATCAAACACATTTTCCACAAGTTGGTTGGATCTCGAATGAAATACACGTTCGTGAACTACGGAAATCTTAGATGGTTTCGATCAAATAAAGATTTTCCCCCTCATTTTATACAATCTATTTCCACGAATTCTAGGAAAGGGTTTGGAACGTAAGTCAGTTTTCAGAACAAGTAAGTTTTAATGCTCATCCTTTACATCGATCTTTCCACCCTAAGCGGGAGTGCCTGTCTCAGAGGAGGGCGATTGGGTGGCCGAAGGCGTTGCTGAAGAGGTGACATGTGTGGCAATGTCTCTGATCGCAGGGTTTGAGTCCCGACGGTGGCAGAATTGTCTTCATTAGCTAGACAGCTAGGTCGGATTCAACCGCTGCGTGGAGGAGAAGTCTAGCTGCCGGTGGCTCTAATCTGTAGTTTTTCGTGGTTTCTCCAACCAACACCAGACGAATGCCGGAGCAGTACCCTAACAAACGGGCCACGGTTCTTTCCTTACTCTTCCTTGTCCTTCCTTGTCCTTACTAAACACGCTTACACTTACATGCATTGCATTACCACCCATGTCGGGAGACCAGCCGGGAGAACAGAGCTTGTCCCGGCTGTGTCGGTGCCCCGCAGGTGGGAGATGTCGGATTTGGTCTGATCTGGTCTGGTCTGGTCTGGTCTGGTCTGGTCTGGTCTGGTCTGGTCTGGTCTGGTCTGATCTGGTCTGATCTGGTCTGATCTGGTCTGATCTGGTCTGATCTGGTCTGATCTGGTCTGATCTGGTCTGATCTGGTCTGATCTGGTCTGATCTGGTCTGATCTGGTCTGATCTGGTCTGATCTGATCTGGTCTGGTCTGGTCTGATCGGTGCTTCGCTAGCCGTCATGTAGGGCGGCGTCGGATCTCACCGTCCAGCTAGAGGCGATCACCGCCAACTCCCGCGATAAAAACAAGCACTCCACTTACGGGCCTAATAACCTTAGTAGTTGACGCGCCAGGACTCACTAATCAATCAATCAATGAGGAAAAAAGGTGTGGCATCGGAGTGAGCCATTCCACTTGGAAGTCGAGTGGCGCCGCGCGCACCATTGCGAAGAATAGCTGCCGCCGATGCATTTCCAGAATCCTTAGAGAGTGCAATCACGGCTGCATTCTGTATAGCTCCACGTTTAGATCAACATGACTGGATTGTACAGGAGAATCGCCCTCTTAACGAGTACATTTGCACAACTTCTGTTTCTGTTTACTCTTGATGGCTTCTGAAGATACGTTCTTATCCTACCATGGTTCAACAAAAAGCAAACTACGTTCGTCCCTTTGCAAAAAAGAATAAATAATTCATTTTTGTCGTTTTCTTTGCAAAGCGTAGATACTATTATATACATTTGAAGTTTTATAATACTTCAAGATGTCTGCATGTAATTGTTTCATCAATTAGATTGAATTAATTATTTGCAGTCTAGCGCTTGTAGACTCTAAAATTTCAACAAGCAACACAAATTATAACAGCAAATTTTAAATTAAACAAGTAGCAAACACATAGCGATGCCAGTAATACTGAAAAATGTTGAGACGAAATTGAAGATAACATTAATTCATCTCTATAATGACATATCGTTCCGCTGTTGCTTCATTGAGTGTGGGATCGGAACTGCTAAATGTGTAATAAACATTTGAAATTCTATAGTTCTGCACAAGTGTTTTCCAAATAAAATTATTTGTTACAGTGTCAGTTATTAATTTAGCTGACTGCACTTGGACGTAAATGTATCTTGTGTACGATAGGGTTCTGATCTGCAAGTTAGGTAAATTCGTAATACACTGAATATCACAATTTGTTTTTCTAATCTAGAAGCTGATATTGCAGGTGTAAGCTGCCAAGTGACCTTATCAAAAAATAAAATACGTTTTTTGAAATTAACGCACTAAAAGAGAAAATCGCATAGCGCGTAAAGAACATGTAAAATTAAATCTCGCAATCTTAATTTCTGCTTATGCGCACTTCGCTGATTTCAAAGTTGGGCCAGAAAACAAACCTGCACCGTTTCTGGCAATTGAACAAAATAAAGATTAACATAAAAGTACTTACATAATAATTTCATACGTTGGCATTGGCAATACACCTAGAGAAATATTAGCAAACAGTAAGTGCACATATTACCCCAGAGTTTTAACATTTTTTCAACTTACATTTCTCTAATTTAAGTGTACAATATTAGAGCCTTTGGGATTCTCTGGTTCGAATAAATGAATACCGGCGTACGTTACAGTACTGTCCAGAAAAAGGCAAGCGGTTATTTATCGTTTATTAGTCCAATTGTCTTTTAAATTGTAACAAACACTCATTCACTGATTAGCGAGCTTGTCTAGAACTTCTGAGATTCATTTGGATATGATTAAGATGTAAATATTACTAAAGGTTTACCATTTTGAAACTTATATGCAAACAACAAAAGGGATTTTGTTTTCTTTTCATCACCTATTTTCTAAACATATGTATCCCCCTCTTGTCACTGCTTTGCTGCTATTTATGACCCTAGGCAATTGAACATACAATCCGTTCCAAGAATCACTTCGAATCCTGCCTCCTTCCCCGGTGTGCCGGAGGTGCGTGCCAGATAATTCACGCGCATTCCTCGCCTGCGGCGCCTTCTTTAAAGCACGCGCGTTCGCCGAACAACGCCCCAGCGCCCGAGAGAGAAACATCTCTTCAATTTAAACCCACATACCGCCCTTCGTACGAATGTGTCCGCGAATATTTTTCGGCGTGTGAGGGTACCGGCAGGGGTTCGGCATACCGCTCACCACTTCTTGTCGGCATTGTTTCCGTGCCTGCCGCTCTATGAAACCATACGAGCGGTCGAAAAACGCGCCAGTCATCATTGTTCGTTCGCTCGAGTCATTGTCCATTGTTCCGCGCGGCGCGCGATGGCGGCGGCGGCGGCGGCGGCGGCGCCGACTGCAGCGCCGCGCGTGAGAATACGTCGCGCTGCGATTCGCACTTGTTAGCATCCAAGCGTCTGCGCCGGCTCCTTTCGGGGTGAGTCGTTGGCGCTGCATCAGGAATCAGCGATGCACCAGGCTCAGGGGGGCATTTCGAGAAGGAGATTGGAACTTATGTTTCAAATTTAAAGGTGTTTCGCATTGGCTGGGAATTATACAACTAGGGTTTGAGTTGGTAATAGTCCTATTGATCGAGTTCGTGTTAATCGAGTTAATCGATTATTCGCAAGCAATTGTAATCGAGGAGTTGCATTTTATAAGAATCTCAGTGTCAAGAACAAAGTCTGTGAAAAACTAGGAAAAGATACAATGGGAAAGTGACTCCCAAGCATCTTTTGCTGAAATTAATCTGGTTGGGCACACATGTCCATGTAAAATTATGGACTGAGATATCACGATTTTAACTCTTATTCCCCGAACGCTTAAATTGCACTAACCGAATAAGGAATAATACACTTATGTAGTGCGCTATTAAAGACTCTCTGCAGTAGCACCAATGACTGATAATAGTGCTACAAACAGAAATTATGTTGGTAGCATGAGCTGCAGTTTGGAACAATTGAAAACACAAATTTCATACTGAAAACAATCATAAGAGATGCTGGAAGTGTTGCCTCCTTCACTTGTTTCACAGTGATCTGGTTGGAAGCAACATAAATGAAATTTTTAATAGGAGGCCCTGATTCCGCTCGGTGCGGGGACACCTTCCTGGTGCGCTATATCAACAGTCAGTGAAGGCCACTTTCCATTTGCAAATACCAAAAGATGTGAAAAAGTGTTGGAAACCTTGATTATAATTTTATTATATCAACTCTAAACCCATCCGAACAATGGAAAATAATGGAATTAACTAGGAGATTGTCTCATGGATGTGTTTTTAGGAGAAGATTGATCTATTCCTTCGATTCAAAGGGTTCACTTCATCGCATTCCGTATTTCTTAAAACACTCTCTCACTGTTTCTAAGTGATAGGACATTCTGGTTACAATTGTCGTTTATTCAATCGTCTTAACTTGGCTTCTCGAGGGTGTAACCTAAACTAATTCGCAATCGAACCTGTGAACACTGTGTACTGAGACGCAAACAAAGACAGAACCAGTGGAAGAATGATTCGTTTCTAGCCGGGAAAAGGGGGGGGAGGGACGGACCGCATCCGCGGTCAACTTTTCCTAAGCCGTTTACCTATCTCCAAAAAAAGTCATAGCCCAACTGCATGCCATTCCGGTTTCCTCCTTACTGTAAGGATTTATTTTTTTCGTTTACCGTGGTCTACTTAGTATTATATTAATAGAAATTCATTCGCTTTTGTTTTTTTTAAAGAAACATTTGAATATTCTTTAGAGCACTCTCAACGTTCAAAATCACGGTTGAAAAGTTTTGGGAAACAAATCTTGAAACCTATCACTAGAATCTTCTAAATCTACTGACTAAACACACACGGACACACTACCGAAGATTCTGCCATATTCACTTATATTGGAGTTGTTTTTTTTCTCTGGACTGATGCGAGAACATCTATTTGCGCTACTTATGAATGCAATTGCAACGAACGATTTTGCACCTTCCGAAACAGTGGATGAACGATGCAGTCGGGCCACGCCTTCCCAGGCACCGAAAAGTAAAAGAAAAAATAGCTGGGAAGCCATGGCGAGGGAAAACTGACCGCGGGATGCAGTCGGTGGATTGCGGGATGCAGTCGGTCGATTGCGGGATGCAGTCGGTCGATTGCGGGATGCAGTCGGTCGATTGCGGGATGCAGTCGGTCGATTGCGGGATACAGTCGGTCGATTGCGGGATGCAGTCGGTCGATTGCGGGATGCAGTCGGTCGATTGCGGGATGCAGTCGGTCGATCGCGGGATGCAGTCGGTCGATTGCGGGATGCAGTCAGGCCCGCGGGGTACTTTGCTAAGACGGCGAAGCGACCCACGCGGAGCGCAATTAAAGCGGGCTGCAGCGGCGGTCCAGGTGGCTGCGCCGCGGGTGAGGATGGCCGGCGTCTTCGATGCTTCTAACTCAACGGGCGACGGGCGCGGTGCTACATCAAACGGGCGGGCGGGGCGGGGCGGGGCGGGGAGGGGGCGAGTGGGGGCGGGGGCCGCGCGTATGCCGCGCATGGGCGCGGACGCTTTGTAGAGCTGCGTATGGCGCTGCGGCTGCGCCCGTTCTCCATGACTGCGTGCGGCTCGCGCGCACGGCTTTGCGGACGGGCGGGGCGGGGCGGGTGTGATGGGCGGGTGTGGGAGGTGAGCGGGGCGGGGTGGTCAGGGCTAGGCGGGAGGTGAGCGGGGCGGGGTGGGCAGGGCTAGGCGGGAGGTGAGCGGGGCGGGGTGGGCAGGGCTAGGCGGGAGGGGCTTGGTGGGCGAGGCGGCGGGGGGCAGGATGGCGAGGCGGGGAAGAGCGAGGCGGGGCAGGGCGCGAGGCGGCGCAGGGCGACGCGGGGCAGGGCGAAGCGGGCGGCTGGGGCGAGGCGGGCGGCTGGGGTGGGGCGGGTGGAGGGGGGCAAGGCCTGGCGGGTGTGATGAGGGGGGCGGGGCGGGAAGGGCAATGCGGAGACAGCAAGGCGGGGCAAGCACGGCGAGGAGTACGGGGTGGGGTGGGTTGGGGCAGGCAGGGAGGAGCAGGGCGTGGTGGACAGGGCGGGGCGGAGCAGAGCAGAGCGGGTGGGGCAGGGCGGAGCAGAGCGGGCGGGGCGGAGCAGAGCGGGCGGGGCGGAGCAGAGCGGGCGGGGCGGAGCAGAGCGGGCGGGGCGGAGCAGAGCGGGCGGGGCGGAGCAGAGCGGGCGGGGCGGAGCAGAGCGGGCGGGGCGGAGCAGAGCGGGCGGGGCGGAGCAGAGCGGGCGGGGCGGAGCAGAGCGGGCGGGGCGGAGCAGAGCGGGCGGGGCAGGGCAGGGCAGGGCAGGGCAGGGCAGGGCGAGGTGGGCAGCCGAGCTGGTGGACGGGGCCCCAAGCTGCACGGTTATAATGATCCGCCGATGCGCCGCTCGCACGCCTACAAGAAATGTTTTACTGGCGTGAACATTGTCGGGATTCAGTCGGCCGGCTCCAAACAGGCGGGTTAAGAGCAAGAGCAGTCGCTCCGACCAGAAGAGCACGAAAGTATCTGTGACGTGTCTGAGAGATAAGGCGTGTGTGTCACGGATATACTTCGCAGGGCGTCAAATGGAAGTAAGGCTGTCCAATAAATTAGGGTACGTAGCGGTGAAGCAGGTTTTGTTGGAGTAGAGGATTGCAGTCTCTCAGTCATGATGGTTGTATACTAATATTTTTAGTACATATTGTGAATGTTTGTTAACACTGGATCATTGACAGTTTTTTCGCAATGAGAGTCAGAGATATTTGATAATATTAATATATTGTAATATTTATAAACGCCTTAATTTTTGTTATTTCGCAATTTTAGTTTAATGTAGGATTCCTTATGAGGTTCTTATCTCTAATAACACACGAAACATGTATCTAATCCGAATGCGTAATACTTAAATGCAGATATATTTCAAAATTAGGTTGATATTTTTCCAACACGTCTTGTGAGTAAATCGTATTGTGAGCTGTATTGTTCAAGGTCACAAGATGGAAGGGGAGGGGGGACATTGTCATCCATTCGGAGCTCCAATACCAACAATTTAAATAGTAACGAAGCTCCCGTTTGGAAGACAGTGCTCTCCTCTTGATCCTCCGGCTCGTGACTTTGAAGTACCACTATGTTTAAATCGGAGTGTATAGGTAATTGAGAGTCTGAGATAGAGTTTATGATCGTAGACAAGTCGATTTATTTTTCGCGTACAGGCCAACTCGGACCACCCGTGCATCCTCCTTCAGCAGGTGCAAGTACCTTTCTGGGGGGTGGGGGGCAGTATTGTAACTGAATCCCGATTTTTATCCCCCAATGTTGTTATCCCAGGGGGTATGGACGATGTGGTGACGATGATGATAGTGATGGCGAGGGAAGAAAGATCGGCACATGTAGACATACACAAATACACCCGTGCCCAAGACGAGACTCGAGTCCGCGGTCTTCTGGACCGCGTCCGCCCCGGCACCACAGCTTTGACGATCTCGGCCATCTGGCCACTCACAAGTCCATATTTTAATCGATTTTTTAAAATCAAGTAAAAGTATTGAACCTTTATCAGTTTTAGTAATCAAGTAAGTTGATATTGAACCTTTATCAGTTCTAAAACCGTACAACATCCAATAAGTAAAATAACATTTTTTTAAATAGTGTTTTTAAAACTTGAAATAAAATTTCTGGAGTCTTGGAAGATATTAATGCGTCTCACAACTGAAATGGGGTAGACCGATGTTAGTGTGTATTGCTTATAAGAATAATTTTTAACATTATATCACTAAATAGGTAATACTGGTCAGAAGCTAAATTATAAAATGTGAAACAACTTTTTATTATCTAATGAATAATCTTAGATTTAATCGTAGTTCAATCAACAACAATAATACTTGAAATAATTTTGCCAAAAAATGGAATATTCCAAAGTCATTTAAGTATATAAAGGTGAATATCCATTATATGTACAAAGATACCAAACGAATGTTTTAGCGACATTTGTTCTCTCCGAACAAAAAAATTAATTGTGGACACCTTTTTGAGAACTTTTCTATTTGCCTATAATTAAAGCAAACATTACGCAAAAACTACTCGCTTTTTCTTTAAAAATTGTACTTTACCTTATTGAAAGATCTAATTTTTAAAAGCAGATTTCACGGCAGAAACACTGCAGGTTCGTGTAGTATTATAATATTGTGAAATCGTTACAAATAAATCGAGAAAAAATGTGTTGTTGCAGAACTCCTTGTTTTATTGTCTATCAAGACTGGTAAGTGAAATGAATCTACGGATGACATTTTGATAGTATCATTAATTTTCTTCCCCATATCTCCTGCCTGGGATATTCCCCCAGATAATATTTTCTATGGGCATGTCAACATCTTTCGGTGTGTGCATCGTTCGGTATATTCTTTGATCATGAAACAACATATTTTACACGAGAACATTATTATTGTGACAGTTTCATGAATTTACGTAACACAAGAAAGTCTTATACTTTCTGATAGTGAGAGATAACGACGATAAATCACCAGAAGGCTTCAGAGAACATCGAAGCCCGTCACTACGGATTTTCTCTGTGGATACTTGTCTTGGGTAAAATGGAGGGCCGCTTCAAACCCTGCAAGTGCATTTTGTTATAACTAAATCCCTACTCTGCGTAAAACAATAAGGATTGTTTGAATGTAAATAGCACACAAGTGGCTTCCATTGTTTCCCAAGCGACACGTCCGAACTCACCTCAAGCTTAGAATAACAAACTGAATATCCTACTACTACCACGTATTCTTCAGATAACGTAGAGCCAGCAGAGTACCTTTATTCTATTCAAGCTTGGGTGTTTCCGTATCACATATTTCTGTGGCTGTGAATACCTTTAGAATACACCCACAACAAGACCTACAAACTAAACAAGACACCCATTATAAGAATATTCGAAGATCGCTCAATTTTTTCCATGTTCTTGGTAAAATAAGATAAACGAATATTTTTAATATCTTGAAACGTATCTTATCTCAGAAATAAATTACGAGAAAATAAACAGTTCAAAACACGGTAGAAATCATGTATACACGTATATCCAGTCATGCCAATGTTTTATGCACATGCGGTAATTGCAGATGCCAAGATGCCAGTCACAAGCGACTGCTATTTTGACAAGATATCTCTCTCCTCACCCGAACCTACACTTAACAACACTTATCACGGTGTACCAACTGTAAAGGGGATGCCATTAACATGTTCAGTCGCTGCAGCAGAATTAAATTGTGAAGAAATAAAAAAAATAGAAAAATTATTTTATTTTCTCTGAGTTAATATTTTGCATGCATTTGTATTAATGACATGAAAATGTGAAAAGATGGAATGAAAACCCGTGTATTCATGCTTTAGAATATTATTGTCCTTTAGTAGAAACATGTAGTATTATAGTTTTGTGATTTTTCGAGTTTCGTTAGTCCATTATAAAATAATGTCACTTCAGTAATTATTATCTTAATATTGCTTTAATTATTTCAAGGTCTCAGGAGAACAAAATCTTAATTAATAAATAGAGTGAAATGACAATCTGTGCTTACATTACAATTCCTTCAAAAATCCAAAGTACAGTAAACAAATACGTTTCTTTTAGGATATGAAAATATTTCTCCATATATTCGGAATATTTATTAGTCCTAAAATAGTTTATATGCTTAGCACTCTTTTCTAGTAAATAGTCTGAATCAGTTACAGATATTTTTTTCCAAATCTTACAATCGTTTACGTCTGTTTCCCGCCACATTTAGCATTCCACCAGATTCATACCTATTAACTTATACTGTCATATTCCTACATACGATATTCCTACATAAGATTATCATAAAAGAAAAAAAATACAAAAAATAACTGATATTCGTATATTTGCGAGTTATTCAAAGATAAGGGAAAGGAATTAAGCACTGTACGTACACGTGTCACTTCGTTTCACCTAACGGACAGGCTTATCTCTGGAGAGACTGCTAAATGCACATTGCAACTTTTTTGTAGATGTCTTCATATTCAGTTTCGTGCTTCTCCAGCCACATTTCTATTGGCATCCCTGACATCGATGCTGCCACACAAATCTCACTTCCTCCTGACAAGTACACGCCTTCTACCGAGACCTGCATTCAGGTTGCTACGTGGATCTGGTGGCGCAAACCCAGATCCATTTTGATTTCTTTGGATCACTGAATATTAAGTGAAACTCGAAGAAATAGCACATCAACGAGAAAAGTATACCTTATCATTTCTAATCCAAAACTTTAAAAAAAAGTAGTGGTGATAAACATCATGTATGTTCTCGCCTTTAGTGATAGGTACGTAATACTATTTATACTACAATTTCTCTCCGAATTAACACGTCTCATTTTTCATGATTTTTTGAAAAATTCATTACAAATCGTAGAACATTTGGTGCAAAAATTAAATATTTTCAAGCAAATATCAACACAAATTTGACAATTATAACTGATTTTCATTCAGATAAATCGTGTTTCAACAAGAAGACGTAATTTAGAGAAATTAGCTCCTGAGTCTTTATTGCCGAGCCATTGTTGCATTTCAATATAAACACAAATAAAATTTATTTCTTATATTTCAAATATATTCTAAATGATTTATAAAATATTGTAAATTTATAACAAAAGGTCCAACATATGGCAACGAACAAAGAAATATGAAATAATATTCAAATTCGAACTTGCGAAGCATCCAAATGCTTGGAATTACGTTTACCAAGCGCAGTACATTAGGAGCGGGCGACCAAATTTGTCACCAAATTACAAAAATATTTTTTTCAAAAAATTAATTTTTTCAAAAAGTTCAACATTGCTTTATTTGAAGATCTGTTTTTGATTAATACATGTCATTAAGACAAAAATGGATTATTTTGAATTTTCGAAAAATCAGTGATTTTAACCAACATGAGACATGCCCCATTCTCTTAACTGTTTTTCAGACTATCCAAAAACAAAATTTAATTAAAAACAATTGAGCCGTTTTGAGAAAAAAATTGTTTAAGGAAAAATTAGAAATTACATTTATTTCACACTGAATTACGCGAAAATTACTCAAAAGTTTGAAAAATTGTACATGTACTTATTACAAAATCTATCTCTAAGGAACAAATTTTATTAAGCAAATAAGGGTCTTCTTACACGAAGTCGTAGGAAGATGCCGAAAATTTTTTAAATACTTGCAATTATCGAAAAATCAGGGTTTTTAACCAACATGAAACCTACACGACTCTTTTAAACCTCCTTCACATTATTCAACAACAAAATTTTATCAAAAACGATGGGGACTTTTTTGTTAATTTTGAAAATGATCCACGGGCTACATGTAAAATACCCCCAGAATTACAATATCGGTTTTAAAATCAAGGTGCCGCGACATCAGCCAGATCAATTGGGGGATGCCAAATTTGGAGAAAATCGGCTGAACGGTTTAGCTGTTAGCGTTGTTCTCAGACGGACAGATGGACAGACATGCGTTTTGTCGTCAATCGACTTTTTGGTATCAAGCACCCCTCGAAACATGGATTCAGGATACACCACATGTTAAAGGTTTTTTTTTCTAAATTTAGCAACTGGATTTATCCACATTTCCTTACCAAGACCCTGTAATAAGGGTTTTTCCGCGAAAAATTCGCCGTTTTTTTCAGACTGCATTACATAACTTTCTCTCTACTACGTAAGTGGTAGCGAGGAAGTACAAAAGGTTCGCTCAATAGTGCACATATTTTTTTCTCAATTTTTGTGCCCCTAAAACTACGTCTTTTGCGCATGCCCTGTTATGTAATGTAGATGGCCTGTAGATGATCGGCCTGCAGCAGATCAAATTGCTGAACAAGCAAACCACACAAAATGGTTTTCCAAAACGAAGGACGCACCCTGCTCAAGAACAACAAATCAAATTATCTCATATGACATTATAATAAATTAAATTAAAAAAAACAGGAATACAGCAACACAATAGTTCCTTACATGCCAAGAATACAAAAAATAATAATAATAATAAAAATAAAAAAATAAAATTTCCGCTTGGTAACAATACATATGGATTGCAAATATTTAATGGCGGGAGGCCCCTTCCTTGGAGCCTTGCTTACGCATCACATCAACTATGTCGTAAGCAGTGACGCACTGAGTCTGAGAATTCACTCGTTTCGCGCAGTATGAGAAAAGGACAAAAAAAATTTGAATTTTGTAGCTTTTGTATTTTTTGTTTATGGGGTTTTCGTTCAGAATTTTTTGGATTCTCACTTTTAAAGCCATTAAAAACGGAGCATGTCAACCAGAAAAATATAATTCATTTTAAAGAATTTTATTAAATTGTATTTTTCTCGAGTTCCTTGGTATCTAACTAAAACAAACACCTCACACATCGCCGGAGGTTGCGTACTTTTACTTTCAATTGGAAATCAGTAACACAGACCCTGCTGCAGGCATCGGTTCTTCAACGGCGGTCGCTGCCTCTGCGGCCTCGTGCTCCGCCGCGTGCCCACCGCTGCGCGCGGCTCCCGCGGAGGGCGCTGCCGAGCCACGCCCCCTTTCCCGGCGCCTCGGGCGCTGCGCGTCGCCCCGCCTCGGCCCCGCCCGCCCCGCGCCTCACGCCTCACGCCACGCCGGGCCGGGCCAGCTGGGCGAACCGGCGCTGTCAGAAGCCCCGACGACCGCCATTCGACATCGCATCCACCGTCAGATTCGCTCTAGTTTCCTCAGAACGATAGCCGTCCACCAACCGCCGCCCGACGTCGAGCCGAACCCCAGCGGGCCCGAGCCTCACTTTTCCTCGGCGCAGACTATCCTCCACGCAGCGCGGCTTCGAGGCGGCCGCCTATAATTCCCCACGCCATAGCTCCTGCCCATCAAACATAACTGGAGGCTCCGAAATAATTGCAGCCAAATGATGGGGTTGCGCTGAAGGCAACTCGCTCAAAATAACAGGGTTCGGAGATTTCGAAAAAGAGGACTGGTTTCTCTTTAAGCCAATCCACTCACATTTTATACAGGGAGGAGTCGCTTATTCGATAGGAGCGAGACTCGTCCGGGAGAGAAGGCAAAGAAAAGAAAAGAAAAAAAAATGAAACACAGAAGATTAAAAAATATAAAACCGTCTCTGGGGCTTATAAGGTCTATGAGTTAATGTTCAACACGACCAAAATGGCTCCGAGAACCTCTTCTTTGTGCGCTTTTTATCCTTCGCGGACAAGAGACTAACCTCCATTTTTGTATCCATCAAAAATACACCCATCACTCTATCAGCACACAACTAATGATTCAGGGCCTGTCTATTCATTTGAGTCCCGACCAAAACGTATCATTTGCCCTGAAAACGTGCACTTAACAGTTTACAGCGGCTGTGAATTGTTTGGGAACTTGACTACCACTGCACACCGTAGCGCCTGCGGTCTTCAAGGCTCCAGATCTAGCATTTACGCAATTATGGTTCGACCGCTACCATATAACTGAGGTCGGGCGCTGAGACGGAATAATGTAGTACAACAGGAAGGCGGGTTGTGTTCATCATAAAAACAAAATGGAAGCCTGGGCAGCGGGCGAATCACGGCTCTAGACTCCTCCCAGTCATTGTTTCCTTCTCGGATATCCAACGCCACTGATTGTATTAAAATTACTCCGTTTCTGGCCCGGGCTCGACGACTTTCCCACGGAAAGATTCCCTCGGTTTTCGATAATGATATTCGTCACGTCCCAGGAGATAAAGGAATATACGTCTTTCAATCTGATTGTCCTTATAAGACCTGCAATTTCATAAGTGCCTTCGGAATTATACACAATGGAATGTAAATAAAATGTGGTAGGAATATTAATTTCCCCTCCGCAGAACAACATACAGTCTTGGAGTTATTAAATAATTTGAAAATTCGTCTTTCAGTTTGGATAATGAAACGAAGTCTTTTTTGTTTCTTTCGGGGGCTTTTTCCAGCTTCAGGGGATGCCGGTTTTCGACTATGCCAGCCGGGTTCCTCATGGGGACACGTATTAACCTTTACACTAGTCACTGACACACTTGTGGGCTCCTCGGTCTGTGGTTGGCAGGCTCGGAAGGCCTTCCGCGACAACACACATACATGATTCCGCGATCCATCTCGCCGAGGCGCTGAGACACGCTCTAGTCAGCTCGGACATCCAGGTCAGCAAAGAAACCATGTCACATATTAGGCAGAATATATTAGATTGCTCACATTCTTATCTTAGTCATCGATTTTAAAAGATAAAATAAGTGATAAAGACAAGCTTATCTCGCCACATTTATTTAGTACAAATAGGTTCTGAAGGAAAATCCTGAAATCCTATTCATCGGTTGTAACTATGGAGGACGAACTGCGGGGATATTGCGTCCTAAAAGAATTTTCTTCAAATTTTTTCAATTCTTCGTTATCCTCAAGGTCGAATTGAAATATGACCATATACATATTATGGAAGAGTACAACCTGGTCCTATATGCATTTTTTAAAACATTTTGAGCTTGTTGTTGTTGTTGTTGTTGTTGAGAAAAAGCTTTTTGAGCGTGCAGAATTGAGCTGATTTTCACAGCAGTATTTTAGTGTTCGAGAAACTTCATTGGAAATCATTTGAAGCACATATAATCATAACCGCAATATTGCATGAAATTAATACCTCATTAACGACGTGAGATATTTTTCAAAACAATTATATTTGTGTAATGCAAAAACTCAAATGGATAATTCAAAACCGCAATAATTTCGTGTTATTCAGGGCAATTAGCACTATCCGTACAAAAAGTTTTTTAAAAAAGTTTTAAAAAATGGAGCTTTTTTGGAGAAAATGACGTTCTAGCATTTCTGAAAATGCGGAATTTTGAATTAATTTGCATAGTAAAGTTATGCGTTTTTGAGAAACCATGTAAGGCATTATATATTGTATAAATATTTAAATACTTGTTACAAACCTGTTTTAAACGTAAATGAAAATAATATAGTAACAAACAGTTTTCAGTTAGTGATAGAGTTAATAAACTTGAGCATACCCAACATAATGAAACTGACAGACGGACTGACAGACGGACTGACAGACGGACTGACAGACAGGCAGACAGTCGGACAGACTGACAAACAGACAGACGGACGGACGAACAGAGTCACAGACGGAAGTAATGAGACACAGACAGACGTAATGAGAATATGCGCTACTGTAGCGCCACTAGTTTACTTCTGTGCTTTTGTTGTCAAGTTGTCAATTGTTAAACAAGGGTTGTTTTTTTAATCAATTGTTAGTTTTTTTAATCTATGCACGTATTCTTAATTTACAGATTATGTACCTGAAGATGTGGTTGTATGTTACCCACGAAACATTGTATAAGTATTTTATTAAATCTTTTTATCACTTTAATAAATGTAATGTGAATAATATTTTAATTTGCACTTGATTGTCTATAATTCTGAAGACGTTAATGAAATTTCCTATAAATAAAGGAACTGAGACTTTGCTTTCACAGTCTTCTGGAGATCACGAAGAAGGCTTCGAAATGATGTAACCTTGGGGAAAGAACTTGAGGACGGATGTTGCGCGTAATGAGACGTTAGGCCACTTGACATCGCTGCATTGGAACCGGAGCCACTCCCACATGACTTAATGCTTACGATGTTGGAGTAGAATACACAATAGAATAGAAACAATGAAGCCTCACAGCACATAATGTAGGTAGAGGCTGTGTAAAGGAACAAGAAGAGACATTCTAAAGGAAAAGGACAGGAATTCTCAGCAGGTAATTATGCTCATGTAGAAATAAAGTGTAAATATAAATGTTTGCATTCACGAGTGATATCTCAAATCATATATTTTATGTGAAGAATTAGTTAGGAAGAATTTTACAACAGCAAACTTGACTCGCGAATCCTCTGAGTGGCCGGTACTAAGGTTCGACAGTCCGCTACGGTTCTTGGCCAATCAGCAGTGAGCCAGACTCTCGGCAGTGGGATAAGGGGCTTGAATGGTTAACACGAAGACATCCCTTGATCTATTGTATATTCTGATCTTCATAACCTTAGGTTGGGCTTTCTCATCGTCACACCGCAATATATACTGAGCCATTTATAAGTAAAGTACTCATTTATTATTTCGGCTGGACCGGGAATCGAACACAGAGTTGCGCCATGGGAAAGGAGTGCGTCAACCAACGAACCGCCGACGGCATATTCTCTGATTACAGAAAGTAAAAATATATCGTAAAGACACATTCACATTTTTTAAGTAAAACTAAATATTTAAGCCTTTTAACTTTTGCTGTAAATGAATATATTTTTCATACATTTAAGGTGACAAGCATATAAAGATGCACAGGTATCTCACATGACAGCTGGTATTGCCTCAAATAAATACAATCCCACTACAAAATGTTATTCCACTACAAAACAAGTTAGCGCACTAGTCGATTCGCTGACATAAAGCATTGTTATGTTAATCGACAAAACGCCCTTGAAGCCGACAAAGTCTGCCTCCGACAATAAACATCGTAAACGTGGTTACACTATTCGGTTTGACCATTAATTTAATGACGTTCACCTTAAAACGGTAAAGTTGATCATCCGTATGAAGCACCGAGGTTTTGTACGTGATTTTATTGAATTCAACGCTGACGGGTAAATACATTTTGTTATCTCCGTTAGGCGAAAGTTGATATAAAAACTATTTGATGAGCAACAAACAATAATATATCTATGTCAAGAGAAGTGATGGAAATGACAGCAGACAAAGGCTGTTATTTGAGCAGATTGGCGCATCTTCAATCATGAAATTTAAGGACTTGTGTGGGCTGGTGTTGCTGTGCAAGGATTTTACAGATACTTTGTCAGGAAACTTGACAAACATGAACGCCAACTTTTCTGTGGTGTCAAAATATATCTCACGACTTGTAAATGCTTGTACTCAATAGTGTGTCTTCCTATTGTTCTACACGTGAGTTTGGTCGAGATCGTGGTCATGTGTTTGAAAAAGGGAAGAACAAAGTACAAAGTGTTCTCCAACGGGATCATGGATATTCTACAATTATTCTACAATGAGCAAAATTAGTGACAGACCTGAGAATATCATCTTCAATTTTTGTGACAAAGAACAATTAAGAGTTTAAAATTGGATGTATTTATTTATAACGATCATCATCTAAATGGCCCTACCTGTCACGGCCACTGCTCGTTCAGTACATACTCTGTGGGGTGGGGTGGCCACGGAATTCGATGATGTAAACTCACGTTTACACCATGTGAAATGCTGGTTGCATTTTGATTTTGCTTGTATGTATCACTTCCTTTCCACCCGTTTTTCTAGGCGTGTCTTTCTCCCACAATATTATTTTCTCCATTCCAATTCCCCAGTAATAATGTTCGCTAAGTTTTGTTGAAACAATATTGTTTCCGCGTTGAATAATTAGGCTACTTTAGAACACGAACACAAACACACACATATACATACTTTTTTTGTATATTAATATTTTCGGCAATTGATACTTTGTGCGACGGTGAGACAAATATTATTATTGTTATATTACATGTAATAATCGATTATTTTTAATAATATTAGATTAATTTCTTTGTTAGATTATAGTGATTTGATTAATCTGTCTGAATTAATGAATGAATCTAAAGTTAACGATATTTTTATCATACATTTTAAATAACGAATGAAACGAAAAAATGATTAACTTTTAGCTTGTACGCAACGATGTCATAAAACTAAGATTAAAGTTGAAATATTAAACAATTTCGTAGTATCTGGTTATTTAGAGAGGAATAAGAAAATACGTACGAGATAAAGAATTATAATCAAGTTTTAAATGAAACTTTTGAAGAATTGTTTAGAAACATTGAGTATCAATATAACTTTATTATCACATGTTTGTTGCGGATTTTATTTGCGTCTGCTTATTCCCAAACATAATTACGATATTTTACTTTTATATCTTAAATGTTTGATGATCACTGGCGACGGAGAAGGGGCAAATCCCTAACCATCTATAGCACACGAAACTGCTGAATAAAATGGTCAGCTTATCTTAGCGTACTATCTATAAAATAGATGTCAACACTTACAGAAAATTGTGTTAGACATACGTACCCAAAGATACTTAAGAAAGGAGAAGGAACATTAATTTGAAACCTCCCCCAATTCCAGTGGTTTGAAACCCGTCACCTTGACCTTACTTAAAGATTTTCACGCAATGGCAATTGATTTTCTTTTCATTTTGCTCATTTTGGTTGAAGGCACGCGTCCTCTTGGCTTCATGATGGAAACCCACACCAGCGACCGCTCTCTCTCGTCGTAAATCCTGCCCCGCGTCACTATTGCTCCCACCACCCCTCGGCCTTGCAGCCCCCCCCCCCCTCGCCAGATCCCGCCCCATCCACCGTCCCCTCCGCTCATCTGCCTCCATTGCCCAGCCACCCCCATTTCCACCACACCGTCACCCACGGTACCCCGCAACCGCCGCCACCCCCGCCGCTTGTCGCTCCCCGTAGTCACCCACTTGCCGCCATGCCAGTCCAACGCCGTCCCCGCCGCCCCGCCGCCCCCGCCCACTCCCATCCGCCCTCACCGCTCTCGCCACCCCGCCGCCGCCGCCACCCCCACGCTACCCCCGCCGTCATCGCCGTTCCTGCCACCTTCGCACTCCCGCCTCTGCCACCACCGCCCTCCCGTCGACCCGCAAGTTTCGCTGCCCACGCCGACCCCTCTACCCCGCACTGCCTGCGCCGCCCCCACCACCCCACTGCCCCGCCACTCCCGCTGTCCGCTCCTCTCGGCCATCCCCGATCGCCCGGGCGCATCGGCAGCCGCCGCGCCGCCTCCGCAGCTGCAGCGCTGGCCTAATCTCCGGTGTAATTAAATTGGCGTTTGTTACGCGAGCCGCAGGTCTAGCGGCGGCGGCGCCAGCCAGCCAGCCAGCCCGGGAGCAGCAACAGCAGGAGCTTGGAACGGACGTCGGCTAATGGAGGCAACCGCCTTGAGCGGAGCGGTGTCGGCGCGAGGAGACCCCCCTCCCGCCCCCCCCCACGAAGCAGGTGCATCGCGCGCCTTCTTCGTCTCTAATTATAACGGGCGGGTCGGGCGCACCTCTGCGCACTAAATCATCGCCGCCCCGCCCCCGCCCCCCTCGTCCCCGCTGCTGCCCCATGGGGGAAGCGGTGACGGAAGGGCGGCGGGGGGTGGCGAGGAGGGCACTGAGGGCGAAGAGGTTGAGGGGAGGTGCGAACGCATTACAGAGGCGGGATGCGAGTGCCCGCTCAGCGAGGGGACGTTGCGTGGCGGTGGCGGCGTGGGAGGCGTGGGCTGGGGCCCCAGGGGGGGGGGGGGCTGGGGCTGCGGTTTGGCGCGTGAAGGGCTTCAGGGGCTGATGAGCCTAAGAGCGAACACGGCGGAGGATGTCGCGGAGGGTCCTGCCCGTTGGGGATTGCGGGGGCGTGGAGGGGGGCGGGGAGCGGGAGGATTTGCCTGGTGTGAATGGCGGTCTGTTTGGGGATGCCGGGAATTACGCGAAGGGCGTTCAAAAGGTTCTCGGAATTGTCTTGCTGTTGCCAAACTAGCGATAAGACAGGGTTCACGTTATGGTAGTGGGCTTAGGAATTCCCACGCGGGCCAAATTGCTTTGGACGTGATTCAGAGAGCAGTGGTGTCACGTGAAAGTGTCACGTGAAGGTGTCACGTGAAGGTGTCACGTGAAGGTGTCACGTGAAGGTGTCACGTGAAGGTGTCACGTGAAGGTGTCACGTGAAGGTGTCACGTGAAGGTGTCACGTGAAGGTGTCACGTGGAAGTGTCACGTGGAAGTGTCACGTGGAAGTGTCACGTGGAAGTGTCACGTGGAAGTGTCACGTGGAAGTGTCACGTGGAAGTGTCACGTGGAAGTGTCACGTGGAAGTGTCACGTGGAAGTGTCACGTGGAAGTGTCACGTGGAAGTGTCACGTGGAAGTGTCACGTGGAAGTGTCACGTGGAAGTGTCACGTGGAAGTGTCACGTGGAATTGTCACGTGGAATTGTCCCGTGAAGGTGTCACGTGAAGTTGAATGGTGGTCTGTCGGCATAATGGCATTTCGGGATTTCGAACAGAGTGTGAACGTTAAGTTCATATGCAAACGGGGAAAATGAGCTTCAGATTCGCTATCGGCTCTGCTACATCGTGGCCTGGGCATTCTGTTTCTGAAAGTATCTTTGTGCAAGTTTTGCAGAGTTTCCCTGATGTGGCTGGAAGGGTGCGACGAACCAAGGGACAAGGAAAGTGGTGTCTACATCGCGATAACGCACCAAGCCACACATCGCTTGTTGCGCAGAAATTCCTCTCCAAGAACGTTCCTGTCTTTCGTCGATCACCGTACTCTCCAGTTCTCGCACCCAGGGGCTAATTCTTCTCCCAAATCTGAAAATGGGAGCCAAAAGGAGACGTTTTGCAACCGTGGATAACATGAAATCGAATGCGATAGCCCAGAAGCGACAGGTGCCGAAAGCAGCCTTCTACCGCTGCTTCCAACAGTGGCATGAACGATGAAGCACTTGTATGGGTGCGCTGGTGTCATACTTCGGTGATGACTAGGTTGCCATTGTCATGGGTTATAACATTAGCGTGCTGCTCCACCATTACGGCAACTTTTTAAACGTCGTTAATATAATTGGGCTGATCGGAAGGCGTATTCATTCCGGATCGGATATTCCGGATTGTCGTGCGGAATGGGGCACACCGAAATATTTGTGGCAGATTTGTCAAAAGGAAAACTGAAATTGAAAGGAAGTGGACATCTGGAAAAGAATCAGTTGAAAACTTAATTGAATTTGAGGATTTCATAGTTTCAGTAATGATAATCTCAACATAGACACTGAGTATTGACGCAGTGAGTTTTTCCGATTGGTGAGGGTTTCTAATATTTTATATTTGGAGACGATATTTCGATTTCCTTTTCACGTTAACGAAAAATAAGTAATAAAGAGTTAAGAGAATGAAGAAACTCTACGTGAACATTCTACAGCACTTTTGCTATTTTAGAGGGATGTTGAAAATTCTAAAAAAAAAAAAAAAAAAAAAAAATAGGCAAGAGGAAGTTCTATCAATAAAAGCCAGACAATCCGATCAGATGGCCGAGATCGCTAAGGCGGTCTCGGACCAGAAGATCAAGGTTTGAGTTCCGCCTAGGGCAGGGTTGTGTTGGGTAAGTCTGTACGTGTGTGTTGTCCTTTCACTCCCAACTATCATCATCATTTCATCTTCAAAACCCCAAGGCTAACAATCCTGAGGGATAAAAATCGGATCTAGCTAAATGACGATCCCCTGATAAATTACATGCACTTGTCGACGTGATAATATTACTGAACCCTGGGAAATGCACAGTGAATTCACGCATGATCCAAGTCAGTAAATTCATGAACAAAAAGAAGAAAGGCTGAGAAGTTCAAGTAAAACGGAGAATACCAATTTAGGCGTTTGTGAAAAAAAATATTTCCAGCATTAAATTCTATAGTTAAATAATCTCTTATGGTCTTCCAGCGTAAAATGCACTATGCATTGGTCATATCCAAATACATTATTTCAACAAAAAAAGTTAGAAATAGGCAAAATTTGGCTGTGATTGTAATGGGCCTGGGTTGAGCAGCAATTGAGAAACTGCACGACTGGCGACAACAATGGCTTAAGCGCATCGCGTTGTCTGGCCTATCGATGAGTTGCAGGAAGGGGGGGGTAATAGTCGCGTCCTAGGTAATCGTCCGACTGCATCCCGCAGTCAGTTTGCCCTCACCCTCGTTTGTCAGCTAACCATCTTTCACTTTCGGTACCTGAAAAGACATACCCAGACTCTATTTGTTCTGTTTCATTCATCTGGTATTTCGGAAGGAGTAAACATTTTAGTTGAGTTTGCATTCGAAAGTAGTGATTATACATTTTCTGGCACCAGTTCGGAGATAACCTCGAACACATGATCACGGTAGTGTCTTCAGAGTTATGTGTATTACGTGGGGGAGGTAAAAAATGCTCGTGATAGGTGATTTCATTTTTTGTTTCCACAAACCTTTAAGTGGAAGTTTTCACCATAGCCAGTTCTTTAAAAGGACATGCAAATAAATTATAATCAATCAATGTGTTTCTAAGCAGACGACTGGAAAAGTATAAATCAATCCCTAAGGAGAAAAAGAGAACGGGATGGAGTCGGGTAATGCCTTTTTGGTGAGGTAAAACGGCTTAGAAATATTTGAGCGCGAGATGCAGTCTATATACACCCGTACTGAGGAGGAAAACGGAACGGATGCAGTCGGGCTATGCATATATGGGAAGGCAGGTAAACGGCTTAGGCAAATTTGCCCGCGGGATGCAGTCGGTATACGCCCGCGTCAGAGGGATAACAAGCCTGAGCGTCAAGCGGATGGGCGGCGGCGGAGGGGGCGGGGGCGGGGGCGGGGTGCCAGCCGGAACGCCTGAGTCGCGGGGGCGGGGTGGCGTCGTGTCGCGTCGCGTCGCGTCGCGTCGCGGTGCCGTATGTCCGAGGTTATTAATATTTAACGGGGCATTTCCGCAATAAACATGCCAGCCGCCCGCCCGATTAGCATAGAGCGTCTCGCGCCGCCGCCGCCGCCTGTGTGGTCGCGTTTCGGAGTTAATGCTGGAGGCGGCCGCACGCAGCGGGGCGGGCGCGGAGGAGAGGCGCCAGTCGTGGCGGGGAGGGGAGGGCGAAGACACAAGACAGTCGGCGACCATTGTTGTGGGAGCTGCGGCGGTCGCTGTGGTGACGAAGCGACGGTGCTGCTAGAGGTGCGCGTTTACGGGGAGGGGGAGTAGGACACGCGAGCGTTATTGTGGTCAGTGGCCATGTAGGGAGGATGGGGAATAGAGATGGGTATCGAGTTGGCTGTAAGGAAATTTCTTTGGATGGCTACTGGAACACGCAAATTTTGCTACGCTCCTTTCTCCGTCTGGCCGAGAGAGATAGGATCACTCGGGCTACAACACAGGCGATCAGAAATTAGCTCGGGAGATTGTTTTAGGCTTGACGATCTTTTACATGTACTAAATCAATAATGGGGGACACCCGGCTTTACTACCCCTCCCAAGCAAGGCGTAAGAAGGAGTTTTTCGTCCTTAAAAACATGAGTTCGATCGGGAACCGGCGAACTTGGGTACACGCTAACTGTTATATCACCAAAGCCACATATGGATATCAGGGTGGGCTATGAGATTTGTCTATATGGCTATTGGTGGCGGCGGCGATGATAGAACGGTTAGCGTATTGTACTGTTATTAGCCAACTCGGCGGGCTTAAACCCCATCGAAGCCGTGGATTTTTAAGGGCGAAAATATCCTTCGTACGCCTTCCTTCGGAGAGCAGGTAAAGTCGACTGTCCCATGTTAGTAGGTTTACTTGCATGTAAAATATAGTCAAGCCTAAATAACACCTCTGAGATAAATCCAAATCGAATGTTCGTCGCCTAAGAAATCCCTCCTTTCCCCACTAGTTTGTGAAAGGAGCGTAGCGAAATTTGCGTGGTCAGACGGAAGAACGGGCCCGATGGCCCGAGTTTCGTAATATAACGAAACTGATGGCTCCACGTAATATAACGCACCAGTTCAATTCAAATTGGCACAGTTAAGTGGCAGTTTGTAGTAGTACCTCGAAGAAGAATCACAATGCTGCGAATAGAGACTCAGTTGTCTCCTTCTAAATAGATGATGTTAAGAGTGACCAGAAGCTTGCAAAAACAGCAAATTCGAGTTTACAAATGCTTTCTTTAAAATTACTAAGACTTGTGTTAATTTTGAAAGATGTGTATGTCAATATTGTTAATACATAATTCAAATAAAGACGTGAATAAACACAAAAATCAGATTACACCACTGTGTTATCCTATGTACATTTAATAAATAATGTTCCTATTTGTGTGAAACACCTTTTGACTTTAGCAATACCTAAACACAAGATAAATCATAAACGAGTTCAATAATTTTACCCCATTTCCTTACACGTACACCTGAATTGGCAGTATACCATGAATGGCAAGAAATATTTGATATTATCTTATAATTTATTGGCGAGTAACATTGTAATTAAATTTTAATTAATTTAAAATTAATTCCAAGATCGGTTTCACATTTGAATTAGGCGCAATTATTTAACGTCTAGTAAATTAAACTCTATTATTTAAATAGTCTCATTATACGAATAGATTTTTTAAAGTTATGTACTGTAATAAGTATGTTTTACTAACTCTACTCACATAATTGATATACGGATAATCAATATATGAAGTAACTCCGTTTACACCGCAAATCTGCTTTATTTTCTGTGCAGCTAATACAAACCTGACATCCGACGAGAATGGTAAGAGTTCATTAAAGAACCAATACACACGCAAGAATGGTGTGTAAATGAATGGTGGCAGTATCGAGAATGCCTCTCCTCTGGTGTAGGATGGTAACTCGTACTTACCTGATTCATCTTTTCCTGACGAATATTTTCCTATATATATTTTTTTAAAGAAACGAGACACACTATTCAACAAGCAAAGAGGAAAAATGACATTTCCTTTTGTTATGCAAACTAAACTAAACAGAAAGGAGAAATGGGATATATTTTATTAAAATGGGATAAGATATATTTATTATATAGCCGCAAGAATATTGACGGTTTGAGACTGGATTAATGTGCAAGGACACATTTAAATAGTGTTTCAGAGTAAGACTCACATTTCAACTAAGTATGCAGTACAATATCCCCTCTGCCTCCCTTACATCGCCTCCCACACTGCTCTCCGCACTCCCCCCCCCCCGTTGTTCCTTTCCTCGCATGGCCCCCCGCACTGCACCCCGCATTGCCACCCTACTGCATACTGTTCACCCGCACTTCCCAACAGTCGACCTGCCCCATACTGTCCCCCGCATTGTCCATACCCCTCACACGGCCTCCTGCACAGCCAACCTACTCTATATTCCCTGTACGGCCAACCCTCAGACAGTCCCCCTAAATGCTTCTACCGTTGCCTTCCAGAAATAACTCCCTCCGCACTGCACATTGCACTGACACCCTACTGCACTCCACGTGCTGTCCAATCGCACTGCCCACCACTCGGCCCGCCTCACACTGTCCCACCCAACTGCCTCTTCGCACTGCTCACGCCTCTTGCACTGCCTCCTCCCGTACTGCTCAACATTGCCCTTCACTCACTGCTCCTCCCGTACTGCTCGACACTGTCCTTCACTCACTATTATTCCCGTACTGCTCGACACTGCCCTTCACTCTCTATTATTCCCGTACTGCTCGACACTGCCCTTCACTCACTGCTCCCCCGTACTGCTCAACATTGCCCTTCACTCACTGCTCCTCCCGTACTGCTCGACACTGCCTTCACTCACTATTATTCCCGTACTGCTCGACACTGCCCTTCACTCACTGCTCCTCCCGTACTGCTCAACATTGCCCTTCACTCACTGCTCCTCCCGTACTGCTCGACACTGCCCTTCACTCACTGCTCCTCCCGTACTGCTCGACACTGCCCTTCACTCACTATTATTCCCGTACTGCTCGACACTGCCCTTCACTCACTGCTCCTCCCGTACTGCTCAACATTGCCCTTCACTCACTGCTCCTCCCGTACTGCTCGACATTGCCCTTCACTCACTATTATTCCCGTACTGCTCGACACTGCTCTTCACTCACTATTATTCCCCTACTGCTCGACATTGCCCTTCACTCACTGACTTCTCCCGTACTGTCTCCCAGCAGTGTCCCCCACATTTCCCCTCTCACTGACTCCTCGCAATGCCCCACCCCCGCTTCACCCGGCCCCGACCACACGCAAACCACCCCGCTCCCGCATGCCCCGCCCCTTCGGACATTGCATTGTCAAGACACCAGGACCAATAGAACAACTTTCATTCTACTGTATCCAAAAAATAGCAAACTAGTGGTGGTATTGCTGCACTACAATAGCATATACTTTCCTCCACTTCGTAACAGCTACGTAATGTACAGCAATTTCTCTACACATTAACACTCAACACTAGTAAAACTCGTTACAAGTCTAGGGCATTAGTGGAGCATTAGATGCGAAAACTAATTATTTTAAAGAATATCATCAACACAAATTCGACGTCGAATAATCTAATACTCTACTTTCGATATCACTACTCTACAGAAGCATCTTAAAGATCGAACTCGATCGAACCAACGCTTAAAAGTTTATTTGTCTCAACCCACAATTTTTAACTTTTAAAAAGGAAAAGTTTTATTAACAAATTTGGTACCATTTTTGAGAAAATTTTGAAGATGTTTATGAGGTGATTGGAAGATCTGTACGGCTAAAGTCTCCGTAAGAAGATAGATCACATATACAATCTGCAAACTTCATAAAAATGAGCCGAGTTACAATCATCTGAATTGGGACAGAACACGTGACACTAAGCCACAATCACCTAATGAATAAGAATACTACCCATTTTGCAATACATGCAATGTACAAATAACAATATTACATATTATTACGGATTCTATATAGGTACTACCAATGTAGTATAACCAATTCCGCCAACCAATCTTATGGGACTTTTATATTTACGCATTACATCATTCAAGCACTCTACAAGAAAATAAGTTAAAATCATTTATATTAATAAATATCTTCAACGAACAGTAACACTACTCTTGATAGTATTATCATAACAATTAAATATCTATGTTCAACCACTGATTACATATCTGAATTAATCTGTAATGGCTCTACATTGTACAAAATGTAAAAGTGTAAATAATATGTAATAAAAGTGGAACCAAGGACTAAAAAGCCTTGTATCCTATAGTATCAACAGCTACGGTTAATGGCGACTGTAAATAAATTGAGAAAAAACTATTCATATTTTAAACAGTTACGTAACATTGTAATACCACCGTAATTTCTGTCCATATTAACACATCTTAGTCATTACTTGTAAAACACATAACAAATCGTTGAACATCGAAAACCCATACTTTTAAAGCTAATATATCAACAAAGAATTCGACAATTAAAACTGCATTTCGTATGCTCTAACATCCTCAAGTAATGGGAAGGAATTTCCAGAATCTTTTACTATCGTGTCCTGGCAGGCATACAATTGTCGATTCCAATGTGATATATTCTGAAGTCTAGCAAACAGTACCCGGTGATTTCAAATTTGCAAATTTAAAAAAATCATAATTATGCTAAACTACTGATATTTAAAAAAAATATGGATGATGTTTTTTTAAAGTACTGGTGTTTTATTACTAATTTCATTTAACACAAACTTTTTCATCAATGTACTTTTGCAATGTTAATTTTTTGATTGCAATTTTTGAAATTACAGAATGTTCGCCGAAAATGGGACCATAACCGTGTCCTTTGCCGTTCTCTGCTAGATACGAGGAAAAATTTACAGAAAAAATTAGAGCCATATCTGAGAAAAAAAGTTTAATATTGTTTCAAAATTGCCTGTTTTTCGAAAAATTACCCAATAACTACACATGTTTGCAAAAAATTGATTATGATCTTATTTAAAGATATTTTTGGTAAACAGATTTCATTAAAAAATGATGTCTTCAATATTATAGTTGTAAGAAACTCCGAAAAAATTTTGAACTTTTGCCATTTTCCAAAAATTACGAATTTTAACGAAAGTGAGTCGTGCTCCATTTATTTAAGTGTTATTCGCGCTGTTCAATGATAATATGTAATTCAAAAATATTGAGCCGTTTTTGAGAAAAAATTGAAAATCTTGAGACTCTGTGTAAAGTACAGCAAAACCAAAATATCCTTTTCAAACTTGCGTTTTTGAGCTTGTGAGCTTTAATTCGTTTTGATTCGGAAGTATCAATTTTGAGGGAAATTGTCTGAATGGTTTAAGCGCTAGCTTTGACCTCAAACGGACATTAAGATACTTTGTCGTTATTCAATTTTCCGGTATCAAAGACCCGTAAAATATGGATTTACTCTACACTACGTTTTAGAGGAAGGAATCTATTTCATACCAGAAGGTTTATCCATTTTGTCGGTATCAGGACCTGGTAATAAGAGTTTTTCGACTCCACAGAATTTTACAATTTTTTGGTCCTAAGCCCTGAAAAGCAAGTATTTTGCTTTCATGTGATATCGAAACTGTAAATTATTAAATATGGTTCTGCTATAATGCACCAAAAAAGTTCAGAATCACAAGTTAACAAGCGCTTTTATTTTACTTTCATAGTTTATCAACAAAGATGATTTCTCTATTTAATGATTAACTATCATGTTTAGAAACCTTCGGAATTAAAGTCCACTTCAGAGGTATTCAGAATTATTCTTAATTTATAAATTGCATCTTTAAACGCTTGAAATCAAATGAGGAAAAATCCCGAAATTAGGGGGAAAAATTGGAAAAAAACTAATTTCGTAGTTTCCCTCTGAAATCACGTATGTAAGTACAACACTCGAAGAGAAATTCAATGGTGATAAGCCGACGTCAATCCGACTATTATTTTCGAAATTATACGCGTGAAATCAAATGAGGCCCAAATCCCGAAATTGGGGGGAAAAATTGGAAAAAAAACCTAATTTCGTAGTTTCTTTCTGAAATCACGTATATAAGTACAAATTTCGACAAAAAATTCAATAATGCAAAGCAGACGTCAATCCGACTTTTAGTTTCGAAAGTAAACGCTTGAAATCATATGAAGCTCAAATCTCGAAAACGGGAAGAAAAATTGGAAAAAGCCTAATTTCGTTTTTTCTTTCTGAAATAACGTATGTAAGTACAATTCTCGAAGAGAAATGCAATGGTGATAAGCAGACGTCAATCAAACTATTTGTTTCGAAATTATACGCGTGAAATCAAATAAGGCCCAAATCCCGAAATTGGGAGGAAAAATAAGAAAAAACCTAATTTCGTAGTTCCTTTCTGAAATCACGTATGTAAATACAACTCTCGACGAGAAATTCAATGGTGCAAAGCAGACGTCAATACGACTATTAGTTTCGAAATTAAACGCTTGAAAACAAATAAAGCCCAAAACACGAAATTGGGGCAAAAATGGGAAAAAACCTACTTTCGTAGAATCTATCTGAAATCACGTATACAAGTACAACTCTCGGCGAGAAAATCAATGGTGCAAACAAGACGTCAATCCAACTATTAGTTTCGGAATTAAACGCTTGAAAACAAATAAAGCCCAAAACGAAATTGGGGCAAAAAATGGGAAAAAAACTAATTTCATAAGATCTATCTGAAGTCACGTATACAAGTAACTCTCTCGACGAGAAATTCAATGGTGAACCAGACGTGACTCCGACTATTAGTTTCGTAATTAAACGCTTGAAGACAAATGAAGCCCAAAACACGAAATTGGGGCAAAAAATGGGAAAAAACTTAATTTAGTAAGATCTATCTGAAATCACGTATACAAGTACAACACTCGACGAGAAATTTAATGGTGCCAACCATACGTCAATCCGACTACTAGTTTCGAAATTAAACGTTTGAAAACAAATGAAGCCCAAAACACGAAATTGGGGCAAAAAATGAAAAACAAACAAACAAACAAATTTCATAGAATCTATCTGAAATCACGTTTACAAGTACAATTCTCGACGAGAAATTCAATGGTGCAAACCAGAGGTCAATCCGACTATTAGTTACAAAATACCCCCTCATTATGTGCAAAATTTGGAAAAAAATTAATTTAAGCGCTGCTATCTGAAATTCTTTATACAAGTAGAACACTTTAAGAGAAATTCATTGGTGCAAAGCAAACTCCAATCAGACGAAAAGTTTACGAGATACACGAGAAACAAAAAGACCCTAAAATGATCAAGTTACAAAATATCCCCCTATTACGTGCCAAATTTCGAAAAAAATTAATTTCATCGCTGCTATCTGAAATTCTGTATACAAGTAGAACCTATAAGAGAAATTCATTGGTGCAAAGCAAACTCCAAACAGACGAATAATTTACGAGATACACGAGAAACAAAAGGAACCTCAAGTGATAGGGTTACAAAATAGCACCCCATTACGTGCGAAATTTAAAAAAAAAATTAATTTCAGCGCTGCTATCTGAAATTCTGTATACAAGTAGAACACTTTAAAAGAAATTCATTGGTGCAAAGCAAACTCCAATCTCACGAATACTTCACGAGATACACGAGAAAAAAAGGAACCTCAACTGATCAAGTTTCAAAATACCCCCCCCATTACGTGCCAAATTTCGAAAAAATTAATTTCAGCGCTGCTATCTGAGATTCTGTATACAAGTAGAACACTTTCAGAGAAATTCATTGGTGCAAAGCCAACTCCAATCAAACGAATAGTTTACGCGATACACGAGAAACAAAAGAAACCTCAACGGATAGAGTTACAAAATACCCTCCCATTATGTGCCAAATTTCGAAAAAAATTAATTGAAGGGCTGCTATCCTAAATTCGGTATACAAGTAGAACATTTTAAGAGAAATTCATTGGTGCAAAGCCAACTCCAATCAGACGAAAAGTTTACGAGATACACGAGAAACAAAAGGAACCTCAACAGATAGAGTTACAAAATAGCCCCCCATTACGTGCCAAATTTCGAAAAAAATTAATTTCATTTCTGCTATCTGAGATTCTGTATACAAGTAGAACACTTTAAGAGAAATTCATTGGTGCAAAGCAAACTCCATTCAGACGAATCGTTTTCGAGATACACGAGAAACAAAAAAAAAAAACCTTAACATATCAAGTTACAAAATACCCCATTAAGTGCCAAATTTCGAAAAAAATTAATTTCAGCGCTGCTATCTGAAATTCTGTATACAAGTAGAACACTTTAAAACTGAAATATTTTGTGTTTATATACACCAAAGTAAAATGAAAATAGTGAAATAACAATTACTGAATTTCATTGCGATATATTGATATTTATTAGAAAATTACTTATGGTTCTTCCCCGAAGAATCGTGTCCAAGAAATTCAATGTACAATGGAATTCACATTTCGCCGCAGACACGGTTCAAGATCCTTATCTCAGATGAACATGCAATAGTAATTGCCTGCAAACCGAAGACTCGCATTTGCCACTCAATTACGGAAACCGTATTCCCATAAAAGAGCGAAGACGCGGGTGATCAATTTACGACGGCACAATGGCGGTTTAGGAAACAGCGGCTTCTCAGAAAATTCGTCTCTCGTGTCTTGCGGGCGGCTCGTGGGCAGCGTGTCCCTCTCTCTTCGGGCGGAGAAGTCGGACGTTCCGTCTGCACCAGCGGTGGGCGCGCGCCTCATCAGCAATGCCAAGTCGCGGCGGGCAGTCGCTTAGTTACCAGGCCGCGAAAGGAAAGGAAAGGCCCAAACGGGCCCCGAATCCGCGGAGGCGGTCAGTAGTTTAAGCGCAAGAACCCGTTCCCGGCTTTTGAGGCGGCTGTCGTGTGGCGATTACCTTCGCATTAAACTGCGCCCGCGCTCATGAATTTCATGCCCGGCCGGGAGGGCGGCGGCGGCGTGGGCGCGATGCGAAGCGCCAATGGACGAGGAGGACGAGGCGGCGGCGGCGGCGGCGGCGAGACGGCTGACAAGCAGGGCTGGCGCGGAAATGGGGAAAGGGGCTAGCAACCAGATAGACGATTACTGTCAAAATGGCCTCTTCTCGCGAATAAAAATTGGTTACTAAACGTTATGGAGACGGTTTTCAAAACGTCGATGTTTAAAATCATCGATGGTTTTGGGGCGATGATTTATTAACAGCCATAATTTAATTTTCATATCGTTATTTGGAAACATTGATATTTGTTTTTCGGGATATCTCATCCCTAGTTTCAACGCATTAGAGTGACACGATGGGGTTTGATCTGATTCCCTATGTGACGATCCTTTCTCGATATAGTCACGCAGAGCGAGCACAGCCTTTCTGAACGCGCAATTTAAAGAATTCCACTGTGGTGTCTGAATTCGCAAATGATGGACGGAACGTTTAGCGACTCCATAGAGGTTGGCTGCTCCTTCGTCGAATGTGAAGTCTGAGCAATATCCGAAATCGTGGACAATTGCGTCAACATGAACGCGCACTGCACAAAACAGTAGACGCTTGTGCTTTTACCTCCCAAAGAATCTTATATGAATGTCTCTTCCGTTTGGTGGTTGTGTTCGTTGGCCGTGACCATGATTTGTATATCATTTAATGCCTATAATTCCACAAAGTTTTATTCCATCCCTAAATACTTTTCTGGGATCTTATATTTGTGTCCGACGAAGTCATAAGGTCCAAAGAATATTTTTTAAAAAGAAACTGAGGATATTCTGCCGTAGACTCGTGGCGAAATCGTACGAAAAGCGCCCGGAATTTTAAGACCCAGATATGGTGAGATTTACAATATTTAATGTGAATATCATTTTACACACTCATGAAAGAGGAAAGGCACTTGTTGCGGGATGAGAAATGTGATGCTTCAGATAGCAGTACGCGATTCGAATTCTACCAAAGACTCACCAACTTACAAAAACAACTTTTGACTCATTCGTACAAACATCATGACACTTGTTTACGTAACATACAAGAAATTCATGCAAAATTTTTCGGTTCGACATGACGCGTATGTTTCAACTTGACATCCGCCTTCATCGAAACTCTTCAGCACGGCGGCGCGAACATTGTAACTCTAATATCGTCCGCTTCTTCGACACCAAATCCGTCCTCCCACAACTGATCTGTCTCCTGTGTCAGTCACCGTCGGCTTTTTACCGCCTCGAGAAATTCAAATGAATCGATCGCCCACGCGCCCCGCCCCCAATGCCACCGCCCACTGCCCACCGCCCCCGCCACCGCTGTCACTGTCACTGCCCACCGCCACTGGCCACCGCCACCGCCACTGGTCACCGCCACCGCCACTGGCCAACTCCACCTCCACCACCCACCGCCACCGCCACCGCCGCCCTGTCACCGCCGCCCTGTCACTGCTACCTAAGCCTCCGTGCCTGTCGCCGTCCCCACCCCCGCCCGCGCCCGCGCCCGCTCCCGCGCCCGCGATCTCGCCCTCGCCCCCGCCACTGCTCCCGCTCCCGCCCCCACTCTCGCCCCCGCCACCGTCTCCACCAAGGCCCCGCCCCCTCCCCGCCTCCGCCGTCCGAGCAGGGCGTCCGCGCGCAAAATTGAGAAGGCTGACCGGACAAGTTGATGCGCGTGTCACATTTTTATGTGGCGAGGACTGTAGGTGGGAGCTGTCGGCGCGGCGCGGCGCGGCGTGGCGGGGCGCGGCGGGGCGCGGAGCGGAGCGGCGGGCAGCGCCGGGGACGGCAGAATGCTGCAGCACCTTCTTGCGTCGGCGCGGGGCGGCGCGGCGCGGCGCGGCGACCGGACTCTAAGTGACACGGCGGAATGCCCGCGGCGGAGGCGGCGCTTTTCAACTGTCTCCGGGCGCTGAGGCCGCGCGCGCAAGAACAGGGCTGCCGGAATCTGCCCCTCCCCCCGCGCCGGCGCCGACGCCGACGCCCGGGCTAACAAGTGACGCGCCGCACCGCGCCGCGCCGCGCCGCCAGGAGCCGCGCACTCGCGCCCGACGGAGATAATTACCTCGCTCATCAGCGGCGGCGGCGGCGGTGACGGGTGGCGGTGGTGGTGGCGGTGGTGGTGATGGAGGTAGTGGCGCTGGGTGTGTCGGAGGTGGTGGCGATGGAGATGGCGGTGGAGGTGATGGAGGTAGTGGCGGTGGCGGTGGCGGTGGTGGTGGCGGTGGTGGTGGCGATGGAGATGGCGGTGAAGGTGGCGGTGGAGATGGCGGTAAAGGTGGCGGTTGGGGTGGAGGGGAAGGTGGAGAAGGAGGTGGTGGTGGCGGTGGTGGTAGCGGCGGTGGCGGTGATGGACGTAGTGGCGGTGGCGGTGGAGATGGCGGTGGAGGTGGATGTGATGGTGGAGGTGGAGGTGGAGGTGGAGGTGGAGGTGGAGGTGGAGGTGGCGGTTGAGGTTGAGGTAGAGGTAGAGGTGGTTGTAGCGGCGGTGGCAGTCATGGTTTGTAGTGGCGGTGGGAGTGGCATTGGAGGTGGGTGCGGTGGTGGAGATGGGGGTGGTGGTGGAGGTGGAAGTGAAGGTGGCGGGGGCGACGACGGCGGCAGTGGCGTCGGCGGCAGTGCGGGATGGGGGATGCGGTGGCGATTTGGCGGTGGCAGTGGAGGTAGCGGCGGTGGTGGCGCCGATAGCAGTGACGAGAAAGGTGGACGGTGCGGGAGGCGAGGGCGGGAGCAAAGGTGTAACGCAGGTAGGGAACGGGGTCCAAGGAAAGGGTATGAACGAGAGCGGGGGCGGCTGTGGGGATGGTGCCGCGCGGGGACGGAAGCATGTCCAGAGATGAGCGCGGAGAAACAGGGGAGGTGACGTTGAAGAGGGCAGAGGCGGGGACAGAGGTAGCGGCGGTGGGGTTGAAGGGGACGGGATCGGGGGTGGAGACGACGTCGGGGGAGTGGGCACGGATTGCGGCGGAGGCGGTGGCGGCAACCGCTTTTCTCAGCGACGCACTTCTGTCGGGTAGCGGCGGTCAAACGGGTCGAGGGAATTCAAGGAAATGGAGATAAATGTATACATGCGTATAATTCTAGAGAATGTGTACAACATCAACCACAGCTCTGTTTTTCAAACAGACCATTGGATAGAAAATGTAAGTTCTAAGTCCATCATCAAAACAAGTAAATCTATGTTGTAATGACTTAACATTGTACTGTTTCACGCGTAGAAAACTCTTAAAGTCTCTTTATAATAGCTTCATTTTATATTGATATTTCTGAATTCAGGTTTCGTCTATTTCTTGAGTAATAAAGAAAAATACGTGGTTTTACAGACACAGTCGTTCAATAGCGAGTGAATCACATGAGAAGGAGACACTACTCATGTGTTGTAGAGACATCTAGTCATAATATTCCTGCCCAGAAAATATCGGGTTGCACAATACGAGCGAGGGATTTTAGTCGTCCAGGAATTTGTTTTTCGTGCCTTTGTAAATTTTTCATTGGTTTTCTTGTAGCTTTCTTACACGAAATATGAGAGTATTTTTTTTAGTTCCGCCGCTACCTGTCGGAAAGGAGGTCGATGTTTTTGGCACGGCATTCGGTGTAACCGCCTTCTTGCAACGTGACGTCAGCCGAGAACACAGATTCTCGCGCGAGTTCTAATTACCTCTCTCATCAGCAATGACGCGTAATTCGCCGTTGCAGCTCCCACACTCTGCTTGAACTCCTTGGCAACGGCGCATTTAGTTCTAGAATTACGTGAAATGTCACAGCACCTGAAGAAAACGCCTTGTTGGATTGAAAATACAAACAAGATATTATAGGACTTTTTAATGATAGAATCTTATGAAAATAGCAGGAATACAGATTGGGCTGCTTTCAAGAAGGATCAACTTACCTTTGGATAATTATTCTTATCAATTTTAGTTGCCAAATGACTTCTCTAGAATAATAAACTTTCTGTGGATGTTGTTCTGTGGTTGAAGATTAAACATTCATTGGATTAAAACTACTTTAGTAGTGGCGCAATCCGGAGTTTTCTAGGGAGTTGGTAGATGTGTACCTTATTTTTTCTCATGATGAATTTTCCTTTATGCTGAATTGAAAATTTTATTTTATTTGTTTACTTATAGTTATTTACAAAGTTTACAATTGTGTTATTGGATGATTTTCGTGTCTGTAGAAAGTAAGTAAAGTCATCAACCCTCCCCGACAAATCGGTTAAATATCTCGGACTTCAACTATACACCAAACTAAAAAGAAAGTATCACATAAATAACAAAGTAACTCAAGCAGAAATAAATTTTTTGCAGATAAAACCAGTAATTCACAGAAATAGCCCCAAACCATTGAATTCCGACGTATAGAAAACTATCATTGAATCTCTACTACTGTAGGCATGCCCAGTATGGATTAACGTTTCCAAAACTAATATAAACAAAATGCAAGTTGCACAGAATCAGTTTCTTGAAACAATAGCCAAAGCCCCATGGTTCCTTTCCAACTACTAACTCCATAAGGAATTTAACTTCAGATTGGTACCACAGCACATTACTGATCAACCTACAAACTTTTAATCCAGTTTAAATCACATCCCCTCGCTGGTGCTGCTCGGACTCGGCAAGACACCTATCCATCAGACAGAATTACAAACAAATACCCAATGTATGTAACAATCGTCAATACGAACAATTTTAAATAAAATTGAGTCATCGGCTTGGGGGGAGGGGACTGAATGCTACCCACCCCCACTGTCGAGTGCGCTTATCTTCACATTTCTTCACACATAACCGAGAACTGATGCGTCTCAATCACTGTTACTCACCAGAATTTACTTTTTGTTCGGGTTACCCAAGAAGGGAATCAAATTTAAGTGAACACTTTTTACAATTTTAACGGTAAACCTTATTCATTGAACAGAGAATCACCAAGACTGCCATACGTTCGATAAATTGACTTATCAGTTTCTAATCAGTGAGCCACTTCTCTGTTTGTGAAACACAGAAAGCATTAAAGTCTATTTAGTGAATTAGATTAAATGCGAAGCTTCATGTAAAAATTCGCAACGTCGATAATTTGTGCCCATATTTGAAAACGAGTTCAGAAGAAAGTCATCTCCCATACCAAGAATTAAGACAAGTTAGAATGATAATGACGTTTGATAAACAAACTTACAAAATAAAACTTGAATACAATTGATCATAATTAATCGTTCTTTGAACGATGTTAAGGATATCGGGTCTTTGATTTTTCGGAAACAATAATTTCCTTGCAAGAAAAGATACTTTCTGACAGAAATGAAAACGAAGTGTTCGTCTCAACTGCACAATTTGTAACCGAATTCTATGAACGAATATTATCTTCGTACATTGAAATACTATATTGCGAAATTTCAGCCAAGTAAATAAGTATTCCTCTCCAAAAGATGTCCTTTTTGTACTTTTCTCTCAGTTCCGCTATTGTTTTATATTACTGATGTGTTATTTGAAGTATGTGATTCCTCATTACATATTTATCGCGTGAATAATTCTAGACTACTGCACAAGAAGTTCTGAAATTACAGTTCAGAAGACATATATATTTTTAAAATAAATTCGACACATTATTTTACAAAAAAGTACCCTTGCATTTATTTACGTATTTTGCAGGAATTTGTCAATGTGTACAATCTATTCCTAGCGCGGTGTAATAAAAAACGCCCCTTCACCTACTGAAGACAATATTCTTGTGGATATTGATAAAGCAATAAATTAAACCGAATCAAAAATATATTTCTGGTGTCTGCTTCCATTGCAGCACGTCAGTCGTGCTCCATATATCCCACTGCTTCGTGGGCCGCTCTATTGTGCCGCCAGACGGAAGATGTCCGAAGAAATAGAGCTGTAACTTATCCGAATGCAGCAGGGTACGTACTCGCTCCGTTGTAACGGCGTTCGCCACCACAACAAACTGGCGCTCACAGCGACGGCCTGTCCGGTCAGCTTTCCAAAATGGCGCCGGCAGTTCGGAAATAAAGACAAAGGAAGCCGGTCCGAAGTGTTGAAATGTTTATTTGAATGGAATCTGGTCAGTGGCCAGAACAAAGTCCCATTTTCTTCGCGTCCTTTTGTTCGAGGCGACGCGGTGCGACGTGGAGCGGCGGCGGCGGCGGCGGCGGCGGCGGCGGTGGTGGCGGTGGCGGTGGCGGTGGCGGTGACGGTGACGGTGACGGTGACGGTGACGGTGACGGTGACGGTGACGGTGACGGTGACGGTGACGGTGACGGTGGCGGTGGCGGTGACGGTGGCGGTGACGGTGGCGGTGACGGTGGCGGTGACGGTGGCGGTGACGGTGGCGGTGGCGGTGGCGGTGGCGGTGGCGGTGGCGGTGGCGGCGGCGGTGGCGGCGGAGGCGGAGGCGAAAATGGTGGCGGTGGCGGTGGTGGCCGTGGTGGCGGTGGCGGCGGTGGCGGCGGTGGCGGCGGCGGCGAAGGCGGCGACGGTGGCGGCGGCGGCGACGGCGACGGCGGCGGCGGCGGCGAGTGTGAGCCGGCCCGCTTCTTTCGCCCGGCTCGCCCACAATAGCGCGTGCTGGCCTGAATTTTAATTTCCGCACAATACGACATCAATAGGGGCCACGTCGCCGACCTATAAATATAACGTAACAAAAGCAATTTGCGTCCAACACGGTACCGTCATCTCATAAAATACTGCCCTAAATGGGCGCGGGGGGGGGGGGGGAGCGGCGAGCGGGGCGTGGAGGCGAGTGAGTGCGGGGCGTGGCGGGGCGGGGCGGGGCCGGGCGGGGCGGGGCGAGGGTGTGACATGCAAAGCGCGCGATGGCCGGGCGGTGAAGGTGCGCGCACCGAGTGGGAACACAAGGAAAAGAAAATGTCGCAGGGGAAAATGCCGGGCGAAATAAACGACTCTGGTGAGAACATACGATTTGAATTTTTTTTTCTTTTTTTCTTTCTTTTTTCTTCATGGTTAATTACAATTCGAATGGGCTTGTGATCGCAGTTCACGAGTTCGGCCTGAGAAATGACGTTGATAAGAGGACTGTATGTGTCTGTACGGGTTTCGTGATGGTAAAGATTAATAATTATCAGTTTTCAATTCTGCGATATCCTAGAATACCTTTCTCTGTATGTATTTGTACTAACTTACCATTGCCTTATTTTATTTGTTGTGTTTTAATTTTGTTGAAATATTTTTTTAATTGGTTATGTTTTCTGATTTTATATCCTGATTCAAAGAATAAAAAAAAATTTTATAAAGCGTACGCATTTATATGCGAAAAACTGGTGGAAATTTAAATTTTCTGATACATTATGAATAAATGGTAACCAGACTTTTATGTTTTGAGTGACTTAATAACCCCAGGATACCACCTAACGGAAGTAATAAGTTGATATTAATTATTTAATAACCAAAGAAATATCTACATTACTAAAAGTCATAGAAATTGAAAGAAAACTTTGCAGTCTGACCAAGTGAGAGGTTTCATGGTATTGTAAGATATCCAGATACTGGGGAAGAATCCAACTAGAATGAAACAGTATTGATTTTAATGGAAAAATACAAACATTTTATTGTGTTATTCTACATATTTTCATAATGTGCGTGCCGTCTGAATTCTCATTCGCAAAGTGCGCCTAGTATGCTTACGACACAGATGACGTCAGGCGATAGCAAGACTCAATACAAGAAGGCTTCAGCCATTAGATCTTTGTTATTCACGTGTTGCATTATGGAACAGCGACTTTTTCGATATTCTTGGTAAGAAACTGTTGTGCTGTATAAATATAAGATACTACACTTTGGCACTTTACACATTCGTGAAGGTTGTTTTTGATAAAATATTTAATTTATTCCTATGTTATACGAGAGTATTTTATTTGATACTCTTGAGCAGTGTAGGTTTTGGAAAACCAGTTCGTGTGGTTTTGTTCATTAGCATTTACTACTATTAATGTGTGGTTTTGTTCATCAGCAGTCAATACTATTAATATTACTGTAAAGCAGCGTGTAAGATTAAGGTTCAAAAACTCACAAAAAGATCAAATATCAATTACAAACATCAGCAATCACGTCTCTGAAAGTGTGTAACATGCGTGTATTTAATTGTCAAACGAAGTGAACGAAAAAAGCGCTCTCCCCGACCTTGAGTCGCCTGAAGGTCAGAAGACTCAATCTGCGCGAGATGCGAGAAGGCGTTTATGAATTCACGACGGCGAACGAGCGTGCGAATCGCTCGACCTCGCAGGAGAGGATCGACCAGAGCCAAATGAACCCCGCGAGCGAACGGCGTGAGAACCAGAGGAGCACGGGCTGATCATGGGGGAAGAAGCTGGGAATGGGAGAGAGCCAGGAGCACGGCGATGGGGAGGACTTGGCGAGCCTGAGAGCGAGCGCGAGAATACGTTCCAGGGCGGAGACAAATGCAAGGGAGAGCGAGTCTAAGGGCCAGGAGAGGACGAAGGCGAGGGCGAGTTCTAGGACGAGAACAAGTGTGAAGGCGAAGGCGAGTTGAGGGCGAGGGCGAGGGCGAGGGCGAGGGCGAGGGCGAGGGCGAGGGCGAGGGCGAGGGCGAGGGCGAGGGCGAGGGCGAGGGCGAGGGCGAGGGCGAGGGCGAGGGCGAGGGCGAGGGCGAGGGCGAGGGCGAGGGCGAGGGCGAGGGCGAGGGCGAGGGCGAGGGCGAGGGCGAGGGCGAGGGCGAGGGCGAGGGCGAGGGCGAGGGCGAGGGCGAGGGCGAGGGCGAGGGCGAGGGCGAGGGCGAGGGCGAGGGCGAGGGCGAGGGCGAGGGCGAGGGCGAGGGCGAGGGCGAGGGCGAGGGCGAGGGCGAGGGCGAGGGCGAGGGCGAGGGCGAGGGCGAGGGCGAGGGCGAGGGCGAGGGCGTGGGCGTGGGCGTGGGCGTGGGCGAGGGCGAGGGCGAGGGCGAGGGCGTGGGCGTGGGCGAGGGCGAGGGCGAGGGCGAGGGCGAGGGCGAGGGCGAGGGCGTAAAAAAGACTTCTGCCGGCCGCCCGCGATGATGGGCGCGTCGTGGCCCGAGTCCTGTACCCCAGCGATAGCGCTCGTCGCCGGGCCTCGCCCTCGTCCCGCTCTAAATAACCGGCGAGGCGGCGCGGTTTTGCTGCGCCCTGTCGCTCGCCTGCTCGCATCACTTAGCTTCCGCCTCCTCCTCAGCTGCTCTCCGCCCCCGCCCCGCATCTGCTGTCTGCTTCTCCCGTCGCCGCCCCAAGGATATCTGTTTCTTACTCGCCCATCCATTGAAAGGCTCGCTACGTAAAAGAGGTGACTCATTTTAGTGAAAGAATGGGACAAATTATGGGTGCAATTCGGGTGAGAAAAAGGAATACGCTGACATCATATCATTCACAAACGTTCTTGTTGCAACAGAACTGTGGTCCGTACTGGCATTACGCAGATGACAGTTTTTAGATTTTCCTACTGCTACATTAATACTACACACGTGGTTACGTAAATATTTTGCTATTGGCTGAAGACGCTGTTTTTCGATGTTAGTTCTAAATAACATGCACACTTTAGATTATTTCTACTCAAATAATCGCGAATAATAGAAGCAACCAGTTGATGCGACCGAAAGGACTAATATCCTTACCAGCTGACGCGATCGAAAACACCAATCAATAAATTCTTTTCTCAATTACCTGTTTATGTTTGGCAATTTTTTCTTCCCATAATGTCCCCCCGACGACTTTTTTTATCATGATTTGCACCTCGCCCGCTTCGCTTCAGTTCAGATCCCTGCTTTATTTATACTTTCATTTCTTTTACGCCAAAAACAGTTAAAAACTGTGTGTGACGTGCTTGCGTCGAATACCTCTTCGACGCCACTTCGTCCTTTTCGAAATGTCCGTCGGGGTCGCTTCGAGCCTTTTTCCAATCCCGAGCGAGGCTGTCTCAACGAAAGAAGGTAGGTTTATAAAGCGGTCATGACTGGATGTGACCGTTGGAGGGGTTTTTGCCGCTAGAGGCCGCTGTTGGCACCCTCGCCGCGCCCGCCGGGTCGCGCATCCTCGTAAGTCTTTGCTGCGCCTCCAATAAGTCTCCGCAGCTCACTGCGAGACCGAATGCCATTCCAGATTTTGGACGGAAACCAGAGACACGACGACTCACAATAGAATTGAATAGGAGTGAGAAGACGCAACAGTAGAAAATAAAATAGAAATGCAATTATAGAAGAGCAATACTGCTTTTAAATGCATAATTATATTGTGTAATTTTCTTGGTGAACGGGAAGAAAAATCAGCTTTGAGTACATTATATTTGAAAGAACATTTGCTTAAAATTACGTTTAGAAAATACGCACTCCTCGGAACTGAATATTCTCTAAATACCGATGATTTCTTACGTGGGAGCTTTTCATATTCGGCTGTATTTTAAGGTTTTATTCAATTTTCAATTCTCAATTTTCAATTTCATAGTTCAATTTTCTCTAATAATTCTGAAATACGATGAAATACATACATTTTACATAATAGCTTTAGCCCATCTTGCATTGCCATGATACACAGTCTCAGTTATATACTACTTTTATTAAAATATTATCCAGGGGATTCCATTTCGCAACAGATTCAGGAATACATAGCTGCATTTGAGTCGCAGCACTACAGTTGTGCCTCTGAATCTTGGACCGTTCTCCTGAACGCGACGATGTGGAGCGTGCGTTTGTGGCACCCTGTGCCTCACAAGGCCTCCGGAGGAACAAAGCATTCCTAGGCACACGCCGGTTCGCGGCGCGGCGGGCAGGCCGGCAGGCAGGCGGGCAGGCGGGCAGGCGGGCAGGCCGCAGCCGGCGGGCGACGGGTAGGCGTGTGGACGGGTAGGTGAGTGCGGGTAGTTCGGCGACAGGGTGAGTAGGTTGGTAGGTTGGCAGGCGGGTAAATGGTGAGAGCGGGCGAGTGGGCGGCTGAGTATATGGGGGGAGGGGTAGATGGGTGGACGAGTAAGTGGGGTGTTCGGGGGGAAAGGTGGGTAGGTGGGGGGGCGGGGGTTTAAGTGGAGGGTGAGCGCGTTGAGCAGGGCTGTGTAGCCGGGGTGTTGGAGACAAAAAGTATTACAGGTGGTATAGTTGTTTGGTAGTATGATGGCGCCCGCCATATGCAGTCAGTTGCCTTGCGAAGCCATAACGCGCTTCGCTTAAGGACAGGAGCTCGGGAATGGCGTTCAAAGGGATACACGTGATAATTACTCCATCATTGTGGAAAACAACGCGGAGGCTTAACAAACTTGATCAAGAAGGCAAACATAACCAAGAACTCGATATTGAAGAAACGATAGAATCCAAAGTGCTACAAACAACTATTCTCAAAAATGAAATTGTGAAAGGAATGAGTGGAGAATGAAGGTAAAAGAGAGAAAGAGAAAACAGCAACGATGAAGAAAGAATGGTATAAGGAACAAAATATGCGAAAGAAGGTGGGTTAGTTAGTTAATGCCGTTATTTAGGTGGCGGGGCTCGGGCCATCAGGGCCGCTCTTTCGTCTGACCACGCAAGTTTCGCTACACTCCTTTAACTATCTAGCAAAGAAAGCAGTATTTTCTCGGGCGACGAACAGGCGATTTTGAATGATTTTGATTTTGAACAAGCGATGACTTGTGCACAGAGGCTTCTTTCAGGTTTGAGAATCTTTTACATGCAGTAAATCTACAACATGGGACACCCATCTTTACTCCTCCTCCCAAGGAAAGCGTACGAAGGTTTTTTCACCCTTCGGCTTTGGTGGGTTTGAACCTGCAAACTTGGACACAATAGCCCGTTACGCTAACCGCTATACCACCGAATCCGCGAAGGCAACTCGAAAAGTCGCAGGGTGAGAAGTTCCAGGTCTGCCAAGTAGGACGGGCTGGCACCGGATGTCCAGGGGAGGGAGTTGGACGGCGGGGGAGGGGCGGGCGTGGCTCGGAGCGATGTCACCAGGTGGAGGCGTGGGGGCGTGCGCCCGCGTGCCTCCTGCCCGGCACCTCACGCGCACGTCACCGCACGTCACCGCCGTCGCCGCTGCGATTTGTAACGAGTCGCGCCCCCTGGCGGCGGCACCTGTGAACGCGCGCTCGCCGCCCGACAGGCGACAGCCGGCGGGCGACAAGCGACGCCCGCGGCGCGCCCGGCCTGCGCCGCGGGCGGAGGAAGCGACGCGTGACGCCATGAAGATGCGGCCCCCTGAAGATGGACGCGATTACGCTTGCGGCCGTTGTAGCACGGGCGAAGAATCGGCTCCTGACTACCGGATAGGCGACGTGCGGTAGGGTTTCGAGGTTCCTCCCGGCGGCTAGGGCATCAGACCGCCAGCTAGATTAACCCTCGCAATGTTTCGTGTTAACCGAAATGGTTTGTGCACATTCAAGCATTCGCAATTCGGGTATAAGAAACGTCACGATATTAATTTATTATATTATGAAACGTCACGATTTAATAGAGCAGATCGCGTTACGTTCGCGTGTTGGGAACGATACCATTGGTAAATATATGAAAGTTTCTATCAGTTTGTACTAGAGGTGCTCCAGGTTGGACGCTAGCGCTAGTTAGTTTTTTAATCTCTTAAGACTGGGTTATCTTTTCTGTTTTGCTCTACCCTCTTTCCTTGTGCTATCTTTCGGTACCTAAAATGCTTTTCACATTTTCTCAATTTCGTCCACTTTTTCGTACCAGGGTCCTGTACTGAAGAGTTCTTCTCCCCCAAATCGCCGTTTTCGTTACAGCGTTACACAATTTTCTCTGTACTACGTGTGTGGTGCGGGAAAGTAAAATAATGCACGCAACGTCAAAAGCGGAGCGGAACGCTTTTTCGAAAACATTAGCTTACTCTTTTGAAGAAAAAAAAGAAAAAGAAGAAGAAGAAGAAGAAGAAAAAAAAAGGCCGCATTTGGCTCCTATGGTCCCGTCATCCGGCAAATATTTCAATCGAATGTTCAAAGACTCACTTTCTGTACTACTTTTGTAAATATAGGTGTTTCCCATTCGTGAACATTCCGCAACGTAAAAAGCGGTTGCGTGGGGTAAGTGCTGAAGGCGCGGCGGCGCGGCGCGGAGCCATCTGGGGGGCGGGGGAGGCGCTGGCGTCCGGAGGCACGCTGGGCCGAGCGTCGCGTCGCCGCGCCGGCGCTGCACCATTCGAACCATCCATCATGCGGCGCGGCGCGGCGCGGCGCGTCCATTCATTACGGCGGCGGCGGCGGCGGCGGCGGCGGCGGCGGCGGCGGCGGCGGCGGCGGCGGCGGCGGCGGCGGCGGCGGCGGCGGCGGCGGCGGCGGCGGCGGCGGCGGCGGCGGCGGCGGCGGCGGCGGCGGCGGCCGAGCTCACGCGCTGCGCCCGCGACTTAAAAGCGCACGTAATGTTAATAGCCGCACCGCCCCCGCCGCGGCCTCTGACCACTCGCTGCGGCTGATTCACGAATTTCCCTTCAGAGAGCGAGGGGCTGAGCCGCAAACGCCTCAGTTAGCTCACAGCCGGGTTGACGCTGTCTGTGTTGCGATTGCGGCCGCGAGCTTCGAGTCCAGTCGGCGGCGGATTGTCGACGCTACATGGATAGGTATGTCCAGTTCAGCCAGTCTGGAGAATTCCAGCTGCCAGCTGCTCCGTTCGATAGTTTTCCGTGGTGTGTCCCTCCTGGCGAATGCCGGAGCAGTACCCTCTCAAACACACCCGACGGTTCGCATCACATGGTCGCGACCCACGAAACACGCGCCATCTTCTCTTCTCCTTGTCTTGTACCCCCCGTTCACAGCTTTACACTTACATGCGCCACGTTAACACACCTGTCGGTAGACTACACCTTGCCCCGCCTGAGGTGGTGACCCGCTGGTGGAGATACCTGGAAGGGGTATTATCTGCAAGCCGACATGTAGGTCGGCGCCGGATCTAACCAACTGGCTGAGGAGGAACACCGCCTTCTTCCAAACTTCACAACCCGGACCAATCATCGTAGCAATTGGCATGCCCGGGAACATCAATGAGTGAATCAATCAATCAATCAGTACCAGACGGAAGAGGAACACCGGGATATGACCTGGACTCTTAGGGACCATCCATCGCAATGGAATCGTTTATTTCAGAAACCCGTCGAACGCCAAATTCCTCATTCCGAGAAAACTGAGAAAAAGTCTCCCTATTTATCTGATTTCCATATATTTTTATTTATAAATTCAGTCGGTAAATGAATATTTTTCGTATTAATATGCACTAAACGATGTGTCAATCCTCTTGGAGCAATAATCCGCCGCTAATGCGTCTATTAGATTTTGGCGTTTGACGGGTTTCTGAAATAAACGATTCAATTGACATGCCCGAGAACATCAATGAGTGAATAAATCAATCAATCCAAGAAGCAGTGCTAGGGGAAGACTGAAATGACTTCTCCCAAAGACTAAGCAATATTCTACAAATTAGGAGGGCTTCTGAAGCATTTATTGCCAATTAAATATTTGTTTATAAATAGCGTCATGTGTCAATGAAATTATAGTGTGTGAAAATGAAGTTAAACTTGAATCTTGACTTGTCTGCAGAACGTTTTACCTTTTATAATGATACTCTGAATTTGGTGCTCTTTAGATGGGTAATTTGTGTTGGTGAATACCCCAACGTTCAATAACAACGTAGAATTACGGTTGTTTCTGGAAGGGTGCACATGTTTTGGGAAAAGTGAGTGACCGGTGTGTGTTGTTTGTATTGTGACATGAAACAATCCATTTAAGAATATTCAAGTCTGAGATACTACCGTAACTTGCTTGAGGTCACTTCAGATTATTCACACTTGTAAACATTCTTGAGTTCTTGATTACTTTTTTTGCAAGGATCTTCAAAATATTACGTAGAAAAACAAGAGGTTAAATTTAATTTTAACTGTAATAAATGCAGCGGATTGGGTCTATGAAATCTCGAATCTCTCAATATTTTTTTTTTAAATTCAGGAAATATAATTTTAATTTTTAACTTAAATTATCCTAAAATAATGTTAAAATTAAAATGTTAAAATTAAATTTAATGTTCCATTAAAAATTCTCTAAACGCGGATTAATATTGAAATAGCACGACATAATGTATATTTTTTAAAACAGGGTTCTTCAATGAACAAAATATTCCTTTCTATTAAATATATATTTACATATTATTGAATATATAATTACATAATATCATAATTTGATGTCTGACGTTTTTAAACTAATTTTAACATACTCAATCCCTTTTCGAAATATATCATTTAATATGAAAATTTGCCGAGCATTACGTGTTCGGTATTCATCCAACATCAGATCCCAATTTGAGAAAAATATTAGTCTCAAATGATGCACTTGTGGGATAATCATGCAATAAATAACGTTTTTAGTGCAATTCGTAACTCATGGAAAGCTATCGGAATTGTGAATGTTACATACTGCATTTTTACTGCACCTGAAATGACTAAGACACACAGCATATTTTCTGTTATCAAAAATATCTATGAGGTAGAGAATAAATAACATAAAAATAATTCTTACTCACCAGATAATGCTAGGCATTCTAAGTATAGTTGATCCCCGGTAATCCGAGGTAATTGGGGGTTTTATCTGTTCAGATTCGGAAATGTTTCGATTATCCGAAAAATTGTACCATACATATACACATACTTCTATAGGATTACCAGACAATACAACGAAGCGCGCGATGTGAGCAATGGCAGTGTAGCACAGCGATCACATCATCATTTGGCATCAAAAAGCAGTTCAGTTCCTTGCGGCAAAAGAAGATTTCCAATTTTCCTCTAAGTGAAAATTGCACGTTCCTCTAAGTGAAAATTACTGCTACATAAACATGTGATATACACAGTGGTTACTAGTGCAACAAACGTTTCATTTCGACAAATTGTGTTTCAATGATTAGTTATTCAGTTCTTCTGTAATTATAAAATCCTTTCTTTACACTATAAATAAGCATTTTATGTATTTTGTTTATTTTTCTTCCACCTCGAATTTGCGGGGTTCGGATTAGCGAGATTCAACAGTGCATTCAGAGAAGGTACCTCTTTTCATTACCGCAATGAAAATGTAAGATCTCCTTTACATCCATTGCGTCTTAGAAGGCACATTAATTTCACTTCAAGCAGAGTGACGTAATCTTCCCGTATTAAGACACGCCCTTGCTGCTATGGAGCTGAATGTCCATTACACCTCGCGAGACTGCCTCCCTAATGAAGCTCGATTTTGCTTGTTCCTTGGAGCGCGCAGCTCTTTCGTGAAAGGACATACGCTCACGCGCGCTCACTTTCTCCGCGGCGAACGGAGGTTGCCTTGAAGGTCCAAGAAAAACTTAAAAAGTCCTGCAAGAGAATGCAACATGTTCCACGATATTTTTTTGTTTAGTGAAAATCAGGGCACTGTTTCGCCATGTTCAGTTAAACACTTAAAAAGAACATTACAATTTGATCTAACATTTCGAATGCACACGTGAACCTACCGATTCAACTACTACGCTGCTCATTATAGACGTATGAATCCAGAACCCGCTCCCCAGAACGTGTAAATGTAACCCTAGCCATGTCGTTCCGTTACGTGTGATTGCTACAAGTATGCTTTTATCGATCCATTATCAGGGGATCGATACACGTTGAGCGAGGGATCGTGGCACCCCTCAGCGATAGCGGCACCTGCGTTACAATGGCGCGACTTCGGGCCGCTCGGAAAAGGGCGGCGAGACAATGCCGATTGGTCGCGGGGGCGGGGGCGGGGGCGGGGGCGGGGGCGTCGCCTCCTGCCGGGCATTGTAACCGCCGCCGCCGCCCGACACCGGCCTGCCCCGCCCATCATCCTGTAATGACGTCTTTATAGAGCGACGCTGTGACGGAGGCGGAGGGTGCGACGGGGACGGGGCGGGTTGGTGTCGGTGGAGACGGTGATGGTCGTCGGGGTAGCTTCGGAAACCTCATTGCCCAGACGCCTTATGTGTTGGTTGCGGGCTGCCTAGGTCGTAGTGACGTGAGTGTTGGTGATGATTAGGGCTGGTGACTTGAGGGTACGATGACTGACTGTGGAAAAGGCAGCGAAGGAGGCAGGCGCCAGTGTACTCTGATGAGCGGATTGTGACGGCGGGGGCGGTGGTGGTGGTGGCAGCAATGGCGGGGGCAGGGGCGGGGGCGGGGCCGGTGGCAATGGCGGAGGCGGAGGAGGCGGAGGAGGCGGAGGCGGAGGCGCAGGCGGAGGTGGAGGTGGAGGCGGAGGCGGAGGCGCAGGCGGTGACGGTGGTGGAGGCGGAGGCTCAGGCGGCAGCGGAGGCGGTGGCGGAGGCGGAGACGGAGGCGGAGGCGGAGGAGGCGGAGGCGGAGGCGCAGGCGGAGGTGGAGGCGGAGGCGGAGGCGCAGGCGGAGGTGGAGGCGGAGGCGGTGACGGTGGTGGAGGCGGAGGCGCAGGCGCAGGCGGCAGCGGAGGCGGAGGCGGAGGTGGAGGAGGCGGAGGCGGAGGCGGAGGAGGCGGAGGCGCAGGCGGAGGCGGCAGCGGAGGCGGCAGCGGAGGCGGCAGCGGAGGCGGCAGCGGAGGCGGCAGCGGAGGCGGCAGCGGAGGCGGCAGCGGAGGCGGAGGCGGAGGCGGCAGCGGAGGCGGAGGCGGAGGCGGAGGCGGAGGCGGCAGCGGAGGCGGCAGCGGAGGCGGTGACGGTGACGGTGACGGTGGCGGAGGCGGTGACGGTGGCGGAGGCGGAGGCGGTGGCAGAGGCGGAGGCGAAGGCGGTGGCGCAGGCGCAGGCGGAGGCGGAGGCGGCAGCGAAGGCGGAGGCGGAGGCGCAGGCGGAGGCGCAGGCGGAGGCGGCAGCGGAGGCGGCAGCGGAGGCGGCAGCGGAGGCGGCAGCGGAGGCGGCAGCGGAGGCGGAGGCGGAGGCGGAGGCGGCAGCGGAGGCGGCAGCGGAGGCGGAGGCGGCAGCGGAGGCGGAGGCGGAGGCGGAGGCGGAGGTGGCAGCGGAGGCGGCAGCGGAGGCGGAGGCGGCAGCGGAGGCGGAGGCGGCAGCAGCAACTGATCGCCGGAACATCCGCGCTTCACGCTGTGTTTATTGGGTGGAGCAGCAGCTCGATTTTTGCTTCAGCTGCGCCTCGTCCCAGCTGCGTGCGCGCGCAGGCCGGTGCCAGCCGCCGAAGTGGGGCCGGTGGGAAGGCGCTACAAAAACGCAGCTGGTACGAGAAGCACGCGCGAGGCGGCGTGTGGGCGGAGATGGCGACGACGCAGGCGCTCGCAATCAGCTGCTGCGGACGGGTCCAATGAGCGGCGAATCCATTCGATTCACAATCACTATTGCTTTCCCCCTGCAAATTTATGAATGCGTGATATTTTATTTTTATGAGTTGTTTTCCTGTGTGTGTGTATTTGTGTGTGTTTGTGTGTGTGATTCTGTGTGTGTGTGTTTGTGTTTGTGTCTCTGTGTGTGTGTGTGTGTGTGTGTGTGTGTGTGTGTGTGTGTGTGTGTGTGTGTGTGTGTGTGTGGTGCCAGTATAACATGAGCGAAACCTAAAATTAATTACAGGCGTTGAAGTCTGGCGCAATATTTTATTCTGCAATGTCTTGGCTCAGCACTTAAAACTAGGTGACCCAACGAAAAACGTGTTCGCAAGAAAAATCGCCAGTAACTGGGCTGCGCGTGTTTTTATGGTCATTTTCCAGGTGTTTCTGGTTGATTGATTGATGTGAAATTTAATTACGCAAACCGAATAAGAAATAACTTTATTGTTGGATAAAACAGAAACAAAAACGTATATCGCTGGTCATTTTTAATTTCTCGTCTAAAGAAGGAACGTTTACAATATGAATTCTCATTTACCTTCCAGCATTTTGTTTTGTTCTCGCGAAATTTAACACGTCTCAGTAATCATTCACGAGTATGTACCATTAAAAGAATGAATCTATATATTTGCGTCATTTCTGTTTCAGTTTGTTTTCAGATATAGTAATTCAATTCTTAATGAAATCAGGTGATATGGTCTAATGATATGGTTCTAATGATGTCAGGTGATCGTAACAGTAAATCACCTAGACACCCCAACTTGATATTTTAAGCCTAACCCAAGAATGTTTTTAATAAAGAAATTCTGTGGGCCGAAATAAAATTTTGAAAAAAATGCCATGGTACCATGAAAACCAACGTTTACCAATCGGACAACAAAATAGTTATCAATACCAATAGAGCAATCCAGTTCAGGCAATGTTATAAAGAATAATAATTCATTGGCAGTGAAATAAACGTATCCATTGAATTCAGAAATTGTTAACAGATCAGTAACAATAGAAGGAGCAATAATTGTTTAGAGGCTAAAGAAAGAGCGAGTCAATTAGTACTCATACATTTAAGAATTCCTTTGTCAGAACACGTGACGTCACGTAGCATCTAAAAAGTAAATCATTGGACGCACCCATTTTGTGGAGGCAGGAAAAGAACGAAAAGCATGTTCAGACAAGAGAAATGCAATGCATATGAAATCAACTCTGTTAACGTCCCATTTAACAGCCTTTCGGAATGAAATGGAAAGGATGATACTTCCAGTAGATTAGAACTGACCAAAAAATTCGTACCTTCATCATTCATTTGACGTTATCTCTCGAAGCTCAGTTTCCGTGGCCCATCTAATTAGAACGAAGCGTCGGCATTCGCAAATTTGGACAAATAAGAAGACGAAAATGAAAAATGCCCGAGGCAATTAGAACCCGCAGCCCATTATGGCCGGCCATCGCATCGCCCTCATTAAACACATCCAGAGGGTTAACAGCTGTGATACGTCAGGAGGCCGCGATGCGTATCGCGGTCCGAGTGTTATATGGAGGCTGGTGACATGAAAACGGCTGATAAGCCGCGCGGTGATATGTGGAAGCTTCAAAAGGGATTGCAATCACGACGCGGTTACATGAATGGACGGCAATCCATCGTGTGACGGCGCCGCGCCGCGCAGCGCCGTTTGACGGCCGCGTAGGTTTTCCAACGATCTATTTTTACGCCATGTTGAAAGTTAACCTCCCAATGAGAGCACGGGGTGGGGTGGGGTGGGGTGCGGCGGGCGGGGCGGGGCGGGGGAGGAAGGGGCGAGGGGGGCTTCCGATGATTTATTCGGCGGGGGCCCGGCCGGCGCGGGGTAGCGTGCAGCGCGAGCGGGCCGGGCCGGGCCGGGCCGGGCGAGCGGGGCGCGGAGGGCGGGGGCGGGGCTGGGTGTGGCGGAGGCGGGTCGCCTGCACGCGAGGCTCCCGCGGCGGCTACCGGCAGCCAGTCACGAGGCACGGCGCAGCGGCCGCGCCCGGCCCGGCCCAGCCACGGCCCGCCCGCCCGCCTGCACGGCGCGGCGCGGCGCGGCGCGGCGACCGGCACGAGGCGAAACTATTTGAAGCGCTTGGTGCACAAACCTCTCATGTCCGACCTCCACGATTTTGCAGATGAAGAAAAAAATTGAATTAGTTTATGTTACGAATCTACTGATCCCAAATTTCCTGCAACGGCGTATGCACACTAGTGCCCGCGACACGAGGCGAAACTATTTGAATTGTTTGGTGCACAAACCTCTCATGTCAGACTTCCACGATTTTGCAGGTGAAGGAGAAAACTGAATAAATTTTTTTAATGAATCTACTGATCCCAATTGATCCCTACTGATCCAATTTATTTTTTTAATGAATTTTCTGATCCCAATGTTCCGGTAACAACGTATGCTCACGAGTGCCCGCGACACGAGGCGAAACTATTAGAATTGTTTGGTGCATAAACCTCTCAAGTCCGACCTCCTCGATTTTTCAGGTAAAAGAAAAAATTGAATTAGTTTATGTTACGAATCTACTGATCCCAAATTTCCTGCAACGGCGTATGCACACTAGTGCCCGCGACAAGAGGCGAAACAATTAGAATTGTTTGGTGCACAAACCTCTCATGTCCGACCTCGACGATTTTTCAGGTGAAGGAAAAAATTGAATTAGTTTATGTTACGAATCTACTGATCCCAAAGTTCCCGCAACGGCGTATGCACACTAATGCCCGCGACACGATGCGAAACTATTTGAATTGTTTTGTACACAAACCTCTTATGTCAGACTTCCACGATGTTGTAGGTGAAGGAGAAATCTGATTTTTTTTCTGTTTAATGAATCTACTGATTCCAATGTTCCCGTAACAGCGTATGCACACTAGTGCCAGCGACACGAGGCGTAACTATTAGAATCGCTTGGTGCACAAACCTCTCATATCTGACCTCCACGATTTTTCAGGCGAAGGAGAAAACTGAATAAATTTTTTTAATGAATCTACTGATCCCAATGTTCTCGCAACACCACAAGTCCAAACACAAAGCAAATGTATTGTTCGTAAAATCATACACGAACCAGAATCAATCGGCAAATGTTACCTACTTCGCTTTCGCGGATATCTTGTTCCTAATTTTTAGAACCATCGTTCAACTTGCTAAATTACCTTCCCCAAGGTATCGCCAAACGTGCAATATTCTGAAGTCGTCACTAATTGGGTTTTAAATTAGAATTTCACATTGATATTATTAACCGGCGTACATTCCAACGACCATTCTCTCGCGAACAACCATGCGTCCAAGATAAACGACGCTCCGTCACTCAATTTTTCGTTATCACGGGTTCATTCAAATCATATAAAACTTATATTTTCATATCCTAACACCTTACACTTGATTATGCACCAAACGAAAACTTTAGCTAGATGATAGACCCTTAGTTCGTGGCGGACATGCGGGATTTTTATACCAGTCGATATATCATATGATCAACATATCAAAAAATCTGAAAAAAACGTCTTAAGGGGTCTCAGCACGGAGTGATTCATTTAGATAGACATTTTCACGACCTTTCCTCACTGTCAGACCATTTTAGAAATTGTTACCCAAAAGTAAGCGATATCGAAATTTAATGACAGTTCTACTCATACAGAACAATGGCTAATTGTGTGGATCCAGATCATCTTCCTGCTATCAAAGTTCGTTACATAATTCAACTCCAGTTTCAATCATTAATACATTCAAATAGAAATCAGACATAAAGCTACTTCCTACATTAAATAAAATTGGAAAATGCAACAATTTTATAAAACGTAGATAACTGATTTTCGCCAACTAATATAAAATGTTTTACATATTTTTATAGGCGAGACTCGTTACCGTCTAAGATAAAATTATCACACTGTGGAGTTCGGGAATACTTTTTTATCACTTCCAGAAACCATGTGTCAGCGGGTATTTCTACCATCAAGAGGTGATTGGAGATACTATTAAGGCAATCAATGTAGCTCAGAGATGTATTAGCATTGCTGTCCTTTCATACGTCGACATAATATAACAATACACTATTTACATAACTTAACAGTAATATTAAAAAACGAGGTGCATCTATAATGTTTTTAAACATTTTCCTGGAATAACAAGGGTCCTAAATATAAATGTCCTTTCGATTACTACCGTGAAGTAGCAAAAAGAATATATTTATATAATGGTGAAACCTCATTATCCATATGTATTTAAAAAAAATCTGGTAACATCATCTCTAATATACATAATTTGTATGGAAAGGCTGATAATAAGACAATCTATCACACCTTCTACGAACAATAATCGGAAAAGAAGGCATGAAAACAAAATCTTTCATCCTACTTGTGTACATCCTACTTCGTCAAATTGTATCTGTGTACACGGCTGATATTTATCTGTAATAGTAACCTTTTGAGAGTCTTGAATACTATCTATCTTCATAAAGTGAATAATCTATTTTACCATCTCATTCTCACCCAAAAATAAGAGGCAATTCATTTCCTTACTTCGTATCAACGTCACTTTGGCGAATTGCACATCTTCCCCAGTCCCAGCTTCTTCCTGAAATGAAAGCTATCTCCGACAGCAAATATTCTCAAATAATAAAGCCATTGCCTACTTTCTCACAAGTGTCAGATGTTATCCTCGCCGAGGCAGAAAGACGTCTCATTCTCATTTTCATTGAACGATGTTCCGTGATCTCCAGCGTGATCTTCCGAGCGTCTAATTAGAATGTCTCCCTCCACTTCAATCAACTTGGAGCCTCCCACGTTTTGTTTCTTTTCCATAATCCGAAGCCTATCTCCGCGAAACAGGACCCCGTGACCCGCGTGGCGTCATCCGGCGGACGGAGGGGAAAACGTGACTGCGGTACGAAGCATGTAAATCCGTTGAACCTCGTTCGACGCCCGCTACGCCGGGGAAAGGCAGAGGAAAGCCGGTTAGATCTTTTGTTTACCTCACTGAGCGGTTTCTCAGTCGTGTCACACCCGAATCAATGAAGGCCTTTCTAGAAAAAAATGCTTCCTTGCCGGTTTCCCGCCCGGGAAACCTTTTAACAGCTTCGTTAAGCGGCGTGTGGGGGGTGGGGGTGGGGGTGGGGGGAGGCGAAAGCTGATGCGTCATGTCGGCCGGCGGCCCCCCGGCGCTTCTTCGTTCGCCGGCCGTGTGCGAGTGCTCGTGTATGGTTTGGACCGCATTCGCTAATCTCGGTTAAAGATCGCCGCCCCGACTTTCATTAATTACTCAGCACAGTGAAGCCAAGATGCGAGGAGAGGCGGCCAAGTTGGTAGGCGATGGTGGAGTTGGGAAAAAAAGGCAGTGACGATTGCGGTTTCGATGATAAATGTAGTGGTGAAAAATAAAAGTTATTTACGTAACTAATACGGAAAGTGAGTATTTAGCGTACAAATGGAATGTTGACAAACGGAGTACGGATAGTATTTTGAAATGAGTACTACAAAGAAACTTTCATGCGAGTTGCTTACGTCATTTTTACATTCTCGCATATTGCTTACACAGTCTAAGGAAAGCATTGCAAAGTTGCGGGGAGGGACGCCGATTTTTCCATGTAAACACTTTTATTGCCGGACCATGTAAACGATAAAGTTGGACTTGTTCCGATATGCAGTGAATTATTTCCTCTAATACGTTGTGTAGTCAGAATCAACGTTTGATGAGGCCTTGATACTGAAAAATCGATTGACGGCACTATGTCAGTCCATCTCTTTGTCCGTTGGACTGTGAACGACGTTAATGGCGAAACCGTAAGAACGATTTTCGGAAAGAATCATCTAAACAATTGCAAATGCGAATTTGTCCGTGCTTCAACTGACGAGCTGTCAAATTGCAATATAATAGCAACGCCGGCATACAGCAGTTTGAAATTCTTAGGATTCATTTCATTGTTGATCAATAAGGATTGAACGATAAAAAAGCTTTATTTATTTAACCTCACTGTTACACTATCTCTTCGTACAATAAAATGGACTATTCAACTGTATTATAATAGGGAAAAATACAGTCGGTCAATGTGTATGATAAGTTATGGCTCTGAAGATGGACATTAAGTAATAACAACGCACATTGTGAGACAGTACTCAGATGCTGAATTTGTGATGATGTAGTTGCTTCAAAAAATTAATTCCGTACAAATGTTTTCATTGAAAAATATATTATTTAAATGATAAAACGCTGTAAATGTACAGTCTTAAGGCGATGTATTGATGTCCTTCACTTCTGAATATTTAATTTATACACTGCTTTTACTTTAAAACGATTTTATCGCTGATTATGGTATAATTATTCAAAAACTAAGCTCGCTTCTATGTAATCAAGGCAAGCTTGTGTGAAATTATTAGTATGTGTAATGTGCTCTAAATACTGCAACAGTTGAGATTTATTCATGCTTAATTTTCTAGAAGTAAGAAATTACTCCCTTTCGTGGCTATCGAAATAATTGAACCATAGATGCCCCGTTTGGAATTGTTTAGATTTTTTCAAGTGATGGCTGTAGTGAAGGTTTGTTCTAGTTTCCATACATGCACGCCAAACTAAGAGCACATAGTGTGTATAAAACGTAAGCGCAACATACGAAAGCATGCACTCGGGAAATCGAAGACGAGAAGATCAAGAGGTGATCCATTAGTTGTAGGGACTGCCGTGGCAATGCCTCAGCGGGCACGTGACAATGCTGGACGCGTGCTGACGCTCCTAGAGCAGAGTAGGCAAAGTCAGTGAAGACAGGGGTAGGTGGAGACAGATTGCGGTAGAGGCGGAGGCGGAGACAGACTAAGACAGGAAAATAGATGAACACGTCGACGGAGGCTGCGGGGGCGGAGGCAGGGGGGGGGCTCCTTTAGCAGCCTCCGGCGGCGCCGGCAGCGGCGGCGTCTTCATTTTGTCAATTGTATTCGTCGTGACAGGACTGCTTAGCCGGTGATAGCATCGGGCGCCCACGACGAACCGGCCGCGCCCGCTGATTTGATTTGACTCGCCTGCCCCGCCGCTCATTTGTTTCCAGCGGCCGTGTTTTGACACCGCCGCAGCCGCCGCCGGGCGATCGTGGGGCGCCGCGCCGCGAGCGTCGCCGGCGTCGGGAGCGTTAGCGGCGTCGGGAGCGTTAGCGGCGTCGGGAGCGTTAGCGGCGTCGGAAGCGTTAGCGGCGTCGGGAGCGTTAGCGGCGTCGGGAGCGTTAGCGGCGTCGGGAGCGTTAGCGGCGTCGGGAGCGTTAGCGGCGTCGGGAGCGTTAGCGGCGTCGGGAGCGTTAGCGGCGTCGGGAGCGTTAGCGGCGTCGGGAGCGTTAGCGGCGTCGGGAGCGTTAGCGGCGTCGGGAGCGTTAGCGGCGTCGGGAGCGTTAGCGGCGTCGGGAGCGTTAGCGGCGTCGGGAGCGTTAGCGGCGTCGGGAGCGTTAGCGGCGTCGGGAGCGTTAGCGGCGTCGGGAGCGTCGGCGGCGTCGGGAGCGTCGGCGGCGTCGGGAGCGTCGGCGGCGTCGGGAGCGGCAGCAGCGTCGGGAGCGTTGGCGGCGTCGGGAGCGTTGGCGGCGTCGGGAGCGTCAGCGGTGTCGGAAGCGTCAGCGGCGTCGGGAGCGTCAGTGGCGTCGGGAGCGTCAGCGGCGTCGGGAGCGTCAGCGGCGTCGGGAGCGTCAGCGGCGTCGGGAGCGTCAGCGGCGTCGGGAGCGTCAGCAGCGTCGGGAGCGTTGGCGGCGTCGGCGGCATCGGTGGCGTCAGTGGCGGTTTCGGCGTCGACGGCCGTCGCCCGCGGCGCGCACGCAGCCGGTGGCGCGGTCCCTGTCCGCCAGCGCTGTCGCGGCGCCGTTCGGAAGCTCCGCCGCTGTCATACGCGAGGCGCCCGTCTCAGCTTTATTTATGATACTAATGCGCGCAACCCGGTGCCCTCTGTGCTCGCCGAATCGCCAGGGGGGCGTATAACGGCGATTTCGGTGGTATAACGGTTAGCGTATCAGACTGCTGTACCCATGTTTGCGGGTTCAGAACCCGATCGAAGCTGTGGATTTTAATGGTGAAATAAAGAAAATCCTTCTTTCGGAGGGGAAGTAAAGCCGGCTGTCCCATGATGTGAATTTACTGTATGTAAAAGATTCTCAAGCCTATAAGAAGTCTCTGAGCTAAATTTAAAAATTGACTGTTTCGTCGCCCGAGTGATATCTTATTTCTACGCTAGATGGTGGGAGAAGCGTAGCGAAGTTTGCGTGGTCAGACGAAAGATTGTTTGAGTCTTGCCTCCTAAAATAAAGTGTCAATGAATTGAATTGAATTGAATTGAACTGAAGGTCGGGAGCGCGAGGGGGATGGGTTCACTGGAAGGAGGCGTCGTGATTTTATTGGTGGTTGTACCCTCCTCGACGTTTGGTTTTCTAAAATGCCTCATTAGCCGTGCGACATGCGTCCTTCGCCACAATAATACGGTGTTTAGAAAAATAATTACTGCGCATACAATTAAGATTTTCATTTGTATCATACAACCTTTCGCGTGTTATTTTTCTTCAGGCATCCTATCGTTAATTTCAATAGCAATGAAGTAACTCTGAAAATGTTGCCACAATAACGAAATGTCACTGGGAAAATGTGATTTTCGAAAGAAGAAGAAAAAAAGTCCTTCCTTAATGGGATAAAATTATCCTATTACATTACACAAAAATATAACTTGATATATTTTCTTTGTTATAGTTTAAATTAGAATGGGCAAATGAAAGGAATGTGTTCTATGATTTCATTTATTTTATAGTGCAAGTATTTTTTGTGTTTATTCATAAAATACCTGAACTATTTTGCCAATTTGTTTCTGTATTTGAAAGACAATTACAAACTAGAAGTAGTATTACAATGCATACTGCCTCGCCTCAGTAACGGCTAGATATAACTATAATAGCGTAATCTTGGTCCATATTAACCTCGCTTGTAAAACTCACTACATAACGTAGCGCTTTAGGTGCGAAAACAATTTCTTTTAAAGCTAATACATCAGCACAAATTGTCTGTGTATTGCAATCTGATATCTCGTAGAGTACTCTAGCAAACGAAGCGCGGCAAACTCGAATTAGTAAATTTATAAGAAAATTGGCGGAAAACTATTCATTTTTTAAAGAAATACCACATCACTTGTTTTAGAACTGATATTTTAGAACAAATTTCATTTAAAATATCTATTATCAACATTGTACTTCTGCGATGTTAGTTTTTGCACTTTTCGAAAATACAGAGAGTTTGCCGAAAATGGGACCTGCGCAATTTTCTTCATATTCTTTGCTTTGACAAAGTAACTTAAGAAACAATTTTGGACTTTTTTCAGAAAAATAACAATAATAAAAATAATTGTTTCAAATTGTCCACGTTTCACATAAAAACTTCTCATATTTTCAAAATATTGGACGTGACCTTATTTACAGATCTGCGTTTGATGAACACATTTCATTAACGCAAAACTGTCTATCTTCATATCGTAGTTGTAAGAAGAAGAATAAAAAAAATGAACTTATGCAATATTAAAAAATTTAGAAAGTACAAACAAAATGCTATCTGTGCCATTTCTTCATGCGTCTTTTGCTCTCTCTGAAGAAAAATAAATTGGAGCCATTTGTGAGAAAATTTTGAAAATGTTAAGGTTTAATGTAAAGTTCCTTCAAAAATCAAAATAAAAGTTTCAAATTCAAGAAGACGTGACATCAGTCGAGATGATTGAAGAATATCAATTTTGGTGAAAATCGTGCTTACGGTTCAGCTGTTAGCACTGTTCACAGACGGACAGACGTTTTGCCGTCAATCTAATTTTTGGTATCAAGAACCCACAGGGCGTGGACTTCCCCTACACAACGCGTTAGAGTAAGTACTTACTCCATATAGTAGGCACAAATTCCCTTTTTCGTTACCAGACCCTGGCAGTAAGAGTTTCTGTCTAAAAATCTCAGTTTTTTCCGAAGAATTACGATACTTTCTCTACACTGCGAAAGCTGCAGGCTAGACAGCGGAAAGAAATAATTTAAGCACTTTTTAAATTTATTTATTTATTTATTATTGCATGGACTGTTGAGGACTTCGGCGACTAACGTACTACGTATATTACAGTGAAAGAGAACATGCATTGTATTGTAATACATAGTTGAGTTTAGACTATTTCATTTTATAAATTCCACCCAGTAGTTTAGAGTTGCTTTAGAAGACTGTTACAAAAAGAACATTCTATTACAAGAGAATAGCGTTGCATTGCTTTTTCTAACAGTGAATTACGTGGTTGGTAAAAAACAATGTTAGACCATACGATGGAAAAAATATAATTTATAATGTTTTTCATTACATTAATAGACCTACAGAACTTCAGAACCTTCTCCCTATAATCAGAATAAGAAAAATGGGTAAACTGCAACCTATAATTATTATAAGTAATATAATATTTGTAAATAAATCAATAATTAACTTTTATATTTTTAAATATGAAAGGAATTTCAATTTCTTATTTAGTAGCATTTGTTTTAGTTAAGGAGGACGCTATATGTTCTTTGGATAACGATAACGAATTAGAATATTTTGACTGTATGTTTTACCAAGGTTTATTACGTGTGTCGTGGGGAATTTGGAAGATTATTGAAGAAAGTTTTGGCTTGGTTGACGATAAAAATTTAAATTCGTAGTCCATGATGTTTTGTTGAAAAAATACTATTCTTCTTTGACAACTTACAAAACCTATCAGTTATTTTTATCAGTTAAGACAAGATGAAACGTTGCACCTTATAGGAGAAGCATTAGTAAGGGATAATCTAATAACGTATTTATATAGTATAGGTATGATATTTTGAGTTTTAAGTATAGAATTTTGAATTGTAAGAGGTACAATTTAGAAATGTCTGTGTAAGTTTTACCTACTATTCAGCACATTATTTGCTAACCGAGGGTTACGAGTACAGTTCCTTAAAGAAGGTGGTGGTGGTGCAGGTTGATGACTAAGATAAAATAAATTAGCTTGACTTTTTTCTTTTATTTTTTATTCTGCATATTTGTGACCAGTTTAAAATTGATAAAACGCGTTTTGAATATTATCACAAGCAATATTTATATTTTTATAAGTAGAGAATAAAGTTGTATCAATTTATTACAGTGTTATGCTACTATTTGTTAGCGGTGGGATGTACGGCATAACAATGTTGAATATGAGTGAGAATAAAATTGAGACCTGAGGAACGCCAGAATTAATTGTTCTCCAAGGTCTCTGTCGTCTTTGAGATTTTCAATCAGAAACTTACGTGAGAAGCACTTTTACTTTCTGGCCTTACTACGCACGTATTAAGAGAAATAGTTGTCATTCTGCGGCAAAAATCGGGTATTTTTCCATAGAAAAGAATTGTGAGTCCCTGACATTAAAAAGTCGAGAATTGTAATCCTATATTTAGTAAATTACTTCCTCTAACACATTGTGTAGTCAGAATATACGTTTTGTGGGATCTTGTCATCCAGAAATCGATTATAATTTGGCTTTCATCTTTTCTTTAAATTTTTCCTCGTATATATCAAAGGAAGGTAAAAAAAAAATTGGTGCTGGTCCCATTTTGGCGAGCACTCTGTATTTTCAAAATTTCCAAACATTAAATTTGCAAAAATAAAATATTGATAATTTTTTCTTAAACAAAATCTGTATAAGAATTAGATATTTCAATCAGAATATTAATAATTTTGTGAAAAAAATAGTAGTTCTCGCGATATTTTTTGTTTCATGTTAATGCAAATTATAAAAAGGTCTCAAAAACGGCTTCAATTTTTGTTCTTTTTCCTTCTAGTATAGAAAAATAATAGTTTAAAAAATGGCACAGGTCTCATTTTCGTTGAACTTTCTGAATTGTCGAAAATTGCAAAAGTTACAAAAAGTTCGGGAAAGTATGGGATATTGTACCACTCCACTTCATGTTATTACGATTACTATCTTCCAAATATAGAGCTTGTTTTTAAAGTCAGCCTATTGCTTAGTATTTAAAACTTCTAAGGCACCTTTTTGTACGTATCTCATTTATAAGCTTTAATATATACACGTACAAATACATTCCAAATTAGTTCCCCTTTAAATTGATGTTCAGACGAAATTTTTTTAATTTTAACTAGTCAAAGATTTATTATTAAATTTTTTACATAAAAGTGATTTTGCTGCAACTTATCTTGTTAAATTATGATAGCACGGAATTGATTCAAGAACATTTTGCTTCCAATCAAGAACTCGAACGTGGTTTGGTTGATGAAAGTATTTCCCTTCTTTTAGAAAGGCATGTTAGGGGAACCGTTTCTGTAGAACAGTGCATCTGTTCGTTAAAACAATTCGAAACACCAGCCTAATCAAGAAGGCGCGTCTACACAAAGAAGCAGATAGGAACCCAAAGAACAAAACGAGTTTAGTGTTCTCAGCGGAGGAGCAGGTGGGCAGTTGTCGCGGCTAGATCACGATCCCAACACAAAACCTCCTGCATTGCCATTACGCCCCTTAGAAAGAAACTCGGGTCACCTGTTGGCAAAACTAGGCAGGTGGAGGCGGGGGGCAGCCTCGTGGCGCAGCCCTCAGAATTTTAAACGGAGAAGAAATATTTCGGCAAGGCAGAACGGCTCCTCGGGGCCTCTGGTCTTTCAGAGAGCCCGAGGGACCTCCACAAGGAATTTGAGGATATTGAAGTAGGTACAAGACGATGCCTGCGGAGATAATGGAAGGAGGGAGGGGGCGGCGCGGTGGGGGGGGGAGGGGTGGTGCGGGCCCGCCGCTTTCTAAAGGGCGCGCTGGGGGCGCCCGGGTCGAAAAGTCACTCCCACCTGTCACAGGTGAAGAAGGGAAGAGGGAAATGCTGGTGGTTCTGTGACCCGGCCCTCCCCCCTCCCCCATCTCACCCTCGCCCTGGGCAGCTGGAAGCGGTCGGATTAACCCACTGCCTCAGTGCTGGGGGGCTCTGTCGTCTCACGAGTTCGCGTTCCCAGTCAATGCACTGCGTACTTACAGCGTACGTGTAATTAATGGCCGAGACAGAAACAATGTAAATAAACGGATTAAAAGCAATATTGTATAACAAAAATGTTACTGTATACTTTGTCTTGTCGCATTCTATTTTTAAGACAAAGCGTCCACTAATCAGAAAATTATTTCATTTTAATTAGAATCTTAAACAAATCAAGGAACCATTAAAACTTTTATTTCTTATTTTCCTGAATAAATTTTCTGTTTGTTCTCGTTGCATGATTTCTTTGTTAATTTAAAGGATTATATGAACTCTATTAGTGCATGCCGTTTTCTTTGATATTTGACTGAAATTGTCTCTAATAAAACATTATTTCATTATTTATTTTGTGGTTGTCTTTTAAGTAAATGTTTTAACAGTTTTTATAACAAGTAGAAATGAAACATTCCATCCAATAATTTAGTCTCAACGTCATCCCAAACTAACGTTTTTAATAGAGGAACGAAATAATCAAGAAATGCTCTCAGGCTTTTACCAGCAAATTTCAAATACAATGTTTGTAGCATGTATTTCAGGTGAAATTGCACAAAAAATAAACGAAACAATGAGCCATACAAAGTATTCCTTAGAGGAGCAATTGCTGCGCTCTGCCTCCTGGTGGTAAGCCTCTTTAAAACCGTATGAGTCAAAAGGAAATAGTACCACTTCTCCCAAATTTAGCACGAATACTTTTGAGCGATCAAGAATTAAATAGCATAGTTGAGATTCAAAATGTTACCCCAAATGTACATTCTTTTACAAAAAAACAAAGTTGCTCTGGAGCCACACAATATCAAACAAATTATCAGAGAGTAGATAACTATAACTGAATCTGTGTTGTTCAATTATGAAATATGAACTGTTTCTATTTGAGAATGATAACTTTTTACAGTTTTCTTCACATAATATTTACGAATATAAGTGGGAAAATTTTCTTAATAGCACCTAGACGTGAATGTAATAAGTGTACAAGACATTAAGGGAAAACTAATGAACCACGAAAAAATAAATACGTTGATGCTAAAAATGCATGATTGGATGATTTTTGCAGGGAAGTGTGATTGATTGTATTGGAGTGATATATAAAACTTCACAAAAAGCGTAGACGCGAGTAAATGGATTTTATTTTTCTTTCAGTAGAGAATTCTTAATTATTTTAGTTAGAAATGGAGTGAAGTAGACTGAGGGCAGGGCTGGGGCCAGGAGAAGGCGGGGAATAAGTAGAAGTGAGCGAACATGACAGGAATAGATAGTATTCTTGTCTAACTGATTGTGTAAAATTAAACCAGAGCAACACGGATTACTTCAGTTTCATATTAACAGATTGAAATTTATCTTCAATAAACATTTTAAGTTGTTATACTTCATGTCTTTTCAATTAAACACGCAAAGGAAGTGCAGTTATTCGTGTTATTGAGTTGCTTGTAAAGATGCTTGTTAAAGCATCATTAAGGAAAAACCTGGAAAAGTCATTTACCCCTGCTTATGATTACGGTAAATGCCCGAACAATGCCGACTTTCTTAAGCTATTATTACAATTAAGTACACAGGTAATAACATATTTACTACGTAAAGTATTTTGAGAAAGTAATTTTTGAAACTGTTTAAATGAATACTCTAAAATTATATACAAATCTGTTTCAGGGATTGAATAAAATACATTCACATGAAATTGATACAAACTACACATAAAATTACAGTTATAAAAATAAATTATATATCACGAGGTAATTAAGAATTTCATTTATATTTGGATGTTAATTTATTTTCCCAATTGAAATATTATGAACGTTAGAATTGTTTAACATATATGAGTTCGATTTTCCATCTCACTGCGGAGACTATTTTTGACAGTTCATGTTTTCTACTATGAAACTGCTCGACAGAGACACCGTCAAGGGCACTTGGTGGTGTGAGTCTCGCAGCTAAATCGCAATGGCTAAGTACTAAATGGCCACCATTTTAGTGTGTGCGCATAACACGTATTCTCGGGCTCTGCGTGACGTCATTCATCTTTCTTGTTCAAAACAGCACACGCCAAACTGATGCCAGACCCCCAGACCACTAAGATCGTAGTTATATAGGTGCGCGTATGACGGGAAGCCAAAGCCTACCTTCCTAATTGTTAAGCACTTCGCCAGAAATATTTCTTACTTATTTAAGGTCGCTTTTCAACAACTAAGGTCATACAACGACAGCATTTCGATGGTGAATAAAACACAACTGATATTTTGGAACGTAACTGAATTCGTATTACTTATTGAAGAGAATGTTTCGTGTGATACAGCACTGCAGCACTTACGGACCAGCTGACATTGAACTATCCACTGCTTCCTTGCTTCATTGATTAATTAGTGTTTTCAGGTGCTTCAAATGAAACGGTCATTAGGCCGTAAGTGTAGTGCATGCTTTTATCGTAGGAGGTCGTGGTGGTGATCTTCCCCCCCTGGCTGGCAAGATCCGGCGCCGACCTACGTCGGCTTGCTGGGATTTTCCCCAACCAGGTATCTCCCACAAATAGGGCACCGCCCCAGCCGGGACTAGCGCTAAGTTCTAGACAGTTCTCACGACAAATGTGATCAAGTAGTGCGTGCGAGTGTGTGTAAGAGGTGAGGATAGGACAAGGAAGAGGAAGGAAAGATCGCGCGCGGTCCGTGGCCCATTTGTTAGGGCACTGCTCCGGCATTCGCCTAGTGTTGTTCGGAGAAACCACTAATAACTACGGATTAAGGTAGCCGAGCCCTAGAATTCTCCTCCAGATGGCGACTGAATTCGACCTAGCTTCGCAGCCAGGGTCGGAGCCACCGACAAACCACCACAGGCGAGCGAGCCGCGTGGGACGCGCACGAGCCACAGGGCAGCCCCACACCGCGCCGCGCCGCGCCACAAAAACCAATGAGGCCACTCGCAGCCAAGTCATGTCTTCTTCCAACTAGCTCCTCCTCGCAGCGCCACGGCGACAGCGGAATCAGTTTTTGAGCCGTTCCGCGAATATCAAACAACTCGCTTCATAGAATATTCCTCGCCGTGATAGCTCCAGCCACCTTCCTAATATCGGAGGTTTTCAACGCGGCGAGGAGGAGGAGGAGGATTGTATTGAAGATGCGAACGGTATTCCCACGGCGTGTCTAAATCGGGAAGAAATTTAAGAGGCGGGCTCGTTTATCATTCCGATTTTATCATAAGGTTCCGCTACGGTGGTCGAAACTTGACGTTAATAAAGTTTCATTCCCTGTCGAACGGAATGACCACAAAATGCCAGGGAATTACTGAGCTGCGTTATTTGCAGGTAGTTATTTTATAATTTGCTCCTTTGCGATCCACAGGTCGTAAATAATGAAACGTCGAAGAAGGCCGTTTTTCTTGCATTTTTGCGATGGGAGTATAAAATTCTCATTAATTCCCTGTCGTGTTTCCTTTTACGCTCATTGATATGGAATCGTACTCACGAAGGTTACCGTAATTAATTCCGGAAGGCCTACGCATTCATACAAAAAGCGGTCACTTCTTCCCAAAGAAGGAAATTAGTTAGTACAGAATTTAACTACCAGAAACATTACACATTTATGACCAATTCATAAGCGATATTAGTACAAACAGTATTACATGTAATGATATGAAATCGCCAACATCGAACAAAAAAATCGCCAATCAATGTCTATAAATCTTTCATAATACTTATGTATGATTTAACTCAATAACATTGCTGAAGTTTTTCGTCGGCTATTGAATTATGCCGCATTCTTATTAAAAAATATTGTAATTTGATTACAAGGCTATTATTTACCGCTTAAGTAAAACGAAACAATACGTATTGCATTACTACAACGGAATAAATTATTTGTACACTATAAATATGATTGCATTAATGGAAGGTACTTTGCCATATAAATTTTATTGTTTTCCTAATTCCAGAAATTTAAAACTCTGTACCCAATTTACTTTCTTCAGTTCCGTACTAACCGATATCATAACGGAACCTAACGATTGCCATAAGTTTTCTGGAGAATCGTAGAAAATGTCACACATATAAGTCCCAAAGCGAACATGCATTAATAAGTAGAAACTCAGAAAATTTTGCTCATTTTCTTAATGCTCTTTTGGACAGATTTATATGCATCTTTAATGCTCGTGGAGCTGATCCGCCTGTAATGGAGGACTGGTCGAGTTTCCTTCATTTTGAAAGGGAAGAAAAAAGGCGCCGGGCGGGAGAGTGGTTTCTTTTCACGAGAGATTGAGGTGGGGCTTTCGTTGGAGGTAGATTATTAAAGGGGCAGTGGTGAGGAGGCGGCCTAGGGGAAGGGGGTGGGGCGGGGCGGGGCGGGGCGGGGCACGCACGGCGCAGAGGGGGGCGCAGGGGGGCCGGGGGGCCTCAAGCGGAGCTGGAAACCGCGGCAGCCGGCCGGCGGCGGCCACGGCGGGGCAGGGGGCGGGGCGGGGGCGGGGGCGGGGCGGCGGCGAGGCGGAGCGGCACGGCGGCTCGCTGGTAATATGCAGGGCCCGGGCTATTAACAAGAAGCGAAAGCAATTTATGTGCTGTTGCCAGTGAGCGCTGCAGGAAGGATAGACTTCTTTTTGTTTTTCGTTTCCATGTTATTTTTTTGACCTTTTTTTTTTTCGTCTTCTTCTTTGAAATATGGACGGGCTTCAGTGGGGGAAGAACTAGCTTTGAAAGCCTATCTGTCAAAAAACAAACCACAAAGGTTTGAGTTAGTGGCATTTCGCCTTACGCAAAAGTTTCAAACGACTTTGTAAGTAAAAAAATATCTTTTGACGCAATTTCGGTGCTGTCTAAAAAAAGTGCTGGCCGACGAGCGCAAGTGACGCCCGCTGGCAGCGCGGCCATCGGGTGCCCACCGCCCACCTGCAGCGGAAGGCTTCGGCGGCCGCCGTGGGACGTCAGACGTCGAGGAGGCTCAAGATGGACGAAATGGTACATTGATTACCTTCATTTCAAATAATAATTCAAAAATACATTGATTACGTTGATTTAAAAAAGTAGTTACAAAAGGTGCAATGAAAACATTGTTTACTTGCATATTTGAGACTAAATTCAGCATAACCACAATACTATCATTGAAATTCAATAAGTTATAATTATAATAAACATATTAATAAATCGCCCACAATATAACAAACATAAACTGTTATTTGGGTATTAAATTTTGACAATTTCTAGAAATTGAAAGTTACTACAATGAAAATAATTCACACAAATTTAATGTATATTTACTAAAAATGGGTATCGAGCTTTGAAACGAATGTAGTTTATTAATTTACAGTTAATTATTTTCCTTCACCCTGTAGAAAATGAAGTTCAGTTGCAATGCTATTACTCGTTTTTTATTAGAAACGTATTTCGCGATAACAAAACATAGACAAACTTATGAAGCAAGAAAACCTCAAATGCACAATAATAATCTACATTCAGATATTCGAAATTCATTTGAATTTCCAAAGGGTCACGTTACGGTGTTGTTAGACATATAAATACATGTCCATAAAGTGGCGATATGTAGGTTACTATGGTCACGAAGTGTATGTTAGAGGTGAGCGGTGGAAACGTAGTGTAGGTACGAGTTGATAGTCTGTTAAATAGTAATGAAAAATTATTCAGAAAACTCTTGTTGAAGCAGTCGATATTGCAACGAAATATGAAGAAGGTTTTAGTACGTTGATTACCATTAGATGAAGTTGTTAGAACTTAAAATCCGAATCATTCAGAGGCGGACATTGTCACTAATCAAACTGATGTGCTCCAGTCGATTCTTTGAGATGAAATATACCATTCTTTAAGTTGAAATTGGTAGTTATTAATTGAGACTCCTCAGAAATTGAAGGAGTGAATTGCAGCAACGTCTTTTATGTGAGAACTCAATCCAGCCGATCATTTTTTTGGGGGGGGAGGGTAGGGGGTTAAGTAGATTTTTGTTAAATAATAAACATATTTGTTATACTTTATTATTTAAATAATAGTAATTTTAATAAACATACTGAATATCATTTTTGTAGCATATATGGTACTATAAAATGTTGTTTAAATTATTACATAATTCTAACATAAATAAATATTTAAATCATTTTTTCCAAATAAAAAAGGTAATAAACGAAAACTCTACGCCCTTTAGGGGGGGGGACATGGCCCCCATGCTCCCCTTCTGGATGCGCCACTGAACTCAATAGCCGCTGATAGAAAAAATGAATATCAGCGAAAGTCAAGAGCTTCTTCGTTGGGGTCTTGTAACTATTGAGAGCGTCAAGGGAAATACCGACAATTGGAATTGCAGAGCGTTTTTTAAGAATATTTTTATGCGCACAAAACTTGAATAATTATTAGCCTATTTTCTTAATGATAAGAGTGGCGTGGGATAAGACTGGATGATAAGGTAAGATTGAAGTAATTCTTCACATTCAGCGTGGATTCCCCTCCTCTGAGCCGCTTTCTTTATATTAAGTTGCTATTTTTTAATCGTTGAATGCCGAGATCGAGCGGGCAAAATTCGAGTTCCCTACTCGATTCTAGTACGGCTAGAACGCCCTACTTCATGTTGTAGCAAGTCAAACTAATGGCCTGAAATGATCGAGTCTAAAGATTAAGTTCTCGCCAACAACGGTTCGGTTTTTGCTCCTAATTCTCGATTCTTGGCCCTATTTTATTACCGTTTTTGTGCGCTCCTTCAAGGCAAAGCGAGATTAGGTGGACAATAATTTCCGTTTTAGATCATTAACATTTGGATTTCTTTCAGCAATTCTCTCCATTCTTTCTTAATGCATTTTTGATTTCTGAAATGGACCGAAAGAAATGTTTCACGTTCTTTAAATAAAAAAAAATGTTTTCATTTTTTAACACGAAGAAATATAGAAATTTAATTTAATTTGACAATAGGAAAATAACTACAGAAACACTTAGAGAACATTTGGCTACAATCAGATACCACTTTTCGCGAAGCGTTAACACCGCCTCAAAGAAAAATGAAAATGTTGAAACAAAATATCAGAAAATAATATTAATTGATTTGAAATGCAAACCAATAGCTCACTAGACACCAATGGATGATTTTGGACTGATGCTTAAATTATCAATTTGAAAATATCAATAATCACATAATTAAAAATTGCGAATATTGTAATTTATCCACGTAGTTATTATTAGTTCTAAAAAGTTTCTAGAAAAAAAAGTAGGAACATTCACGCACAATTTTACGAAAAAAACTCAAAACTGGCGTTGTAAAAATATAAAGGTTTAAAAAGAAACCCCGTCTATGTTACATTACGAGTCTAATGAAACATGGAAAGTTTAGGCCACGTGGATATCGAACAAATTTCGTCGTCAATGAACCCGCGTCTTATCAGTATAATCATGATATCATCGATTACAAAAAATATTAATGAACTTAATTAACGGTTTTCTGATATATGGCAACAAAACGTATAATAATAAATAACAAATTCGCTCCTCTTTCTTTATATCCGCTTTCAACCTTAGGAATTAAGGAATTATAATGTTTAGATAACTCAAAAAATTATAAATATGAGCGGACAACTATAATGTATCGTGCACGAAAGTACTCTCCGCAGTACGACCTGGAGAAATTCTGTGGCCAGTTCTTGAACAGTTTTTAGAAAATTTATAACCAATGCATTCCAATGAAGATTAGAAACTCAGATAATCAAAAGCGAAAACGTCTTTCATAATTGAAAAATCGTGTTATTTACGACAATATTGGGGTATTAATTGTTATTTTTAAAGCATTTATGAGCAATTCTTTGTGTCATGATTATGGATGCTAAATATTATTGTAGAGAAAACTTAAAGGTGGTCGATGAAGCAAACATTCTCTTAAAACGGGTCGATAAAAGAAAAAGGTCAGGAATCCTTGCAGTTGACCACGGAATTTAAAGTAAATTCATAATGTAACACTGACCTTTCGTTGGCTTTTGTAATAAATTGAGAGAATAGTGTGTACTCCATTACGTCTGGAAAACATTTGAGATTGAAGTAAAAATGTCAAGCCGAATTTCAGAGAATCGACCTAGTTATTGTCTACGATTTCTCAAAGTTGATTTGTATTTGCTGGCAACACACGAACTTCTGCCGCAGAGAGCAACCGGTTCGTGAGGGAGGTTCGCTCACTTCCGTGCGTCCCTGCAGGCGCCTGCGGGCACGCGGCGCCCGGAAGGTGCGTGACTGACAAATGAACGTCTTAATTAGCGGAGTGACAGCACAGTAGAGCGCGCGTCGGCCGTGGAGACATGGAAAGCTGCGCGGGCCCGGGGGGCGGGGGCGGTGGGGGCGGTGGGGGCGGGGATGGCGAGGGCTGCGGGTGACGGGCGGGGGCGGCGGGGGGCGGCGGGGGCGGTGGGGGGCGGCGGGGGCGGCGGGGGGCGGCGGGGGCGGCGGGGGCGGCGGGGGCGGCGGGGGCGGCGGGGGCGGCGGGGGCGGCGGGGGCGGCGGGGGCGGCGGGAGCGGCGGGGGCGGCGGGGGCGGCAGGGGCGGAGGACCGGCTACCTTAGTTAATATCTTAACAATATAGGTAATCCGAGTATTAAAACAGCTATCAAAAATAAAGGGAATGCTATGTTGGCATATTTTAAGTAAGCAGTGTTGGGACTAACGCATGCTCCTAGTATTTGGAATGCCGCGATATAATCAAGATCCTCAAACTCTAGAATTTCATTTCATGATATAAGAACCTCCAGGTAAGTATATTTCTTATTGATTGTTCATCACTTTTTGAAATGCTATTGCTAAAAAATTAAGGCCAATGAAAGGAAGACAAAACATCTCTATTTACAAAGTCCGCTTCAAAAAATAATCTTCGAGAAACCGACAACGTAGAAATACATAGAAGTCAGAAATCTAAAAACTGCTTCACTGTGTAACTATCTTCCTTGACAAAGTTTTACATCTGAAAAAAAAAAAAAAGACTATAGTACATTATGAACGAAATTCTAACGTTCTGAGTTTATTCCGAGTAGAAGAGAACTAATTCTCGGATGTGAAAGACAGACATATATGCTCGAAATTTATTTTCTGCTTCATTTGCGCAATCTAGTAGAATTCCGAACAATGTATATATGTTCATACCTAATATTGATAAGCTTTGATAGATTTGAATAATGGTATAATATTTTCAAAAAACCACAAACATTTCAAAATAATTTTGATCAGTTTCACTACTAGATCAAAAAAGGAAACTGAAATATTTAAAATATCTTTGTTAACTTTTTAATTAATTTATTTTATTGTCACCTCAACTACGAGGTTATTAGCGAAATCTTAAACATTTTACAGTATCTTGGAAGAAAACTGGAAAATCTCTTCTCATATTAACCGGCAATGAAATACACTTTCAAAGCACTACTAAATAAATAAAATGTTTGAAGTGATACATTTTAACTGCAATATTGAGAAAATGTTAAAACTAGTTGTCATTCAACATTGTATAGGCTTTTTCAATATCATTACAAATGGTTATATAAACAAAATTGCAACATTAATGTCATTAATATTTTAGCCATCTCTCATATCTTCAGCAAACTGCTTGGAATCATGCAAATCAAAACCATTTCCGATCCATTGACTATCACACTCGTCATGAAGAAAATTGACCTTATACATTGCAAACAACTAACTTCCTCTTTGAATCAACGTTGAATTTATACATTTAACTGATGTTGTAATTAGATAGTTGGCAACAACGAACGAACGATTTTATTTCAAATTTAAATTATTTTGCTCCCACTCACATCAATAAACATTTTCCGGAATATTTTCCGCAAACTATATGCCAGAAATAATTTACAATGCTAAACAAGAAGGGGGGAAATGTCAGTGTAGACACTGTTCAACATCTAAATAACAAAAAATGAATAAGGAGGTTAAAGAGAAGTAAGGCTAATGAATTAAAATTGGTTAATGTTATGGAGTGTAATATCTTGGCTTCTAATGATCACATGTTGAACACATGAAATGTTGCCAGTCGGGTCGTTTTCTTCTTGTAATGAAGGAGCCTGACTTCTTGAAATTGTTGGGGTTCCACTTCATTTCGTTCTACTAAACCTTCATTTCATTTCATTCATGGTGTTGAATGAAAACCGTCGACTTTATGGTGGTAAAACGCACATCACAGAATGTTTTCACCATAACAACACCCATTATGTAGCAATAGGGATGTTTTGTAGCTAAAGAGTTTACGTTAACTAGACAAACTATTCCAGTGAGGAATGCGCTTAATCTTTTATAAATTTATTGACAATGCTCAAATTTTCTTTCTGAAAATTTGGAATGCAAATGTTTTTCGATATGCTTTCGACACATAAGCACTCTAGGATTTTTCTCAGATTTCAGAGGGAAAAACAGAAAAGAGTTGAAATTATTAGTTGATAAAAACTCAATTTGTCATTTCCCAACATATTCCATTTTTCTTTGCTGCTGTCGAAATTCATTAGCAGTGCTGCAATATACAGTAAGTGTAAAATATTAGTAGTACTGCAATACCAACTTTTTAATTGTTTCACACATACGCGAAAAGGACTCTTAAAAATGCAACAGCACACTTATTTTCGTTCAACTGAATTTTCGAAAATTGGTAAAATTAGAAATAATGCAAGAAAAGCTGTGCTGTTGTAGCTCCACTAGTTTTAACTCAGAGAGATACCAAACATCACTGATGTTTTATGAGAAACCTTAAGAAACCGGTTTCAGCGCTTCGTGCCAAGAGGCAGTTAATATTCTGTAATGGACAGAAGTGTATGCAAAAACGTTCTACTCTGGAAAACACTTTTTTAAAAATCAAAAACAATTGGCATAATTTTTGTATCGATACCATATTTGAAATAATAGTTTATAACAATTATGGAAATTGATTTTTTGATGACAGAGAGAATTAGTTGTTGTACTTTTACAGTTACATTCGTTAACATAAATAAAAATGTGATAGGCGAGAGCAAACGGATTTAATTGGCTATCATCATTCTATTCGTTCACAATAAGGGCATGAAATTCAAATAATTTTTATACGATATTTAATCATTTGCAAAAAACATTAAGTACCAATATGAGATACAAAAATGAAATATCAATAACATACATCTAGTACTTCCTATTTTATTTAAAAAAAAATGAAGTGTGTAAACTCAAATAGTGCACGTAACGTAACGAGTTCCTACTATTCGAAGTTAATTCAATTAACGGTATTTCCTATCAAAACGATTTGTGCGTTAGGAGTTTCAACCGAAGTCTTCTTGTTTAATTCTTATTAAAATAGTGGAATAAAGAGTACCTCAAATGACAAATCAAAAATAAATGCTTCTTGAATTATAAAACTTTTTTAAATCGATCTGTGATTTATTGACTATCTTTATTGACTATTTACTTTATTTTTAATTTGTACCTTGTCTCTAGATATAATGTAATATCCACCGCTGTTTTAGATTGTTTTTTTATGAATGGAAATCTTACTAAGTAATAAATAGCAATAAGCGCAAGACATTAGATATGCGACTTCAAATGCCTCATCTCATATTCCAAAAACATTGCTGTGCAATAGTTCGTAGGTAGTACTGTTAATTTATAAGATAAAGTATGTTAATGAGAACAAGTAAAAACTCTATGTATACATTTTAATATTAAATTAAATCAGTGATTACCGCAGAAATATTGTAATATTCCTTACTGAAGAATGATTAAAAAATTACCTTCTACAAAAAGTTGTATATTTACTGTAATAAGCCAAAGCCCTTCCCCTTGTAAATGTAATCAGTTGAAGATAATAACTATTACAATTTATTTGATATTCTAGAATTTCAATGTGAGTAACATAGACGGGTTGTTAAAGTAATGGAAAGTAAATAAACAGCAGGCGCCCGGACAATAAATGTGTGTACAGTGAAGACAACAATTCATATAGGTAGAAAAGCAAAACCCCATATAAATATAGTATAGACGACGTATTCCTGACCAGGAGAGAGAGAATCTGTTTTTTATGTCGAACGAAGCTGATCATACTTAGGTATACGCTAGTCTTCGTGTTAGATGGGAATGCATCGAGGAACCGCCCCAGAGGAGACAAGCTCTAAGCTCCCGACCGATCTCCCGGCATGCGTGGTAGGGTAGTGCATGTTAGTGTAAATGTGTGTAAGGGGTGAGGATAAGAGGAAGGAAAGACCGCGCGCGGTCCGTTTATTAGGGTACTGCTGTGGCATTCGTCTGACGTTAATCGGAGAAACCACGGAAAACTATCGTTCAGAGGTCGGCCGGTAGAATTCTCCTCCAGAGAGCGACTGAACTCGACCTAGCTGGCACGCTAGAGTCGAAAACCCTGCCACCGACGAAACTCGACCTTAAGACTTTGCGGTCAGAGACACTGCATAGATCAGTTAATGTCCTGAGCCACCTCTTCTGGTGTAACAATTTGAGAGTTGGAAGTATGGAAGTTATGAAAGTATGTAAATTTGATGTCCTGTGGCGTGAAGTGCTCACGGAAACAAATGAACCTTTGTGAGTTTTTCACACAATGGAATGTTCTGTGAATTGTAAGATTCTTGGAACCTCACCTCCGCAAGTCCCAAGCATGCCTCATTGCTACTGCTTTGTAGTGCTACTGAGAGTAATCAAACGGACAGAGAAGATGTTGACTGTACCACAGGACAAAACGAAAATGATTACTAGTAATCCTAGATCCCGAGTGAGGCTGGCGAGCCAATCGCTGGATCGAGAGAAGATCGTGCCAGAATCCGTGGCCGCCATCTTATCCCCACCTCCCCCTCCCTCCACCTCCCCACCGGCGAAGCCACGCCTGCTTCCCTCGCGCGCTCTGCAATTAGCCGCGTCTCAATCAACGCACCTTCACTCGCTGCAGAGACAGCATCAATAAACTTCGACAAACCTATACTTTCCGAGCGCACCCGCTCGCCCGCAAGACGCCATGGCCCGTTCGTCCCAAATAATTGCCCTGGCCTCCCGTGTGATTAGACGACTTCTTGGAGTCAGAAGTAACGCATTCCACGACCGCCAGGAAAATATTATTGTGTTAATTCACGAGAGAATTGCTTGATCCATATTCATGACGGGATCTAACTCCGGTTCAGCGTTTCTTTTCCATCTAGAGCAATTACTACATTTTAACCCTGGAGCAGATTAATCCTCCGACCCTGAGCCGGGAAAATAAAAGTATAAGTTAAATGTGACACGAGAAAATATCTCTTCGGGTAGGAGATAACAGGTATTATGGAGCGACGAAATCTCCATGCATATGCAAGCACTCAAGTTCAGTCATTGCACCGACTGCCTGAGTCTTTGAAGCACAGCCGGGTCAGAACCTTGAACTTAATTAGTGTTGCTAATCGATTTGCACTTCGTGACGCCTCTGGGGAGGTGAGCCAAGGAGAGCGAGCTCTCAGCGCTGGCCAATGAGGGGGATGTCAGTTTCAGCAGCGCTGAATCCTCAAAAGCAAAGAGTACACTAAAATATCTGACATTAAACCAGATACTGAGACGTGTAAGTCATTTTATTGCATCTTTAAAAACCAATATCAAAATAGTTTTATTAGATGACTCAGAGGAGAGGTATTTGAGAAAATATTCGGCGGCGATGGTGTGACGGTTAGCGTACCGGACTGTTACACCCAATCTCGCGGGTTCAAACCCGATCGAAGCCGTGGATTTTTAGGGCGACAAAATCATTCGTACGCCTTCCTTCGGAGGGGAAGTAAAGCCGGCTGTCCCATGTTAGTAGATTTACTTGCATGTAAAAGATCCTCAAGCCTAAATAACGCCTCTGAGCTAAATTCAAAATCGCCTGTTTCTCGCCCAAGAAATACCTCCTTTCTCCGCTAGTTGGTGAAAGGAGCGTAGCGAAATTTGCGTGGTCAGACGGAAGAGCGGGCCTGATGGCCCGAGTCTCGCCACGTAAAATAAGGCAAATTCAATTCAATTCAATATTTGGTAATTAAAATTAGAAGAAAAAAAGCACCCTGCAATGCGGTCATTTTGAGAAATTATTGTTTAATTAATGAATCATTGAAATAGTGAAAGGTTAAATATAAAGCATCTCAGTTCTTTTATTAAAAAAATACTTACACCTCGATTATGTGCATCACACAATTTACTAATAAACAATACGACACATTTAGTCAGAAGCATACTTTTGTTTAAAAATTAATCGTTTTTTATTAAGAACAGTAAAAAAATATCTTCAGCTCATCCCTATATCCGAGAAATGAATAAATCTGCAGGTGATACTTAATCTCTTTGTTGGCCTTTCGAATAAATTTAGGTCGAATACAGTATTTGGGACAAGAACAAAATATTATAGCGTGTAAGCATTTTTTGGCAATTAACCGATATTAAGGAGAACACATAATTATTATAAATCGCACTTACAAATCGTTGTAAATACAAGTTCAAATTATTCCTAAAATAACGTATGCATTGTAATGTGAGATATACGGACGTGAATGGGTATGAGTGTGCGGATGTGCTCGTATGTGAAATCGGAGCACCATGTATATGTTTGTGCCCTTCATTTTACACCAGGTTGCTGTTTAGTGGTACGTACCAGTATTATTGATTTTGGTTATTATAAACTGTATTGAAATAGTATTTGAAATAAGGTAGCATCGCATAAATTTCCATACTCCAAACTAGCAAAACATACATTATTACACATTATTAATATTGGGAGTAGTCGTAATAATAGTAGTGACAGTAGTAGTATTGTTTTACTATTATTATTAATATTATTATTAATGTATTGTCATTCTTTCATAATTATTCATAGTTTTGAATGAGTACTCAGAAGAATTTATTTCACTAAAATATATTGTTTTTTCCAATAATGTGTACAAGATCATTCCTAGTGTAATAATAGGATATATTACGGGAAAGAAGAAGGTGAATTCTTAGAATTTACTTCATTGAAGAAGTTCAGTTCCATAATCTATCGTATTTCGAAATTCCTTGCCTCACAATAAAACTAATCAACTTACGAATTTATCACGAACGAAAGCTACATGAAATCTGGAATATTTCCATCTGTGGAGTTCCTCAGAGCGCGGAAGTGTCCATATGGCGTCTCGCACGGGCGCGGGTGAGGCTAGAGGGATGGTAAGGGGGTGGGGTGAGGGGGTGGGGATGGGGGGGTGGCGTTGCGGTCGCCGGCGCGGCGCGCGTGCGCCGCCCGCATTTCAACATCAGAGATCAGAGTTGTTTCCCCCCCCCCCCTTCCACGGATTGCTGATTTCTCCACGGGTGCGGCGGCGGAAGTCGATTTTTTTTCCCACCATTATCGTCCCAACTCGATTCCGCAACTCCCGAGACGAGTGGAGAGTCGACCGGAAGGCAATCGAAAACGCCGGTCACGGACCTTAAGTCAGGATAATTATGGCATTATACAAATAATCAGGGGTTGTTACTTTCCAAAGGGCCATGGCTGCGCACGACGCGGGTGAGCACAGACAATGGAGTCGATCGCAATGAACGGGGGAGGCGGGGGGGGGGCGATTTGCGTGACGCGCGCTCGCACGGCAGGATGTATCAATCGCGCGCGGAGGCGGCGGTTCCGCGCGCGCGGGCGCGCTTTCCCCACCCCCTCCCACCCCCTTCCACCCCCGCCTTTGGCCGTCTGGGCCTGCTGCTCCCGGCGCCGTTGCCTCGCCACCCGCTTGCGCGCGCCTTCGCTCTTGCCGTCCCAACCTCTTCGGTTTCCGCCGCTGTGATTCTCCCGGCCAGCCGTGCAACACATGTTTCTATCAATTTTCATTCGATCAAAATTACCATTCTGGGTGTTGTTGGGTATTGTTCTTTAACATTTAATTTGTCTACCACACTTGCATTACATTGATTCTTCCGGCCAGTCATGAAATTAATGTTTCTGATTCTTCTAACAATGTTTATTCGTACCTTCGAAAGCCGCATCTCATCATGTTCTGTTTTTTCTTTGACCTTGTTTTGTATCATTTAATTCGCTACCATCTTTCGTGACGTTATGTGAGTTACACATTTCTCCCCTGCATTATTAATCATACAACGCATTCCTATTATAGCTGTTTTGTATTTAAATCCTAAAGAACTGTCTCCACTCTTTCTACACAATTTTGTTTCGTTTTTTATTTTCTTTCAGTTTTTTTAGTATGCTTCTACATTTCAGCTGATTGTGTTGAATGCAACACATTCTTTCCTGTATTGTACCCGAGTCGTCCCATTAGATTCTTTGTCCTTTCTGCTTATGCTTCACCCCGGACTCCTCATGGTTCTTTCTGCCTCACTTGTCGATCTCGTGCACTTATTCCATTTTCCCGAGATCATTCCGTAACAAATCGCGGAATGACGACACACACTAGTGAGATGGATTAGATTGCAATCTATAAAATATATTTATTACACTGTCATAAATTTGATTCACGACCTTTTCTAAAAATATTAATAATTCTACCCTCTACAACTGTGGTGACGAGCATGATTGAGCATGAGTAAGTTTAATTGGCCGAACGTTGAAGTTTAAAAATTATAGTTATTAATTTGTTGGTGTGATATATTATAAGAAATATATGAATACGTAAAAGAATTTTCTTCATAAGACCTGTAATGACCAAATTAAATTTGAAACATTTTCATTTAGTTCATGTGAAGTTTAGTTATCACCAAGCCGGTGATTACATGGCATCTCAATTTATTTCAGGCCTAGGAGTAAAATACATTAGAATTGTGTTCCTTGTCAAAAAATGAGTAATACTTGGACGTAGTCATGCGTTCAGGCATAACGTTTCACGCTACATGCGCTCATTGCTATTTGTTAAGGGAACCGATGTCCCGGTAATGAAGATATTTTCCGGCCCAAACCTTTTATGGGGAAGTGAGGCAACATCTCTTCAACCCCCTATATACCACATATTTTCGGGCTAACATGCTCTCCGAACATTATCGTCTCCTGCAGGAGCAACTCTGAAGACGACGTCTGCTCTAGGTGGAATGTCTTTGAGGATAGCGCCAATCTCCCATTGGCTGCGCGCGCAGCGAAGCGGCAAGGGAGGAGGTCGACTAGCATCGTCCAGCGAAATACGTCGACATCCAAGCCATAACTTGTTATACCACCACATCTCCGGTTAATTGAAGTTTCCGTATAAAGATGAAGATAATATCCTTGAAGCGGTGCCTGATATACGTGGCCCGGGTGGTAAGACGGAGATGGAGCAAGATGTTTTCCATCTAACTCCTCTTTTTCGAGAGATGAACTCGTGACTCGTGGCGGATGGGCGCAGTCTGGAACGTCGTGACCCGCTCCCCGCTGGAGGCGAGGGAGAACCAACCGAAGCCAAGATAAGTACGTTCTAAAAGTTATTATATATCACAATTATATCGCAGGAAGGGTGGTGGGGCGGCAGGGTGCCGGCCGGCGGCGGCGGCGGCGGCGACGGCGGCGGCGAGGGCGTCGGGTGACTTCAACGCGCGATCCGACGGCGAACCTCTCGCAGCAGCGGCAGTTGGACGGGAGCAGGCGTTGTGCCAGCGGGCGTCTATGCATCATGTTCGAGCGACGTGAAATATTCCTCGCGCAAGATATATATCGCGCCGTGCAACGGATGCGTGACTGCGTGATAAGCGTACGGATAGACCTCCGTATAAATGAGGCCACGCGAGAGCGAGGAGCGCGTCTCCCCGCCGTTTAGGAAGGATCTTGTCTCAGGTAGCAGTTTTATGTAAAATAAATGCCTCTCCCGCGTAGAGGACTAGTCGTTCGTTACTGCTGCGCGGACGAATACCCAACTTCGCGACGTCTAGGGAAGCAAGAAACTACCCGAGAAATGAGTGCCATTAGAGGAAATTGCGTTGCCAAGCGGCGACCACCGGCGACGGGCGCGGACAGTCCCTTGGGCCTTTCGAGAGCAGCCACAGACGGGGGGGGGGGGGGCGTTGGGCTAACGAGGTCTGCTGGTTTCAGCTACTGTGCAATCATTTCCACAAAACAATGATACATAAACAAAACGCAATAAAATAGCAGTAAAACGTTTCGAAACCAAATTTCTGGTTTTATTGCAATCTTTTTTTTCTGTCTTCTACCCTTCCTCGTTACACGAGATACTAAAGTAGCCGCCTACGATTGAAGAATAGCATTTTATGGCATTTGGCTGTGATACTCTGCAGTGTATTTTTATTTTACCTTGGAGTGCAAATTTAATCTATATTGCGGAACACGACAATGTGATTGGCATTCAAATGGAGCTTATAATTATAGTCTATTATATATAATAATAGACTTCAAGTTATTCCTCGTTGACTTTTGGTCTATACGTTCCTCTTCTGTACAAAATATATATTCATCAATAAAAATTCGGTAAAGGGGCAACACTTACGTTCCGATTAAATTGACGTCTTTGCAAGTGAATAATATTTGCAAAATCTCTGTTTAAATACGTTAAAATCATATTATATTTTATCACTTTTAGTTTAAAATGTAATTTTATTGGCAACATTATCAACATATGTACACTGATAAAATGAAATAATTATCTTGACTAGCAAATATAATCAATAATTAATAATGATAATGTCTCATTCTATTTTGAAAATTCTCAACGTTTTTAATTGCTACCTTTTTTTGTAAAACCAAGAGAAAAGAGAAAATATGTTTCTATGAAAAATATCTGATAAAAATACTTCTCGGTATTAACAAATCAGTTAAAAAAGTTAAAATCAGCAAAGTCACTATGTTCACTAAATGACCACACAAACTGTATGACTGTAATGTTTTGCAGGAAATGGTTCAACATTGTAAGTTGTTAAAACAGAACTTCTTGACTTGTAGCTCATGTCCGTCTTACTTATGTATTCAAGGAACACCTAATTAAATGTATAACGAGCATTCAAATATGTGAAACGTGACACTCCTGAGGTCCGCATAGACTCTTTTATCTGATAAAAAAGCATCTGACGTGTAGGACCAGTTATTTCAAGTCACAAATAATTAAACGAATCTAATTACCGCCAGGCGCGTGGACATATTTCACATCGTTTTCACATATCGTTTTTTTGTAGGGAAATGTGCTGTGAGCACTGTTCATAACAATAGTGTATCATCTTGAAAGATTTTTTAGAGCATGTGGACAAAACAAGAACTCATTTACTACAAATAACATGTTGCAAGGTGTGCATGAAGAATTGCCATCCATCATGCAGTTCTTATTCTTCATTATCAGGATATTACGCAAGTTACCCTGGTCAATGTGTTTAGAACTACCATCTATTACTTATTTACTGTTTTATTTATTATTTGTTATGATTCCCTAAGTTATAATTTTAATTATATCAGATATGAAGAATGTGAATGATGCTGTTATGAAGATAGATTGAGAATTGCTTCAATTACTGGGAACTCCGAGAATATCCTCTGTGGACTACCAATCTAAACAAGCAATTCCACATAGATACTGGGGTCTCCTGTGTAGCCAAAGGCAAAGTTAACGAAGGTTGGCTGGCCGTTACACTACTTGTCACGTATGGAATTGTCATCACCAACGCCACGATCTCAGCATCGAAATAGAAGCTTTGCTGCTTCAGATGCCTCATCAACCACGACCACAGTTCTACGACCATAGTACACTCTCACGCGATAACCTCGTCAGGCAACTTTGAGAAGCTGAACAGAAATGACCATTGAGGGCTTTCTAGAGATATTCAAGGATATTAATATTGGTTTTAGGCAGATTGGTGGCTTTCAAGACATTCATTACCGCACAGTTCGAACTCTTCTTCAGCATAGACATAACATATCGTATTGCGTCTTCGGTGGTATATGGTACGCATATTGAGCTATTATACCATAGTTTGCAGGTTCAAAGCCGACCAAAGCCATGGATTTTTAAGGACAAAAAAATCCTTTGTACGCCTTTCTTCAGATGGGAAGTAAAGTCGGCTGACCCATGTTGTAGAATAACTGTATGTAAAATACCCTCAACCTTAAAAGACGTCTCTGAGCTAAATTTTAAAAACTTGCCTGTTTCATCGCCCAAGTGATGTATTTTTTGTCCACTAGATGATGACAATTAGCGCAGCAGAATTAGAGTTTTCAAACGGAAGAGTAGGCCAGATGGCTTGAGTCTCGGAAAGTAAAATAAGGCGTCGTTGAATTGAATTCGGAATCGGCGGTGCAAAGGAATGCATTTCTCTCCGAGTACCTAGGAAGTCTACAAGAAGCGGTCGAGCCGCACCTCCTGGCTCCGCGCAGCTCGCAGCCAGCACTTCCTCTGTTTAATGAAGACGGAACACACACGAAGGCAAGCTGGGCGGGCGGGCGGGCGGCGACGGTGGAGGCGCCTGGCGGAGGCTTTTGACGCTGCACGCAGGGCAGGCAGGGCATAGCCCTGGTTACGGGATCTGCCAATTCCAATGTTAGTTCTGGCATGGGAATAATCTTCCTCTGGGAAAAATTTCCCCAAGATTAAAAGTCTGTATCTTGAGTTGTGAAATCCACACCTGCACAATTTATAACTTTTACGAATACGAACACAAAGTTACTAATATTAACCATTTAAATTCTCATTGGTAAATAGAAAGTAATTATTTTAAAAATATATATTATTTTTTGTCGTTTTACTTTACTTTACATTAACTGCAATGGTCATTAGTGACATACATGTTAAGCTATTACAATTTAATATAAATCTAATTTAACAATACTTTTCAGTTTATGGTTATATAGTTATAAAGTTTTTCTTTATCATCACAACATAAGAAATTAAATATCGTTTAAAATATTGATATTTTATAGTAGGTTCCAATGTATTTTTCTTGAAAACTTGAAGAAATTTGAGCACATTTGATTTCTACTTCTCCTAAGTAATCCAGTATGAGTTGACTATAATTGGCGCAGTAAGAAATGATAAGATACGGAATTACATAAATGTTACGAGATACACAGACGGGTTGTGAAGTTATCTTAAAGATACACTTGGGAAAGTAGCTGGCAAATGCTTTTTTTAGTTTTATACATTATAGTTTATTAGTTACAATTAAAGTTTCAATTTTTCGGAAGATTAAAAACATTTGTTTAGTTTTGTGCAGATTAGTAGATTTGTAACTTCTCCATATTTATTTTTTATTCTTTACTTCTCCATTCCATTATTTTCCTGAAATGTACCAAACGTATTTTTGAATGGCACCAAACAGTCTCCTCTAAAATATGTTACAACTCTTCATTTGAACAGAAATTATATATTCTAACATCATATCATATTTTATCCCATTATATCATGTCTGAAAGAAGTGAATATGGTAATTAATTTCATCGAAGAAATCATTACATCATATTGCTAGACAGAGAAATAAGTGGTTCATAAAAAACAAAATAAAAATTATGGTTAGTTTCAGAGAAGTGACAAAAGAATAATTTTATGTAAGTTGCCAACTGCAATAACACGACAAAAATATAAATATTTACAATCTACTTGAATGATACGTGCGTTAAAGTTCGAGCAGTTAAAATGTTTCCCTCTTATCATCTTGTTAGTGCGATAAACTAGCAAATTATAACCTGCCCTTTAATAGCATTCACCAAGAGGCGTATTTATACATTATTTCATTGAATTTCTTATCTTTCCTGAAAATTACGGTACATCCAAAAATGAAAATTTACATGAAATAATTTGATTTAAATTGTTCTCAAAATAAAAGCGGGGGGTTTCTTTTATCTCACTGCCTAACAGACACGCAATGGGGAATTCCACACACGTTGGCACTGAAAGTTGGCTCCCATTACAGTTCATTATGTCCAGCTCTTCATGTCAACATTTCGTCCAAGGCAAAATTAAAATTAACGAAGTTACGTTTCCCTGGTTTGAGTGTTTTATCTCCGCCGGTGGTCGGGCTGTTCAAAGAGCGAAAGATCTCGGCGTGCCAGGAAAGTAACTTTGGTGAAAAGCGAGTGGAAACAAACAAGACTTAATTCGCTCTTTTGCGCATGCCGGTGTCGTGTAGTGTCCTGTATGATAATATTTTTGTTTGTTACGCTGAGTTGCGTATACTCATTACTCACGCTGTGAAATGTGACTACGCAGAAGAGGAGATAAGACAACTGTTAATAGCGCTTTAATGAAGGGTTCCTCATTAGGACACATGGCTGATTTTTTGTTTCATGTTAATTTCACATTATTCAAATGGAGACACGGACCTTTATATTATTTCAAGAAATTCACCAAAAAATGTGTCGTAGTGATAATTTTCTTCAAAAACAAAACGTTGAAGAATATAGCATGTCGGTGATGTTCCATTTGTGGTAATATCAACAACATAGTCATGATTTGCACGCAAGCGTTTGATTTACATTTCTATGAACTATTGAAGAAATTTAAAGTACATTAGTGAGGCGAAGAAGAACAAGTACTTCTTCGTATTAGTAGCGGGTGCGTTAAGTTATAATAGCCTAATTTCTGCCCAAATTAACATATCTCAGATATCACTCGTAAAACTCATTACAGATTGTAGCGGATCAATCAAAAACTTAGTTCATTTCAAGCAAATGCATTTATCCACATTCAAAAAACGAAAAGTGCCTTCCATACTCTATAAACACCGCCCAGACATGAGAAGTTATTCTGAGAATTTCAAATTGCCGTTCACAGCGGTTACAATGACTATAGTGAATCCGATAACTCCTGACAGATTCTAGCAAAAAAAAAAAAAAAAAAAAAAAAAGTGGGAAAATGATACGATTTTGCAATTTCGAAAATTTTCAAAAATGACTCAAAACTATTCATATTTTCCTAAACTTTACTTAAAGGTCTAACTTTGAAGAACACATTTCATTAAAAATATTCAATAATCAATAACGCAGTTAACGATGTTAATTTTTTTCAAATTTTCGAGAATACCGCAAATGAGGCAGGTCTCGCAATTTTTATAAACGTACTTTGCGCTAATCCAAGAAGAAAAAATAATGAAAATTTGAAGTCGATTCTACCAAAATAATTTTTCAAAAATTGCTTACTTTTCATACCAAATTTCATGAAAACTACTCAGATTTTTTAACAATTGAAGGTATCTTACTTTGATATTGAACTTTGTACCATCCATTTCACTAAGAAAAAAAAAGACTTATTATTTAGCGTATATGAAGGGAGGAAACTGTTTTGATACTTTTACAATTTTAAAATATTCAACAAAAATGAGGACTAAGACACTATTATAAAAGAAAAATTAAAAAAAAAATTGGAGCCACTTTTGAGAAAATTTAGAAAATGTCAAGTTTATGTATCACCCAAGCACACCCAGCGTAGCACCCAAGTTAAAGTATCATCCAAATTTAAATAACCGTTTCAAATATATGGGACAGTCAGACAGACGGGCCGTCAGACAGACGGGCCGTCAGACAGACGGGCCGTCAGACAGACGGGCCGTCAGACAGACGGGCCGTCAGACAGACGGGCCGTCAGACAGACGGACCGTCAGACAGACGGACCGTCAGACAGACGGACCGTCAGACAGACGGACCGTCAGACAGACGGACCGTCAGACAGACGGACCGTCAGACAGACGGACCGTCAGACAGACGGACCGTCAGACAGACGGACCGTCAGACAGACGGACCGTCAGACAGACGGACCGTCAGACAGACGGACCGTCAGACAGACGGACCGTCAGACAGACGGACCGTCAGACAGACGGACCGTCAGACAGACGGACCGTCAGACAGACGGACCGTCAGACAGACGGACCGTCAGACAGACGGACCGCCAGACAGACGGACCGCCAGACAGACGGACCGCCAGACAGACGGACCGTCAGACAGACGGACCGTCAGACAGACGGACCGTCAGACAGACGGACCGTCAGACAGACGGACCGTCAGACAGACGGACCGTCAGACAGACGGACCGTCAGACAGACGGACCGTCAGACAGACGGACCGTCAGACAGACGGACCGTCAGACAGACGGACCGTCAGACAGACGGACCGTCAGACAGACGGACCGTCAGACAGACGGACCGTCAGACAGACGGACCGTCAGACAGACGGACCGTCAGACAGACGGACCGTCAGACAGACGGACCGCCAGACAGACGGACCGTCAGACAGACGGACCGCCAGACAGACGGACCGCCAGACAGACGGACCGTCAGGCAGACGGACCGCCAGACAGACGGACCGCCAGACAGACGGACCGTCAGACAGACGGACCGTCAGACAGACGGACCGTCAGACAGACGGACCGCCAGACAGACGGACCGCCAGACAGACGGACCGCCAGACAGACGGACCGCCAGACAGACGGACCGCCAGACAGACGGACCGCCAGACAGACGGACCGCCAGACAGACGGACCGCCAGACAGACGGACCGCCAGACAGACGGACCGCCAGACAGACGGACCGCCAGACAGACGGACCGCCAGACAGACGGACAGTCAGACAGACGGACAGTCAGACAGACGGACAGTCAGACAGACGGACAGTCAGACAGACGGACAGTCAGACAGACGGACAGTCAGACAGACGGACAGTCAGACAGACGGACAGTCAGACAGGCGGACAGTCAGACAAACGGACAGTCAGACAAACGGACAGTCAGTCAAACGGACAGTCAGACAAACGGACAGTCAGACAAACGGACAGTCAGACAGACGGACAAAAGGGTAGACGGGCAGGAGGGCAGACATACAGATGGACGGATCGATCGTTGTAAACCAATTTTTTGGTATAAAGGACCTACGAAGTTGCTTCTAACTAAACAACATGATAGTGGAAATTGTTTCCTACATATTGAAGTAAGATTCACTTTTCTGTATCAGAGGTTCAGGAAACTAGTTTTTCTGCCAAAATATCGCCGTTTTGTGCAATAGTATTACAATACAACCTAGAACAAAGTAATTTACACTGGTGTGATTTAAAACTCGCTTTCGAAGGAATCAGCTTGTGATTGTATAGGTTCTATTCAGCGAAATCTTGCCTCCTCTGACTCACAGGTAAAACATTGTATAGTTTTCCTTTTATCCTCTCAGAAAACGTCTTTGGTGAATCGTGATAACAAGGTACTGTAAAATATTGACTATCATGGAACGTGGATCCATGTCTACTCAGAATATGCTAACGTACGTCAGGGGTGAGTAAATGGGAGCCAAAAGGAATGTTTTTGTTGATTTGTGACCCAAGGGGTAATTGAAAATAAAACATGACATTCAACTTTACTTAGACGAGTTTATATAATATATTCTAAAGTAATGAAGTATTGAAATTACGAAATAATAAAATTAAATAAAATGAAGTTAACCGAGGAGAATGTCTTGGAAAAGTATTAAAAACGTATCCAAGAGAAAAAGGTTTAAAACTACTTTCCAAGTTGTGGAATTAGTATTATGGACAAAAATAGGTTGATTCTTTGCATTCAATACAAATGTCTATTGATAATATTATTTATGAAAAATATTAATTTTAATTTTTGTATTTTGGTAATTTTATAATAATGTGTGCTTGTAAGGTATAGAGTATTAGGCAAATAGGAAAAATGATTTTTTTTTATTTTTCTACAACTGTATGGACAGGCGGATTCTAAGTATGTGCATTCCGAACGTGAAGTAGGTCATTTTTAATATCCATTAAAAGAAGGCAGGTGACAACTGTTTTTTTATCACAGAAAACGTATTTCACCCATGGAAATAAATAAACATATCCCTTAGTAATGCTTCTGCATTCATGGCCCTGCGTGTCGCACTGCTATTTCTCGAGATATGAAACCCTTTATTTCAATTGATAATTACAAACTTTTTTGAAATATAAAATACAAATTTGTGCAGTTGTAGAAAAAGTTCGTATTTTGTGAGCTCAGTGATTTTTTTAATGTCTTGATTAATTTTTCCCTTGACCTACGCTCTCGATTAAAAAAATTCCATCTCGACCATGAACTCAACGTGCACTTTTCGAACTAAATTTGAAAATAATTTCAATGTTGATCTCTTAGAAAACAATTCAGCACTAGTCCGAGAATGGAAGCCGCCCGAAAAGCGAGCGACACCCCTGCCATATGTCTTATTCCTACTCGCCCCAGCCGTCCAGCAGTCTGCCGGTCGTCGGATCCGTGCGGTCGATGTAGAGTCTCTTTATTCCTCGTGGCGCATAAACCAGCTGCGATTGATGCGGCCATCGTTCCAAAAGCTTAATTGCTTTCCAAAATGTGCTCCCAAGATCGAAGCCATCTTGCAAGGGCTCATGGAAGAATAGCCCAATACGAGCTCTTTGTATTCAGTGCTATATTCTCTAAATCCAACGACCTGCGTAAAGGAATAGTAAACACTTCCAGTTTTTGAGGGGGGAACATTCTTAATGGGGAATTAATCGAGTCTGCCTGCCTGGACTCTCCTGAGACGTCGGCGACTTTTTGTCGCCTCTTGTGGACGCTCTCCCTTTAAGTTATAGCTCCTCTGACTGCGGTGGCGGTGACAGTGCCAACGCAGAACCGAAAACACCACCGCAGAGCACAGTTTGGGCTCAGAGTAGGAGAGGCATCAATAGACACCACGTTATAAACAAGGTATAGAACGATGACAAAGAGAAGGCCTTCTTCAGAAATTACAAATTTAATTCTGTTTGAATTATGCGATTGGATGATTAAAAACAAAAATACATATTTTATGTTTATAAATATCAAAATGCAAAGTAAAATAGTTTATTATTATTATTACTATTATTACTATTATTACTATTATTACTATTATTACTATTATTACTATTATTACTATTATTACTATTATTACTATTATTATTATTATTATTATTATTATTATGTGTAAAAACAATGTCAACAGAGATGTTTGAAATATTGGTGGAAAATTATTGAAGAGAAGTGAAATGAAATCGTACGCCAATGGTTCGATGAAATGACAAAATTCAACGTAAGATGGGCTTCAAAAATTAACAGCTCTATCGCATGAACTCTGAGTAGCATATGAAGGGTCGGACAGAGAGATCCAAATGCCACTCACCGGAATCACGTAAGAAAATACTCGAAAAGTGTAGCATCGGAGAATTCGATTTGGAGAGGGAAACAAATAAATCTTTACAATTGTAGAAATATTTCGGGGAATTGGGAACGAAAAGGGTATGTTTACCTTCTAAAACAAATTGAAGAGCAAGTCTTGCATGGTTTACATCGGGGAATGGTAAACAAAACAAAATTGTTATTGAAAATATAGATACATGGGTCCTCTGCGGTTAACAGAACTACAAGCTTTAACTTTTTAAACTGCCGATTCCATGAAACACAACGCTTTCACATTTTGCAAGCGGCCGACTATGAACAGTACAGGATGAAAGCCTGAGCCTTATAATTCTGCGAAATAACCAGCCACAGTTTACGTCTCACTGAACAATTTCTTTCCGCAGTGCCACCCAAAAGATAGAAAGCAATAACTGCATTTTGTCAGTGGTAAACCATGCCTCAGCAAATGAACGACACATAGATTAAACAGTTCTAGAAAATATTAAATTAAAATGTAAAAACGAAACACTACGAGTACTATTAAAACACACTACGGTATTAAAACTACAACAAAACGAGTATTATTATTTGAAAAAAAAAAGTACTGAAGAACACTAAGATTAAACTACATCAAATAAAAGTTACAAAGTAAAAGAAAACTATTTTTTTTCAAATTAAAATACACTATCATTCAAAACTATAAATTGACAACTCTTGTAATTGTAACACTTACTGCAAAACAAAGAACAGCTACTGCACCAATCCGGATTGTTGTTGCAGAAAACACCCATAACCACCGACAAGTCCCAAGAGCAGCCCTGGACAAAAGAAATAATATAAATAAATAAATAAATAAATAAATAAATAAATAAATAAATAAATAAATAAATAAATAAATAAATAAATAAATAAATAAATAAATAAATAAATAAATAAATAAATAAATAAATAAATAAATAAATAAATAAATAAATAAATAAATAAATAAATAAATAAATAAATAAATAAATAAATAAATAAATAAATAAATAAATAAATAAATAAATAAATAAATAAATAAATAAATAAATAAATAAATAAATAAATAAATAAATAAATAAATAAATAAAGAAACAAACAAACAAACAAACAAACAAACAAACAAACAAACAAACAAACAAATGTGAAAAAATAAATAAATAAATGTGAAAAAATTGTAAGGGTCCATGGATTCATGGTACGCTCAGCTAACAGATTAAAATGTAATGTGCTATAATTCAAATATTTATTCCTTCTGTTTGTTTTCTATTGTTAAGTATATAATGTAATTACTAGACTTATAAAGGGACTTCATGACTCAGCTTTTCCCAGTACCTACGGGAGGGGGGTGGGGGGCATCCCTTACTTGCTTCCATCAACCGCAGGGGCCAATGCTAGGAACTATACAGGCTACATAATACATACATACAACATACATGCTAGGAAAGGTACAGAGGGTGTACGGCTGTATAGTCCAGTTGACTACATTAAATTGAGCGGAAAAAATTGCAAAAAAAGAAACAAACCCGTGTTTGTCAACTATAAAGTCTTCATGGGTTTGTGAAAAAAATTATAGTTTCGTCTTTCTTTGAAACTTCCTTCCAATCACTTAATAAATATAGCGGTCACCATTCATTTAATAGTTTATTTTAAGCTAAACTTATGCATTTAATCATAAAATGCATAATTTAAAATGTTGCAAAACCATATATTTAATTCCTCGTGCTTACAAATTATTCAGGGACATGCAAAGGAACTTAAAGTGAGATATTACTAAATTTGTAACAGGTATTATAATAGGTCGCATAATTACAATCCGAAAATTAAAAAAAGATAACGTGAAATATGATCCAAAGCACCGCGTTCTTTTTCATCGTGCCATGCCAGAGAGGGTGGTATGTGTATATGTGTAGTGAAATTGTTATGAAGTGATATTTTATTTTTTTATTAACAGTCGATAAAAAATTAAAATTTCAGGGGAAAAATAGTACCAAAAAAATTGAAATATATACGAAACCTATTACTTACTATTAAAGATAGTATTATTCGTAATTCCAACATTCCACATATACCACACGTTCTGGCCTTTTAGAGGGGCGGAGACTTTCGCGTCCGTACGTTGGCAGCGATAGGCGTGGTGCGGAGCGGCGTGGTGTGGTGTGCGAGGTGGGATGGGGGGAGGGAGGGGACGGAGGAGTGAGCGAGGCCTCATTACGACAACCGCAACACCCAATTTTGGACGGCGCACAATCAGCCGCGGCTGAGGATTGGAATCAATTATTCTCGCATAAATAAGTACTGTCTTTGTGGAAGCTCTTCTTCAGAGGCGGCGGCGGCGGCCGTTCTGCCGGGCGGGTGGCAGGCGAGGCGCATGCAACGCGAAACAAATAACAAAACGCTAATGAAATCAGGAAACGAACACAAATAATGAAGGCGACGTGCTTCCCATTGCGATCGCGGCTGCCGGGCGAAATTAATTACAGGGCTAGGCGAGAATGGCGGCGGGGGCGGAGGGGACGGGGAGGGCCGGGGCGTTGGAGATGGAGGGGGACGGGGAGGGGTAGGAGGGGCGGGGCGGAGCTGAACAGGGTGCAGCGGGGCGGGACTGGGCGGGGAAGGGCGGGGCGTCGGCGGTGACGGAGGTGACGGTGGAGCTGACGGGCGGGACGTGGTGGGGTGGAGTGCGGAGCAGGGCGGAGCGGGGTGGGGCAGGGCGGAGCGGGGCGGGGCGGGACGAGGCGGGGCGGGGTGGGGGCGGGGTGGGGAGGGGCGGGTTTGGCGGAGCAGGGTGGAGCGCGGCGGGGCTGGGCGGGGAATGGGCTGGGCTGGGCGGGGCGGACAGCAAGGCCGTTGCGACCAGGAGTGTCGAAATGAGAGGGGAAATAAGAGAGGGATGCGTTGCTAGAGAGGGTGGGATGAGCAATTCCACGTTAGTTTGTGTTCATAGTGGGAAAGGGGCGATGAGATGACAGTTTAACGCCAGAGGACCTATGAAACAAATGTGTGTAATTAATACGTGGGAGACCACGTAGATTACACAAAGAAAACGCTTATTTCTGACTTGCAAAGCCTACGAATGGTCTCGACGAATAGTTTTCATGACAGTATCAATTGGATTTTTGATCGAATTTTGTATTCGTTATATCTTAATAGCTTACTTTTCCCCGCGGTGATTTTGTGAGGATGAGATAAGACGTCCTCCACGCAGCTTACCAGTCAAAACTAGCTGAGCCGGGAACGCAGTTAAAGGGAAGGATTGAGCGCGGCCCATGGCCCGTTTGTTGAAGTGCTGCTCTGACATTTGCCTGAAGGAGGTCAGGAAAACCACGTAAATCACTGATTAGAGCAGTCTGAGAACTAATTCGATTCCGTAGGCAAACACAGAAGCGTGTTCAATGTATCAAGCAAGTTTAAATTTCTGTTACCTTGCCGAAAATTGAACTAGCAACTTCCCAATCATCAGTGCGCTTGCAATAATCGGTACCGAATGATTTACGACCTTTATTGTAAAGCTTTACACTAATTTCGACTAACACAGGTGTTAGTGGAGGAAGAGGTATAAATGTGAAATAGGGACACAAATGTGGAACACTGCATGATCTGGCTTTGTGGGTGCATGATTGTCGTCACATGCAGACTACGCCGGTTATAACAAAGGACGTTACATTTGTGATTATTGTAAATGAAAATCTCTGTTGTTCAGTATTAGGCTATTTGTTCAATTCTCATATTTCAAGCAAAGAACACGTCAGTTTGTAATCTAAACTAATTCCTTAACATTTATTGCATATTATCGGTTGTATTCCATATCTGCACTCCATTTTCTAAACAAAAAAGAAAGAGCTTTCGTCAAAAAGAATATTTTAAGCACTTCGATTTCGAATATGCTGTTGGCGTCAGATTAGTAACCATATGATCATTTCACAAACATTTCTTTCTTTACGTAGTTCCAAGTAACATAAAACAAAACGGTATTCCACATTTGTACCTCTTCCTCTATAACATGGAACTAATACATTGTGCTGGAATTAATACATATCAGGTGTTGGAATTCATATACGGATAAAAGTGAATGTTCATTTCTAAAACGTTTTTTAAAAACAATTGGTGGCTCATTTGTGACGGTAATCACTGGTGAAATGACTACAAATTTATTTTTGAAATGAAAAACATCCAATGATATGGATATATTTTTAGAAAACTTAATCGATTTAACTAGCTTCTACATTTTGGGAGAATAAATCTTATTGTTAAGATTAAGTAACAGTTTACAACACGAGAAACAATACTGTAATTGAAAGATTTTTCTAACATCATTGTATTAAGTCTTACATTGAGAACGTTATGTTCAGCGAATGTAGTAATAGCGACTGTACTAATATTCTCTTCAAATACGTATATCATACTCAAGCGACAGAGTTTAGGTCAGAACCGGCATTGACGCTGTCTCTGTAGCGACTGACTGGAAAGTCCTAGGTTCGAGTCGCAACGGGGGCGAATTTTCGACCCTAGCAATCAAGCGAAGTCCATTTCGGCCGCTGGCTGGAGGGGAGTTCCAGCGGCCGGCTTTTGTAATAGGTGGATTTCCATGGTTTCGCCTATCAATATCAGGTGAATATCGGAGCAATATTCTAATAAAGAACCAAGGACAGCGCATGATTTTCCCATCATCATTGTCCTATCCTACTTACACTTACATGCACAACACTACCACGCATGTTGGGAGACAGTCGGCTTCTTATAGGTTATCCCGGCTGGGGCGGTTTCCCGCTGGGGGAGATATCTGGAGGAGATACACGCGCGTAGGGCTAGGTCGGTGCCGGATCTCGCCCCCCTCCCACGAGAAAGAACATCCCCCTCCTCTAGGCATAAAGTCGTTCACTACACAAACGGGATCAATTACTACAGCAGTTATCGGGACTAGAAACATGAATCAATTAATAAAACAACCAATAAAGCTGATTCAGCGCTCGTGGCTAGCTCTTGGTCAGTGTGGTCGCTTTCCACTAGACGGCCTAGGGTACGATTCCCGGTCCAGCCGAAACTATAGTGTGCGTTTTAATTGCAATGTCCCAGTGTATGTTGCTGTGTGGCGATGAGAAAATTCACTTCTCAGGTTGGGAAGACCGGAATTCGGCGTGGGGATGTCTATGTGCTAACCACACGTAATCATTTACACCATGACCGGGAAGCAGGGACGTCGCCGGTAGACCTCAGCCCGTTCACGGGCTGTCGCGCCAAGTACATACGTACAAAGCTGGTTTAGATTCTTCCCGTGCTTCAGTTAAAAATATAATTAAAACAGAAAGAACAATAGACTTAGCATAAAGTGTCGATTTACCGTAGAATAGTAAATTAGTTTAAAGAAAATGTTTTGAGGAGTATTATAATCTTACAATATTCAAAAAATAACATCTGCATATAAAATGTTCAAACTGATTTATTTTCATTAGTTACGTCAGCTAAAGGATAAATTAAAATATTTTCATCACCAGCGAGTAGCTGTGACGAATGTTGTCAATGACTGAACGGGAAATCTAGAGGATGACTGGTCTGATCGGTAATTTTCGAAGATTACTTCGATCAATTTCAGGTGTAAGACAGAGAAGCACCTTAAACACCGGCCAAAGAACCACGCGTGCTCGTTTTTTCTGCTGATACCTCTTCTATGCTGAGCCAAGCATTCGGGCTGGGTCCCATCGCGTGAACACTGCTTGGTTTTGTAAGATTTCGAAAGGGCTGAGAGAACCAGTGGAGGCTCGACAGGTGATGAAAGTGAAGGGCCACTTCACCTACAAATTTTAATGTAAAGGTGGCAAATCATAATGAAGGAGCCCAACAATAATTGCCGCTTTTAACTCCTTTGTCTAGTACACCTCCTTTTTCCCCATCCGCGATTTTCTTACACTCTCCATTGGCGGCCCGACAACCAGCATACTGTACTCCTCGTTCTGCTACATGAAAAAAGCTTTTAGAGGTCTTTACCGAATAAATTCACTTGCTTGATTCATAGCATTTGGTTCTATGTGAGATCACTTGACGGCTACTATAGAAACCATGACGTATTATGTTGGGAAGTGACGGGTCCATGCTTACCTTCACACTTGTAAGGTGTCAGAGTTCTTCAGTTCAGAGCTGCTCACATGAACCAAAACCCTTATGCACTCCTAACTGTTAATAATCATGTCGCAAGAAGCTTTTTGTGATTTCCCTATGGCCGTGCAACAAATAAACATTATTTTATGAATATCATAATTTAGCTTCCTTGTAAGTTCAGGAAAAATACTTTATATTGTATATGCAATTATTACATTAAAGTATTTTAAAAGTGCAAGTTATTTTTTGAAAAAATCACAACTAGGCATGTTTCAGATGTTTATGGTAACAGACAAGAAATTAAAGAGTTTAAGCGACGTGCCTCTCTGAAACAATTCTTCTTTAAAGTAAAGAGAGTATTCAATTTAAGGTTTGTAGTTCAACAGTGCTCGAATACTGCTTAACACAGGAGAAACGTAATTTTTGGGCACAATATTTGATAGCATGATGGAGAAGCGCCTTGAGAATATATTGATACGTAAAACTAAGAAATAAAGAGAAATAGAGATACGTCATTTCAGGAATTAGCTCTTGAATTATGGAAAGGACTTTACCACCATTTCAACTTATAAATCGCCACTAGAAGTTCTCGGATAACACCGCCTTGGAAAACGAAATTTCAGACACTGTTGGCTTGAAAAACGTTCTTGTGCAGCACGTGGGAGAGGGAGGAGGGTTGGCTGGGCTGTCGGGAGGGGTGTTTCGATTAATGCCGGAACAGTAGATCAACAAACGGGCCACAGATGACGCACGATCCTACTTTTTTATCCTCGTTTCCTTCTCTTCTCTTACCCACGCGCGCGCACACACACACACGCACACACACACAAACACACGCACACAAACACACGCACACATACATTCACACATACACACACGCACACACACGCGCGCACACACGCACACACACGCACACAAACACACGCGCGCGCACACGCGCACACACACACACGCACACAAACACACGCACACGCACGCGCACACACACACAAACACAAGCACACACACACAAACACACGCGCACACACGCGCGCGCACACACGCACACACACACACGCACATACACACGCACGCACACGCACGCACACGCACACACACACGCACACACACGCACACACACATTCACACATACGCATACACACATATATACACACATACATACACATACATACATACACACGCTCACTCACTCATACCTACGTGCGCCCTTGGCGGTATATCAATCGAACCGTTGGACTTTTTCCCGGCTGGGGCTTTGCGTGGATACCTGGAAGGGGAAATCCCTACAAGTCACTATACAGGTCGGCGCCGGATCACAGGGTCTAGAGAAGAAGGAACACCAACGTACTCCGGATACATCATACACCACACTTACGGGACTAATGGCGCACGTAGTTGACTCTCCCGGTTTCAATTCTCACCCTCTCACTCATTTTAGAATTCTGAAATGTGTTCTTCTTCTCTCTTTAGTGCCGCCGTTGGCTTTCAATGACAACTTTCTTGTGCAGCAGGCGAGGCGTGGCGGGGGAGAGGAGGTGGGAGGGGCCGGTGCGAGAGGTCTGGCCGTCCGTGCTTCTTGCGGCCTCAACCGGCGACACGCCGCCGTCCCGCGCCGCGCAGCGCTCGTGACGAAGTTTTCGAGAAGCCGCTTCGCGGAAGGAAGAGGACGAGCCGGCGGCCACCAGGAGCGCTGCTCTCCGCGCGAGCAAGGGACCGCGAAAGCTTTTCGAAAGGAAAAAAAAATCTCACGAAAAGTATGAAAAATATTTGTAACTCATTCATAATTACACAATTAGAGATTGGAACAGTTTACCTGCAGCAGTTTTCAAAGCTTTTCCTCTCAGTGTCCGAAGTTTTAGAAACAAATTAGAATAAGATATTAAATGAGTATGTGCTGTGTAGTGTGGTGAAGTGCTGTGAAGTGCTGTGAAGTGCTGTGAAGTGCTGTGAAGTGTAATTCAAAGCAAGAAAGTGTAGTGTAGTGAAGTTAAGTGAAGTGCGGTGAACGTGATCAATGCACTTTTCAATGTTGCTTTTCGTCTTGTACTGTATTGTGCGGTATTATTATTATTATTGTTATTATTATTATTATTGTTATTATTATTATTGTTATTGTTATTATTATTATCATTCTTAGTATTATTATTATTAATGTAAGTGTTGTAATTTTTGCAATTATTGTCATTAACTGCCACCGGGTTATACCCAATTGCAGTTCTAATAAATGTATGTATGTATAAGTTGATGTAGCTGATAGAGTAGTATTCCTACTAAATTTCGAGAAGTATTCCTACTACATTGATTTTCTTCACATATTGTGCGACCACATTACTCATTTCAGTTTTTCTTTGAGCTACTTTTTTAAATTTTGCCATGAGGCAAATATTAATTCAAATCAACTGACATCGTTGAATCTTTGTCTTTAAAATTCAGTTGTTGTAGGTAGAATAATTTTTGTTTCTAATGTTTTTCTTTTCACTTTTATGCAATTGTCACTGGTCAGTATACTAAGCAATTAAAATGATTGAATCTTGGTTTAAATGAAACTTACAATTATTTCACACTTGTTCATCTTTATAATTTGCAGGCCATAACAGAAAAATATCTAATATTACAGTGCAGGCCGCAAACATGCTTGAGTCTTCCACGGCCTTTGAGCTCTTAAAAGTTCGGTACTCTTATGATAGAATCGCACTATTCTCAAGTTGTCTAGTAGTTCATATATTGATTCAGTCCTTTGATGCATCAATCGATGTGGGTGAAGGATGCACCGAGAATCACAACCAGGTCGTGAAGTGAGAGCTTAAGTACGTGAACATGAACATCTGTTTACCATACACATTTTAGATCAGGATTTTAAATGCTTATCAGTGGACCACTCTGAGTTCATTTTTTGCGATTCTCTAATTTTTCACAAGAAAACAATTATTAATTAACACAATTTCAATGAAATGAATTTCCTTCATATTTCCATTGGACTGCATTTAGATTTAATTTATTACAGTCCAACCGTATTGATAGCAAAATATTTTCTTATAACACAAAGATATTTCATTGTGTAACCAAGGTTAAATTTCTCACAATATAAGACTTTGGTTTTGTAAATATACGTAATATACTGGCTTGTAAAGTTAATAAAACACGAGAAAAGATGAAAAATGGGGTTGCAAAATAAATCTAGTACATTTCTATCCCTTACGTTTCTGAAAATAGAGATTTCATATTTGTAGTAAAGAAAAGAATTCAAAATACCATTTTTAACATAACATTGAATTAATATAATCGTATATTATGAAGTATTTCTTAATAAACTCATCAGCACACACATAATTATTTAATTAAACACCTCAACACTGTATCACACCGGTACGGAACTCGCAAAGTTTACGAGAAGTATAATAACAGGCTTACTACTTGGTATCGCAAATGATTTCATTCATGAAATACTCGGAGGATTTTTATTACGCAACAGAAAGTAACGATCTACATAATAACTTTGCATATCTGGTTTGTGAGAGCAATACAAAATCGTTTCCATGCCGTCTTCTACTTTTCTCAATCCGACGTTGATTGAGTCTTACGTCGTAATCTCTGTCGTGCTTACGAAATAACCTTCTTTTCGAATATAACATGCATGCTACAACGCATCGTTACCGTCAGAGATCGGTCGTATACAGATCTTCCTCTTCAAGCGGTAAAAAGAGTCTAAAATATCTTTAGCAAGGTCAACAAAAACGGCTCTTTTTATTCCACTCGTGGTCAGTGGGTGACGTGACTTCATTGTTTGTATCGTGACGGAGGCAGCCAGGTTTTCTGGATCCGGTTATAAGCGTAATACCTACTTCGTTTGCATCTTCAAGTGATTTTACCGGTCGTGATGGATAACTGATAACTCCATGACTTGCAATTTTCATACTGCGTTATTTATGGACATGGCGCGTTGAATGCACAACCAAAATATGTAAATTTATTTAGGTATCGACTATAAATCAGTGTCGTCCGTGAGAAGTTCTCTTGTCAATTTTCTGCACGCATCGGTGCATCTTATTGGCTGTTCTCTGACTTTTGTTCTGTCTCATCATCGAGCATGGGAAGAGCGTGGTATTGTAAACAATCTCAAATACAACAGGTTGCTTTGACAGATTTCTCGGTTTCACAACTTGAACTATTGACACGATTCAGAAAGAGGATAATGAAGGAGATAACAATTCAGTTAATTTCCTAAAAAAAAGTTTCCTTAAAAGTTGAAATATTAGCGGAAGATAATTTTTTTAAGTTCATACAGATATATCTTAATTCCCATATGGTTCTTTAAGTTTTGTAATATATCTATCAAAATCAATTTTATTACAAAAGAGCAAATAGTTTAATTGATATATTATGCACTAGCATTCAATGTCATTCTGCATTTCAGAGACATTTGAATCTTTCTATGAATGAGTGATATGCAGTTGGATTTCATTATCTGTCTTTTATGACAATATTCTAAAACACTTACGTGAATGGAAATGTTATTTCAAACAAGCTTTTAGGATATTTCTGCCTCTAGCTATACACCTGGGTGGAATACAACCGCTGTCTAGAGGAGAATTCAATCATTTTAGCTAACGACATTATTCTAGCTAACGACTATCTTTTGGTAGTTTCTCGTGTTTTTCTGACCAATACCAGGCGAATGCAACATCCACGGATCGCCCGCGATCTTTCCTTCTTTTTCCATATCCTAACCTAACCCCCAGTCGCCCCTCTCTCTCTCTCTCTCTCTCTCTCTCTCTCTCTCTCTCTCTCTCTCTCTCTCTCTCTCTCTCTCTCTCTCTCTCGCACACATACACACACACATACACACACACACACACACACACTACAATACACGTCGGGAGACAGTCATATATATTTTATGTAAAACCTTATTAGAGGGTTTCGTTTAGCAGCATTTTTGCTTCTGAAAACCACTACTATGGCAATATATCTTACCTCCAAATAATATATGTCGTATCATCGTTTATTGCATCTGAAAGATGATTTCAAAAAGTGACAAGAGAGCGTTTTGAATTTTACGCTCGATTCTAATGATGGAGTGAAGAACCGCTGATACAGAATGCACATACGCCAAATCTAAGTAGGTAATCTCTAATTGGAGGGAGAAGAAAGTCTGAAATGAAATATATTTTCAGTCACGAACATTTGCCTATAAATTGCTCTTTTGTAATGTAACCCATGCTTAGCATATATTTAGGGGTAAGCAGGTGTGTGCTAATATTAATTAAAATCTCTTATCTCTTTTTCGCATTGCCGCGCCTACAGCCCCCCATTTTTTCATGCATTAACGACCCGAATTACAGAGAGAATCATGTATTAACTCCGCATTCAATTATCACATACTCCAGCTTAACAATTAAACATGTATCGCTAATTACTGATCGTTATCAATTCGACTTCATTAGCTAAAGGAAGAAGTTAATTAAGGGTTACAAAAAGTTGTGAAATTTACCTTCACACATGACTGATTTAAAAGGGATAGAACCTTTTCACTACGTGGCATGAAATTGAACGGTGTTCTCTTATACGAAATTGAATGGTGTTTTCGTATAGAGCTTTTGTTGCTCCTGGATTATCCCGCCCAAAAACATTCATTCTATCTTCCTGCTGTTCCAGGAAATTCTGCTGGAACCTGTTATGCGGTACAAGCTTTACAAGCTGTCAGATGGAGTTTATACAATATCCTACTAACGAAAATCATAACTCCCACACCATATATACTGTGAAATCCTACGCAAACAACATATAAACATCATACCTCCTGGAAATTTAATTTCTCTTCGTTTAAATAGAAATTGATTATAAAATTATTCCTACCATCGATAAACTTTGAGAGCCTTTTTTCCCCTCATTGAAGATAAAAACAAGGTACATTTTTGTGGAACGATTGGAATATGCAGGAAATTTATGGGTTCAAAATGCGTAAAAATATTCGGTCAGACGTTCTTTAGCACTGAGTTTGTGAGTAGCCTCTGCAAATAAGAAATGGTAGGCAGGAGATGGAGCAATGCTGGTGTAAAGACAATTTTACTCGGTTATTGTTCGTTATATTTCCAGACGGGATGTTATTTGTACAAACAAATGACGCATCCCCCATTATTTGGAACAGATTTCATCTTGACGTCACTTTCCGGAATTTCCTCCGGTTTGCTATGCGTGTGTTGGGATTTTTTTTCCTTTTTACAGATTCGAGAGCATTCTAATTAGTTGAATGAAATGTGAAGCAAGAAGATTATGTAAGGAGAAATAAAACATATACTATTTTACAAGGTCGTTTCGTATCATGCACATTCGTAAAATAACCTAACTTAATTGGTTACCATAGATGTTATGTTCAACTGTTTGATATGCCAGTACTTTGTGGAGCGTCCAGAGGAAATCATTTCCTCAAGAGTAGGTATTTAAAATAAAGTGACCATGTAAAATGCTCCATTTCGGTAATCTAGTGTCGATACCGAAGAAACGAACCATTCATTTTTTCTAGGATGGATTGAGAAAATTTCGCACCATTTTCAGCAAAAATCAACTCTACCAGTTTTTATTGGATTCATATTAACTTTTTTTAATTTTATAATTTAGGACTCTTATTCTAGATTTTAAATCACTCACTGTACGTTTAAAAATATTAATGTTTCCTTTTTTATACAAGTTTTTTGAAACAACCTCTTAAGTACACATTTACTCCAGACTGTGGCAAAAGTGCCCTGTGCTAGTGATTCCTGTACAATCTAGTTGTCGGACTGTTGGGGCGAAGGTATACATCAGAGTAGTTCAAAGCGAACCAAACCGGACAGAATTTTTTTTCTGATTCTTTGGAGTGTGCAGTCGAAAAAAAATTGTTTTTTTGCTTCCAATGTTTCTTCTTCAAGTTGGTACTAATTACAATCACTAGGGAGCGCTAGCTTTCATATTCTCACTTTTTAAAAAAATGAGTACACATTTTCCCCAATTCACCTTAATGAAAAATGGTGAAAAAATGACCGTTTAAAACGGGCTTAACGGATACCTAGCGCTTGGACGCAATCGAAGGGATGATGCCGGTAGAAAAGGTGGCGGCGGAGGGCGGCGGAGGGCGGCGGAGGGCGGCGGAGGGCGGCGGAGGGCGGCGGAGGGCGGCGGAGGGCGGCGGAGGGCGGCGGAGGGCGGCGGAGGGCGGCGGAGGGCGGCGGAGGGCGGCGGAGGGCGGCGGAGGGCGGCGGAGGGCGGCGGAGGGTGGCGGAGGGCGGCGGAGGGCGGGGGAGGGCGGAGGAGGGCGGCGGAGGGTGGCGGAGGGCGGCGCGTTCTGTGGGAGTTTGAGAAACCGCTCTCGCGCTTCGCTGGGGCTGTGATTGACATGAGGCCTCTTTTTGCCTTTGCGTGCGGCGCGAGCGACTCCCCTTGCAGCCGCCCCCGCCCCCGCTTCCTGTGCCGACTTCGTCAGTGGCGTTGCCGCCTCCCAGCTCCTCCATGCTTCGCCACAGCGCCTGAGACACTTCACCATTGTCGCCCCTAGCTACGCCCTCGCTGGCTCCTCGCGCCACTCCGTCTCCGTTCCCAGGCCTCCCCTGTCCCTGACCCAACAGCCAGCGTCACCGAGCCCCACCCGCGCCCTTCGCCTTCAGATCCTCCGCTGCCTCCCCTTCCACCCAACCTCGCGACCTCCGCCAGCAACTCCCTCGCGTCCGCCCCGCCTGCGCCTTCTGGCAGAGGAGGCTGACCGGATGTTCCTCCCCTTCACCCCGCCCCTCCCTGCCCTGGGTTAAGTTTCCACTCACACTTCCGTCAAATTTGTAAGGAGCCGTTGGTTCACAAGTCGGTGAAATGGATCGCGGTTCTCATGGCCACCCACAACCAGTCACGTAAGTGGATGTGTAACATGGACCCTGAGGTACTCCTGCTATATTTTAACACAGAATTTTCGAGTTTTAAGAAAACTTTCAATTATGTTTTGCAAATAACATGTTTGAAGTTCCAAGGTTCTGTTGAAATGCAACATATATTTTTCTCTCTCGCATACAACTCGCGTTGTACTGAGACACTATTGTAAAGCTACGTCAGAAAAAACGGCAATTTTTTCGACAGAGATACTCGTTTTTTGGGTCACCGATACCGAAAAATGGATTATTCTTTTTTTCTCTACGCGGTAAATTACTTCCTCTAACACGTTGTGGAGTCAGAATCCACGTTCTGTGGGTCCTTGCGGTCGAAGGTTTGTCCGTTGCCTGTTTGTTTGTCTATTTGTCTCTTTCTGTCTGTCTGTTGTACGTATATCTAACAAAGGGATTTAAAGAACGACGAAGTTTCAGCCAAGATATCTGTCCAAGAACGAAGAAATGACACTTACTAGGCTGTCCGGGTGACGCCGCGTCCATGGCGAAGGTGCCGACGTTTCGGTCGCCATTCTGCGACCTTCCTCAGGGCGTATTGCCAATACGCCCTGAGGAATACGCAATACGCCCTGAGGAAGGTCGCAGAATGGCGACCGAAACGTCGGCACCTTCGCCATGGACGCGGCGTCACCCGGACAGCCTAGTAAGTACTGACTCCGGCCGCGGAAGCCTACGCTCTCACGAAGAAATGAGTTTTTCTGTCCTAAGCCAAATTTTCACGATTCATCAAAATAATAATTCCAAACCATCTGCAATGGCCCTGTACACCTCCATCCTAAAATCCTATCCTTTTCCGAGCTAAGGAAGAGAAACAGAATGCGTTGCACGAAGATCGTCTCTCTCGCGTTAAACTCACCACATTAAAAAATAACAAGTATAAATATCAATCATTGAAACATCAGTACCGCACTGTCGCAATTAACAATGCTGTTGAGTTCCTTAAATTTATTATCCATTTTTATTTTCGCGAGCGCGATTGGCGCGGGCGCCGCTGGCCGGTCGCGTGCCTCGCTGGACAGCCGCTCTGTCCGCCGCCCGTCGCCGCACGCGGCGTGGCGCGGCGTGGCGTGGCGCGCGCGTCCGCGCTGACAGCTCGCGGAACCAGCGCCCGCCCAGTCCCACCCGGCGCCCTGTGCCTCTTTAGTCGGTTTCGTTTCGTTTTTCTGAGCACGTAAACTACTTTGGCCATTATTCCGGTATGTATAATGCATATTTTTCATCACAGAGGGTGACATTTTTTTCTCACTGATGAATGGAGATCCGTCGCCGACCTATACATCGGCTTGTGGGGTTTGCTCATATAGATATCGCCTCTCAGCGGGGTGCCGTCCCAGTCGCGACAAACTGTTCCGGACTGGTCTTCCGATATGTGTAGTAGTGTAGTAAATGTAAGTGTGTGTGTAAGGTTAAATGAGCTACGTAACAAGGAGAAAGAAGGAAAGATTGTGCGCGGCCCATAGACAATGTGTTAGGGATCCGCTCCAGAACTTGGCAAGAATCAGAGAAAGCAAGTAAAATTATCTATCACAGTTACCCGATGCTAGAATTATTCGCGACAGCTGCTGCATTCGCCCTGGTAGGTAGGTAATGTCAAAACTCCGCCATCGTTGGGACTCGAACCTAGAACTTCCAGTCAGAGACTTCCTGCCAGTAACGGATGTTCCCACGGAGACATCTCTGTCTTACGTCCACGAATGTCCACGGAGACATCCTACCTGTGAAATACAGGTAGGAGCTGCTCCGCGGTCAGCACGTTTGCGAAGAAATGGATTTGCTGCATTGGGATCTCTTGAGTAATTGAAAGGACTCTTTGAATTTGGAATTGATTCGTAATACGAAGAACTTGTCTACAGAATGAGACGGATCACGCACGAGAAAATAGAGGTATTCCATTCTCCCCAGACTGCGGTGGCTCAGGGCATCGACTGATGTCGCAGCAGTGCCTCTAACCGGGATGTTTTGGAGTTTGACTCCCGACGGAGTCAGGATTTGCGACACTAGCTAGGTAGAATTCAGCCGTTGTCTGGAAGAGAATTCTATCCGTTGCTAGCTCTGATCGATAGTTTTCTGTGGTTTCTTCGATCAATACCACGCAGATGCCACAGAAATACCCAAAGAAACGGCCACATACCGTATGCGATCTTTTCTTCTTCTTCCTTGTCGTATCCTCACCCTTCACACATACTAACATTTACGCTCACATACAATATTCTTCCACACATGCCTGGAGACCAATAGGGAGCGTAGAGCGTGTGGTAGCTGAGGCGGTGCCCCGCTGATAGGGGATACCTGGTTGGGGAAAACTCGGCACGCCGACGGGTAGTTTGGCGCCGGATATCGCTAACCCGCACAAAATAATCACCTAAAAAATCTATCATTGATCTTTGCATTGCCCGCATGGAGAGTACTGATGGCCGACTAAAAAGAGGTAGTTGTAAGCACCGTCAGAGAATAAGATAATTAAACCATCTTAATTAAAGCAAACAAGGTCATGCACGTATGGCTGTCGTAACACGGTGCATACACTGATATTATTATATTATCTTATCTTTGAAGCATCACAATTCGATTTATGTTCATCGAAAAGCATGTAATGGTGCCTCGACCTTCCTATGAATTAGACATGTTAACCTTCCGTATTCATTCACATCATTGTTTCTCACAAATTGATTTGCTTTCTCTTTTTGGATTATAGATATCCACGCACTTAAAGTTTCAGAAACTCCGCATCTGAATCATGAAAGAACCAACAGTGTTTTAGCTGTATTAAAAACATCTAGTGAAAAAGGAAAATATATAACTTGTCAAATTAATCTATAATATTTTGAGAGAAGTCAGGAAAATACCGAAATTACAAAGTAGATAGATTTATTAGTTCAGGACTGTTCGCAAATATTAATTAATTTTGTCGTGTTTTTTTTTTACGTTCTCGCCCCTCGAAGGAACTTCGTAAGAAGAGAAAATTACGTAATCGCGCGCAGGAAAACGTCAAATTGTTGTTGCAATGAAATGGTCGTGCTTGAACTCCAAACGGGGAGAATGGAGTAAACGTATAGACTGCGGGTCGCATCCTTAACTTGGCAGACTCTACCCGCCGTGCTTCACCCGGGCGACAGGGCGCAAAACGCAGGAAAAGTCACTGCCCCACCGACGGGCGGGACGTCGCGGAAGAGAATTTTTGAATTACAACCGTCAATCCGCACCGCTGGCGGCGGCGGCGGCGTCGATTGTGTTGTCAGGCGGCGCGGCCGGTCGCCCTTCGAGCCCCGTCTCGTCACGTCACCCACGCGTCGTGTGTCCGGCTTTACGAGGCGTCTCGTCTCCGATGGCAGCTACAGCGCCCGGCGAAATAATGGCGGCCGGCGGTGACGGCGTGTCTCGGACCGGCTGCGAGCCCCTGGCGCGCGCAAGGACCAGTGGGTGGAGGCGCATTGCGGTGTGTGCGCTCTGCACCTCTGGCTGTCGTCGTTGAGCAAAACGTTTAAGTATTCTCAAAGAAAATTATGTTATTGTTTGGTTTTTTAACAACACCGTTTGTCAGAACAAAATAGTACAGCTTTAATAATTAAGTTCACAATTTGGATTTATTTACGACTGCGAAACATATTCTCCAAGCGTAATTGTGTCCAAAGAGGTGACAATTATATATATATATATATATATATATATATATATATATATATATATATATATATATATATATATATATATATTGTAGCTTTGTATTCCAACTAGCAAAATACTCCGCGTTACCCGGGCTTTCTTCATATCAAATACTTGTGAAAAAGGAAAAATATCAATTGTAGATAAAGCACGGTGTTTAAGATTAGCGTCTAAAATACTATAATTTCCTTTAATTTTATTTTACAGCCCTAATTTATTTTATTGAATATTTTGACTTTGAATGTTATTACTGGCCTAGCGAAACTATTAGGTAGCAAATTTGCTTCACGCTTCTGGCCTCTGGCCGAATTCGTTAGGAAACAATCTGTTCTTAGAGAATGGCCAAAAGTAATGATAAATAAGTATGCATCTATCAACATATTATTTAAGTTGTTTATTTTCAGCATTTAAATTGAATTAATCTTTAGAAAATTTTTCAACGAAAAGAACCTGTAAAACTTTATCTATTCGTTCACTTCATTTGTGGTGTCGATTTTCATTACATGTCGTTGAATTGGCTTTTATTAGTAAAGTATTTTATTAGTAATTATACATGAACAAAATTAGAATTAAAATGATAATGTTGGTGGGTGAAACTATTCCATTGAGTGGAAAGGCGTCTGATCCAACCTTGTGGAAACTGAGTTTTCATTTTTCAGTTATGATTTCTACACATACAATGTCCTCCGAACAAATCTTTAGTTGCTATATATTGTAATACATTAAAAATGTATCTTACCATTTCTTTTCTTAAACGTAACCTCCTTTACATGTCTGTATCTTAATTGTGTCGATAATTCAGCGCTTTCATATCCCCATACACAAAGAATCTATTTCCAACAATGAGAAAAAAAACCGAAAACCTATTTCATGTCTAGAAATAAAATACGCCCCTAAAACGGACCCGAGCGTCATTTAGGCGGCAACGTCGAGGATTGTCACATTTATACCCAGGTCCCACAGCGAAGTGCAGTCGGCGCATGCGCCAGGCCGGCGGAGTTCCTTAAGAGCAGGGCCACTCCATTCCGAGACGATCATCCCGCCGTGTTTTCATATTCAAATGGCCGCGTGTCCGTTTCGCCGGACCGACGTTGTTTACGGCAGAGTTTTGGGGGGGAATGTTTTCCAGAAAGCCTCCATTAAAAGTAAAATGTTGGATTAACCTGCTCCGCGTCTCTTGTGTATATCACGTCGCGCGTCCCGCGGGACCGGGTTAAATTACCTTTATGAAGCATAAACGTCGCGCGAAGACGACGCGCGAGGGGAGTGGAGTGGAGGGGGGAGGGGGGGTGGCGGGGAGGGGAGGGCGCCGCGGGGGTCCGGGCGCGGCGGGGAGCGCCCAAGGGTTGGCTCGCCACCCGCGGCAAGAGGCACAGCCACAAACGGCCTGCAGGCGCTGAGCACCGACGGTGGGTGGGAGACGGAGGAAACGCAAGGCCCCGAAAGGATGGGGGTTGTTGGGACATGATTGGAACATGCACTGCTGGACGAGAAGGATGTAAGTAAGGTTCAGGAGAAAATGACGAAGTAGACGGAAGAACCGGGGGAAGAACAGGAGATGGGGATATTCAATTGGCTAACTCATTGATTAGTGATTCCGAATCGCTCAACTGCTAAGGTCATTAGACCCGTAAGTGTAGTGAATGTTTTATCGCAGACGGTGGAGGGGCTCTTTCCCAGCTTCATGGCGAGATATAGCGCCGTCTAACCCGTTGACCTCCAGGCTCAGCTCTCCCGGTATGTATGTGAAAGTAAGGGGTGAGGATGCAACGAAGAAGGGGAAGGAAAGATCGCGCTCGGCCTGAGGTCCGGGTTTCTGGGTACTGCTGCGGCATTCACTTGATGTTAATCAGCGAAACCACGGAAAAGTACCGATCAGAGCAGCCGGCCACTAGAATTCTTCTCCATCCAGCGCCTGAACTCGACCTAGCTGACAAGCTAGTGTCGAAAATCCTGCCATTGCAGGAACTCGAACCCTAGAACCTCCGGGTCTGAGGCCCCGCAGCGACATCAATTGATGTTCTGAGTTAAGCGGTCGAAGATTCCGAGAAGTTAAGAGCCGGGGAGGTTTATGATTACGGAGAGCAAATAGGGCAAGGGGTCGGAGGCCCCCGCGGCGCCATGGGGCCGGCGAGGGAAGGAATTAGGCGAGATAAGGCCCGGTCAACGGTGGCCCGCGGGGCCCCCCCGAGGCATCGCGTGACCCGGTCACCCCCGACGGCGCGCGCGTGCGGCCCTGGCGGCCAAATCCGCAACGGACCTCGACGACCGCCGGCAGCGGCCTAGTGTAAATGTAAATTATACGAAGCTTATTCCAAGAATAATGGCTTTTGCTAGCCTTTATCTACATTTATTCAAATTCTTTTGGGAATATTTTCGATGGAAGGTGTTAGTTTCGTGCTTTATATTCTATTGCACGATTCTTATACTCCAGCCCTTTCATATACAAACCGCATGGGCACAAAAATTCAGGAATTCGTTGTTTCAGACGTGATGCAATTTTTTAAATATCAATTCTCTGAATTCTCTGAAACAATAGTAATGGAATATAATCTTTATGAGACGCTTCATTGCTTCAAACGTTTGTATGACATTAAAATGATAAATTACTCTCAAAGTGTTTTGATGTACATAGTAATAGGATCCAAAGAAGAACTGACTGTTGAGGGAGAATGAGAAATATTGTTCTAATTATCTTTATTTATTAAAATGTGCTTATCAATTATGTTTAAAGCTCAGAAAACAAATCTAATAACTACAAATACTTATCACATTCTTTAAAAGTAATACATACTTTTTATAATATTTATAATAAATATATATTATAAACAGATATTTATAATAAGGCAACAAATGATATTTACTATCTCAGCAGAAAATGCTACAGTCATAAGACATTAATCTGCGAAACCTATGAATAATAATCAGAAAACTATCCTTACGTTTTACTTCTTTTGCTTGACTTCATGATTACGTACTGTATGACTTAGTGAAACCAAGAGTGGATTAAGACATGACAAGACTGCGCACGTACAGAAGCATTCCGTTGAGTTTGGGCTCCAATAATTATTTGGATAGCAGTTATAAATTCATAATCACCTTAAAACTGTTTTATTAATGATACACAATATAATTAAATTAAATTTAGGTTTAAAAAATTGACACTGCTTTTATTAATTTGCCGCATAAAAATGTAGAGGAAAAACATTTTAAAATATATTTAAACGTACACCTTGTATTCATTATTTGAATATTAAATTTGAACAATGAAATATTATAGTTGATTGTTCTTTACGAAGTTTTGTTATACAAGTTTAATATTTTAATATTATAAGGAGTCTCATAAATTAGTCATGCTTAGAGGCCCTTAAGAAAGGAATCCGATTCTGGATGAAACAGAGAAATATTTTAACAAACATGATAAAAATCAAGAATACATAGAATAAGATAGCATAAAATAGGATAAAATAGGATAGAAGCTTTTCGCAAAGCTTTCCTACAACAAATTTTAGAGTCAGGTGTTTGCAAAGATGTATCCAAACCTGGAGAACGAGATCCGCAGGAACACCCGAGAAACACCAACTGAATAGTCTTAGTTTCATAGACTTTCCAAAGCGACGGTATTCCTGGAAGCGTTTATTACGCCCTTTTTGCCTGGAAATGACTGCCCTCGCGTCGTTCCCAAGGGCCTTTCACGCCCCGGAAGCCAACGTCTGGCGGGCGGCGGGCCAGCTCGTTTGGCCGCGAACACGCGCGTCGCCTTGTCTCGGAGAATTTTCCGCGTGGAACGGCCCGTCCACGAGATGGGACAATGATATATGCCTTTATATCGGGAGATGGGCGTAGCCTGACGGTTCATTGTTAGCACAGGCGAAGCGCCGAGTCACTCTTCTCTCTCACAGAGCGCCGACCGCCCCCGCCCCCGCCCCCGCCGCCCGCCGCCACCCACAGTCGTTGTTGCTTCCTTCTCGTCCTCCTTTCTTTCTTGCCGCCACCCACCCCCTCATGTCTCGCCCAACCGCCTCCACGACGTCGTATTACAGCAATACTATCACCGGTCTACTGAAGCAATATTTTTTTTTTTCACTATCGTCGTCTCTCTTTCACAACTCGATATCATTCTCACCGTGTTGGAGACGGCGCCGCCATATGATTGTTTCCGAAACCTCTGCTGCCCTAGAAACCTCCTCCGATACGATACATCAATTTACACCATTAGTGTGGATTCTAGCTCTCCATCTCCCGCTCCACTCGTAACTTCATCGCCCCCAGCCCTCACCCCCTCTCCCGGACCTTCGGAACACTGAGAAAACGCCGCAACACGTCCGCCTCGGCCTCCTCCAACGGTCTAGTCACGGCCCCCTGGACCCTCCTCCGGGTTATTGTTGGGGCTGACACGGCACAAGAGCGCCTCTTGACTTCTTCATTTTCCCGGCGCGCGGAGGAGGGGCGGGGGAGGGGGAGGGGGAGGCGTTAGCGCCTGCGTAATCGCTCAGCCTCCCGCGCCGCGCGAAATCCAAACAATAGCGCGCCCGCTGCGGGTATCTCCTCTCACGCTCCCACAGAGGAATCAATCCAAGCACTGGACGCTGGTTACCTGAGAATAGACGCGCCCGTTCCACACAAAACGGACCGTCAAATCGTGCTGCATGGGATGAGTGGCGATGAAAGACGTCGAGCTCTCCGGTACTCTCTCTCTCTTTCTCTCTCTCGTCGCTTTCTTGAAGCAGGTTTTCACGCTTTAGAAGAAATTTTCTAAATTTTTTGGAGAGACGGTGTTTTAGAACGTCGGTTCAGTGTGGTTTCTTAGGCGGAGGGCGTTGGGAAACTACTGATTCTAGGGAGCTGCACTTCTATAAGGCAAACGCACAATGCGCACTATTGAAGATGGACAATGACAGGTTGATATGGAGGATCTTCAAAGAAACCGAAAAAGAACGAACAACGATGTAAATGAATTTCTCTCTGTATGAGGCGTGAAAGGTTTGACAAAGTGCTCAAGAAGTTTGAAACTGGCACTTTTGTTTGGTGCATTTTCGGAAAGAAGTCGATTTGTTACGGTCTCTTCCTTTGGGGGGCAGTAATTAATGATTTGTGCATTCGTGTTACTAGTAAAATAAACGTGTTTCAGCACTAACAGACACAAGACTTTGTAATAGATCCATTTTAACCTATTGCATTCTGTCTTGACCCACTTATACCTCACAATAAAATTAAATGTTGTAATTGTGTATACAAAATTACCAATATTATTAATTGCATACAGTTTTTGTAATATCATTTAATAATTAGGTAGAATGAACTCGAGATATTTAAAAACATAATGTTTGGTTGGTGTCCTAGTGTATTTAATTATTCTTTCAGAATGGCCATAAATAACAACGTAAATTGCACTTCAATGTGCAAGGCGTATTTCTCTCGGGAATTAACGTCACTTACTGGTCAGTGAAGCAACTATGTGGAATAATGTCTTAATGCAGTGCTTGGCGCCCTCATTTCATTTTTATCACTGCAATTGAATTAAGACCTGTTCGTCGGTCCACAAACTGTAGTACAGTATTTATATCCATTGCGTGAGAGTTGCTCCACACATTCGGTATTCGGAGAGTAACGAGCGACCACTCGAGGTGTGTGAATGGGTTTCTTGCTCTCTGCCGAGCGACGAACATTCGGTGCTCGCCCTACCCACCGCGTGTCTGTCTTTAGGCTACATAAATGGAAACAACATTCGTAAAGCACATGAATTGGTCGGATAGAGGGGAGGAACTGCTCGCTATTCGGCGAATGCCGAATGTGTGGAGCCGCCGGGAGGAAATACGCCAGCAAGTTGGAGTATTCACAGAACTCCCAGGTCATTTGAAGACACGCCGGCAAGTAGCAGTATTTACTGAACTCCCCAGGTCATTTAAAGACACGCTGGCAAATTGCAGTATTCACTGAACTCCCCAGGTCATTTAAAGACACGCCGGCAAGTTGCAGTATTCACTGAACTCGCCAGGTCATTTAAAGACACGCCGGCAAATTGCAGTATTCACTGAACTCCCCAGGTCATTTGAAGATACGCCGGCAAGTTTCATTATTCACTGAACTCCCCAGGTCATTTAAAGACACGCCGGCAAATTGCAGTATTCACTGAACTCCCCAGGTCATTTGAAGATACGCCGGCAAGTTTCATTATTCACTGAACTCGGCAGGTCATTTGAAGATACGCCGGCAAGTTGCAGTATTCACTGAACCCGCCAGGCCATTTGAAGAGACCTGAAATCGGATTGCGCGGTCACTCCGAGCCGAGCATTCTGTGCATTCTGTGCGTGAGGGGGGTGGCGTCGCACGCAAACGCACGCACGCACGCGCCAATTCCCGTGGGCGCTGGCCGGCGCCACCGCAAGTCCCGGCGCACGCAAAGGCTGCCGGGAAGGGCGCTTTGTTAGCCCCACGCCGCGAGCCTTTCTGACCAGGCGGCGGGGCTCGGCAAGGGCTCTCTGGGCCGAAAAAAAAAATACAGGAATTAAGGGATGTCTTCGACAGGCCGGGAAACAAATGGACGTCATGCAGGGCGATGACAATGCAACAGATAGTGATGTAGTCATTTACAAATGAGCTAACTGTCGACGAACGCACTGACAAAATTAGTTCGTAGACGTAACTTGCAGTTATGTTGCCAGTATTGGCCCACCGGTAGCTGTCAAAGCGGTCCCTTCTTAAAGTAATCTCTCTACAAACGGTGCCTGACCGCCTCGCACGGTAGAAGTGAAACTTCATAGGTACGGAAATAGGAAATTATTTTTATTATATTTATTACGTTAATATTAAAGAAAATATTTAAAAAAAAGAAATAAAAATTAAAGCATGACGCTTGCTGCGCCATTTTCACCCCTCTTCGGAGGTCATAAAACTATCTGGAAATACCCGTTACATGAATTACAGTACATGTACAGAGGGTCATGGAAGTGGGTTGTAACTGAAGAAGGCTAAATGAAAAAAATCCTAACATCCTCTAAACCTACAGCAGGTTAAACATGCAGTAATCAAAGTACAAAAATAATTTTAAAAATTAAAATTAGGAATGCCAAAGTGTTTTGTTGGTATACGTAGATTAACAAAAAATTAAGTTAGTTTTAGGTATTAAGAACCCATCCTCTACTACAGACTTCAGACTCAAGAAAGTAGCTCAATGTTGTGCACCAAATTATAAAAATTAATTGACGCCTCCCCAGGATTACTGTGGTGATGGGGAGGGAAATCCAATATCAGTAGATTGGTAGAGTAAATAATTATTTGCATTTTCATTTCCTTTCATGGCATTTTCTTGAGTTCCGTTTACGTTTTCGGCTTTTTTACTAAACCCGAGCAGGAACAAAATCTTCCACGTTGGGGCTCCACGGCTGACGCTTGAACGAACACAGAAAGTCAACTATTTAATCTATGGGCTCCTACGGGACGTATAGTTCTGGGTTTCACCACTCCGAAGGTCTCAAAAAGATACATGCGAAATGCTATGTACATTTTTGTCTTTGTCGTATAGTTGACCCAGAAAATAAGCGTTTTACTTTTTATTACGCTCATTTGACTCCATATGTTCACTTCATCTACCGCGAGAAAAGAAGTTATACTTCAAAAAGGGCCAAAAAGCTTTTAGTGCCTTAATATGCCTAACATTACAGGTATAGACTTCATTAGGTTTATTACTAAAAGCGATTTGCGAAACCTGGCATAAAGAATGAGTTGATACTTATGAGGTAATAATACAATAACATGGAGCAATGAGAAATTATCAGTCTGTCCACTATACCCGTATTGCCCCCCCATAAATTACTCATGGGTTGACCGAGATTTGAACGGCAAGTGAAAAGCAGAGCACTGATCGCTTCGCTCTGGGTCGCCGCTAACGAAATAATTAATGCCTTGCGGAATGTTCTACATAGTTATTCAGCGCTGACAAAAAGTCAGATCAGTATATGAAAGTACGCAGGATATAACAGCTATACTTTCTGTTAATATTATAGATTATTAATTGTGGTTGCTTCCGAAATGATAGTAATGAAGAATCTATGGGTCATTTTTCCTTGAACATTTGTGGCCAACTGATGAAATAATAGATTCTGCCTTCTACTCCACCTGATGCGAAACAAAACGATTTTGATCTCAGTTGTCATCATAAATGATAAAATATTCCGGTTTTTCAGCAGGGCATTTCATGAATGAAAATTTAAAGATAACCATACAATTTATGAAATAAAATCTATATCATTTCTTTTATGGCATACAACTATTAGATAACATTAACACCCACAGACTGCGAAATGTCTCATTTGTTTTGTTGTTAACACACCTCGTGAAAAATAATAAAAGTTAAGAAATGTTTACTTTGATGGTAACAAAAACTATTGCCAGTAAGTATGCACTGAAATCTAATTCTTAGCAAAAGAGGTTCTCTTCTGTATCTTGATAGCTCTGCCAGTTTTATTTCATGATTCCATGAACACTCCGTGATCAAGTGTAAAGTAATTCATTGGTTGAACATCGTTTTCTCTCAGTGAAATGGTTTTCACATATATGGCTGGTTTAGAAATAATATTTCTTTACTATCTCTGAAGGGGGAAGTATTTACGGGAATAATTGTTTTTGATGAAATATCAACATTCTCAGCTGCTGAACGTAAATGAAAATACCATTTTCTGAAAGATCTCCAAACAAAAAAATCAAGAATTATGTAATATTCCAGAGGGTGCAAAAGAAACATTTTTCGATGAGGGTTTAATGCACGCACCACTTGGTGTATTGCCCGATATCCTGTATTTAAAATATAGCAAGATTTAGAATTACCTCATAATTTTCATTTGAATAAAAAACGTAGAAATATCAATGTACGGGTATTTTTTACATAATAACACAAACCAGGAAATGAAGCATTTCAATCTATAATCACAGTAAAAAAATTATTTCTATTCCCATAGAATTTTCAAAGCTATGATCTGGCTCTCATTGCTGTGATATCCACTGAAAGTTTTCGTATAAGTTGATTCTATTAATTTCCATTATATTTGTTTAATCTCATTTTTTTAAAGATTTTTATAATTTAGCTGAATAGTTGAGCAGCTTTTGCTGATATATGTCACTAATTTTTAAATAACTATGAAATTAAATAAACAAATATTTCAAGAAGAAGTGAAATATTTTGTAAAAAAATGCCTTTAATTGTGAAAAGCACACAGTAAACGTAAATAGAAAATTCGAAACAAGTGTGTAAACACGAAGCATATTCGTTTTCTGTTGCTTGTCAGCTGAACGAGTTACTTAGAAATTGCAACAAAATACATTGACTGCAAATTTAAGAAATTGAAAGAAAAAAGAAGAGTTGTATTAATTTTCTTCAGTAAACAGTTCATCAATTTAACTAATTACTTTGAAATTGCACATGTACACATTGAGTATAAATAGACAATTTGAAACACTTAATTCCTTTTGCTTGTCAGTTGAATTGTTTACTTTCAAATTGCATAAATACGCATTAAATGTAAATAGAAAATTTGAAAGAAGAAAATAAACACGGAGAGCATTAAATTTCTTTCGCTTGTCTTTTGAACGGCTTACTAAGAAATTGCACTTGTATATATCGAAAATAGTAAGTAGAAAATTTGACACGTAAAAACGAGGCGCGTTCATTACCTTTTGCTTGTCTGTTGAATGACTTACTTAGAAATTACACACAATATATACACAATGAGTGCAAACAGAAAACTTGAAACGAGTAAACCGGCGTGCTATTAATTTTTATTGCCTTGCTAGTTGAACTGCTTTCTTGGATATCACGCGAAGTTGTTCGCGCGTGTGTGTATGTGTGTGTGTATGTGTGTGTATGTGTGTGTGTATGTGTGTGTATGTGTGTGTGTGTATGTGTGTGTGTGAGAGAGAGGGTGAGTGGCGCCGAGCGTGCGGAGGGACGGCTGGCAGTGGGCGGTGGGCACAGACAAAGGCCCTTCGCTCGCCACACCGCAGGCCACATCCGCCGCCCGCCGCCCGCGCCCTTTTCGCCATTGAAGGTTCCCATGTCACTCCGACGCCAGTGGCACTGGCTCGTAACGGTTGCCGACAGCTGAGGCAGTCGCTGGTCAAGACCAACTAAGCCAACAGAAGAAAAGGCTACTGAATACGTGCACTTGTCTCAGGGCTTAACTATGCACTTCCTTCATTATTGTTTACGGTATCATCGTGTGAAAAGAAAGCATGAAGAATGCGTCTAAGAACAAGAACAGCCACAATATATTTTTAAATTTGAAGGGTCAGTCTAATTCTGTCCTTTTGAAGCTAATTTACGTTATAAAATAAAGAAAAGGATAAGACATAGAAATACGAGTAGAAGAAAATAGGGACGGGGTTTAAAGATACTCTTCTTTTATTAAAAAAATATTACATTGAATTAGGGGGCTCAACGTTACTAATCAAACTTAACAACGGTGCATAAATGAATGGTCTTAAATTTGACTGCAATTTTTGTATTTTAAATTAATTTACTAATTTGTATTGCAAATATATTTTACTTAGAAGTAGTTTATATCAACAGCTCACCTAATATATTATTCTGAATCAGATTTAGCACGAAGTATTTTCATTTAAATTACTGTTTTTTGTTAAATGAACACAATATCGAATAATATAATTATTAAATATACAAAATGTCCATGATTCGTATAGCAAAATTTTATGTGTTAATGTAATGAAGATTATACTACAGACACAAAGCAATTTAGAAGATAGGAAAATCAAAATGCAGTGATTCGAAGATTATTCACCTAATTAAATTAAATTTATTTACACTCACATCAACAATTCGCCCTTTTATTTAAGATTCAAAGTTATTTTTCCTCCGCAATCATCCAAATTGAATAATCCACTGACACTGCTCATCCTAATTGGTAAAATGAAAAAAAGAAAGAAGGAAAATAAACGATAATTTTGAATGCTTTATTTAAAACTTACTGATATTTAATTTCTAGGAATTTATTAGTCAGAAATATTAATAAGAGTGAAAAGAGAGAACAGTCGTGACACTCATACCGACAACCATTCATATGATACAATCTGTGTTAAAGGAGCGCCCATTTTATTAAGGGTAACATTCCAAACTCTTTTGTAGTTCCTTTATTTCCTCCTGGTATTTTCTTTCATTAGTGAGCTTGCGTAATGTAAGATTCGCGTATAATTTATTCCGGCAGTGCACAGCGTACGTTTTTATCTTTGGAAACCTCTTGAAGAGACAAGGACGGGAGCGCTGTCAAGACAGACTCGTCTCACATGTGAAGTGCGGAAAATGCGAATGTCTTACTGCATCATTCTTCACAGTAAGTGGTGGTTCTATTTGCTCCCGAGCCAGCACCTGACAAAGGATTTCCGGTCCAATACGTTTACGTTTGTAGGTATCTATTGAATTTTTGATTATTTGTGGTCTTATACTTACAATTTTAATTTCGAAACGAAATTTAAAATACTGACAAATTGAATGCTTTAATCGTTGTACTTACAGACACGACCACAAAATTATATCAGGTTTCGTATTGAAATTTGAGGAAAACTGGGAAGAACTAGTAGTGTTACAGAATGACATAGACTTTCTCGAACTAGAACCATAAGATAAAAATATATCTTCCTATGAGGATATCTTTTGAGTTTTGCCCAACCCTCTTCTCAGCTGCCATCTACTGGAGCTTAAGATACACTTTTTCAAGCTTTTTTTTTAAATTTTCAGATCCCTAAGAGTAGAATTGATATATTACTTTAAGAATATTAGAGAAGGGTGTAATCTAGCCCTATTTGCAACTTTTCATTGAAAAATTTGAAGTCTTTTTAAGAGGATTTTGAGCATTTCTGAAGAAGCTCTTTTTAAAGCTCATTTTCATCCAAAACGCATTTTTTCTAGAAACGACTTCAGAAATTATTTGAAGCTACTGTACTCACAAATACATAAATGCAAAAAAAATTCCCATAATGTAAATATAAACTAATTGAGAGATACTTTAGAAAAATTACATTTGTGTAATTTTTGAAACAAAGAAATTCAACAAAATGCTGTTTGTGTCATTTTATTCGACAGTGCATTAAGCATTATCGGTACAAAAGTTTTGAAAAATGTAGCCGTATCTGAGAAAATGACATTTGAGCATGCAAATGAGTAACTTTTAGTTTTTTATTTAGTATTAATTTTTACAGATACGAGTTTTCGAGTTTTTGAGTTTTCGAAAAACTTCATACGACATCTTTTAAAGCCCTTGTACTCACGAATACAACAATGATTACAAATCGCAAATGATTACAATATCAACATTAACGTTGTGGAAGAAATATAAACAAATATATTTGTGTATTTTTTTAACAACAAAATACAGCGAAAGGCATTTATGTCATCTCGCTTTATGTCATGCCTCTTTTGAGAAAACATTGTTTGTAATATTTTTATATTGCGCATATTTCACACCAAATAACGCGAAAAACTACTAAACGTTTCAAAAAATATACTTTATGTTAATGAAATAACTACTTGTATTTGTAGTGAATGAAGGTCACAGAAGAAAAAACCGTGAGCTTCAATATTGTAGTAGTAGGAAGACGTCGAAAAAATGCAAACTTATGTAATTTTCGAAAATTCAAAGTTAATAGTGAAAATAGGATCTATGCCTTCTGGATAAATGCACTTCACTCTATTTTTACAAACAAATTAAAGAAACATTTTGAAAACTTTTTTTGAGATAAGTTTGAAAACGCCGCATGGTCTGAAGCCTCGGTAAAGTATCTTTTCCTCTCTGGCGAGTAAATATTCATAGGTACTGTATGAAATCTTGTCATTCAAAAGAAGTTCTATATTTACTTACAGAATTACTTAATTTCATGAGTAAATGTGTTTTTAAAGTTACATAAACTTATTTACTAAAAGTATAAGTAAATATTACAAATATTTAATTTGACCGACCAGTAGCGCGATTACAATATTGAAAGCAACACAGTTGAAAGGGTAATCAATATAAAGATGCAAGAAAGAGAAAATTAATGCGAGAATATACAAATGTGAACGTACCTACTAGTGGTTTGCTGCAGCAAAAAATGCTGCTGAACAATACCACACAAAATCAGTCTTCAAATAGTAGCACTTAGACGGCTCAAGAATAACAAATAAAATCCTCTCGTATAACGCTGCAATATATTAAATATTTTAACAAAAACTGACTTAACGAATTCTGCAATTGCGAGGTGTAATATAGGGCAGCAGTTCTTTACATACCTAGAACACCTACATTCAAAAAGTAGCTGTTCCGTATCGAAACACACAAATAGCAAATACTTAATTGCGGGGGCTTATTTCTTGGAGACGTGCTGTCGCACGACGTCAGCTGCCGTAAGCTAAGGAATGACGAACTAAAGATAATTCAGCCAGTACGGGTAGAAAGAGAGTAGCACAATAAAATATTAGGATTTTTAGTCAAAATCGAAAGTTTCATTGTTTTTAATTTCCCCCCGGGTTTCTGGCTATCTAATGAAACCATAGACAGTTCTCAAACGGCAGGAAGCCTCAAAAGGAGGATACGTAGTTTTGTCAATCTCTGAACATATAGGAATTTAGTAATGCAGATGACATGAAAAGCTTCGGTAAATTGGCAGAATAATGGAAGAAAGAGCATTAACTATTCAGGCACTAGTGAGATTCGAGACACCACTGCCATCCCAATATTAGAAAGATGAAATTGCAGTCAAAGCACTTCTCGTGAATTTAAATTTCGTGAGAAAGTAGTCAAAACTGTACAATGTAGCAAATACTCGGAGTATTTTTAATCATTTTCAAAACTTGCTTCGGTTTTACTGGATTAATGTTTAAAACTTCTCGATTAATTATTTACTGCCCAAGACGAGAATATGAATATGATTGAATGTATGAATTTGTAATGAAATAAACTGGCAACTTTTAATTGTCTCAGTTACTGAGCAGAAATCCATACTATTCAATTGAAAGCTTTTCCAACTGTTAGGACTTTCTACGTATACCTCGATATCTTAAAACAATGTATTTCTCGCGTAGCCGAGGATGCCAGACTGCTTCCGGAATCTGTTCTGTTCTCGCTCCCGGGAGAACGTGGGAGTGGGCAGCTCAAAATGCTGTCTTTCCCCAAAGGCGCAATTTACGCCCCGAGCGATCATATTGTCCGATTTTCTTTAGAATGGGATGATTTGACAGCTAGTGCTGGCAACATAACTGACGATTCTGTGGTCGTTGTGTCCTTGAACTTATCAGACTCTCCTTCCTCCATTCGTTCGTTTGCAGTTGGCTAACTTGTAAATAGTTACGACGCTTCCTGGCTGTGATGTCCTCGTCCGACGAAAATATAGTGCGCCACGAGAAATAATTGATATTAGGAAGTGCAGAGCTTTGTGCTTTTCTGTAAAAATTCTTTCTTTTTATAAAAATTACATTGAATATAGTTTTTATGTGATAAGTATTATGTTTGTTTTAAAACCGAGTCTTGAATGAGAGATGCGTACTCGTGACGGTGCACGTGTTTACTTCTCTGAAGTACTCGTGATGTTCACTTGTTTCGCGAACTGTCACTTTATCCCATTCTTAAGAAAATCGTTCTATATTTACGCCGCGATGGGTGAAGGGTGGAGCTGGGCGGCGCGCGCGACGGACACATGGCCCCGTCTTGGGGCCGGCACTCTCCACGCTCGGTGCTGTCAGGGCGGGGAGGAGCGGGGTGGAGCGGGGAGGAGCGGGGAGTGGGACGACGGGTTGCGCTGGTCAGCGGCGCGGCTGCCATGCGCTACAGGTGGCCACCGCCGCCGCCGCCGCCGCCACCGCGTGATACCCGTGCCACGGAGGCGTGGCCAGGCGCGGCGAGGCATCATGGGTGAGCGTCGACGGCGCTCTCCGATTGGCCGGCCCCGGCCGCGCCGCGCCGCCACGCACACCTTGCACACTGCCCCCTCCACCGCCCCCACTCCTCTCGCCCACCTCTCCCCCTCCCCCGCCCGCCCGCCGCCCGCCCTTTGTTCCCGCCCGAGCCTAATAGTTTCGTGTGCGTAATATCGCCTTCCTCCCCCACCCCGCCCCGCCCCCTCCGCCCCGCGGCCGTAGTTTAACCCCGCAGTGGCCGAGCGGGCGTCGTTTGCAAGCCGCTCAGGTAGGACTCGGGTGGGAGAAAAAACTAAATAACTCCCGCGGTGTTTTTGTTTTGAATTTTAAATTTGATTGAACCATTTTGCTTCTAGCTTCGGGAGCGGTCGTAGCTTTCCTCCTGAAGGGCGCTGTAAGCAAGATGCTAATGATAAGTTTACCCGCACCGCGGCGCCACTGTTAAAGTGGCCTCAGATGAAAATAGCCCGGGCAGCCGTAATGATAGTCATTTGTAGGATGACCGTAGGGTACGTGCAACCGGGGCTTTGAAAGATACAAGATAGGCGCCTTTCAAAAGAAACCAAAATAACGTGCAATTTCGGGCTCGGCCTTAGGTCCCGCGCTCCCTTGCTGGCCTTGTTCGCCACCGGACCCTCTTGACAAGGCGAGACACGTTCTCGTAAAACCATTAGTGTAACGAAAATACTTGATAGAACTTTGATGCTGATGATTGCAATAAATTTCGAATGAAAAGAAGATTACCAGATAAAAATTGTGAAAGAGAGCCACTACCAGATAATTACACTCTTATTTATACGGGAGGAGGAACGTGGCAATTTCGTCGGCCGTAAAATGACAAAGAGTGCGGCCGAGGTGCGTAACCTGTCATTACGAGCGGTTGCAGTCGAGGCCACAACGCGTCGCGGCCGCACAACGCATTCTGAGCGCTTGCAATTATTCTCTGGTCCACGACGTCTCTCGCTCCAGCGCAGGAAGCCCTGAGCAACTTCTTAAAAAAAAATAAACATATATGAATCGCGTTGGATCCATAGTGCTGGCCCTCAGGATCGAGGTGGTTGGAAATGTGTCGCCTACTCAGCGCTTCACACCCTTTCTACACAATTATGTACGTATCGTTATATTCACAACATACACAATTGTGCAGGTTAGAATCTTTCGTTTTTCGCGTTCAGCTCTGTGAACAGCGACTGTGTAGGTAGTTGAGAATCCGCGATAACGATTTTTCCTTGAATGAACTTGCATTTCGTGGCAGCATGGTTTTAACTTTGAGAGAGCCAGAGTGTCCGTTAAATTTCTTGGCTATAACACGTTAAGACATTTCAGAAGTGCGGGCTTGAAAGGGCTATGGGGTGACAGTTTCCAAATCCATTGTAAGCATGGATTCTGGCCCATTACTTCTGGAGGATGGTGTTGAGGAGTGGCCCATGTTAAGGGACCTCTTACCTCAAGCTTTGCAAATACGAACACAATACTCATCCCGCCTAGTGTTTTATCCACAGTAACCTCTGCATGAAACTTGACAAAACGGGAGCAATCGCTTCACCATCACAATGAGCAGATCTTGCAAGTCTTCTGAGGCTTGATATTCATTTACTACTGACATTTTTAATGAAGAAATCTATATTTTTGTCATTGCTGTCATTTTTGTCAATTTCTTAAATCACCAAATCACGCAATACAATGTATCGTATAAACAATAAAAGTTTACTTCCAGAATTCACAGATCGCCTATAATCCAAAACAACAGTCTAACTAGAAAAATAGTTTTATAGAAGCTGCAAATACAGAGCACGGCATTTTGTAATCGAAAATGTACACTCAACGTTTTGTAGAATAATGTGCACGCGTAAAAATGTTGTCTTATATGTTTTTATTATACTTTACAAAAACAAATTGCATTTACATATTTTTGACACTATTTTGCATAACACATATTGTCAATGCTATATTCCCGAGGAATGTTTAATAAATAGCGAAATACCGGTGTTGTGTGATGGCAGAAAGGAATGAAGGTGAAGGAATACCGAGATAGATTCCTAAGATGGCGTTTATGATTGGAAAGGAGTATGCGGGGCTACATAACGAGAATAGAGGCATACAGAGGGAAACTGGAGGTGGAACGGGAATAGCAAAATAGTTTTGGAAGAAGTTGAAAAGGACGATGCTAGAAATTGGTCAGTACGGGATGAAGAAAAGCAAGATTTCTTTAAAGAAAGAGGGTACGCAATAGAAGAAATAGGCGTGCTAGAGGAGGACGCTAAGATGAGAAGAGAACGTTAAGGAAAAGGGGTTACAAAGGCAGGAGGCGTTAGAGAAAATTTGGAACTTTAATTCGTAACTCTAGATAAAGCGGAATTTATAAATAAGTCTGGAATAAACCAAGATACCTAAATGGAATAAGAAGAGAAAATGGTAGGATAAGGACAGCAAGATTTAGATTAGGTAATGAAGTTAGATGCAGGAAGTACTGAGCGGATTGTGGCGAAAGGAAATGAAGAATGTGAGGGGGGAGAGGGGTGGGATCAAGTTATGCAAGGGTGTAGTAGGGAGAGGGAGGCTAGAGCAGAATGGAGAGATTTTACAGAGAGTAAAGCGGGTCAAAAACAGTATGATGCAGGAGCGGACGTAGATATCAAACAAATTGAGAGAAGAAGAAAGTGAAGGGGAGTAATAAAACGAGAGAAATAAAATTAATGGAAAATGCTCTAAAGGTCTCAAAATCACATAAATGGGTAAATAATGTAATGGTCGTAACGTTGTGTGTTGAAAAGAAGAAGGCGCGAATCTTAACTGTCTATCCATTAGGAGAATGCTAAAAATTAACTTAAACTTCGTGTTTTAAGAATTGTTATTTTCCTTGTACAACCTACTTTCAATATATTTCTTTTAACTGAAGAATTGAGGATAACAAAAGCTAGCGCGTGTGATATTGTGGCATCTGAAGTGATCGGAGTAGTACAGTGATAAAGTTGAAAATAATTTTTATTCCAATTATTTGTGAATATACATCGAATACACAATGACACGTAAAAATACGTCACTATAACGCCGTTTTGCTCTGATTTACACTATGTACCAAAAACATATACCGCTCCTCTAATAACAATTGCGTTAGCATGAACCCGGAATCTGCACTCAAAAGATAGGAACACAATTGTCTACTGCGTCATTGTTCTCTTGGAGCATGTTGTCAAAACGGTGATCTTTAACAATGCCGTATTACCCTCTGACAGTTTGAAACGGAATTTTCAGAATGTCTGTGTTTCCCAGTTCTGTCAGACTCGGTCCACTTTCTCCCCCAACTAGCAAAATACCCGGCATTGCCCTGGCTTTCTTCATATCCAATCCTTGTGAAAGAGAGAAAAGAGCAATTTATTTTATGTAAACCACAATGTTTAAGATTATTATTTTTAAAGTAGTTGGTTCCAATTTTAATAAAATATAATAATTTACTTTCATTTTATTTTCTAGACCATTGCTATTAGATTAAAAAAAATATCGTTCGCACTACTACTGACCTCTAGTGAAATATATTAGGAATCAATCTTCTATTACCACCAGGCGAAAAATTATGATCGTGAATCCTCTACCAACGAATTATTTAAATCATATATTTTCCGCATTTGTGTGGAATTAACCTGTGCCAAATGCCTATTTGCAAGGACACTACGACAATGCTAAAGAAGTATCCCTATCCATTCATACATCCTGTAAAAAATCCGTATCTATTCATACACTAATTTTTGTGGTATCAATGTCGTATTCAATGTTGTTGAATTAACTTTTATTAAATCTTAATTTGACAGTGTTGTAGTTGTTGTTCCGCATATACTGTACATAGAAATGAATGTTGACATGTTTTACATTTTTATAATATTATATTTTCATAACTATTGCACTTTTCAGTCAACTTCGGACGCTTTCAACCGATTTACTAGTCTACACGACAAATTCTGGAATACCCGTTTGTTAAACGTCTGGTCAGATTGCAGCATATATTTTCTAGTTAAAAATGTTTTTTCTTACGCCGCAAGAGTAATAAGGCATTTACGAAGCAAAAATATTATATTGTGACATTATATTTTTAACATCTAAATAACTCAGGACAATTGCTGTAATTTATAAATTAATAATTGTAAATTTGCAAATTAAATTTCATTAAGTCATTTCCATCGGTAATAGCGTTGCCAGTAATAGTAGTTTAAAATGTTTGAAAATGAACGATATACTAGAACAGTTCACATAGTATTTCAGATACAAAAGCTATGATTTAGTTAATTCCAATGGATATAACCTTTGCCATATTTCTAAATGTTTCATGTTCATTTACTACGTGCTGACACGGCGCATTACAACTTTGCTGATTTTCTATCTTACTTTTTTTTTCTTTTTCCTCGCTTTCCTTCTCACGTTTTTCATGAAGATAAATTACCTTGCTAGTGGCATATCCCAGCCTGTCATGCGACATCTACTAGAGAGGGTAGTAATGATAAAGCGTTGACAAAGACAGGCGCTGATAATGAAAGAAGGTAATGTGGGATATTATCACAGCAAATTTTTATTCTAGGTCATTCTATTATAGGTCATTCTTAGAAAACCAATTTTTGCCCCTAAACATGTATGCACATTATTAAACAAATAAAATGCAATCAGGAGAAGAACCGTACTAAACAAAAAATGAAAAATATACGTTCAAAAACAAAATGGAAAACAGAAGAATTATATTATATATTAATGTCAGCAATATGAACTACATCACCAATATTTGCTTACTAGTATATTTGCAATGACACTCTTAATTATTTGAATCTTTCAAATTATGAATTACAATGATTAATATTGACTAGGCGGTTTCTGACAATTACATCGTGTATGTTCCGAGATCAGAAAGGTTTTCACCTTGGATATTCATAAGTACTGTTGCTAATACAAACACAAGTTACAAATACACAAGTGTTAGAATAACAAATTCCAAAGACGTAATTGGAAACGCAATGATCCCTCTGAATTTTATTAATCGTAACCAACAAATAGGCATTTGAATTATTTGTTACATTTTTGTTACAGGAAGATCGCAAATTTTGATTAACAATAAACCGTAAGATATCAAAGTCAGAAAAAAGAGATCAAGGGCGAGAATGAAATCAAGGCAAGGGCAGAGGTGCAGACAATGGCAGGATAGTTGCAGGTCAAGGGCGGAGGAATGGTCAAGGTAAAGACAAATATGAGGAAGAGGGCGAGGGGGCGGCTAGACCGAGGACAGTTTGGCGGTAATGATAGTGGCCGAGGGGGCAGGTAGGTACTGGACAGGGTGGAAGAGGGGTTGAGAGGTTGGTCGAGGGCAGGGTGGTGGCGAGGGCCAGGGTAGATCAAGGACAGAGGTGACGGCGAGATAGAAGGGTGGGCTAGGTCGAGGACAAGGTTTTGGGCGAGGGACAGGGTGTGAGGCGGGCAATCTGCAGAACAGGGTGGTTATGGGGCGAGTGTAGAGGACTGCAGAGACAGTGCCGGGTAGTTGGTTGGAGGTGGTGGTGGGGGTGGTGATGATAAGGGCGAAGGCGTGAGCGGAAAGGGGGGAGGGGAGGGGGGGCTAGGTCGAGGATAAGATTATGGGTGCAGGAGAGGGTAGGACGAGGTAGGCCGAGGACAAGGTGGTTATGGGTCGAGTATGAAAGCCATGCCGGAGGTTGGTTGGAGGAGGCGCTGGTGATAAGGGCGTGGGCGGGGAGGGGAGGGAAGGGGAGGGGGCGCTGGCGGCGCCTTTGAGCCTCGCCGCCCTCGCTGGACGGACACGCCTTCCTTTACGGCCGCGCTCGTCCGCCGACCGGACGACCGGACGCCGCTCCGCCCGGGAAATCTCGAATTAGAATTTATACCTGCACGTTATGCATATCGGACTCTCCCGTCGCGCGGCCCAGGCCCCTCCCGGTACTTGGAATACGATTTATTTTATTTCTCGCTTCAGCGTGCCGTGATTATAATTACAATAATCTCATCTTTGTTTACGATCCTTGACAAGGGACCTTTGAAAAAAAACTGATCTTACGGGTGATCGTTTCAACTGAAGAATGTGTTGCACAATATATATGCACTAGTATTAGTTGAATGTTAGGAATGATATCCCAGAAGTAGAGACGACTGTCATGTGTGATCCTGCAGGAACTTTCTGCTGTATGAAAATGTTTTCACAGGTGTTAAGATATACTAAACCTCTTCTGTACATTTCAATACAAGTTACTTCAGAAACTTATTTGCATATATTTGAAAATAAGGTATATCTTCTGATAAATTATGACATTTGCTGACGTCTTATATGTGAAAGAGGTTCTAAGGAGTGTCACATCCTGTTTCTACGATACATTTTTTATTATGAAACTGAATGTTAATGAAAACCGTACGATTCTGAAATGCCCCTATGATGCAGAGTAATACTCGTACCATTAATAAATGCAAGAACGAAACACTTGACCCAAACCTTTTCGGAAAGAAGTGAACATTATTTTGCGTACACACTCTATAAAACTCATATTCAACGGCGTAGTGAGATGAGATGCGGCGAGACAAAATTATCAGCCTTAATTGAGAATTATTTAATTAGGCTGCACGCATACTTTATTGTATCTAATTAATTTTAATCTTCCTTTGAAGATACCTGCAGTACATCAAAATTAGTAAATCTAAAATGTAATACACGCCTTAACAAACTTTTACGTAACCCTTTTCTAGAACAATGCATTGATGCTCTTCTTAACTGACTGATGCATCGACGAACCTGCCTTTATCACGTCTGATGATAAAATGGACGTTTTTTTTTCGTACTAGCAAATTTCCGTTATCGCAAATGGAAAAGTCGTGGTTGGGTAAATCGATTGATGCGTAGATTCTGCATTGGTAGCCCATGAAGTGCCCTCTATCCGTCTTATGCTGAAGAAACGCCACTAGGTTGCGGCGCAAATACAAATTCTTGTCGCGCAAAGTTATCGCATTGACGAGCGGTTACACTATAAAGACTTTGCTACATTATCATAAAGAGCAATTTTATTAACAAATACAATTCTCTTTTTTGTCATCATCGATGTAAAATCATGGACAACTACTACCAATGTATGATAGTACATATACTTGTCTCGTTCAGGAGGGATAATCTATTCTTAACGTAGATGATATACCAGATCCTTCACATCGCTTCAGGGATAAATTGTACGTGATCAGGTACAAAGAGCTAATATCCGAGAAAAAAATTTCTGCTTAAGAATTTCAAGATAACCACCGTTAAATAATATATTTTCAAAAACACTGAATGACAATTTCCAAAACCAGTCAAACAATTCATATTTTTAAAGTGACACATGACAAGGTTATTCTCAGTCACATATTTTATTATTAATTCATTATTGTTCTTTATTATTTTATTTGAGTATCTCTTTATGAAACCTGAGTTTCAAAAAGAAAAATGAAAAAAAATTATTCATAACATTTCGTATACAACTGTTTCATAAGTTTCGCCGATAATATTATCGCTACGAGCTGACACTAAACATCAAAATCCAGTTCAGAACATATTGCTTCTATAAATTAAAAAAAAATCAACTGTAACAAATCAGGGTTAATTTGCATAATATATTCACTTCTTTTAATTTCCTTTGCACACACGGGCATGATATTCCCACGGTAACAGCATTCAACGAACCTTGCACCAAGGACCTACAACACTCCGAAGCATTCCTCCTCCCTTCCAGTGTTGACTGAAGAGCCGCTTTATCTCCAATCGAAAATTCAATCCGAACCGCACTCTCCGTGGCGGCTCTGAGCTGCGTCCAGTCCCACCGCTGCCATCGCCACTCGAAACTCCCGCCCCGCCGCCCTTTTCTTACCAGACCCATCTCTAAACTATCACTCGCACTATAGTAGATCGCACTATAGTAGATTGGAATAAACTACCTGCAGAAGTACTAGAGGCTCTTCCTTCTAATGTAGCCAAATTTAAAAATATGCTTCATTCCATCTAAATCATTTCGAATAATACTGACTGAGACATTTATCTTTATTATTATTATTATTATTATTATTATTATTAGCAATATTATTACTTTTATTATTATTGTCATTATTATCGTCATGGCCCTTATACAGTGAAGTGATGTCAAGTGTAGTGTAGTAGGGGGGAAGGGAGTGTAGTGTAGTGAAGGGGAGTGCAGTGTAGTGTAGTGTAGTGTAGTGTAGTGTAGTGTAGTGTAGTGAAGTGTTATGTAAACTAGAAGTGAATTTAGAGTTGGCTAGAAATAAATTGGAACTATTATATCGACCCCCTAATTCTAATAGTAAACCCAATTGTAAATGTTGAAAATGTTTAGTAATTCTAATTTTAATTGTTATCATGTTTGCCACCGAGCATTAGCTCAAAGCGAACTTTAATAAATCTATCTATCTATCTCTGAACGTGGCGTCACCATCCCCACCGCTGACGAAACCGACACCGAACCCAATATGAGTCACCCGGCTCCCGACATGACCACCGGAGTCGTCACTATGTTACCTCCCTTGTCACTCAGCCCCCTCCGCTGCGTCCGCCACCTCTAGTTCTTCCCGCGCCAAGGACCGGAGCGAGAGTCTCGGCGAGTAGCGTTGGAGTGGACAGTTTATATCAAGTTATCACTGTCATACGGCGACTAATGAAGCTGTCTTGTGAACCAGATGTATCAATTGCGCGGGATATCATCCTGTGTTGCTATTGATAGATTATTTCGTGGGGCGCATTCATCCTGTAATGTAAGGTAGGTCTTTATCATGGGAAATGGCTATGTTCTTCCCCGGCTGGAGGATGAGATACGGCGCCGACCTACAAGTCGCTTTTTAGGGTATATTCATCCAGGTGTGACAGCGGTGCTCCGCCCTAGACAGGTCAAGCTCTAATCTCGCGTCATGCGTGGGAGTGTAGAGCGAGTAGCAAGAGTAAGTGCGGAGTGAGTAAAGGACCTAAAGAGGAAGGAAAAATCGCGCACGGTCCGAGACCCGACTTTTAGGACACTGCTCCGGCATTCCTCCGGCGGTGTTGATCGGAGAAATCACAGAAAAGTGTTCAAGTTCAGATCAGATGACCGCTAGAAGTCTCCTCCAGACAGAGACTGAATTCGACCTAACAAGCTGGTGTCGAATATCCGCCACCGTCGAAAAACGAACCCGAGGATCTCCCAATTAAAGACACTGCAGTAATATCAAATAATGTCTTGAGCCACCTCAACCATTCCACCTCCACCGCCCTTCGCTCTCCCGCGTCTTCAACCCCCCCAGGACTTTGTCATCCGTCCACCCGTGAATAAGTACCCTGTTTTTTTATTTTTATTTAATTTTTCTTTTTATTTCAGTTTTTATTTTACATTTTATTTCCTTTTCCTTTTTATTTCATGTTACTTTTTATTTTATTTATTATTATTACTATTATTATTATTATTATTATTATTATTTAAGCTCGGGTACTACTCACCCCCTCAGTCTAGATTTTTAGATTTATTCAGTGAAAAAAACAGTAAGAACTGTATGTGACGTAGGGGGAAAAGATTATCTGCGCACGTTTTCTTGAGTGTCAGAACTCCTTCCCGTCATTTTAACTATAAATAGTTGAAAGATGAGTAAAAGTTTAACAGAAATAAATTTAAAAAATCGCAAGATTAGCAATATTTGCAAAATAGTCATTTTCGTTTCTGAGTCCGGGGCGAAAACAAAGTTCTGCCCGGAAGCTGCAAGCTCTGAGGATGATCGCTATGCGATCGAAACGATCATAAGCGTAAAAAAAGTTATTGATACCAGACAACATCCTTTATTTATCATAATAATAGACGGTATCTACCTCACCAGCGATCTAAAGCGATACGAAATGACTCTAGGCTCTTCCTATCATGAATTACGTTAGTACAATACTACTGTTATTTGGAGTGAGTATTTCCATGTAGTAATGGAACACTTTCTTCCCCTAAAAACATATGTTTTGCGACTCATACATACTTTACCTATCACCTCGGAATTTATAAATCAACAAATTTATTAACACATTCGATCTTGTGTTAATAAAATATATTTTTAATATCTGAATAATTAAATTCCGAGTACGAAACGTTATTTCCATGCCAGACTCCAACTAGTACGCGGTTTTGAAATGCAATAAAATCTGTAACAGTTTATCGAAGTGGGGCGTATGGACGGTGGAATTCAAAGAAGTGCCGGGCGCACCCAAGGAAGTGCGGACAGCAAGTGCTTTATTCCCTGCGAGGTGAGCTGCATGAAGACAACGGAAAACTTCAGTAGCCTTGTCGCACGCCGGCAGCTAGCCCATTGTTTCAGAGCTGCCTTCCATCACTCTCTGGTAATCGGAGATGCTTCTTCGTCGGGGGCCCGACAACTTTGGCACGACCCCTCAATCATCCAAAAGGGGACCTGCCTCGGGCTGGTGGCGCTCTTTACAATCTGATGGCATTAGCTGGTGATTGAGATAGCAAATGTTCTTGAGTTGTAATGAAAACAAAGGACTTGGTTCTTCATTGTCTTGTAAGAAATGCATTCTTATTTTTATGTAATGTAAAAAATGAGGCGAAGTGCGCGTTTACTTGTAAACTAGCTTAGTGTGACATCTCCAACGCTTTATACAATTCTAAAAGTATCTTCATACTTATTAATCTGAGGTTTTTAATGAATGAGACTAGGAGGATATGCGGAAAAGGCCAGTTCCTCATTAGGAGACCAGACAAGCCGAAGGCATCTCGCTTGCCGCAAACTGTGGCCCGGAAGAAGCCTCTTCGAGTGTGACGAACAGATTTACATAAGCTAGGAGTGGATCCACAGTCTTTTTTTTTTGGGGGGGGGGGGGAATTTCAAAATGTTTTCGTCGAATGTGTCATATTGTAGATTTTGTAAAATGTCTCAGGCTACACTCAGCTCATACTACGATAAGAATTTATTTGTTTTAATGATTATCCAAAAATATTTTGCTTGAACGTTTCCTGACAAGTTAAAATTAATAGTTATTTTTGAAATATTAGTGAGAGAAATTTCCCTGATTTCTCTCCCCGTGGATCCGCACCTGCAGATTACCCTATATAGTATATAGCAGAATTTTACGGTTAATAGATGGTAATTATAACGAGTGTTATATAATACTTTCGATAATTTTATTGTGCTTCTAGATATTCAGGTTGCTGAACTCAGTGTGGCTGCATTGTTCTTACGAGTCTTCTTATACTAATTCAAGGCTGAATAAAATTCATATCAGCATTTTTCTATTTCATTAGCGTAGAACAAATGAAATTTTGAATTAATTTCAAGCAAATTCGAATCACAAATATTGAGAACGACATGGAATGTACAGTAATATGATTACATGATGTTAATCGTTCCATAAGAAAGGTCTGTAATTGCATTCGATATCTAACGCTTATTGCATCTTAGATTTTTACGCCATTTTTCACCCGGTAAATTACAAAACAAATGTTAGTAAAAAGTTATTAGAATGCCCAGAGAGACTGCATAGATGAAATGTATAGACATCATCTCTTTCCCACGACTTTAGAAACGAACGTAAGAATTAATTCGGGATACTTTGAAAGAGAAATGCCCTGACAGAATGACGACTTATGCACCATGAGACCATTCTACTTCTACATGGTTGAAGCTGTTCGATGTTTGTTTAAATCAGCCTTTATTATTTTCCACTGCAGTATTCATCGTTCCCACTTCGGACAGCTAGCCTGCTCTTCACATCCTGCTGTATACATTGACTTTTCACTCCCTGTCATTCTTTCAAGCGCTTCTGTTTTTCAACAGCTCTTCCTCTCTCCGTTACTCTCACTCATTCTCTCTCGCTCCCCCTCTCTCTCTTTGTTTTTCTCTTCCCACGCAAGCCAAGATTGGGCCATGAAACTTTCACGATATTGATTGTGCAAGAATTAACCCCGCGCTGTTTTTTATCCCCAGTATAAATATGTATAAGCTGATAAATATGTATTTGTATTAATAATGTTAGCTTTAGGATGATATGATATCGCACCGAATCCATAATAACCATTAAGTATGCGGGATTTTCGACATGACGATGTCAGTATTATACAGCGGGGGTCGGGCGGGAGAGGGGGAGGGTGTGGCGGTGGAAGCGGAATATTCAAAGCGCCCTCGTCCCCTTGTTCACAGGCGGTGGTAAGACCCACCTTGGGGCGGTGGGGGCGGTTGGGGTGGTAGGGGTGGTGAGGGCGGTTGGGGGTGGTTGGGGGCGGTGAGGGCGGTGAGGGCGGTGGGGGTGGTGGGGGCAGTGGGGGGTGTTGGGGGTGGTGGGGTCGGTGGGGGCGGTGGGGGCAGTGGGGGCAGTGGGGGCAGTGGGGGCAGTGGGGGCGGTGGGGGCAGTGGGGCCGTTGGGAATGCGGTGGGGGCGATGGGGGCGGTGGGGGCGGTGGGGGCAGTGGGGGCAGTGGGGGGGTGTTGGGGGTGGGGGGGCAGTGGAGGCGGTGGGGGCGGTGGGCGGTGGGGGCGGTGGAGGCGGTGGGGGCATGGGGGCGGTGGGGGCGGTGGGGGCGGTGGGGGCGGTGGGAGCTGAAGGTGGCGCCGAGACTCCAGCGGGTAATGCTCACTTGTCACGCTCTTCCCTAAAACATCGCGCGGGAAGCGAGCAAGGAGGAATAAAAACTCCCGGGGGCCGCGCCTCGGCGCAAGACTGAAGCAAGGCGCGGGTTGGCGATCTGCGCCCGCAGCCTATTTGTATAAGAACAATGCATGCGCCACATTATATTTCTCTCACATCGTCTCTACATTCCGCGCTCTGAGTAGTCGTTTGCGTGACTAGTGTAAATGAGGAGCAAATCCGTAGCCGGAGTGCTGGTCTGCCTGTTTTTTTCTACAGTCGATCATGGCGGACTTCGGGGAACGGAGCGAGGTTGCGGAGGCGATTAAATGCAAAGGGTATTTGCGAGGTGGTAGGTTCGTACAAATAAGTTCCGAGGCGCTGTTCGCGCGGACGGGTGGTCGTTGTCGGCCGGGTACTTCACCCGCCTTGCTGTTGCTGGGAGGCGAAAGTAATTTATAATCTCACTTGGGGTCTATGCGGACACGCGCGGAGGCTAGAGTAATCCCGAGAAGAAAATTCTGTTGAACTTATTTGGGATATGTCCATTTATATAAGATAGATATTGCGACAGTAAATGTAATAGTAATCTATGATGTGTTCACGTTAAAAAAGTATTACTGCTATTTTGAATTAGGTTGTCGACAAACGAGGTTGTCGTAATAATTGCCGCTGAATCAGTAACAGAAACTGGAAAAACTTTTTGGAAGCATGTCACTTGTTTCAAACTCAGAGAATGTGGAGCGTAGGCTTTCCACTGATGCGAAATGAAACGAAGATAATTTAATCCTTCCCTATTGTTGAATAATAAGCTGAAAACATCTTGTTAATATTATCAGCCAACAACTTGATGAGCAGTGAACGCCATATCATGGTTCGGCATGGCACCTAGCTGTAGGGCGACACATTTCCGGAAGTTGAGGTATATGTACGCAAATAACAGATGTGGCAGTCAGATGACAATGACAGACAGTCAGATGTCAGTGATGAACAGTCAGAATGAGTATCGTTAAACAGTTGTTTTATGACAATCTTTCACCCTGTTTGTGGTACACTTGTGACAAGCCATTGGCAATGTGATTCAAATCCCATCAATTTCATACATGGACAGATGAATACGAACACACATTTGTGAAAGAACACAAATATATACATAAAAGATATCGAAATATTGATGCTACATTGCTCGTAGTCTCGTTTCCTACCTGCTGCTGATATTGACTTGATTACTTCTAGGCTGTCCGGGTGACGCCGCGTCACCCGGACAGCCTAGAAGTAATGGACTCGAGCCGCGGAAGCCTACGTGTACAGATATTGACTTGAAACGAAAGCAATGGCGGCAGGCAGCCAAATGTCTTAGAGTAGCAAAATTGAAACAAAGGTTTTGCCATCAGAAATGTCAATGCATAGGTCGCTCGCATCCCTTTAATTACATACGGTTAGTTTAGATTTAGATTTATTTAGTCAAAAAACAGCAAAAACTGTATATGACGTAGGGGGGAGAAGAGTATCTGCGCACGTTTTCTTGAGTTCCAGAATCCCTTCCCGTCATTTTAACTATAAATAGTTGAAAGATGAGTGAAAGTTTAACACAAATAAATAAAAATAAATTTTAAAAATACATCTTAAAATTGGCAAGATTAGCAACATCAGAAAAACTACACATTTATGGGCGTTTATAACTGGTCTCGGCACCTCCTGTACTAATCAAGTGTTTTGCAAATCAAAACGGCACACACACGCATCTCCGAGTCTATTCACCCGCTGAGCAGCAGCAACCTCGCGTCTCTGAACAGCGTCTGAGTGTTTGTCCAACAATCAAACCCCAACGACCCTATCTTTAGTCGCCATCGGGAGTTTATCACGATAGAACAAGGGATATAAGCTGCGCAGACAAACCGCACTACCAAAGAGAAGTTGCGATGCTTTGATTACAAGATGTGTCAGTAATGCTTTATCCAACAAATATTGACATTACAATAATATAACGTGAACTTGTACTTTTTTGGACGTTTTTTTAAATCTCAAACACGTTTAGAAGGCAGATTGATCACTACATAGAAATGTATCTGACCACTATTTAAACTTGCAATTTTCGTGAGGTGCCTACTGTAACAAAAGCGGCGTTGGGAAGTACTATACTAATAAAAAATTGAATAACTACAAATTGACCTTTTTTGCCCAACGAAATGTATTTTTATTCTAAAAGAGGTATGTTAATATTTATTGCGATTCACACAACTGTAGGCCGAGAATTTAGAAACAAAGATTGTTCTTTTCTGTGACCACTACTGGTAATTTTACTCTAAATACTGGTTTCGCTACATCTTTACTATAACGTAAGGTATCGCAAGTTCCAATGCAGAAGCTTCAACTCTAGCCCCTTATCTACCATTGCCAATCGTTCAATTAGTTTTAAATCTAATTGAATAGGCGCGAATTATATTATAAACTATATTAATCAGCGAAGAAATTACACATTTTATGCCATCAAGATTCTCAACCCTGGTCTCCTGTTCGTAATTGAGTTTGAAAACTTTTCTCGTATACTACATTATGTATTACTAGCAACAGCGTAAAATCGAATAAACACAATGCATGTTACAGATATTTTGTCTAATTATCATCACATGTAATTAGGATGTAAGAGTCATCCGAATTACATTCGTTCTGAACTGTTTCCAATATTAAACCGTGTAGTTTACGAGAGAAAATTTTACGAATTCATTCTCCGCAATCTGTCTAGTTGGATTGCAGTTGTCTTGGTCGCGACCAAATCTATTAGCTGAAGTCCCTAAAAACATTCGTGTAAAAACATGCGTTAGGCACGCTGTGAATGTTTCACATTGAATCACTGTTTTGTCAGGAGATTCTTTGTTGTTTTTTTCTAAACACCATTCTCTTACGTCCCAAATTTGTCCAAATAATTAGAAATGTCTTTAATTGAATATTCGGACGTGTATATTTTTATAAACATTTTCATCAAAATCTTCTTAGATATGAAGCCTTAATTGGAAGGTAGCAGGGTTCCATTTCAGAAGTCTGGTGCAGAGCATCGGTTGGCCAAACTACAGCCCGAGAATACCGTCTTAGCAGCCGAATTTATTTATCTGCTAACTGTAAGTGAAATCACACGTTCGCGAAGTGTATCACCATCGATGAGCAACGTGGGAAATGACGTCCTTTGCCAGAATAGCCAGCGAGCAGAACGAAGGTTGCAACCAGATGGAATTCCAAGTGCATCCTCGCGAGTAGATACCCCGCGCGCGTACGTACTTCGCAGGAACATCACTCGCAGTGTAAGGCGGGCACGTGCCGCGGCCACGAATACAAACGCTGCTTTGGGTTGCGGCGGCGGCGGCGGCGGCGGCGGCGGCGGCGGCAGCGGCGGGGGCAGCGGCGGGGGCAGCGGCGGTGGCGGTGGCGGTGGCGGTGGCGGTGGCGGGTGCAGCGGTGGCGGGTGCAGCGGCGGCGGCGGCGGGGGCGGGGGCGGCGGCGGGGGCGGCGGCGGGGGCGGCGGGGGCGGCGGGGGCGGCGGGGGCGGCGGGGGCGGCGGGGGCGGCGGCGGGAACGGCGGCGGGGGCGACGGCGGGGGAGACGGCGGGGGCGACGGCGGGGGCGACGGCGGGGGCGACGGCGGGGGCGACGGCGGGGGCGGGGGCGGTGGTGGGGGCGGTGGTGGGGGCGGGGGCGGTGGCGGGTGCGGTGGCGGTGGCGGGTGCGGTGGCGGTGGCGGAGGGGGCGGGTGCGGTGGCGGCGGAGGCGGCGGCGACGTGCTTGTGGCAATCGGTTGTGCCGCATCGCCTCTTGTGGAAGCTCCTTGGCCGTGCTCCGCGGAAATCTGGCGAGCCCCAGAGAATTATCGAACAGCACTCGAGCATGTAAAGAACTGATTAACAGTTCACTGAAAAAGAAATGTTTCGTTATCAAGGGCAGACATCCGAAAATGTATGTGTTCGGCTTGTTTATGTATTAATTTGTGACTTTCGGGAGCGTCAACTACTTATGGTTTCATTCCGATACGTGCAGGGCATGTATCAGTAGATCTAGTGATCGGTGAGGCTACTATTCTGGAACGTGCGATCAGCCACCAATCTACACGTTGGCTTGAGCGGTTCCCCTTCCTGGTATCTCCGCCAGCGAGACGCCGCCCCAGTTTGCACGAGCTCTAAACTCCTAGCGCCTCTCCCGACATGTGCCCCGTTAGAATTCCTCACCACAGAGTGGTTGAGTGTCGTATTCAAACACCAGCCATGTACTTGAAGACGAAAATTCCACGAATTTTTAGAACCTCCAGGTCAGCAACGGTGCACACGTAATGGTACTGCTGCCACTGAGCCATTGCTGCCGAGAGAGCAGAACGAGACAAGCAATGCTGAGAAAATTGCAGGACAGGCAATGAAATCACGATGCTGCTGCATCCACTTTACCAGCAAGGGCGACTGGTGTGTGTGTGTGTGTGTGTGTGTGTGTGTGTGTGTGACTGGTTCCATTCAACGTTGCACAAGAAGAATCTTTGCAGTAATAAAAGAGATTTTTCACAAACATTGCGTCAAAATTAACGAAACAATATTTAGTGGTAGAAACAAATTTTAATCAAGAATCACATTTGTAAACAGGGGCAAAAGTATCAAACTTGGGGGAAAACCAAACTAAGAGACTATTATTGTTAACATGTGCCTCCGTTGTTTTACTAGAGACAAAACCTCGTTCAACTAAATTGAGCATTCCACGCTATCTAGCCACTATCTAGCCACAAGGAGGGGATCTACGATGAGGGGCATAGAGATATAAATCTGGATGTTCAACTGAAAACTTTCAGTTTTGCCTTAAGTTGGGGCGCCTCAATTTTCATTTAAGATTTTCAATCGGAAAATGACATTTGTTTTCATGAAATTCTTAAATTCCAAATCCACAGAGATCTTTTGCGATGAAGTTTCGTTTTAGGACGAAAAACATTGAGATATCCACGACATTATAAATAATACAAAAATAAAGTAAATAATAAAAGTATAATTGAAAATATGAAGAGCAGTTTCTTTGGAAACACAAATCGATGGAAAAGAACGACCATTTTCTTTCAGTTTCATTGCAGTTTTTACCGCACTAGAGATCATGTAGGGATAGGTGTATGTTAAAAATGTTCAAGGAGTAACACTCAAGAATGTAAGCAATTCAAACAACGTTACAGAATATCCTGGATACTCGTTTCCTTATTCTTCATGCCCGCAAACATGAATCCAATTGATGGCTATGGCCAGAATCCACGTGTTTCCATTTGATGTGGTTGAATTTCGCTCTTCAGAATATTTTAAGGATGTTGTACCCGATAAAGAATTGCCGTGGATGTTGTTAAATAAATTCACGCAGAAATGTATCTTGACTGCCTGACAAAAACGAATAAAAATATTTTCCAACCGGTTCAACAGTGCGGAGTAAAGTGGAACAGAGCCAACAGGCGAAAGTGAAGACACACACAGGAGAGAAATATCTGAGGTTCGATGCCCGTGAATGCTCGGCTGCTCGTGGCTCACACGCGAGTAGTATATGAGGCTAGGCCGCCGCGCCGGCAGCAGCGGTCGGTAGCTGGCGCACTCTCGACGCGCCCTCCCCCTCCCCCCACACACATTCACGCACGCACCTCCGCAAGGTCGTTCCCAGAAGCCGCCACCGCCGCCGCCACCGCCGTCCCGCCGCGTTGGCAACACGCGCACTACCTCGCGTGCTGTCTGGCGAGCGCATCAAGAAGCCATCTTCCCGTGATGCGCAATGCGTTATGCACTAGATCGGCGGTCACCACACTTTTCAAGCTTCTCAGCAAACGTAACTTTTTTTTTAATATTACTGTGAGCTGCCAAAAGAAACCAGGACAGAAATAAGAAATTTTATCTTACTCTCTCTATTAGCAAGGGAATCGCAAACAAGACGGACATAACCTCAACATTACACAATCTCACACCATGAGACTGACAGTAATAGTTGAGTTCGGGAGTGTGGAAGTGGCTGTTTTCGTGAGTCATCTGTCTGAGCTCAGTGGAGAAACTACGGAATAGGCAACTTGAGCAGACGTTTGTAAATCGTCGGTTTAGATCCGTGTATTAGATGGAGGTTGTCTTATGGAAACAAAGACTGCTAGCGATCCATTACAGAGCGACATTTGACGTCTTAAAACTAGTAGAGAACTTAAGTTTCCCGTAGGGTCCACTATTACTCTCTGCAGCAATCGTTTTGGAGATATTGTTAATTAATGCGTATGCACATTCAGAGTTTGTTTATAAGAGTCCGTGCACAATAATGACATCACATTATTCTCCTAGAATTTTATTTTCACTTTTGACTGCTTTAATCTCTTCCTTAATAAAAGTTATGCCAGCATAGAGGGTCAAATTTTGAGGATATAAAATGAACTGATCCTTTCAAATTTTCAACATCCGTTTGAATTGCAAGTTAGAAATTATTAAATATATCATCAAGAGCACGAACACTTTAATTTTTTTATTCTTCTGAGTCTCTATTCAGTTCGGCATTAACATTCATCGTACTTTTGTTTTTCTAACCCGCAATAATTGGGTTATATCTTCTCCAATATTGAAAACATAAGGACCTTCTATTAAATTTCATTCTTACTGCATTAACTAAACACCTTATTTAATCTGTTTGTATTGTAAAAACAATATTGTTTTAAATAAAATAATAATTTACTTTAAAACAAACAATGTTAATTCATAATTATTTACGTTCATTCTTTACATGAAAATTACATTTCAAACTATTATTCCATTTATTTCATTATTATTATTATCATCATCATCATCATCATCGCTTTTATGGTCGCGTTTTAACAACTTGGTCATATAGCGACCAGTGTGATTGCTTTACCTGTAGGTGGAACTGTGGAAATAACACGAAGGGGAACACGGGATTTGAACCCGCGACCCTTCGAGTAGCCCTTCAACATTAGCCACCTCGGCAATCCAAGCCGACTATTATCATCCTTCGTCTTCTTCTTCATTTCATCATGTTTTTTTTTTTTTTTTTCAAGACAATTTCTCTTTCACTTCATCTGTTGTGCTGCGCGAAGCAACCGGTGCACTTGTTCCCTTTTATCTCTATTTCTCTGAACTTGTGTCACTTTCGCCGCGTTTCATTTGATCTAGTTTCTATGCACGTTTGAGAAGTTTGTAATTCAACACACACTTCCTTGTCTGGGATCAGGAAGGATCTTATCAAAATATTTCAACGTCACGAGCCCGCGATTCAAAGGCGCGTCACATACGGGCGCGATAAGTATCTGACGTTTGGCACTCTGCATTTTCTCCGCATGGCGTGCTCGGGAAGAGGTTAGTCGCCGTGAAAATTCTCTTTCCTGCTGGTTTTTGCTAAACAGCAGAATCTGCAACGCGTATTAAGCGTGAAAGAGTATAATTTCAATCGTGAAAATAAGAGTTCACGGACGCACTATTGCCATTTCCTCGTCATTTTACTTCATACTAATATGAATCATTTGTTTCGTACAACGCTACATCCGCCACTCTGATTTACGCCGCAGTAGGATTTATGAGAACCCAGCAAAAGAAACAGTAAAATAATAATAATAATAATAATAATAATAATCAGAAAAATACTGGGATCCGTTTACATCATATTAAGTATGTGCTTACCAAAATTAAATGTTATTCGATATTCAGATCAAACAATGCAAGAAAATGTCTAGGAGGTAACAAATATACTGTGATCAGTAGAAATGCGCAGCATTATTTCCGTTTATCACTGCACATTTCTTCACCCAGAATTATGAAATAATACGGAACGGTGGTTAGTATGGCCCTTGGCCACGCAACCTCAAGCAATTTGAGCTAAACGCGGATTGTGTGTGTGTGTGTGTACTGCAAAACCTGGACATGAACGTGCGCGAGGGGGAAGAATCCATTAGAGAGCCTCTGGAACGTAAAGTCCACCTATTCGCCGAGGGCTGCGCGCTTAACAGGAAAGAAACAGCAACTCTGTTATAATATTAACAAGCACCCGCTCCGCACAAAGAAACTGACGCAGCGCCGACATGGAACGCGGCGGATCGGTGAAATAACGACTCCCAAGTATGGTAAATGTCTACTTAACTTGTTTCTCCGAAGTTTAATTGGTGTTCTGAGCACCGGTAGGGTTTTGCGCAAAAGTCCGGCTTGAGGCAAAGGAGGTGGTCCTTAGCAATCACTACCCCTGATGGGGACTAGCGTGAACATTCAAGGTCATTTATGGTGGGGAATATTAAATTCACCTATGCTGTTTGCACTCAATATTGGTGGCCATGATTTCAGTATTTTACGTGATGCACAATTAGTCGGATTATGACATAGAGAACTTCTACTATACAATTGCAATTCCATTATCAATATTTTTTGTAAATATACAAAACCCAGAGAATAAACTGCATATATTTTGAGTGGTGAATTAATACCTAAATAAATTTCAACATGTAAGTCATAAATTGAAATATCCCAAATTTTCAAATTACTTTATCCGTTTTCAATCCAAACAAATCAGGTGTATTTAGAAAAGGTTGAATTGTCATTGGGAAACAAATCAATTACAACACCGAATATCATTCAATAATGCGTATTGATTCCCTTTCATAACCTAGCAGAAATCTTGCTTTGCAAGAAACAATATTTACCCACATTCATAAAAATTATTACTTACTTTATTAACGATGCATTGCACACCTTTGAATCATAATCAATTTAGTATGCTATTTTCCTTTCGTAGAATAAAACTATTGCAGAAGTTCGGTTTACTTTTTTCAGTATATAATTTTTGACGCATGTCACTCGGACAAATGATGACACCTTGCAGTAATTGCAATTTTCATGATACGACATTACCATGCGATTTTGCGACAGAATATGTACGGTATTATTTTAAAGATTATTGAGCCCAACTGCGGGCAATAAAAATGATTTCACTTATCGAACTACAATTTGTCTACCTCAAACTCTCTCCCAATTCAGTTTACATAGATTAGACATACTGCCTTTACGTGTGGAATACTCGTATATTGATAAACAATTAATTTTAACTGCGATTTCAATTGAGGCGCTCAGGATAATAACTGCAGATCCCAACCGACCTCGCATTTTCAGTTAAAAGTATGATGGTATACTCCTGCAATATTCCTATCATATGCCGAAATATATGGCAAAACCCTCCAAGTCCACCTTTTTTTTCGGGTTTTGTTCGGAATGAAAATAAACGTGGACGAAAAAAGAAAAAAGGCTTCTTTCTCAATACGAATTTCGGTTGGGATCTGCCGTTGTTATTCTGAGCGCCTGAATTGTCATCGAGGTCATCGAATTTAAGGGTGCATGTAAACATCGTAACCATCATGAACCTAATCGAAGCGTACCAGTTGAGACCGAGTTGTAAGATCCCGTAATTCAAGTTTGTAAATACGATTTTCCACACTCTAAGTTTATTACCAATTCACATATTGTGAGGGAATTTATTTATTCATTGATGTATTGGTGTTCCCGGGAGCGTCAACTGACGTGGTCATTAGTCCCGTATGCGTAGTGCATGCCATCTGGGAGATTATGGTGAATCCTTTCTGCTGAAAGGAGAGAGAGCCGGCGCCGACTTCCACAACGGTTTGAATTGAATTGAATTGAATTAATGCCTTATTTTACGTGGCGAGACTCAGGCCATTAGGCCTGCTCTGACCACGCAAATTTTCGCCACGCTCCTTTCACCAACTAGCAGAGAAAGGAGGTATTTCTTGTGCGAGAAACATGCGATTTGAATTTAGCTCAGAGGCGTCATTTAGGCTTGAGGATCTTTTACATGCAAGTAAATCTACTAACATGGGACAGCCGGCTTTACTTCCCCTCCGAAGGAAGGCGTACGAAGGATTTCTTCGCCCTTAAAAATCCATGGCTTCGATCGGGTTTGAACCCGCCAACTTGGGTACAACAGTCCGAAACGCTAACCGTTACACCATCGCCGCCGCCGGTTTGTGGGGTTTCCTTCTTCTGCAGATGTGAACTCTCAGCTGGGCTCCACCCTAGCTGTGGCAAACTCCCAGCTACCGATAGGTCTCTCAACATATGTGGAATGGTCGCGCAGGGTATGCGGTCCGTTTGATAGGGCACTGCTCCGGCAGTCACCCGATATTGGATGGAGACCCCGTGGAAAACTATTGATCAGATGAGAATTAGAATTCTCCTCCAACCCGCAGGAACTCCGGGTTCGATTCCCGGTCGGGGCAAAAATTAATTGCGCGCTTTCCTTGCAATGTGCCAGAATCTGATACTGTGTTTATGATACGAAAGCTCACTTCTCAGATTGAGGATACCAGAATTACTCCGTAGGGATGGCTATAGGTTAACCACACGTACCCCTTAACCCATGGCCGCAAGGCCGGGATGCTGCTGGTAGGCCTTAGCTCGTACAGAGCTGTAGTACGTACGTACATGTAGCTAAGAACATACGTACATGTAGCTAATGCGAGAAATGCAAGCACCGACAGGACTAGAATCTATCAGTGAGAATCTCTGCTGCAACACGTTTTTTCCTGAGCTACTGCAGTCGATGTTTTGGGAGAAGAAAATACATTGCATACATTGCATTGCATTGCGAAACATTAACAAAATAAGCCTTCTCTTATTACATTATCATTTCTCCAACAGAAACTACACCGATCTATTATTTTTTGTTGACAATTTGCTTACTAATCAAGTCAACGTATTCTAAAAAAATCCGTAACATGTTAGTACTAAATATCTTTGACTTCGTCATTTCTCGTGAAATTCTATGAACCCTTCATTAATAAGATAAATGAATTTATATTTTATTTTCAGACCGGAACGAATTAAAAAAATAAAGTTGGCAAGGCACTATTTTAAGAGCAATAATCCAAATTAATAAATTATGGATGCTACTTTATACAAGGTATTATTTGTATACTTTTGAACGTCCTACATTTTAAAGCAAAAACTAGTATTTCGAAGGTTTTTACATTTCCAAAACATTGATAAATTATTAAAATTTATTGAGCTTTTCTACGTTTGTGCTCGGACGCAGAATTCGCTGTGCTACGCGGCCTTTCCTTTAGCGGCCTTTAAGCTGTGCATGATGAATTCTGTGTTCTTAAATATCCACTTCTGGCTTGATCAATAACAAATATTCTCTCCATCAAAACATATTATTTATTATATTATTCATAAAAATATAGTTTAATTTTCAATTGTCTTCTTGCAACGTCAAACCCAACAAATGTTTTCCCCGTGAGTTATTTGTTTAACAATTTTCCATTGTTTTGTATTACCGTGTATAGTAGAAAAAATAAAATTTCGCAATAATCATGTAAACGTTTGTATTTCAGATTACGCAAATCGGACAAAACAGGACCAAGAAGTAGAACTTAAGAAAATATTGATACCTAAGATTTACAAACTATGTAGTATATACGAATGTCCATATACGAAATTGACCCAAAATAAAATTAAACACACGTTTAAGATTTCCTCTCTATGTTCACACAAAGAACATTATCTTCGCGCTTCAGTTCTTTGTTCACTTCTAAAAGGATATTAACTTCTTTCTCAAGCCATTTTTTATGGTTTGAACATTTCACTTCGGCAGTTCCTCCGGGGAAGTTGGCAACCGTGGATGGCCTGGGGCAGGTGCGAGGCGCATCTCTCCCACGCAGAGTGCGCACCCCCCTCACCCCCCAGCCCCACCCCCACCCGCCGAAGGAGCTTATTCAACATATCCCTTTCAGCGTCCCAGCGATCCTCTGGAAAGGTTTCATAATGTTCTCCTTTTACGGTTGATCTCTAACCCTCGCCCATCAAGTCTTTTGTGCTCAACGATACTCTTTATCCTAATCCTATTCACGCCGCCGAGCATGCGACGCGACCGACAGGGCGCCCAAGAAGTTTCGCCCCCACCCAACAGCACATCCCCGTCTTTCTCGTGCCAGACAAGTGGAATTCGGCCGCTGTTTCGAGGAGGATTCCAGCGGCCGGTTGCTCTGATCGGTAGATTTCCGGGGTTTCTGCGATCAGCACCAGGCGAATGCCGGAGCAGTACCTTAAGAAACGGGCCACGGACCGCGCGCGATCTTTCGTACCTCGTCTTTCGTTGCATACGTATATGCTCTACACTAATGCACACTGTTGGCGCTAGAATTTTCCAGAAGAGTATGCGTACAAAAAAAGGAAAGCGATTAAGAGCTCAAATAATATTTGAATACAATAAAAAAAATGTCTTATATCGATCTTGAAATTTCAACAAAACATAATGCAATAGACTATACGCTTTAAAAAAAGATATAACATATTCCTAAATCATACATTACAGAAGGGGGACCAGTTGAGTGCCGAGAGCTTGTCTCGGCTGGAGCGGTGTGGAGATACGTGGTGGGCAAACTTCGGGTAGGTCGGCGCTATATCTCAAGCTCTAGCGGGGAGCGGGGAAAGCTCTAGCGGGCTACGTCACTTCCCTAGATGCACTACACTTACACATACATGCACTATACTTACAGAACTAGTGGCCGAAGCAGGTGGTGCTTCCGCAAACATGAATCAATTAATCAACTAAATCAACAAATCAACAAATCAATTAAAAACTCCTGTTCCGCGTGCGAGATGCGCAGAATTACGCTCGCCCAAGGAATAAGCTATCAACTCTTACATACAAATATGCAAGCAGATTACCTCAACTCTGTACAGAATAATCAATATAATAGAGGTAATTTGCTTTGCGTGTTTGTAAATACTGGTTGAGGAATGTTCACTTGATATTGTCATGATAAGAAGAGAACGCTTTTGAAATATATTGCTTCTGAATATTAATTTACTTTCAGTGTAACGAAATTGTTCTGTCAAGCTACTACACAGTACACAAAAGTAATAAGAATGTACGCGACCAGTAAGAGGGAAATAAGCAACAAATGAATGAAGCAGAGAGACTAGGTCATTGAGGTGTACAATACTATCACCGTTATTTGTGCAATAAAGTATTAAAAAATTGATTTTCATCACTTATGACCATACATTTGCGCAGTGATCTAATTGGTTTAATTAAAATATTTTCATAACCAACTATTCTATTGCGTAACCAGCCTCAAGTTCTGGGAAGAACATCGTCACATTTCAAGCACAAATGATTTTCGACGGCGTAGTGATCCACACAAGTCCTCTCCAGACAAATTTTTCTTGAGCAACGAGGACTACCAGGTCTGAATAATTTATCTAGAACGTTCCCCGCGGCACGCCGAGAACATTCACAATTCAAACGTCTCGGAATCCCCTCGAGCTTTTCGTCCAAGATCTATTTAGGTCTGCCTCTATGACGCAAGTCTCTTCACATTTGGCACGCCACGCGCTTATTCAGGAGGCGTCGCTCCCGCGCAGAACTGCGCTCCGCACGTCCCCTCCGCTGCCGTCGCCACTCCACATTTCGCAGCGCGATTCGAATTCCTTCGGCCGAGAGAGCGGCTCTCCGAGACTGCCAAATTCATCTGCAGTGCAGCCCACTCCGTCCTCCCGAGCACACGCTCCCGGAATGCATCTTTTCCAAGAATGCTTCATGCAGAGCGCTCGCGTGCGAAATGTAGAAAAGCTTCGTAAGCCCGTGAGCTCGTAAACCTCACAAGCTGCGTAAGTCTCGCCTTAGTCCGTCACAAGGTTTCTGGACGGAAAGGGATTGAAACTTCATGACTATTTATAAATCATAAATCTTTAGACATGGGCCATTCGTATTATTTTCTCATTTCACTAATAAAATCATGTATTGAAACACAAATAGCCGTACATGGTGTGTACCCTATGAAAATGTTATTTTTCTGAATAGTGACTGATCCGTTATGTCAACGGCCCTGTTCCAAATGGCTACAACTCAAAATTCTAAGTTTCGAGATATTGAATTTTTATGTTTAATTTGACAGTGAAAATGTCAGTTTACATGACTTGAATTTGAAATGTATGACATAACAGTACAAGTTTAATAATAAATTTCAAATTCAAGTGATGAAACTGACATTTTTAGAATGGTATTAAATTTTAAAACGGAAATATTTCAAAACTTAGAATCTTGAGTTCACGCCCTTTGGGTTGTCAACATAATGGTTCAGTCACTATTCAGCAATCCCATTTTCAAGAAGTTTACACATCGTATTCGGCTATTTGTGTTTCAAAGCATGATTTTATTTGTGTAATTAGAAAATAATATGAATGGGCCGGAAGATTTACGATTTCGGATGATGAATGACCATGTAGATACAATCATTTTTCCTTCAGAAACTTAGTGACAGACAGAGTGCCATCTAAGATGGCTCTTCTTGGACATTCCTTGTGGCCAGATACCGCAATAAAACTACATCGACAAAATACGTTGCATAGTGCAATGAATGAGAAACTAAAACAGGAAAAAAAACAGACAACTAACGACGTGATGTCGGGAGATAAGTAATGGAATGGAATGATAAATTAGCTTCGTCAATTCAGAATTGTGAAACTAACGTCACTTTCATTTTTTTAATCTTCGGTAAAAATGCCACTTAAGTAAGATAAGTATTGTGATTTCCAATAACCCATAAATGTAAGAACGAATTATAAAAAAAAAGGTTGAATACTAGCAAATAAATGTGTACAAAGGTCGTGCACTTTGAAAACGGCAATAATTTAGACCTTGTCTGCGAAGTGAGTAACAAAATAAGAGTGTGGCATATCACTTGAAACGTGTGCGTAAATTTTCTTTGTGCGGGACTCGCGAGGCGTCAGAAGCCGTTGCTACCGTCGCGTCCAACGCAGTAACGGGACTGACGGAAGTCGTCAGCGTGCTGTACGGGCCCCGCAAGGACGAGCGAGGCATGTCAAGGCTGCACGTGGGCACTTGCTTTCTCTGCAGTTGTTAAAAATTTACTTTATGGGCCACGCGCGCCGTCGTAACCCGCGGGCGCGTGGAACGCCTGACACCGACTTACGTGGCCGCGACAAATGAATGTTGTTGTTTTATCTTTGCAAGGAAAAGTCACTTGATTTGAGGCTGTTTGCAAATAATGTATACGAGACAGAGTTAATGAATTCAAATACACATTTACCAAGCGGAATATTTTTAAAAAAAAATCCTTGATGAGGTTACTTGAAACATTCTTTTCTTTGAGGTCAGTTACCTTCAACAGTAATTTTAAGAACGAATGTTTTGTGAGAGGGGAGATATCTAAATATATGTGCTTTATGTAATTATGCCATTGCCGTTTATTTTTAATGATTTTAAATTTCAGTGATTTTATAACATGTCATTCCCACGAAACTAATTAAAGTAGGTGCTGAATAATTAAAGGTGGGACGCAATGGCGACTTACGTTCTTCACACAAACCTCGGGAGGTAATGCCATAATAGATTTAAAATCAGGAGAAACAAAGTCCTTCAGAAATGGAATCAAGACGCAAGTAATCTTGATCCGACTATATTACGAGATGCATCCTGAAAGTGCACTTCCCTAGGTCGTCACCAAAAAGGAAACACAATTTCACGGGAAAACTTTATAGTAGGAAATTCGGCACATGGGCTATTTTTCATCATAATCACCACCAGAATTGAGAATTTCGTTTTTAACGTGCGATCAAAATTTGTATCCCTTGTCATGGATGACGGCCACATGGGATAAGTACTAGTGTTTCCCAGCCACTGCAACTCTCAATCACTGAGATACGCGTAGTACTGTCTGGTCAAGGAATTTTTTCGGGTACGAGAAAACATGAATATCACTGAGGGCGATTGATGCAAAATATCTATTGTGATACAAGTCGTCTGTGGCCAACTGTATGACAGTGTTGGGTGTGCTGTATCTAGTACAAAAAAGTTTTCACATGAAATTATTTTTTTCTTCTTTTTGTTGATGTACTAGGGAACTAGCTTTTTGGATGCGCCTCGTAAAATTCATTGACTGATTAGTGATACCGGCCGTGCCAACTGCTGCTACCAATTGTCCCATAAGTGTAGTGTATGTTGTACTCGAGCTGTGGCGGTGATCTTCCCCCATCCGTGGCGAGATCCGACGCCGATCTACACACGACAAGCAGTTTTCTTTTCTCACGAAACCAAGTATCCCCCACCAGCAGGGCCCCGCCCCCGCCGGGAGAAGCTCTAAGCTCCAGACATATGTGATAGTGCACGTAAATGTAAGCGTCTGTAAGTAAGAAGTGAGGATAGGACAAGGAAGAGGAAGGAAAGACCGCGCGCTGTCCGCGTCCCGTTTGTTAGAGAACTACTCTGACATTCACCTGGTGTTGATCGGAGAAACCACGTTAAACTTCCGATTGAAGCAGCCGGCCGCTAGAATTCACCTCCAACCAGCACCTGAATTAAACCTATCTGTCTAGCTAGTCTCGAAAATCCTGCCGCATTCGGGATTCGAACCCTAGGACCCATCGTAATATTTTCCCGGAAATTTGCATTACTAAAGGTCGTAGAATAACACAATAATGGACACACAACTTATCAAGTCTGAAGTTCATTGTTTCTTTACAACACGATTATTTTGGCAACATTCTTCCATCAACTATACTATCCATCCTCCCGCCGTGAGAGTGAAACCTCGCTCTGGACAACGGCGCTCTTTGGAGAGAGAAAAGACGGTGGCGCGGCACTCGAGATATAAACAATCCGTGGCGGACGGGGCGCCGAGAGCGCCGTATGGACGCGGCAGGGTCGCGACGCGCCCTGCTATTTACGAGCGGCCGCGAAGGCCCGCGTTCGTGTCCCGGCGCGCGGACAAGCGTCGTGAGTGCGATAAATCGCCGGTCGCCGGTGACCGACCGTCCGCCCCCCCCGCCGCCGCCGCCGCCTCCGCCGCGCCGCGCTGGCGTCGCCGGGGGCGCAGATATTTCAATCGAGCGCCCTGCGACGGCGTCAGTCATGCGCGACTCACAAATTCACAGAGAACTTCGAGTACATCACCGCCATCCATCCGAGATGGCTCAGGGAATCAATGGATGGAACTGCAGGAGCTCTGTCCGGGAGGTCCTAGCGTTTTGAGTCCTGACGGTGGCAGGATATTCGACACTAGGTACATAGCTAAGTCGAATTCAGCCACCGTCTGGAGAAGAATTCCAGCGGCCGGCTGCTCTGATCGGGAGTTTTCCCTGGTTTTCCGATGCGAATGCCGGAGCGGTACTCTAATAAACGGACCATAAACCGCACGCGATCTTTCCTTCCTATTCCTTGTCCTATCCTCATCTCTTACTTTCGCACATTTACACTTACATGCACTACACTTGTCAGAAGACCAGTCGAAAGCGTAAAATGTGTCCCGGGCTGATGCAGTGCCCCGCTGGTGGGAGATACCTGGTTGGGGAAAATCCCCCCAAGCCGCCGACGTAGGTCGGCGCCGGACCTCGCCATCCAGCGGAGGAAAGATCACTGTCACCTCCCACGATAAAACATTCACTAAATTTACGGGACTAATGACCTTAGCAGTTGACGTGCTCGGAATTATTAATCAATCAGACAATCAAATAGAAGCAATAACACCTTTCATTAGAATAAAATATCTTATTTTCTTCAATAAATTGCGAAATGCTCCTGGAAAATTTTCATTTTAAGTTCAAATTATAATGTAAATAATCGAATTCGTTTCCAGTTCCCCAAGGATATTACTATAAGTAAAAATTGTTATTCAACAGGCTGAAAAATTCATGTATAAATTGAACAAAAAGAAAATCAAATTTAAAAAATCACGGGCGACTAATGGGTGCTCAAACTCGCCAACCAAAGAAATCCTCCACCCTACGGTCGATGTTTTGGGCGAAACCTTTGGGAAGGCTGGTGAGATGTTGTTGACATTATCCAAGGTTGAAGGAATAGAAGGCCATCTTTGTGAGCTTGGCATTATCAAGAGAGGCGGCTTTGCCGTAATTATCAGTCTCGCTATATGTGGTCAACGTCGGGTGACAATTGGTTACTCATAATCGAGCAATTGAGAACTTCTCAGATAAGAACCTAGTTTGAAATTACTATTGTTGAAAGTCTGTAGTTAAGCAATTGCTCATTCGCTGTGAAAATGCACATAGGATTAGTAGGTATCAGCAAAATGTGCTCATTCTCATTCCTACGGAGAAAACATTTACACAAAATTATGACCTAACATTGAAATGACCAATAAAAAAGATTTCTAAATGGCCAAACAATCTTTTTTTTTTTAAACCAAGTTTGTCTTTGTAAATTAGTATTGCATGTTCAAATTATCCGATCAATTATTGTTTGTATGTAGTATTATTGGGAATTGCTGAAATCCATGTTCATTAACCAAAAACAGATAACTGATAAACGTACATCGCCTTAACTAGAGCTACCATAATTTTTATTTATTTCCATGACTGCGCACCAGATTAAACCGTGGATGCAGAACTAACCTTCCATCCGTAGACCAGCTCCGAGTAGAAAATAAATTTAACTACTAGGAGAAAGTAATATTCTTTCCCTGTTCATCCAAAACGTTACAAAGTAAAGTGTGTTGTTAAATCCATTGCTTGCTTGCTTGCTTGATTGATTGATTGATGTTCCCGGACACATCAAATACTATGTAAATTAGCATTACATGTTCAAATTATCCGATCAATTATTGTTTGTATGTAGTATTATTGGGAATTGCTAAACTCCACATTATCATGTGTCATTATTCCCGTTAGTACACAGAATGTTCTATCTCTGAAAGGATGTTCCCCCACCAGGTGGTGGGTTCCGGTTCCGACTCACACGTCTGCTTGCGAGGTATTCCCTCTCCAGGTATCGTCCCCAGCGAGACACCGCTCATTGTGGGTCAAACTGTCATTTTCCGACACGTCTCCCCACGTGTGAGGTAGCGTATAAATGTAATTGTGTGTGTATGTGTGTTTGTGAATGTGTGTTTGTGAATGTGTGTTTGTGAATGTGTGTTTGTGAATGTGTGTTTGTGAATGTGTGTTTGTGAATGTGTGTTTGTGAATGTGTGTTTGTGAATGTGTGTTTGTGAATGTGTGTTTGTGAATGTGTGTTTGTGAATGTGTGTTTGTGAATGTGTGTTTGTGAATGTGTGTTTGTGAATGTGTGTTTGTGTATGTGTGCGTGTGTGCGTGCGTGTGTGCGTGCGTGTGTGCGTGCGTGTGCGTGTGTGCGTGCGTGCGTGTGTGTGTGTGTGTGTGTGTGTGCGTGTGTGCAAGGGGGTAAGGATTGAACAAAGAAGAAAAAGAAAAAATAAGAAAAAGGAAAGGAAGAGTTCGCCATCCAGCAGGGGAAGGTCATGGCCACTTCCAGCAATAAAAACATGCACCACACTTACGGGATTAATGACATTATCAGTTGACGCGCCCGGAATCACCAATCAATCAAACAATCGACAAGCAACACTTCCACTTCTAGTGCTTCTAACGCTGCCCTCTTAGGGAAAATAGGCACCAACAACATTAGCAGTTGACGCGCTTGGAATCACCAATCAATCAACCAATCAATCAATCAATCAATCGACAGCAACCCTTCTGGTGCTTCTAACGCTGCCCTCTTAGGGTAATCGCGGTTGCTCACTACGTCTTCCATCGCCTCCAGTGCATATCTCCCATATTACTCTCGTACCCACAGTTCCGACACCTCCACGAATTATTTTCCTGCAATTGTCGTCTCTTTCACCTTTCAAAGTTTCACCTTTCTGCAGATATCACTTATTCAGACTTTCTCAAGAAGGTCGGCTGCTCGTGCAGCAATTGCCCTCGCCCTCGTCAAACATGAATCTCGACAAGCAAATTACATCTGCCAGTAGAGTAATACGAAGGACGTCGCTTGCAGAAAAGTGAACTTTGTGATCTGCTTTAAGAAATGTTATTACAAGTATGTATTCCAATAATTTATCTTCAGTGACGTTTAGAGAATAAGCATTTTACAGAGAAAAATAGTGCAACTCCCACAAGAGAAATTATTGCGGCAGAAATTGGCAATTTTTCGACAGATAAACGTCTTGTGGGGCTGTGATAAAGAAAAACTGGATATTGTTTGTTTCTACACGAAGTAAAATACTTCCTTCAATTTATATTGTAATGTGTCCTATATTTAGTATTTTAGACGGCCGTGTATTATGTAAAAGGAACAATGTATCATTGATTCATAAAAAAACTTTTCCTATTCCCTACGTTTCGGAAATCTTCCATTACCTATCGTCAGGTGTCTGTATAAAAACTATATTCATTAACATTTAGTTTACCTGTTCAAATTTAAAACATCATATTCAATCCAATTTTTAAAATGTCTATATATAGTACTAAAAACTAAAATATTACAAATTGTCGTTAAAACGTTAATAACGTATTACTTGACACATTATCTTGCACAAAAACTACAAATATATTTTTCCACTTTTGTACAAATTATAAATGTAAAGCTCACCTTGTTCTATTATTCTGTAAGTATATTGATGTTCAGCAATTTATATTGTACACTACTCCACATTACGTATTGTCGAAGCCTGACTTCACTCGCAGCTGACTAGAACATTTTGTTGGCAGCTGTTGTGTCTTCAAGTTACGTTGTAGAGTGAGGTCATGTCGGTTTGTTCACTTGGGAAGGGGGAGGTCGATTCACGGAGTTTCTATCATCGAATACTCCATTTAGAATGTTTATTTCGGTCAAAGAATTTATATTTTTTTTCTTCTTCGGTCCAAAGCATAAATCACTTTGCCGTATATCGACATCATCTGGTTGCTCACAATCATAGAATTCATTGACTTTCTTAACTTAATATTGACTGTTTCTGAAATTAATCTGGTTATCTCTTTTTGTCCCCTTTAGATAATTTTTCTTTTCACAAAATTTATCCTGTTGTTTCTCTGTTCTGTTTTGTGATGAAATTTTGTTTTTCTGGTAATTCTTTAATATTACTTACATGCTCATTAATATTTGTGTATTTTTCTTTTCGTTTCATCTACATATTTCATACCGCAGTCAGGGCATTGAATTTCGTATACTACGTTTTCGTTGACTTTAACGAGCGCCATGCCTAGCCTCCTCGTAGATACAGGGAGGAAGGGCGTTCGTGCGTGCGTGCGAGCAGGAGGAGCGGCGCCGAAGCCTTGCGTGAGATCCCCTTCCAATGGGACCGTCCTAGGTGGCTAAGGGCATCAGCAGCCTCTGATCAGGGTGTCCTAGGGCTCGAGTCCCGGTGGGGGCAGGCTTTTCGCCACTAGCTACACAGCTAGGTCGAATTCAGCCGCTGCCTGGAATAGACTTCTAGAAGCTGGCTGTTCTGATCGGTAGTTTTCCATTGTTTCTCCGATCAACACCAGGCAAATGCCGGAGTAGTTCCCTAACAAACGGGCCACGGACCACGCACGATCTTTCCTTCTTCTTCCTTGTCCTATCCTCACCCATACTTACACATAATTACTACTTGTACTACACTGCCAAGCATGACGGGAGATCAATTGGGGGCTTAGAAACTGTCCCGGCTGGGGCAGTGCCTCGGTGGTGGGAGATTCCTGGTTGGGGAAAACCCCGCGAGACGTCATGTACGTTGGCGCCGAATCTCTCCATCACGTGGGCGAAGATCACCGCCATCTCGCGCAATAAAAACATGCACTACACTTTCAGGACTAATGACCTTAGCAGTTGACGCGCATTGAATCACTAAGTAAGCAAGTAAGCAACCCTCCGATGGAGCAACCCAACCTACCTTCCATCCAATAGCAAAATCTTATAGGCAATAATCCTCTATTTTCGAAATAGGAGTAACTAGAATTCTATCCGTAACTCTTCCAAAATACCACGCGAATATTGTACGTTTCTTCTATTATCTAATATGTTGGAAACGGTAAAATTATAAAAATGCTTTAAGAATGGCAATAGATGCAAACACGACTCTAGTCTACATAATCAATTTTTAACGACAGTTTTACAATCGACAGATCGATATTGATCTTTGAGAAGTGTAATGGGACCTGATGATATATTATGCACGCATCCATTCACGTAAACGTAAGGTATTTTTCTCGGGTGCACGGAAAATTAATTTTTGAAGCTAATTGTTTTGTTATACGTCAAAATGTATATGAATGCAGCACCACTTAAAAACTTTGCGGTATTATTATACGTGAATTATTAAAAGCACATTATAATTTAATCCTATGTGTTTATATACTTGCTGTCCTACGCTCTTATAATTCATATTTTTTCTGCCTTTAACTACTCAGGTAAGTTTATTATTGCAAAAATCAATCGATATGCTTTATTGATCACGGTAAAAGCTGTCATACGCCTTCTCTGCGCTTAATTTCTCAACATCTATTCCAGACATTTTTATTAGATTAATTTTCTGGAGCACCTGTTCAATGCGGAGGCGATTCATCCGTCATTCTATGAAATAAAGGGTGGACTAAACTCAAGGTAGTTGCCGGTTCTCTTCAGAGAGAGTATCCCACACTTTATTTCTTGAGACGCCTTTTATTAAAGGCATAAAACGAGGACTCTGCTGCCCTGATGGCGCTGGTGACGACGTCGCCACACAGTGTCAGAAAATGCTTCTCTGGATGTTACTAGTTGTGAATCAGTCAAGTGCTGAATCTTGTGGTTCCCTAGTAGAGTAGTAATAAATATTCATTTTGTAATTGCACAGAAAGCTGGACACAAAAAGCAATATCAGAATCTCGTTTGCAAAACGTTAAGTTTATTTTGGTGGTTTTAAAAAAAGTCTTTTCTAGAGTTCAATTAATTTAAATAACCGAGTGTAGTTTAAATCACAATAGCGTAATTAAAACCTTAAAAATAGAAACTGACCAATATTTTTCATATATTTCCCGGATAATTTCAACGTACAATTATATTTTACAATTAAATTATTGAAATATTATTATTAATACCATTTCAACCAAAACAGTTTTTTTCTTTGAATAGACTTTCATGGGAATTATTTTATAAATTTTAGAATACGTTCCAAGCGGCAGTGGTTTCTGAGCTTCGGTGCGCCCTCTAGATTCTCCCCTTCGGTCACTGTGCTGCAGAGAGAAGGCCGGCTGAGCAGGTGAAACGATCGAATCGGCCGTTTAATTGTACGTTGCGAACGAGTGTTCACGCACGATGGAAGTAGGAGCGCGCTCATTAAGAATGCAAATTAGAAAGACAGTACTTCATTACGGTAAACGCTGTCGACAGCAACACTCGCGTGATTTATGGCGAGACGCACGTTCGAGCACGGCCCTCAGAGATTACACTCCCACTGCTGTTTCTTCGCCTCTGAACGAATGTGAGAATTTATTCAAATACAGTTGACTAAAGGAACAACCAACAATCATTGTCTGACCGCACTCAGTATTAAAGAGAAGTATCCATTTTAAATAAAGACAATCGTTTTTTCTTTAAGTAGAAATTATTCCTCATCCAGCACGCAATTCAATTGGTTTTTGCTGTTCTGAGGTTTCACTCAAAACATGTATTTCTTGAATAATTCTGTTATTACTTATTTTAAATTTTGAGTATTATCATACTAATTCTTATTTTTTTATTGAAATATGGTAAATATTCTGGTGTATCGAACTAATATATTCTGAATTTTCTGCCCCCTTTTTCATTTAAAATCTAAATAATTATTGTGTATTATTTTTCACATTTATAAATATTGATTTGTAAATAGAACACTTGTATCTTTAATCATGTAATGTTTTCAGAGAATGATTTGCGCTCATTTTATTATTTTACAAACTATCTGCTTCTGAATACTCGATGACTGTGAATGTGAAAACTTACTTTCATATTGTATATCATCATATCGTACTTCAACATTGTATATCCATACTCAATCTTATTTTATCAAATGTCATGCAAAAAAATGATTCATATTTAAGGAAAAATTGATTCTATTTAACTATTAAAGATACATATTAACTTTAAAATAAACCTTCATTATTTGGCAAAGAAAAGTGAAAAGAAAATAAATTAAGATGGACAAAGGCAAATCAACAATTTTAGGAATCAGGAGTTCTGTTAATTAAGTAGCAAAACATTCATAATTTTGTTCACATTTGTTGAATTTGGACGAAAGTGAACTAAGTTTTTTGAGAAAGTAAGTTGTGTATCTTAATTATTAAAGCAAGATAATTATAATATAAATTCTGTGGTTATTCATTATGATATAAATTTTTACTTTTTGTTCTGAATAATTTGTGAATGGACATAAATTGTGGGCAAAAATTAAGCGACAGTCTAATGTGGTTAAATACCGATAAAATAGCTTTTCCCTTAAATCTAAATTACCCTTCGTCTTTCATTTAATATGATTCGTTGTGTTCAGAGCAGAAAGGACTTGATTAATAGAGATATACATTTTAGATACATTTGATACATTAAATGAGATGATATCTTTTGAGTATTAATGAATTTTTGAAATGTAAGTTAATACAACCGATGTCAACCTATTAAGATATGATAAAAATATGTAAATGACTTCAAGAAAATTAAGAGGCAATAAAATGGTTTAAGTACGAATATATAAATGTAACTAGTTTTCAAATTTTTAATGAATATTTTAAAGCCTCACATATGACCGATCAATTTCGTACAACCTAAATAGTAAAGTTATTGAAACTCATAATATTTAAATAATTCTATAAATAATAATACTAATTCATACAGGTACACCTCAAATAATTATAACATAAAAACAAAGTTGCCGCAATATGTTGAATAGGCTAAAATTCAGTGTTGATTGATAGCTTACAACGTAAAATTTATTTTCCAAAGATTTATGAAAAGTAACAATTTCCTTTTGTCGTGTAGGCATATTAATAATGAATCGTTGGTTATTTTGCAAACAAAACAGAATATGAAGCACAACTTATAAATATCATTTCCAGGATATTACTTATTTAATCCCAATTATAAAATTACATATTCCGTAACCAACAGGCGACAGCTCAATTACCGATTACTCTTCGCCTGTCGCCAACGCCGCAAGTGCCAACGTCACGGCGAGTCTAGCAGCGGCGAGTGCCTGACGTTCGTACACCCCCGCGGTGATGTTCCTCGGACTTGACGAAATCCTAAACAAATGCGTACATTTCCATTCGCGCGACAGATAGCGCTGAGCGGCGGCGCCTCATTTGTAAGACGCGCGGCTCGGGGCTCGTTCTCGATCTCGGGGCCGGACAGGGAGCGCTGGTACACGGCCGGCGGCGGCGGCGGGGGCGGCGGCGGCGGGGGCGGCGGCGGCGGGGGCGGCGGCGGCGGGGGCGGGGGCGGGGGCGGCGGCGGGGGCGGCGGCGGCGGCGGCGGCGGGGGCGGGGGCGGCGGCGGGGGCGGGGGCGGGGGCGGGGGCGGCGGCGGGGGCGGCGGCGGGGGCGGCGGCGGCGGCGCGTCGTCGCCAGCCGCGAGAGGGCGCCGCGGCTTAGCAATGGAAATGGCGCGACCGCCCCCCCCTCCACTACGACGCGCAGACGCAGCAGGAGGCGGACGGGAAGACGACCGCGCGGAGACGGCCGTGCATAGTCGATGTCCAGAAGATGATGAGTTTTGTCGAATATTCATTTACAGAGGGAGTACGTACAGATGAAAATAAAACAAAAACAATTAGAAAAACAAGTTTCTAATGTCGTTTTGCTGTGAAACGATTCAATTCTCTACAGAAGATTTGTGACGATCTCTCTTCATGTATAATGTCTAGAAGGTCGTGCTTAACCCTAAGATGCATGGACTCGAGAAATTCGTGAATGCATGTGCAGGGCCTCTGAAGCCCGGCGCTGTACGCTCGCGAAACATGCACATAAATTTGTTTTTTATCCTTAATTACTTCATTTCTTAATGACATCAATAAAGGTCAACGTTTAATTTTAAACGAATGATTATTTATTTAAATAAATTATAAAATAGTTTATTTAAATAGGATCCTAAAAGCCGTGCATATACATTAATAATAAATTTATTCAAACAGCCATTGGATATAACCCGGTGGCAGCTAATTACATAAATGTGATAATATATCTAACATGCAAATTATACAGTATATAATAATAATAATAATAATAATAATAATAATAATAATAATAATAATAAAACTGATTCATATAGCATTAAATTACCTTAAGAAAAAATAACTTCTAAAATCTAACATGCCGTAATAGAATAAAAATTTGAGGACCTGTCTATATAACGTGGGAGATTTTTCCATTGCCATGGACTAAAATGAAAGTAGAAAGATAGAAGAAACATTACTGGAGTGCAAACTCTCAGAAATACAGTTTTGCAGAGTAAAGAGCGAAATAAAAAAAACGTTAGGATCTCGGAGACTTTGCTTCTGAATCCCAGGATTAACATAAGCCGACGCGTTGAGGTTAATTTTGTATGTCTTGGACGAACATTAATTTACATTTTTCCGACACAAACCGACAAAAACGAACAAAATTGCAAATTTGTGGATTGACGGAATTGGAGTGCAAATTAGGACAGCCCTGTATTCCACACGGCCCTGCGATCGAGCCCGGTTTTTGGCTGTGAGGACCGCTGTTAGTCAGCCAGTCAGCCGTCAGGATTGCAGTGCACACGCTGCACACAAATAACGCTAATGACTTCTGACTCTACAACAGCGCTTCGAGTCTTAAAAATGCACGTAAAAGTTGCGGCGAAATCGAAAATTTACCAAAAACACTTTTTTCGGAAATCTATGCTACTGAGGTCAAAACGGTAAACGAATTATTGGGAATATTATGAATAAAACTCACGGGTGGTTTTCACATGAAATGAATCACCTTTGTACAAAATATTACTATGGAAAAGGAAAAAAAATCTGGGAGAACTGTAGCACCTGCAAAGCTGCGAAATGTCTCAATAAATTTGCTATCAACTCAACATATCGGAGAAAATAATAAATGTTTACTTTTATTGTTGAAAATATCTAACACGAACATGCAGGCTATATCATCGTCACTTTCTTCAGCGGTTTGCTGCCGTGTGATAACGTAGTGTATTTTTTATTGTTTATTCAGTACATAAATACCCCTTGTCAGAGCTCCCTGCAGTTTAATATATTCCATACATGTGATGAGTTAGTGAAAACAATTAGTTTTCAAATATTTACATGCACAATATGATATCTCCGCCTTGGGAGTACAGGACCTTGTCGTTGGTGGCGGAGCTTGAGTACCCCCATGACCCCGAGAGCTATGCCGGCGGTAGCGTAGCTACTGGTAGGGCCTCCCTTGCCGGACAGGTCAAGGGATAGGGGTGAGACGAAAAAGTACTCCAGAAGAGGACCTCAACGCCAAGAAGAGGATTTCGAGAAGAAATTGCTAGAAGAACCATGCATGAACATCGTTAGCGTGGAAAAGATAGTGAAGACGTCCTGGGTAGATGCAACTCAAAAGCCGTGAAAGGCAATGCATCTAGGGCGAGCAACCCGAAAAACTGCCCTGCAAGTTTGGAGGCAGTGAGATGGCATAACCATCACCAAACTAACCTGCATATGGGCTAGAAACCCTATCAGGCGAAAAATCAACTTCTCACAGACCGCAGCAATTACAACCGGACGCCCCATATACGACAAAGCAACGGAAAGGACATGATTACGGCTTAGCGGAACATTTACAAATAATGACTTGGAATGTTAGATCGTTGAAAGGAAAAGAGCAACGCCTAATTAATATAATGAAAGAAAAAGAAGTGGATATAGCCATGTTAACAGAAACAAAAAAGAAAGCTAAAGGCTCAATGGATTTAGATGATTATGCCCTTATATACAGTGATGTTGATATCAATGAAAGAGCAGCATCAGGAGTTGCAATCCTAGTAAGCAGAAGATGGAAAAACCGAATTCACTCTTACTGTTGGATATCAGACAGAATTATCACACTGCGGACTAAAGTAGATAGAGGGTATATATGCTTCATCTGTGTATACGCACCAGAAGAGGGGAAAACCTTGGCTACAGAGGAATTTTACAACTGCCTACAAAAAACTCTCGACGAAATAAATAAAAATGATTATATTGTCATATGTGGAGACCTCAATGCCAGAATTGGAAATGCATCTATGGATAAGATAATTGGCCCCAATAACGAAGATACTCTGAATAAAAATGGACGCAAACTAAGAGATTTTGCATGTTTTAACAATATGAAAATAATGAACACTTTCTATAAGCATAAACGTATTCACAAGATGACATGGGCAGCACGTGGTCAAATTAGTACTATTGACTACATCATGGCAAACGATAAAATAAGCAAACTCTTTACAGATGTAAGAGCTTATAGAAGCTACGATATAGATAGTGATCACTTCGCACTTCTTGGAAAGCTAAAATTATTGAAGAGATGGGTTAAAATCAAAAACAGCCAAACCTGTCCTACCCAAAAAACCTGGAAAGTATATCTACTAAATAAAGAATCTGTCAAACTGATGTACCAACAACGTCTGAACCAACATAATAAAACAATTGAAATTAGTAATGATGTGGAAGAAGAGTGGAGGAATTTGAAAACTATAATTGAAGTAACAGCATATGAAACACTAGGCTCTACTTCAAAGAGAACGAAGAAGAAAGGGCTTAAAATATGGAATGAAGAAATCGAAGAAGCTGTTAACGAGAAAAAGAAACTATATCTGAGATATCTATCTAACAAATCCTCACAAAATAAGAAGGAATACACCACAATTTCCAACCACGTCAGGTACCTAACAAGAAAAGCCCAACAGGATTCATGGGATAAATATATAGCTGATATCGAAAATGACATACATGGACGGCAGAAAACAGCATATAAAATTATGAGACATCTTAACAGACAAGAGAAGGACATAGCAGATATACAAATAATTAAGCCAGATGAATGGCTTTCTTACTACAGGAACTTATGGACAAATAAGAATGCGAGGGATAATAATAAGAAGGAAGACAAAAATGAAAACCTCATTGAAGACAGCGTAGATCAGATAGAAAGGGAAGAACTGGAAGAGGCACTAAGTAAAATGAGAAATAGAAAAGCTAGTGGCAGTGATGGCATAAAGGCAGAAATGCTTAAATGTGCAACTGAAGAAAAAGGCTTCTCCACTTCTTCAACCTATGCTGGAATAGAAGAAAAATACCAACCGAATGGAAACTCGCCGTAGTGCTACCTATTTTCAAAAAGGGAGACCGATCAATATGTGACAACTACAGAGGTATAAGTCTTCTAAACGTTGCTTATAAGATATATTCAAAAATTGTGACCACTAGACTAAGAAAAATTGCAGAAACAGTGTTGATGGAAGAACAAAGTGGCTTTCGTCAAGGAAGGTCCTGCACAGACAATATCTTCATCTTAAAACAAATTTTAGAGAAACACAGAGAATATAACAAGGAAACCCACATCTTGTTTGTAGATTACAAGAAAGCTTTTGACACTGTAGCCAGGCATACCCTCTTTGAAATACTAAGAAAGAAAGGAATCCCCGAACATCTTATCCTTGTAATTGAAAATATGTATAATAAATCTGAAATATGTATTACTTGGAAACCAGACCGAAAAGCGGAAGTGGACCAAGGCCTACGACAAGGATGTAGTCTTTCACCGCTACTGTTTAATATCTACATAGACGAAGCTCTTCGTGAGTGGAAGAGCAGATTAAAATTTTATAGCCTAGACCTAACTACATCAAAATTATGGACAATACTTTTTGCAGATGACCAAGCAATAATAGCAGAAGGAGAAGATATATTACAAAAAGCAACATATGAACTGCAGCGGATAATGGCAGAATATAATCTTGAAATATCAGACACCAAAACGAAAGTGATGGCATTCCAAGGTCGATACCCGATACGCTCAAAAATTGTAGTAAATAATAAAACAGTAGAGCAAATACAACACTTCACATTCTTGGGAGCAGACATATCATTCTATGGCGAAATCGACATAAATAAGAAAATAGAAAGATTCAAACAAATGAATGGAACTATAAGAAGAACACTGAGTTCAAAAGTGAGAAGAGACACTCTCATTAAATTTTACAAAGCTATGTCAATACCAACCTGCTTATACGGGAGTGAAGTGTGGACAATGACAAATAAGGATATATCAAGACTGCAGGCAGCGGAAATGAGATTCCTTAGAGCGGTAGCGGGATATAGCCTTTTGGACAGACAAAGAAACATACAAATCCGAAACGAGCTAAATGTAGAAAGTCTTGTAGAGAAAGTCACCAACTACATACTCTCATGGCAAGATCACATGTTGCGAATGAACAACGACAGAATTCCTAAACAAGTGGCAAATTATCAGCCGAAAGGAAAAAGGAATATAGGACGTCCAAGAATGCGCTGGAGGGACCAAAACTAAGCGGCGTAACAGGCATTATGCCTAAATACTTGAAGATAAGAAGAAGAAGAAGACAATATGATATTTTTCTCGATGAATTATCAAAGATACCAGCTGTAGCAGTTGGAAATGTAATTTGCTGTAAAGACTCAGAATTAAGTAATGTTCCTGATAAATGAAAATATATTTTTCAATGAAACAATATTTTTGTCACTTTCTTCATGTTTCTGCAAGCAGGATACACCTGTGACATGCATTTAATTTCTATACAAACACTAGAAATTCAAGCTTGCAGTCAAATATACTAGGGAAACCTGGAAACATTCATTAATATGAAAGAAAAACCAGGCAGCTATCGAGAAGCAAAATAAATATGAAAGTAAATGAAGGGTGTAAATGTAATAAATAAATGTATATGAATGCAAATTAATTAATTAATATATATAATTAATGCAAATACGAGACATTGAAATTATTATTACCTAAGAAAATATCATGAGTGAAAAGTCACGAGAACTGCGTTGAAAATTACCAATAGGCCTAAATCATAGGCTCAGGCGTTAATGAATAGCATCTCATGAAGGAAAAGTGAATATCTCTACGCCATCTCGCATTACAATGTGCCAGCATCTCCATGACAAATACAATTTTGTTTCTACCAGATTATAATAATGAACAAGAAACTACGAATTTTGATACCTCTATTAAAAAATAAGTTTTAGGCCTGTATAAAATTTTCAAGAAAAATAATATAAAAATTTTCTAAAAAATAAAATGAATTAAATTATGTTGATAACGCATTGCTTTGATGATAATAATACATATTGAATAATTCCTTCTCGCTGCTATCGATTTACAACATACGCGAACAACTTCTCGAACCAGTATCTCCCATTGGCTTTGCCCCAGCCGGGATAAGCTCCAAGTTACCGATTGGTCTCTGGATATGAGCGATAATGTGGGGCATGTAAGTGGGTGTGTAAATAAGGGGAGTCGACAAGATAAGGAATGGGAAGGAAAGATCGCGCGCGGTTCGTGGCCCGTTTGTTAGGGTACTACTCCGCGTTGACTGGAGAAACTGGGGAAAACTACCGATCCCAGCAGCTGAGCGCCTGCATTCTTCTCTAGACAGCGGCTGAATTTGACCTAGTTATGTAGCTAGTGTGAAAAATCCTGCCACCGTCCGGACTTGAATCCTAGGACGTCCCGGACTGCAATGACGGTCTAAACGGTCTAAACTGGGTCATCTTACAGTTTTAACCATGCACCAAAATCACTCGCTTCCATTCTTTAATTTGCACCACAGTAAGTAAAGTACTGCCCACCTTCAGTACGTCAAACCAGTTATTTGCCACTCGCTTCCATTCTTTAATTTGCACCACAGTCAGTAAAGTACTGCCCACCTTCTGTCAATTCAGTTATTTGTCATGCACCACAATCACTCGCTTCCATTCGTTAATTTGCACCACAGTCAGTAAAGTACTGCCCACTTTCAGTACGTCAATCCAGTTATTTGCCATTCACCACAATCACTCGCTTCCATTCTTTAATTTGCACCACAGTCAGTAAAGTACTGCCCACTTTCAGTACGTCAAACCAGTCATTTGCCACTCGCTTCCATTCTTTAATTTGCACCACAGTCAGTAAAGTACTGCCCACCTTCTGTCAATCCAGTTATTTGCCATGCACCACAATCACTCGCTTCCATTCTTTAATTTGCACCACAGTCAGTAAAGTACTGCCCACCTTCTGTCAATCCAGTTATTTGCCATGCACCACAATCACTCGCTTCCATTCTTTAATTTGCACCACAGTCAGTAAAGTACTGCCCACCTTCTGTCAATCCAGTTATTTGCCATGCACCACAATCACTCGCTTCCATTCTTTAATTTGCACCACAGTCAGTAAAGTACTGCCCACCTTCTGTCAATCCAGTTATTTGCCATGCACCACAATCACTCGCTTCCATTCTTTAATTTGCACCACAGTCAGTAAAGTACTGCCCACCTTCAGTACGTCAATCCAATTATTTGGCTTGCTTTTTCGGGCCGCTTGGGCCCGAGCAAGAGAGGCATTTGCTAGCGTGGTTCTCTCGTTTGAGAGCAAATTCAGTTAGTCGGATTCCCCGCCAGCTTGTTTATTCAGGCCCCCGCCCCTGTGCACGAGTAAGAGGCTACCGTGTTTCAGTTACATCGTGCAACGACACCCATTGATTGAAGACCTGAGCCGTGTAAACCGGTAGAAAGGTCTCGAGCTGGACGCCGGACGGTGAGTAGTATGCTACCAACACAACCGAAGACTGATCACCACTCGATCAGTGGTCTCTGAGATTCACAGCGGTCTAGCTACGAGAGCTCGTGAGGTAGCAACCTCAGTGGTGGCTGGCAGCTTTTCGCTCAATGCAGAGCTCTAATTTAAAGCACAACTCTACTAGACATATGGGAAGATCAGTCGGGAGCTTAGAGCTTAACCCAACCCCGCCAGTCGACGTGTGGGTCTGCGCCGGATATTACGTTCCAGCACGAAAAGAACCGACCAATTCCCTAGATAAAACTTCTAACTACTCACTACACTAACGGACCTAATAACCAAAGTAGGTGAAGTCGTAGGCTTCCGCGGCCGGAGTCATGTGCATGATCTTGGCTGTCCGGGTGACGCCGCATCGAAGAATGTGTTGCCGACGTTTCGACCATCTCGTCGTGGTCTTCCTCGCGTATACCATCCCTGAGAACGACCACGACAAGATGATCGTCGGCAACACAGCCTTCGACCCGGACAGTCAAGATCATGCACAACCAAAGTAGGTATCGCAGCCAAAAACCAACGACGTACCCACTCATGATCATAACGACGACGATCATCCGGTATAACATCACATCCCCCACGTGGAATCATTACCCCCCGAAATCCGACCCATTCCATTAGCGACAGCCAAGATCATGCACAACCAAAGTAGGTATCGCGGCCAAAAACCAACGACGTACCCACTCATGATCATAACGACGACGATCATCCGGTATAACATCACATCCCCCACGTGGAATCATTACCCCCCGAAATCCGACCCACTCCATTAGCGGCGGCCGCTGGCGCAGGCGGGCCAACGCTGGCGCGGCGATCACTTAGCGGCGCGGCTCGTCGAAGGCGGTGCGACGGTGCTCCCCAGGCACAAATTAAGCCCCGGCGCGCGGGTTCTCGGAAACACGTGTAAGAGCGGCGCGCGAGCCCGCCTCATGCATTTAAATTGGCTTCGTGACGATTCCCTATCTCCGACTGGACCTGGTAGCCGTCATGTCCAGGTAATATATTCGCCCCGCTCTGCCCCCCCCCCCCACCATCCGCTTACGCGCTCCGGTAAGCCGCCCGCCAAAATAACAGATACCGGCCTAAACGCCGCGATCTATCACCATCCGCAGACGCGGAACGCCGAAATGCAAGAAATTTTAAACGAGCCGTGTAGTCGCGAATTTATATATATAAAAAAAGAAGAAAAATATGGAGAATGGTGGCCGGGGTGCCGGTCGTGGTTGAGAAATGCTATAAAGAGGACTTGTTACATGGCCGGGGAGATAAGAGCGTTTGAGTCAGTCCGTCCACCCGGATCATTCATTTCTCTTCTGTGCCGGACGTTGAGTTCAAGGATGTTTTTTTGCGCAAGGTTTCGATATCTTTAGCGGAAATGGCTGCGTGAGCTTATTTCACAAGTAAAGCAATAAAGCGCGCCCATCAATTAAACGATAATCGCTTGCGAAAAACTGGAAGTGTTGTATCCATTTAATTGTAATTTAATTTCATCCTACAATGTTTTCAAGACGACGTTCATAATTCTTCTTTTTCATTCTCTGCCTGCAGTGAAATTAAATATTATGTCATGTCTGTCAAGATGGGTTTAATAAATTCAATTATTAGGCGACGCACCTTCACATTTGCCGATAAGTTCGAGCACGTTGACAGGCGGGTAACGACTACACGAGTCTGTGACAAGTCGTATTATCTACTTAAAGCGCAGGGAACAGGACAGTGCGTTGTCGCCGAGGTAAATTCTCAGCTTTTTGTTCCATTCGCCTGCGTTCACTCGAACGCTGCGTGACCAGCGCTCTCACCTCAGCCCAGACCCAACTCCACTCCACACATACACGCACACACACGCACACACACGCGCGCACACACACGCACACACGCGCGCGGACACACACGCACACACACGCACAATCGCACACACGCGCGCGCACACGGGCACACACACACACACGCACACACACACACACGCACACACACGCACGCGCGCGCACACGCACACACACACGCGCGCACACATTGATACATATATACTCACACATACATACAGACACACGCGCCAGCACATAAACACGCACACACACACACACAGACACACACTCACACACATGCACACGCACGCGTTTACACATACATACATACATACATACATACACACAGCCAAATGGCACTACGCGTTCTCGTCACTGTGGCTCCGGTACTGCTGTTACTGCTGCAAAACCCAACATCAGTCAGCATCGCCCCGAAATCCCTTCAACCATCGCTCGATAATTGTACATGTGGATACAAGCAGCCCTCAACCATCCCCACCGAACTGCAGCAAGCGCACGGCAGCCGCCCCCCTCCCCCCCCCCGCCGCGGCCCCTCGCAGGAAACGTCAGTCAGAGCGCTATCGGCCATCGGCAGGTCCCGCCGGCGTTTCCGTATGTGCGGGTAATTAACAACTCACTCCCATCTCAGGCGGCGGCACGCGAACCCTCCCGTCAGCCGAAGCGAACCACCCGCTGCACCACCTACCCCAGCCGGCCCCTGGGCTCCCCCCTCGGCCGGAGCCACCCTCGCGTCCGCCCCCGCGCTCCCCTCCGGACGCCCCACCCCCCTGACGCCTCGCACGAACACTCCCCTCCGACGCGGGGCGGCGCGGCGCCGCGTCAGCAACAGCAGCAGCTCTCGATTTGCCTGCCCTTTGGGCGCGCTCGAAAAACACGAATATGCATTCTATAAAGGGAAGGCAGAGTTTTTTGGCGTTTGTATCTCCTGGTCCTTGGTGGATTTCATTTATAATGAAATTCGTGTAGGAGAGGGCATGGATGTAAATTCCCATTAACACACAATGCACAAATTATTATTAGGATATTCTGTGGAGATGCTTTTCATTAGTCTTTCCAAAACAATGTTTCTCGTTCTTACTAGTGAGTAAGTAATTTATCACAGACGTTCAGAATAATGTGAATATTTTAGTGTCATATTCTACTACAATGCGAATTTCATTACTGACAAAACATTGTCATTTTTATCCTCATTAAAACTTCGAGAAAAAAAAACTGAAAAATCGCGCATATTTTTCTTTTCTCTTATATTGATAAAACGTGGACAATCTTTTTCCATTATGTAGTACAATCCCTTCTCTGAAACGTTCAGTATTCAGAATCCATGTTTTGTGGTTCATTGATACCGAAATATTGGTTAATGGCAAAACTTATGTCTGCCCGTCGCTCCGTCAATCCCTCTTCGAAAAATTCTAGCAACTAAACAGTAAGCAGGATCTGCAATTTTGATATTCCTTCATTGACCTGCTTGATATTGCGGCCCCTTCAATTTGAAACGGACATTACGATTTTGGGATGTACTTTACATAAAGCCGTAACATTTTCAAACTTTTCTCAAAAATGCCTCTAAAATTTTGTTTCAATTTTTTTTTTCAGCTAGTTGTTATAAAAATGGAGTACGGCCTCATTTCGACTTTGCATTTTCGAAAATTGCATAAATTCAAATCTGAAAGTAGCAATATTGATTACGGAGTTTTCTTTTACATTAAAGATCAAAATTAGTTCTTTAAGTAAGGTCAAGCACAATAAAAAAATATAGTAATAGTTTCTCAAAATTTATTTCAAATTTTCAAAATTGCCAATTCAAATTTATCACACTTTTTTTGCTGGAATCTTTCAGGATTTATCAGTTCGCTATAAAACAATGACAACGCTGCAACACCGTAGTTTCAAATTCTCAGAATAACTTCTCATCGTCGGGCGGTATTTCTGGATGTACAAAACGCGGTTTTGGATTATTAAATTTATTTGATGTATTAGTTTTAAGGAATTATTTTTTTCTCGCCTAATGCCCTACAACTGGTAATGAGTTTTACAAGTGACGGCTGCGACGTGTTTATAGGTATAGCAACTGGGGTCAATGATTTCATAAACCTTTACTATGCAAGAAAGTATATGCTGCCGTAGCACCACTATTTTTGCTTTAATATAATGATCAACATTGATATAAATTCGTGACAAATCATAATTGCACCTGTACCCGCAGTATATGACTGTTTATATAATTAAACACACATAATCGTTACACAGTTAAGGGATGTATAAGAAATAATTATATACTTTACTGGGTAATAGTCTCCGGCTTCATTTTCATGTGGAAATGCTTTTGTTCCTTGCGAAAGTGAAAGTAACACGAGTTTATTCCTCAAGCAGCGACTTGGGCGTTAGAGACAATAAAAGCGTCATTCGCCGACGGGGAGAATTGATTGATTGATTGATTGATACTTCCTGGCACGAAAAGTGCTGTGAACCCACCTTAGTTCAGTTATTTTTTCTCCGAATGCGGTAACATTGCTTACCTCGATGGTTAACCCCGGCGCCGACCTACTCGTCAAGCAGGGACTTGGGCGTTAGAGACAATAAAAGCGTCATTCGCCGTCGGGGAGAATTGATTGATTGATTGATACTTCCTGGCACGAAAAGTGCTGTGAACCCACCTTAGTTTAGTTATTTTTTCTCCGAATGCGGTAACATTGCTTACCTCGATGGTTAACCCCGGCGCCGACCTACTCGTCAAGCAGGGACTTGGGCGTTAGAGACAATAAAAGCGTCATTCGCCGTCGGGGAGAATTGATTGATTGATTGATACTTCCTGGCACGAAAAGTGCTGTGAACCCACCTTAGTTTAGTTATTTTTTCTCCGAATGCGGTAACATTGCTTACCTCGATGGTTAACCCCGGCGCCGACCTACTCGTCGGCTTGACAGAGGATTATCCACCGCATGTATCTCCCCCAGAGGGGCTCTGGCGAGGTAAAGTTTTAATCTACCTACATGTGAGTTAGTGTAGTGCATGTAAGTGTAAACGGGTGTAAGGGAAGAGGATAGGTCAAGGAAGAGCAAGGAATGATGGCACGCGGCCCGCGACCCGTTTGATTAGGTACTTCTTTAGTTTTTGCTTGATATTGACAGGGGAGACCACGGAAAACTGCCGATTGGAGCAACGGGGCACTAGACTTTCCCTCCATCCAACAATTCGACAATAAGACCTAGCTTTCGAGTTTCAAAAATCGTTCGTCGGGACTCGGAACCTAGGGCCGTCCTGTCAGGGTGGCAGCAGACTAAGCGGCAATGCTGTCTCTCAGCTGAGTGGGCACTAGACTTTCCTCTATCCAGCGACTGAATTCGTCCTAGCTCTCCAGTTTCAAAAATCCTTCCTCGCGACCCCAAACCCAGGGCCGTCCTGTCAGAGAGGCGGCAGAGCAAGCGGCAATGCTGCCTCTGAGCCGCGCGTGGCGGTGCGAGGCGGGGGTGGACTGGCGATGCACCCTGTGGCAGCGGGGACGCGGCGCGGCGCGGCGCGGCCTGAGCGATGGCCCTCCGCCTCGCACCGTGTTCCTCGGCGCAGCGGCGGCGGCGGCTGCGACTCGGCCCGCGGTCCCAGGAATGTCGCATCAGAGATCAAAATTCCTGCATACCGGTCAACCTTCTCCCACACATACACACATTTTATACACGCGGCCCTCCCCCACCCGCATCCCCTGCCCCGCCTTCTTTTTCTTCTCCTTCTCCCATTTCTTATTTCGTTTAATTTTTTTTTCCTTCTCTTTCTTCACCCGCCCCGAGAAGAATCCGGTCAGTCCGGGAACGAGACTGCCGGAGATCCGTCGAGTATAAGGTTCGCTGAGAGAAGAACCAGTATTTTAGACGAAGCCTCCCAACAAACAGTTCGGGTTTTACTTGTTGCGCCAGTGCCACCTTGATGGAAAGGGTGACAAGTGACGAGCGCATTCCGCTTCTACCCTTTGGAGGTCCGAGGGGGCCGTGGCGCGTCGAACACTTCCCGCCCGCCCGACCCTTCGCCGCCGCCACCGCCGCCGCGGCGCCCGCTGCGTCGTCGGGCGAACGCGCCGCTGATGAAAAGCCTGCCGGTTCGCGGAACCGCGTAAGAATCCGCGACTCGTTCTAATAAACACCCGGCGCCAGAGAGCGCTCCGCGATTTCAGGAACGCGACTCGCCCGCCCCCCCCTCCCACCACCCTCCTTCTCTGCGAGGACCTGCTCGGCGCGCGGGCTGGCTTTTTCCTTGCCAAAAGGAAATTTAAAAAGGGGCAGACCAGTTTCTAATTAACTGCGGAAGATGAACTATGCATTTTTGCCGCGAGGAGCGCCCGCGCGTGGTAAACAGCTGGTGGACGTACGCGCGCACATAAATTGTTCGTACCACCTTACTCGTTTTACTCATTAATTGCTGGATCTGTATTGTAATCTGCCTGTCGCTCGTAAATCCCGTACCTTAATTTATTTAAATTGAATAATCATGACTACACTTGCGTTTGTTATTGTAAACGAAACCTGCGCCTGGTGGTGAGTGGGGACCTATGGGATTATTAATTTTTATTATCGGGTTTCGAATCACGTATTGTGTATAGAAGGGTGTACTGTGGGTGGTAATCTAGAATTGCTATCGCGAAATCCAATATTTCTGGGAGGGAAACCCCGCCTTATTTTCGGAGAGTAGTGCTTATGAAATCGATTTCGTAACTTTCTCCTGATACACGAACCCAACAGACTTGAACTTCCAACATGAGTTTTCAGACACCAACGTCAATAATTAAGGCAAACCTCCCAAACAATTCTACATACTCTTACGTAGTAACAAATTCAAAAATGAATGTCTTTTTTGCTACTATAGAATAATTATTTCAATTAAATAACCAAATGTGATTTTTCTTGATAATGCATTAAATCTCGATAATGGATTGCTGAATAAAATCACCAACAAAATCAAATTTTATTCAAATAAATTCGTGATAAATTATATTGTCAATCATTCATTTAGAAAAACGTTTCTGCCTCTGAAAGGTTTTTGGTAAATTATTTATTGCATCTCGTTTATAAAAAAGTCATTAGTTACCACATTATATATTCTTTCAGTATTCACAGAGAAATACACACATATGACAACTGCGTCTGAAAGGATAAATTTATTATGAGATTTTTCGTTTTTTCTTCTAACATATCAAAATAAAATCTAAACATTATATCTTTGAAACGAATTTACAGGAAAATAAATAAAAATGTCATGTGGGCCATCAACCACTTAGTAAATCTGAAATCTTTTGTTTTGTTTCATTCCCATTTAGAATGCTACTAAATAAAGAAATGTGTCGCTCAAGTGAACGTATATTTGGTTTCGATATAAATTGATAGTATCAATTCATAATATATATCTATATGTTACGTAAACAATTCATTCGGGAATGTCAAAATCGTTACGAAACAATTAACTCCCACACGTAAAGAAACATTCTGAATACTCATACCTCGAAGAAATTAAAAGCGAAATTTTTGGTTACGATGCTTCCAAAATTACTGATAAATTAATTGACCTAATTCAACGAAACGAACATAGTATAATTTATATCCGTAATAATTACACCGCGACACTTCTTCCGTGACAATTTCACTTCATAAAGAATAAAAACGAACGATTCTATTGGGATATGTATTGCCTCATGATTTGACAACAAATTCTGACAACGGAAGGAGCAAGCTCCTTGATTCGCCTCAAACATCTGCTGCGAAAACACCTGCCAGCTGACACGCAGCGCAGGAGGCAGAAGGCGGTGAGATAATCATAAAAACCAGAGACGAATGACCGAGAAGAAGAGAGATGCAACGACCCAACATCAAACTTCATTATGAATTCACTATGGTACTCGCAGTCAAAAGTCAGCGACCCAGGGGGCAAGAATCGTGATGTGGCGTCATCCAAGACAGCCGAGTAATTCCGCCTCTGGGAAAATTCTAAAAATTTCAGAAAGATCAATTGCATAAAATTTTGTCTTTTATGTGAGAAACTTTCAAAAAATACTACAAAAATATTTAGTGATAACAGTATTAGTAATGATAATAATAATAATAATGATAATAATAATAATAATAATAATAATAATAATAATAATAATAATAATAATAATAATAATAATAATAATAATAATAATAATAATAATAATAATAATAATAATAATAATAACAACAACAATATGATAGTATACTAGTGTTCTGTTATTTTTGGTTCCCATTACTTCACAGCAAATTCGGAATAAAATTCTCTCATAAGCTGAAGTAAGAATTGAATCAAATTTGAATCAATCCCAGCAAGAAATCATCAGTTTCTCGTCAGTGTAATGCAAGCGATGTGCGTCTGTATTCTTTCATTAGTCAATTGTATTTACTCTGTGAATGTGGTCAAATAATTGATCTGGGAAAACAAACACTACAAGAAATCGAAACATTTTGATGAAACAATTGACCGAAAGAGATGAGAAAATAAGCATTTTAATACCACAAAATTATTTTTAAAAAAGAAAAGTATTTTGGAACGCGTCTGCTGCGAAAAATATTATGAAACTTAAAGTCTCTTAACGCATTTTTTCACCAAATAGTCATACGAAATTCGTCACGTTCGATGTTCGTCTTTTCAGAACTCTTGAATTTATAAAGTGAACGCGTGGTATTTAGTATTAAAATGCTAATAAATCGAACTTTATTTTAATAACATGAAGAAGTACAGGTTGGATATTTAAAAATACATCTTTAAAATGGCATGACAAGCTAATATCAACCACTTGTAAAAAGAAGTAGTTTTATTGAGTTCTAGAAACAACCTTCTCGGTTCTCATAAAATAATACCAACTTCTCCCGCCCGTCGTCTGCCTCGCCTGCTGCGTCGTCGGATGCCCAAAACCCGAGGGCCGTCCGACTACGGCTTTGATGACGTATTTCGATAAAATACACTTTTAGTTCCAACTTTAAATTTAAGAGTCCCGGAACGCCAAGCACGCCTATCTTCCATCTCGGGCAGAGTCACAACAGAAAGAAGAAGCGGGAGCGAGGAAAAAACGGGGGGCGGCGGCGGCGGCGGCGGTGAAGGGGGCGGGGGCGGCGGCGCCGTGGGCTGCCGCTCTGGGACTCTGAAGCGAAGCCCTCGAGATGGGAGATTCTGTTGATATTTCCTCAGACGTCAACGGCGCATCGTGAATGCAGTGATTTATTCTTGCTTCCTCGTTATCGACCCCTGTGGTATGCCTACTAAATTGACAACTGATCCGAGCGAGATACAGAAGAAATTGTATGTCTCTGTTACAAGGATGACAGGTCGAATATGCAAAAAATTAAATAAAATTTTATTGATTTTGTTACAGTTCTCGAGCGTTCTCAATGAATACCACATGCATCCTGAAAGAAATGTCGAAAATGAGAGTACACAGGTAGAAGAACTAAACAGACCGCGGTTTAACGTTTCTCTTAATCTAGTAATGTTGCACAATGCCATGTAGAAGTGAATTTGAATGTATCGTATTACACAAGATACAATTCGTGAAATCTTTGGATCCAAATTTCAAAGCTCATTTTCGATTGGTTGCATATTGCGAGTCATTTTGGATAAATACGCAACACATTACATTAAAGTTTTACAATAATACAATGAAACATATTTTAAATAATAGTGGTAAAAATATAATCCAAGCTATCCATTCAGATTGTTGCCTACTACATCTCGAAAATTGAAAATGAAACTTTGAAAATGAAAAGGATGAAATAGTCATTACCAAACAAACAGAAAGAAGAATGTGTCTTCATCATGAATATAATTTAGTTGCTTCTCATTGTTATGAAAGCACCTGACCTCTGAAAAATGTATTCGCCACAGGCCCAAGGCAAAGCAAATATTTCGAAAGATCAAAAAGAGAGACATAATTTTGAGTAAGTATCATTAAATCTTGGCGATGCTACATTTATTTTTTACATTTCCCTAACTTCATATAGTAACGTCTTGTTTGTTAAGATTTTCCTTGCGAGAGTACTTTAAAATTCCTCAAATAACATGCGGACCACATAAAACCTACGCGAAACAATTTACTTCCACCTTTGAACATTAGAGGCAAGTTGTCTCTCGCTGCGTCCGTGCGGAATGAATCCCTGGCGCTGCCTAACAGACGACGCAGCCGGGCGTTAAAGCGCTGGCGATTGCGTCATTGTTTGCGCGCGAGCTTTGCCTGGGCCGCGGGGCGCTCTCGAGTGCGGAGGGAATCGCCCGACTGCATCTCGCGCTCAGTTTCCCCCCACCCCGCTTACCAGCGAACCCCTTTTCACTTTTCGATACCCGAGAAAGCAACGTCCGATTGCATCCCGTGGTCGGTTTTCCCTCACACCTCTTTCCAGAAAACCCCCGTTCACTTTTCGATACCCGAGAAAGCAAAGTCCGACTGCATCCCGAGGTCGGTTTTCTCTCACCCCGCTTCCCAGCGAACCCCCTTTCACTTTCCGATACTCGAGAAAGCAAAGTCCGATTGCATCCCGTGGTCGGTTTTCCCTCACCCCTCTTCCCAGAAAACCCCCCTTCACTTTTCGATACCCGAGAAAGCAAAGTCCGATTGCATCCCGTGGTCGGTTTTCCCTCACCCCTCGTCCCAGAAAACCCCCCTTCACTTTTCGATACCCGAGAAAGCAAAGTCCGACTGCATCCCTTGTTTGGTTTTCCCTCACCCCTCTTCCCAGAAAACCACCGTTCACTTTTCGATACCCGAGAAAGCATAGTCCGACTGCATCCCGAGGTCGGTTTTACTTCACGCATGCTTCTCTGCTAATTTCACTTTTCGTTACCTGAGAAGATATTGCCTGGCTGTATCTCTCGTCATTCATCCGGTGTTTCGGAAGGATTGAACATGTTTTGTTACGATTGCAGTCACAAGTAATGGAAAGAGATATCGCACCAATCCAGAGAAAACTCGGGTGAAGGTGGCAGAATCTTTGGAATTATGTACGTTATGCCTGAAAGGTAAGAAGATGCACACGTAAGCTTCGGGGATTGATTCCATAAATTCTTGGCTATCCGGGAGACGCCGCGTTGTTGGCTGAGAGGCCGACGTTTCGCCTGACATGTCGCAGGCTTCCTGTGTCCAGCGAAACGACGGCCTCTCAGCCAACGACGCGGCGTCTCCCGGATAGCCAAGAATTTAGGTAAGAAGATTTTCGTGCTAGGTGCTTTCAATTTTTGTGTTTAAAAATATTTAAGTGTGGGTTTCAACCTTGGCTGCGTTCTAAAAGAACGTACAAATGTTTCATGAAAACAGACAGAAGTATATCAATTACAACCATCCATCTCATTCTAAGCAGACGTCGGGAAACGTAGAAATCAATCCTTATACTAAGGTGGAAAGCAGAATGGGATGGAGTCGGACTATGCAGTTTTGGGAAGGCATGCAAACGGCTTAGAAAAATTTGACCGCGTGATACAGTATTGAATTGAATTGAATTGAATTTGCCTTATTTTACGTGGCGAGACTCGGGCCATCAGGCCCGCTCTTCCGTCTGACCACGCAAATTTCGCTACGCTCCTTTCACCAACTAGGAGAGAAAGGAGGTATTTCTTGGGCGAGAAACAGGCGATTTGAATTTAGCTCAGAGGCTACGTCATTTAGGCTTGAGGATCTTTTACATGCAAGTAAATCTACGAACATGGGACAGCCGGCTTTACTTCCCCTCCGAAGGAAGGCGTACGAAGGATTTTTTCGCCCTGAAAAATCCACGGCTTCGATCGGGTTTGAACCCGCCACCTTGGGTGCAACAGTCCAGTACGCTAACCGTTACGCCATCGCCGCCAGTAGGTATCGCCGCCAGTAGGTGTACGTCCTGGCGAGCTGCGGGTCACGGAGCAGCCAGCTCCATCGCCCACCGCTTGCACTCACCTCGTTAGGGAGCGTTCAGGTCAGAAGACGATTTTTTGACAGGTTCTAGAACAGCTGAGCATCGCCCAAGACCGCTTCGCTCTGCGAAATGTATTCTCCCACAAGCGACGTGAAACAAGCGCCGGCTGTTGATGTCTCAATGTGGCAGTTCAGTGTGTGCAGTTGGGATTAACATAGTTCCGAAACCGTCATTAAAAATAATATTGTAAAAACGAATAAGCAGACGGGAACATGTCTGCGTGAGTATTAAGTCACGTATGTAAACGTATATAATGTTTTTAATTAAATTCGTAATATATGGTAAATTTTAATTAAAGAATCACGAAGGTAAATAATAATTTTTAAAAAGAAGTTTTGAAGAGTACTATCCTTGTATTCTAATAAAGTAAATACAATTATAATGCACTTTTCATGCAAACATTCAGTTGGCGGAAGTATGATATAAATAAGGGAAAGTACAACCACTACAGTACAAGTTACCGAATGGTCCTGATATGCATGTGTCTCATTTCTATCATGTATATGTTACTTGCTAACCACGCCACCGATTTAGTTTGGCATCACTAAGTGACAAAAATTCCGCTGCCATGGAACACAACTAAGAAACTAGATTTCAATGCTCCCAATAACAGTTACCCAATGTAGGGTAATACCTTCCCTTTGCAATGTCTCAGTAAAACTGGTATTCCTTACAAACAACTCTCCTTCATCCGTTTATATGATGAAGTTCAATGACGTTCCATCACGCTAAATATTTCATCATCATCGCTTTCATTCGCTATCACTTCGGCAAGTTTTTTGAACATCTTCGTGGATTTTTATTCATTTTAATTTCTAATTCTCTCTTTCAAAATTCGAATCAACGATTTTGTGATTTTCCAAATTCTGTTCTTCCTTTCTTTTTTTTTACATCAATCCCTTAAACATGAAAACAAAGATATTGCCGGTCACTCCCATCCACTCAATTTTAATTCTCCATATTTTAAAATCCTACGGCACCTCTGGTAAGTAAATTCTCCCAACTCATGGTATTGAAATTCGGTAAAAAAAGCATTTTAAATTTCATTTAACCTCAAACATTTTTATTTGTTATATTTTTGTTGTTATGTCCACTTATACATCCAATTCCAAATATTTGTAATAAACCTTCCTAAATTCAATAGTATCTGTAACCTTTCTTTTTATGTGTTTACTAATGTGAAAACAATTGTGTACCTATAACTACAAAGTATAATTAAGGTAAAAATCCTTTAACTCAGCCATGAATAACTACTGTTACATTTAGAGCCTCTAATAATAAACGAATGATATACGAGAAAAAAATCCACCATATTCCATCTTCCCCTGCTCTTGAAGTGGTGGGGTGCTTTCAATTTTTGTCTCTACAAATATTTAAGTGTGGGTTTCAACGTTGGCTACGTTCTAAAAGGACGATCAAAGAACCTCTTGCACCCGCCAATTGCAAGCACATCGCAAACGGCGCAAAAACAATAGCTCCACCGCCCACAATCGCCGCCCCGGCTCATTCATGGACCTTCTCCGCCTCCTCCGCCTTTATCACTCCGCCTTCCTCCCCCCCTCCCGTGCGCGGCCGCCTCCCAAATCTTCTGGTGGGCGGAGGCCGTGGCGTGTTTATGCACCCTTAACCTTTACGCCGCTCTAATGCGAGAAGGAACGGCTCCTCGCCCCGCCCCTCTCCGCCCCGCCCCGCCCCGCCCCACCCACCCCCGCTGCGCGCCCTGGGCCGAGCGTGCTGTCAAAAAGCCCGCGCCGCTGCCGCCGCCGCCGCCGCCGTCGTCTGCGCTCTCTGCGCCGGGCGCGGGCGGGGGCGGGGGCCGGGAGTTTTTATTTTTACAGCTCATGTCGTGCCATTACTGGGGCGCCCCGCAGAGTGGTTAGCTGTTTAAGTACTCCAATATTTCTCTCGCCGCCGCGATGTATATTCATTCCCCCACGCGGCGTCTCCCAGGGTCGCGGAGTTGGCCGCCGCCGCCGCCGCCTCCATGCCGTCGCCGCAACTTCCGCCCCCTCCCCCCTCCTAACCCCCTCCCCCCACAACCCCGCCCACGCCGTAGGTGCCTGACGCCACTCCCTTTGCCACCGTAATTAACGCAATCGCAAACACCGTTCCACCTCGCCCTTCCGCACTCAACACCCGCGCCCCCGCGACTACTAACACCGCCGTCACGTTCGTCACGTAGAACCATTACTATCGCCTCTACCACTGACTCTAAACAAACCGTTAGTTTCCGCTGTGTCGTCTGCGCAGCTCCCGCCCTCCGGAGATGTTCAAACGCCTGCTCAGTCGCGCGAATCGCTGCTCCATCGCACACCCGTGCAATAATCTTCGTTACGTTCATTCATCCGACGCTTTTTCACCGGCCTAGGTGGCCCAGGGCGTCAATTCTTGGCACTGCAGTGCCTTTGACCGGGAGGTTCTAGGGTTCCAGTCCCGACGGTGCCTGGATTTTCGACACTAGCTGGGTCGAATTTAGCCGCTGTCTGGAGGAGAATTCTAGCGGCCAACGGCTCTGATCGGGAGTTTTCCATGGTTTCCAAGATCAAGCCCCTAACAAACGGACGACGTACCGTGCGCAATGTTTCCTTCCTCTTCCTTGTCTTACGCTCTCCCCTAACTTACACACTCTTACACTTACATAATCACACATACCGGGAGACAAGTCGGATGGTGGTGGCAGCGGTGTCATACTGGTGGGAGATAGCTGATTAGGAAAAACTTCACAACATTTTGCCAGTACGTAGGTCGGCGTCGGATCTTGCCGTGCAGCAGGAGAAGGTCACCGCTATTTCCTCGCGATAAAAAAACATGCACTACAGTTACGGGCCGTTGCCGTTGCCGTCCACGCAGTTGACGCGTCTCTAATCAACAAATCAATCACATCCAAGTGTCTTCTCAGGCGCTTGAATCACAAGGCGTCCTGTACGTCGGCGTCGGATCTCGACATGCAGCGGGGGAAGGTCACCGCCATCTTACAGGATAAAACATGTACTACATTTACGGGAATATTCACCCACGTCGTTGACACGCCTGTAACCTCCAATCAATCAATCAATCAATCAATCAATCGAATTCAAACGCCTACTCAGGCACTCGAACCACACTCATGTTCCTCCGGACGCATCATCCATCCACCACTTATTCCGCAATCCGCCACTTCGCTGCCCTCCGCGCGTCCTCCCCCGCCATCTCCACGGCGCCATCTCTTGCAGGAGGCGTCTTCACGGTCCCACTTCCTCCCTTGCGGGGGCGCGGGGGGCTTCTGGGTAATTAACGAGATAAATACCGCGCGTTTGCTTTTGTCCGGGCGCGCGTCCCGGCGGAGCGGGGGTGGGCGGGGCGGGGCCGGGAGGGGCAGGGAGGGGCGGGGCGGGGCGGGCGCCTCCCGCTCGCGCACAAGGGCGCGGTATCATCCTCACAAGTAAAACGTTACCATAATTTAGCACTGAAGGTAAATCATATTTCAGCGCGCTTAACACATGATTAAGCCTCGGGCGGGGAGGCGACGCGCGCGCGCGCGCGCGGCGGCGGCGCAGCCTGCACGGGGGGACCTGTTGCACCCGGCGGAGATATGGGGCGGCGGCGCGGTAACGTATGGAGGCCGCCGCGCCGCGCCGTCCCGGCAGCCGTCTGCAAGCCCCATCTCCCACGCGCCCTTCCGCGTCTCCTGTCACACGCGCCGCCTCGCGCACCTAGTGCGTCGCCTAGTGATGCGACATCGGCGACAAAACATGGACTTGGCAAACATCGGTGTTCAAAATTAATACATCCATGTTTTATTTATATTGTTTGATTCATTTATTCATTCATTTATTTGTTAATTTACTCATTCATTCATTTACTCATTCATTTACTCATTCTTTTATTCATTCATTGATTCATTTATTCATCCATTTATTCATTTATTTATCCATTTATTTACTCATTTATTTATTCTTTCATTTATTCTTTCATTTATTCTTTTATTTATTTAAACTCAAAAACACTTAAAATCTGTGTGTGACGCCCTATGGGGAGAAGTGTATTCTGTGCACGTTCTGGGATTCGAACCCTAATCTGCACTCATGTTGAACTCCGAATGCAGATGGAAATGAGCGTTTTGGGCAATAATTGATAAGAAAACATTCGCTAAAACATTTGCTAAAAACAATTTCCAAAGGCAAATCAGCTACAGATTTTGGATATTTGACCTCATCGTGCTCTTCGTGAAGGAATCGACTTTCTGTCGCGACAACACGAGAAACGATCATTTGAATAACTCTATTTATCTCCACTGACTTAACTATTTCTGGAAGACGTGCAGGTAGTGAAGTTACACTTATGATAATAATACATCCGAGAAAACCCATCAATGTGTTATTAACATTAATATTTTAAAACTGGTTTAGTAATTTATGTTTTAAAGCTGGTTAAGAAAGATAAGGAAGCTCTATGGGTCCCCTATGGGAAGATTCATGGTGTGTATTGATTTTCGCTTTCTCTTCGATATGGTTTCCCAATAACACAATCATTGCGGTCATTATCTGTTCCATTTGTCTCTTTCTTGTTTTGTCTTTGAACGCGCTTTGGCGCGGGGGCGGCGCGGGGGCGGCGCCGCTGTGGGATTTCTTCTCACGCCCGCGGATACCGCTCGCCGGAGCGGAAATAAACAAACATCCGCGCGCCCTCCGCCTCCTAAATCCGAATTAGATAATGTACCTCTGTTACCGAAAGAACAGGAGCTAAAATATCTCATATAATTAAATTAATAAATTTTACCTCCCTCCTCAAAATTCAAACGGGCTTACTTTTACACAAATCATAATAAAAATAGATCCTTTAATAATATTTCCCCTGACCGGGTTGGGGAAATGCTGCAAAATCAAACCTAATTCCATTGCGAGTAATGCAAACTAAGGTTCTGAGAAACATACTAGTTAGAGCCTCCTGGTTTATTCGAAATGAATGTACAAATGCATAACTTCAAATACCTACAGCAGAATCACATTCCATAAAATTATCTCAATTTATTTTCTGTATTCTCCTGGTTCACATATTTATTTTCTAAGAAAAACAGGAGAAGAAAATTTTCCTATCGGATCATACTTTCAGGAGACAAATTCATAGAACCAAGAAATAATATGCAATAATTATTATTACATAAACAATCATCTTATAAATCAATATCATCACTAACTTAACACTCTTAAAAATGTGTTTTGAAAACAAAGATCTAAAGAAAAAAATACTGCAGATATTTCTATAGCCCAGTTCATCTAAATGTTCTAGAAATTGTTATTAAAAACACTGAATAGTATGTACGCTACGTAGGAAGAAATAAATTAAGAAGAAATGGTATTTAACATCATGCACTCTCTCTGATTAGTTCCGACATTTGTAATTTCAGAAGAACTAAACTTGCGCCATTTTCTTTAAGTGTCCTTTCCTCCATATATGGAAAGAAATTAAGAAAAAATTTGAAATCATCCTTGAGAATTTTTTGAGGAAATTATATTAACTTTTTTTGCAATGGTGAATTTCAATTTGCCATCCGATTCATTAACTATTGATGAACAACTTATGACGTTGTGATCGAACAAACTTTACTCAGTTTAAGCCACCAAAACGAGTAAAATACGGAATAAAGATGTGGTGATTACGTGATTCTAAAAATGCCTATCCATTATATGGTCAAGTAAACAGCAGGAAGACATCATCTAGAAGAGAAGTAAATTAAGGGGAAAGAGTTGCGAAATAGTTCACCGTTTATTACAAAGGATCAGGAAGAAATATTGTTTGCAACAACTTCTTCACAACTCTACTACTTTGTCGAAAGCTGATGTCATGGAATATGTCACTTGTCGGAACATTGAAAAGTAAAAAGTCGTGTATACAAGAGAGATGTTGTCTTCCCCCTCCCGCCAAGGAATGTCTCCTCTTTTCGCTTTACAAGAGATAATGTAGTAATGTGTTCATATATGACGGAAAAGAAGAAAGCCGCTATGTTGTTACCAACAATGCATTTTGACACTTCTGTATCTGGACCTAGATGACAATGCCGGCTATAATCATGCGTTAAATTACCTTGCTTGCTATCGAGTACTCTCTGTGCAATCTTGCATTGAATGAATGCTTGAAAAACCGCTAGTATCTGATGTCCAAAAAATTCTCAGAGAACGAGATCCATCAGAAAAAATCCAATATTTGAAGAATGTTTGATCTTCAAATAGCAAAAACAAAAAAGGCGAGGAAGAGTAGTAAAGAATGCAATAAAGAAGTGTGTGATTAACATACAGTAACTTACTCTATGTGACTTATACGTGGGAAATATTCCACTTGTGAATGATGAATGTATCTGTAAATAAAATGTATCTTCAGAAAAAAATTGTTCTCATCTGTCATTACATATTGTAATCAATTAAACCTCAGTTTTTGATATATGGAAAATTTTCTATGCCCAGTATTAGAAAATGTCCATTTCTGATCAATTTACTATAGCATGCGTTAGCTGGTAACCCACTGGGTGCAGTGTAGTAATATTTTCTAATGAATATAAAATCGTAAAAATATTGTGGACGTATATTTATTACAACACGTTAAACATTGTTCAATTCACGACTAACTGAAAGCAGAACCGAACTCCAAGGCATTTAAAAAAAATCAAATGAAAGAGTGGAAAGTTAGCCTGGTAATCCACTATAGACAGAAGTTAAGGTAAAAATATCTATCTTCAATATTGAGTTGTAGGAATACGTCCAAAAAAATTGTGAACTGTAGCAATTTCTCACAAATCAGGGATTTCAACGAAAATGAGAGACGCGCAGTTTTTTACGTACTTACGATATCCGAGGACAAAGTGTAAAAAAAAGTGGAGTCAGTTCTAGAAAACATGTTTTTGAGGCTTCATGTAAAGTACTCTCCCCTAAAAAACTCAAAGTATCCGTCTCAAATTCGAGTGTGTTCAGCTCATTCAGAGAATATCAATTTTGGAGAAAATCGGCTGAACGGTTTAGGCGCTAACGTTGACTGCGGACGGACAGACGGACAGACGGACAGACGGACAGACGGACAGACGGACAGACGGACAGACGGACAGACGGGTAGACGGACAGACGGACAGACGGACAGACGGACAGACGGACAGACGGGTAGACGGACAGACGGACAGACGGACAGACGGACAGACGGACAGACGGACAGACGGACAGACGGACAGACGGACAGACGGACAGACGGACAGACGGACAGACGGACGGACGGACAGACGGACAGACGGACGGACGGACAGACGGACAGACGGACGGACGGACAGACGGACAGACGGACAGACGGACAGACGGACAGACGGACAGACGGACGGACGGACAGACGGACAGACGGACGGACGGACAGACGGACAGACGGACAGACGGACAGACGGACAGACGGACAGACGGACAGACGGACAGACGGACGGACGGACAGACGGACAGACGGACGGACGGACAGACGGACAGACGGACAGACGGACAGACGGACAGACGGACAGACGGACAGACGGACAGACGGACAGACGGACAGACGGACGGACGGACAGACGGACAGACGGACGGACGGACAGACGGACAGACGGACAGACGGACAGACGGACAGACGGACAGACGGACGGACGGACAGACGGACAGACGGACGGACGGACAGACGGACAGACGGACAGACGGACAGACGGACAGACGGACAGACGGACAGACGGACAGACGGACAGACGGACAGACGGACGGACGGACAGACGGACAGACGGACGGACGGACAGACGGACAGACGGACAGACGGACAGACGGACAGACGGACAGACGGACAGACGGACGGACGGACAGACGGACAGACGGACGGACGGACAGACGGACAGACGGACAGACGGACAGACGGACAGACGGACAGACGGACAGACGGACGGACGGACAGACGGACAGACGGACGGACGGACAGACGGACAGACGGACAGACGGACAGACGGACAGACGGACAGACGGACAGACGGACAGACGGACGGACGGACGGACGGACAGACTGACGGACATTTTCCAATCAATTGATTTTTCGATATCAAGAACCCTCAAAACTTGGATTACGAAGTAAGAGAATATTTCTTACACCGTGACTTGGATTCTGTTTACAACACGTGTGAGAGGAACTAATTTACTGCATACATGAACAAGATTTGGGATCAACCCCAAATACTTAGAGCAATATTACATACGTGTGCAATTTATAAAACTGGATGTAAACACATTCAATATTCCTACTTTAATGAATCTTGAAGTGAACTTTTTGTATTTACATTAAATATGCAGTCTTTGAAATTTGTTGACAATATACATGAGGAATCCATACCATACCTTTTTCATAGAAAATTTTTGTCGTTTCAATGAATCAGAAACCAAGATTGGTGATAGTGATATTTCGGATATGTTAATCAACAACAATAATTATGTTGTGGTCAGAGTGATGGAAACGCTTTCATAAAGCAAATTCCATTATCAAAGGGTTCGTAACTTACCGAGATTCCAGACTAACAAAAGTCGAGATTCATTCGGAAAATACTGGCAGATAGTAAGGCTTGATTGCATTTCTGCCATGAAAAGAGAATGGCAGACTCGATCTGTCGATGCAATCATGTTAAGGAGGTCAGAAAGAAAGAAAATGATCCTTAGTGGACCCCCTGTACAAAGATTGTTGTTTCTGACACTTAATTTTACTAAATAATATCAAAGATATGTCGTTAATAGCATAAAGTGCTTCCTTTGCAGTCTTGCATAGCCAACACCGATCTTTCATCTTTCTCGAGAATTATGGTACTTACGATTACGAAAAATAGAAAACTTACGAGAAAACAATTTTTTCCAAGTATAAACTTTACAATTTTAAGAACATAAAGTATTAGAAATACCAATGACAATTAACTAGACACATTTTACGTTCTCATTCTACTTCGTTAGAAGAGAAAGTATTGTAATCGTGCGCTAGAAAACGGTGAATTTTTCGCAGAATAACTTATGGCCGGTCCCTGGTAACGAAAAAGTGCATAATTTTTTTTAAATATATTAATGTTCTTTCCTAATGTTTCACCTATCCAATAAATAAGTAAATAAACAACAAACAGAATAAATCTTATTGCCGGGCCTGGTAACGAAAACGTGCATAAATCTTTTTCTTATATATTAATGTTGTTTCCTAATGTTTCACCTATTCAATAAACAATGGGAAAATTGACTTAACAATTGGAAATAATTACGTTGCTAACGAACGTTCCCTGAAAGCGCGATTTTTTAAATTCCTTTGCGGTACAACTAGAACGTCCCACATTTGTTTGTGATAAGGCGAAAGTCTAGCAGCGGCGCGCTTCACTGGGACAGGCAGTGACGCCACCCCACCCCACCCCAACGGCCACTTCCGTCGGCATTAACCGCCCGCGGACGTCCAGCGCGCCCAGGGTGAACGTCGCGACCCGGACTCTCGCCCCCCCCCAACCTCCCCCCGCCCACCACCCCCTCCCCCCGCCCCGGCCGCTCCGCGCCACCCCCCGCGCGCCCCGGGCGCGGCGCGGGGCACCGCCTGGTGCTTCGTTCTAGATAATTAGAACTTCAGAATTTCATTACCTCGCAGCGCGCCGCCCGGCCGGCGGGCGAGATTATTTTAAAAGAGATACGAAATTACCTGATTAAAGAAAAGCGCCATTAACGCAAGCAAAAGTAATTAGCGATGGAGCGGCGCGCGGGCGACAAGGCGGGGAAGGGCCTGGGGGGGGAGGGGGGAAAAGAAAATTAGAACCCGAGGCGACGAAGGAGCGAGAGGGAGAGAGAGGGAGAGGGAGCGAGCTTATAAGCACGGAAATATTTAAAAGTAGCTTCCAATGGCGGGGCGCCCGGGGAATCGCCGGGGGTGAAGGGTTCGGTTCCCACGGGAGGCGGAGCGCCGTGGCCCGTGTCCATTATTGATGCGGCCCGCGCCGCTGGGCCCCCGCTCCGCCCCCCCCCTCCCCTCGCACGCCCCCGCGCTCAACACAGCTCCTTCGGCGACCGCGCGCTCCGCCCCACAATGCTCCAATGGAACGTCACATTCACGTTAACAACAAACAAGCCAACTAGCACACAGGATCTAACTTTGGTGTGAGGCAAAAGGTGAAAAAAATATAACCCAAATAAAAGTTGAAAATGATGTGACTGTTGAAAAATCAGATTAGCAATTATTTGATCTCACGAATTTTTGTTGGAGTGAATTTGGATAAACTTAAGTTCACTCAGGGCTACGTTCACCTGCAAGCGAAGTAAGCAGTTATAGCAATATTTATACCCATTTTACATTAAAGACAGTTAATATATTAATAAACATATTTAATAGTTTATAAAAATGGAGAAATTCAATGATTTTGCCAGGAATAGTACGTTTGGACAAACGTTTGCTGTCTTTTTCAAGTAGTGTTGTTCTGTTAAAAAAAAAATTGAGAAGCGAAACCTTAAACATATAGATTGTATTGAAATGGGAAAATATACTTAGTGGAATGTTTCTTCATGAGTTCTAAGAAACTGACAGTCGAACGGTACTTCCAGAAATCAAAATATCCGTTATCCTTTAAAACTACTGCGGAATAACAGTTTTGGAGAAAATTGTGTGAACGGTCTAGTCGCTGGCATTGGCCACAGATGGACTGACATACGTTTTGCGGATAATCCATTTTTTAGTTTCAAGAACCCTCAAAACGTGCATTCGGGGTACACAACGTAAGTCTGGATGGACGGATAAACCGTATTTTTTTGCATTTTAAGGTTTCTAGCCCCTGTTAAATTTTGGGCTATTCTTCAAGATGTTTTGCAATTTTATCTTGCTCTAGCCAAAACGGAGAACAATATGAGTGCGTACTTGAAAGAACTCGCGTGCGATTCTACAAGGACATACCACATGTTGAGAGGTGCTAATAGGGACAGCAGACCTTCCGAGTATTTGGCGTGCGTGGAAATCTACAGAGTGTTGAGGGGGAAAACAACAAAACTTTGAAAGTGAGCTTTGAAGCCAATTTTAGGCATATTTTTTCTAATACACTCCTTCGGTAGTTCGAAAGAAAAATTAACACTGTAATTAAAAAGCAACTGAATTGTGTAAATGGGGTTCTTTCTTATTTCTGTGTTAATTATTCTTTGTGAACGAATATATTATTTTATTTTGTAAATAATTTTACATATTTGTGGAGTATTTATGTTTCTCAAATGCAAATTTTTGCATTGAAAGCCATTTTTCAAATCACGTTTTGAGTGCTTATTACTGCTCAGCCTTTCGAAATCGCGCATGACTTTACTAGACTAAAAATGCTTAAAATTGACTTAAAAGATTATTGTCAATTTTTGTTGTTTCCTTCCTGGACATCCTGTATATTTGATCATTACAGGAACAAATGATACAGGAAAGTGGAAGGGGGTGCATCGGGAAATACTCAAACTCCCCTTTGAGAGCGTGAACTCATACTTATCTTGTGAAATACACTAAATAAAATTTGTGTAGGTTTTTTAAATAATCTAGCTTAGTTAAAATAACCCCAGGTAAATTGTAAACAAAAACTGGAGTGTTAGAGCAAAAAATATAATAACCATCGAAAAAATCTTTTAGGTTCCAAAAAATTACGTAATTCCACAAAATTACGTAGGTTTTGTACCATTCCAAAGTCACAAAAAACAGAAGCTGGCCAGGAGTTGTGAAAAAAATATTGTTAACCAGTTTTTTAGGTGAAAATGTCAATTTTTTTGTGAAATAAAAACTATAAATCTAATAAAATTGCCCAAATTAACGTTTCTCTCAATAAGCATACCTGTGAAATGGGCAAACGGTTATAGTAACATGGGCTGGCACGTCACACGAATTTTTCTAACACTGAGAAAATACGAGTAGTGTGTGCGTGTGTGTGTGTGTGAGTATGTATGTGTGTGACAGAGTGAAAGAGTGTATGTTTGTGTGTGAGAGAGAGAGAGTGTGTGTGAGTATGTATGTGTGTGACAGAGAGTGAGAGAGTGTATATGTGTGTGTGAGAGAGAGTGTCTGTGTGTATGTGTGTGTGTGTGTGTGTGTGTGCGAGAGAGAGTGTGTGTTTGTAAGTAATTACGGAATAATTTTTCCAAGCGAGGTTGCGCAATTACTAAGTAGCGGCAAATTTGTCGTCTATTGAAAAAAAATCTGTTCGTTCTAAAACCCTGAAAGAATCAACAATTTTGATGACAATACCAGAATATTAAAGATGCAACTATTTCGAGCTCAAGCGAATGCTTCATTTACTACAATAACAATCCGACTGTTGTTCAATGTAGCAGGTTCTCTCATCACAGAATATGCTGTTATTTGTATTTGAATTACATTTATTTCTCCGTAATTGTTCACAGTTAATGAGAAATTTATGTTTCCGTTAACCTCGAGTAAAATATAACTACGATAATTTGAAATACGCTGAAATAATTCCCGTGAAAAAATGAAACGGTTTTAAAAGAAGAAAAAAAATCAAAGTAAATTTAAATTGGCAGTAGACGGGAGAGCTTATGTTTTTATTCATAAGCCGGAAAGACGTAACAGTGAGATCAGAACGCTCGCAGTCCGAGAGTATAATTCCACGTTTTCCACAAGTGTCTTCGTTTACGAGGGTCTTTTCTTAGTAGCTACAGGAGAAAATAAGCAGAAAATATTCTACGAGTCGTTTGCATGTACAATTCTCCTTGGCATGTCGCTCGACTTCCAGTGAGCAAGTTCATTCGAACTCACAGGGACGATGGGAATCCGTTGTCCATCACTTATAAACAGTTATATGCAATCTGCATCACGAGATTACTACCCGTTAAACAACCAAGCAACGAGCTTTTAAACTTTACACCCCACAAGAAAGCTGACTTTCATGAACTTCGTGATAAATTAAATTGCTTCAGCCCGAATCGTAGCGAAAATATAAATGTTATCTTTCCCCATCAAGGATCGGTTTATGGTGTCATGAAAGTTGTGTAGAAAGTTATTGGAGAAATCCCTGCTTATGAGCAACCACAACACTCGCAGCGCACGGCGGGTGCGCGGCGGGTGCGCAGCTAAGTGTGGGTGGTCACGCAGGGCGCTCCGTACTCCCGCCCGCGCGCCCACGAATAAGAGAAAGGAAGCGAAGGGGCGGGCGCGCGCGCACAAAAAGCGAACCCACCCTGCCGTGCAGCGCCGCATTAGCGCCGACAAAAGAAGGCGGCCGGGCGGGCGCGGGGAAGCCAGGGAGAGACGAAGCAGAAGAAGGAAGAGGCTCGCTTCGATTTTTGAGCGGGGCGCGGATTTGAAAGTTAATGAGAACACGCCAGTTGTATATATGTCAGGTTGGCATTAATAGCCGGGGAGCCGCAGTCACGTGACCGCGCCGGCGGAGCGTCGCGAGCGGCGAGATGCAGCGCGGGGGTTCCCCTTCCGGTCGCTCGATGCGCCTTTGTCGCTCCCGCCCGGAGGCAAGGCCCTGGCGCTCTGATAACGCCCTGGCGCTTGGCGGCCTTTCGTGCAGAAAGGCTGCGGCGATTCTGGATCGCAGAAATTGCTGTTGAGAAATCAGCGGCGTATCGATAAGATCGACTCAAAGTTTCGAACGGAAAAGGTCAATAAAACTGATCACTAGCACTTAGTTCACGTCTGAAAAGTGGATTTATCTACTGCAATTGTTTATTACGTAGAGAGCAATGAATTTCAGCTAAAAATAAACATTTTTCGCAAATAATTTCAGAAAATATGGATTTCATGAATTTCCATTTTGTTCGAGCTCAAATATATTATAATATTGTTACAATATTATCATAACTCTTTTAAGATGTTTTACTACTTCAATGGTCACAAATTTAATTTAAACTATTTAAACTAGGTACTATATAAAGCAGCAAGTTAATATACAGCATGTAAGATGACGTAAACGCAAGAAATTTGCAGCAAAATACGGTGCAATTAAAAGCGAAAAAACAAAATTTTGAAAGAATTATATATCAACGTATGTACGAAGTTTAAATTCACAGTTTGAAAATAAAATCTGTCGCCATTACTAATGAACGCCTTTTAACCAGACAGCTTTACTATACTCCCAGTAACTAACATGCTTTGATCACGTAATATGTTATCTCACAGAATAATCAGACGCACTGTACAAGTAGCTTTCACAATAAAATTATAGATGATTGAACTTCGCAGGACGCTTCCAATGATTCACGGTAATAAAACAATAGAGCCCACAAATTACCGCAGTGTACGAGCAGACAAGGCGATCCAGAGGCGTAATTTGTTCAAAGAACAATCTTTTAACAATCGTAATTGTGCGGTTGGAAGGGGGTGAGACTCTAAGTGTTTTCTTCATAGTTGTACGCCCCCCTCTCTTTTTGACTCTTAACTCAGCACGCGCCAGCTGCAGAATTAAACAAACAGGAAGCGAACAACGCCTGTAATTAACTTAAGCTAATAGAAAGCAATATCCGTAAATCTAGGGGATTTATTTTCATTTATGAGAAACGCAATCTCAGTGTATTATTTCATTTGCAGGGCCGTCCCATTGCGTTAACGACTGGAGTTCCTCGTATTTCATTCACAATTTGAACCTATGGATTTTCCATGCATTACTTCACATGTATTTCTACGATTTTCTGAAATCGATTTCCAATTTAAAAACAATTTTCTTTTAGAGATACTCTTGAATTTTCTTTTGATTAGTTTACATGATTTCATGTTAAATTAATCGCCTACTTTTAATCAGCTTCCTCTCTCATTTCTCATCAAGATCAATACTTTTAAAACATTCCATTTTTTAATCAATCTATTGCTATTAAAGATATCTACACATATTAATTTTATTGACGTAAGAGATTAATCGGACTATTGCGATACATAATAATCCACCCAGATGGACGCAGTTATCTTTTATATAGAGTACTGTATTTTCAATTTATTATCAGAGACGTATTTCATTTATAATATGACTCATAAACGGAACTGGTTTGAAAAAAGAAACTCTCCCCCCCCGTTCCCCAAATGAAATCACATTCCTATTGGTTTATCTTTGATAACGCATTACATAAATTTCATCTCGTACGTACACAGTGTACGAGTGACCTAATACGACCTGCAACTCGATCTTTTAACTCCACCTTTCATTTTCGTACACTTTACTAGCATCTGATCTGTCGAAAATGAGCGTAATTTATTTTGTGTGGTATTAAATGAGTTACAAAACATTTCGCAGGCGTGGGGAACCCACGAGAAAGGCGAGTCTGCAACAAAGCTCTGAGCCTCCATCAACAACAGTCGCTGCGACAGGAGGTTTCACGGCGCGTGGATCGCGCTCTCGCCTGGGCCTCTGGTGCGCTCGGCAGGCGGAGTGGAACGAGGGCAGCGATGGCGCGGAGAGCGCGGGGCGGCGGACAGGGCAACGGTCAACACTCGCGGAGGCTACGCCGCTCATTGCGGTTCAGAGAATAGCCTGCGAGAATTGGCAACATGTCAACCAATCTTACACGACTTATCTTTTTTTTCTTCTTTTTTTTTTCTTTTTTTTCTTTTTTTTCTTTTTTCTTTTTCTTCTTTTTTTCAGTTTGTTTGCAAATTTGGCAAAACTGCATAAATTTGTGCTTATTAGTAAATGAGAGGAGTAAAGTCTTTTGACCGTACTCCACTAATATTACTACATTAATAGTAGTTAACAATAAATATATACAATAATAAATACAGAGAATAATCGATTTATAGTCGATATGCAATGTTAAAGTATAATGTCGTTTAAGTCGTCTGGTAGTGTCACTATTGTCTAGTAAGTCTTACTAGACTTATCCATGTAAAATTATCAATCATTTGATCATCACCTCCTAGGAGGAGATAATTTTGTGCAGCTTTTTTTTATTAAATTGTTTCTTTTTTAACGTTTGCCGTCTGTTTATATTTTTTTGAAATAAAATCTTAAAAAATGTTAACAATTTCTTTGTATGTTAAAATTATATTTCATTGAATTTATGAAATTGCGTTTGTGAAACAGTTTTAGTAAATCCTTCTAGTACTCAAAATGTCAAGTTAAAAAAGGATGAAATGAGGTATTGAAGATATTAAATTGCTATATTTTACGTGGCGAGAGTCAGACCATGAGGCCTGTTCTTCCGTCTGACCACGCAAATTTTTCTACTCTCCCTACACTAACTAGCAGAGAAAGGAGGTATTCCTTGGGCGACGAAACAGGCGATTTGAATTCTGCTGAGAGGCTTCATTTAGGCTTGAGGATCTTTTACATGCAGTAAATACAGTAAGTCTACTAACGTGGGGCAGCCGGCTTTACTTCCCCTCCGAAGGGAGGTGTACAAAGGATTTTGTTCGCCCTAAAAAACCCACGGCTTCGATCGGGTTTGAAGCCGCGAACGGTCCGATACGCTAACCGTTACACCGTCGCCGCCGCAAATTATTCCGATATTGACGGAAATAAAATGTTAAATAAAATGTATGATTATATAAGATGTATTATATAAGATATTAAGTATGATTCCGGGGCCTGTTCAAAATCAGGGGTCTAGCCCGCCCGTGCGCAGTCCCTGGCCCGCCCGTGCGCTCGTGTATGATCGGAAGAATGCACTGTGTCTGGATGCGCGAGGGTACGACCGTGCCAGTGCGCCGCTGTTGGGCAAGGGAAGGGGGCGGGGCTGCGTGGGCGGTGAGAGTCGCAGAGCGCTTTGCGCAGCGTAATGAAATGCGCATCGAACCGCGCCAGGACGCCACAGCGCGCCCCGTTCTGCGCGACCACCCTGCGGAACGCCTCCCGCCCCCCCCCCGGGACCCCACTTCGAACCCCGGCTGCTGTGTTCGCGTCTCACATTTAATACCAGAATATACGCTGCCACTGATACTCGATAATGGTTTAAATGATACTACATTCGAATTAATACCCAAACTGACAATTACTTCATGTATCCGGAAATCCTCATACGATGCGTTCTTATTTTAATATTTTCTTCATTGGAATTTATTTCGACATTTTATCAAAGATATATTGCGGAGGCACTGTTCTCACCATGGCTAAGGTTTTCCCCTCAGGTTATAGATTGTATTCCAGATTATTTTTAGAGTTATCTGTCGTGAGAACTTATTGCTGATATTGTGAATGAATCTTTAGATTGTTTATTGTATCAAATTCACGTATAATTGTGTCACTTATTATATGAACCACAAATATGTTTCCGTTTTTTAAAAAAATATGCCTTCCGAGGTGTCTATTTTCTTTACCTAACCAAAAATTAAGTGAATGATGTACGAGTTTCAAGAGTTTTTAACCATATTGTAACATAACAAATAACTTACCAAAGATAACTAGTATATTATAGTGCGCTAGAGCTCTATTAGTGGGGTATACTTGGGGTATGGTATTCTCCAAGACCAACCATAAGACGTTAGCCCACAAGTAGTCTGCCACTCCGGCAACAAGAAGTGCTTGGGATCACCAATCATGTTAAAATTTAGGAAGCTGAAAAATAAAATAATTGCAAGTACGTGTAGATGTGGGAATTATTAGTGATCCTACAGAAAAGAATGGATCACTTTGAGTTTCAGTGGACAAGAATCTAAAACAGCCTTTTCTTCCAAGGAAGACTCTAGTTGAGAAATGGAAATAAAATACAACGCAGATACATAATCTTGCACAAAACATTGCGGGAATATATAAAAATAACTTAACCCTTGAACACTTAGCCTGGTTGGAACGCGTGTTTAGGTGCAAAGGCCCTGCGCCAGACAGACTGGCCAAGAGTGGAAGCAGGAGCGTTGATAAGTGGTGTAGCGAACCGTCACGCCATAACCTACAAGCAAACATTCATGCCTGATCCATTCCCGCGTTCGAACCCGCGACACTTCGAGCCGAGAAAGTTAAAACACTCCCTTTTAAAGGCCTTGCCTCCACATGTCAGCAATACTATTCTAGTGAGAATGCGTGACATACGAAATGTTTTCATTCCCTCGGTATTATGAATAATTTGAATATTGTAAAGAGGGCAATACGGACTAAATCTTCGCTACGGAAGAGAAGACTGAATATAATTCCGCGTTCTCTCACATGAACAGATAAGGTTGCTAACACAATAAAATAATTTATGTTTGTTTGTTTTTTTGTCAAATGTCCAAACTACCATTTCCGTCACAATTCTCCTGACATCTTTTAAAGATCTGAAATTGATGAGAAAATGGACTGAATAAGTTATATCTGGCTTTGATATTCGAGGTGCAGAACTGGTTAAAAATTTGAACTTTCGCAATTTTGAAACTTTTAGTAGTTTTAATGAAAATCGAAACCATTCCAATATTTATCAAAGAACTTTCCAATTTTCCAGCAAAAAATAGAGAAAACACTTGCAGCGATTTTTCAGATTTTTTTTGGAAAATGTCAAAGGAAATTTATGCTACATTTTAAGTACCACCAAAAATTACAATCTCTTGCTCTAACCTAAAACCGTACAACTAGATCTCACTCCTCAAGTGTTTGCCTAGTTTAAACTCAAAACCATCTAATATGAAAGAGTTATGCGTGATACATCTCGATTTTGGGGTATAAAACTGCGGTATCTCTCGCAAACTGCAGCAGTCCTAACGATCTTTGGAACAGCGCCAATAAACCTTAATCCTGACTAGTGTTGGAAAGAACGGCTCAAAAAACCTTAAAAAAAGCTTTCACGACTGAAAATTCGAACTCGTATTGTTGAGGTGATTCGAATACATTTCCACTCTGTAAAGGGAACAAAAGTAAAAATAGTGCCCAAGAAAATGAATGACCTTTAAAATTAGTATCTTTCATTTAAGATCTACTCGGCCTTATTTGCATAAATACGCCACCTCTTGAACGGAACGAAGTGTTCTCAATGACAAATTTCCTCATTAAGTCTTGTATCGTGCGTGTTTACTACGCTTAATCTGTGTAAAATTTTTGCCGTATCTTAATTGTGCAGCCTATCAGAAACGAGAAGTAGCGTTGTATTACGTAGATGAAAAACGGAAAGAGTTCGAAGAGCCATTTTGAAAAACGGGAGTCGGCAGCGCGATTCACTTTTTTCACCTTTTTCTCACTCCCCCCTCTCCGGTCTCCCTCTTCGTCCTTTTTTTTCCCTCAACCGTTTCTTTTTTATTTTATTACTCAATCTAAATTTATGTTCAAAAACTCCACCTCGTGCTCACGTGACTGATAAGCGGTGGCCGGGGCCCGCGCTATTCGTGGACCGCCGCACGGGGGTCCGGGGTACCGCCCCCCGCCCCCAGCACCCCCTCCCGTGACCCTCACCGCGTCCACAGCTCGCCGCCGGGCCAATAGTAATTAGCTAAGAGCCAGGTATGGGCGCTATCGCCGGTAGGAATCTGTAATTTAGTGAGGCACGGAGCAAGTGGTGTTAACGTGAAAGTTTTGATCTCCGTCGGACTTTTGATAAACTCTCTGAAGGATGCAATGTTTTATTTCCATCATCATTCATAAGCGTTCGTATTTAAAGGGGAAAAAAAGGACGACGCGTATCGTTAGCGTCTGATATTATGGAAATGTGCGAGTAGTTTATGACCTAGCATGAGCCACAGACGTAGTGACGTAACGTGGTTTTGTTCTGAGCAGATCATTCCGCGGTCGAGGAGAAGGCGCGGCGGGAATTTTATACGTTCGCATTAGGAGAAACGCTTCGGTCGCAAGGTCTTCGCGCTAATGACTTTTCCCATTACGCTAATTATAATACGGCGCATAAAGAACATTAGATAAAGGGAGTGTTTGCTTCTTCTGCGTGCTTTGATTTCATTTACCTACAAGGTCAATCTTCCCCAAGTAAGCACTGCTTCTTCTAGCGGAATTAGAGGAGAATTTCTGCAGTGGTATTTTAACGCAAATATCGAATTGAGCTGAACGAAATCATAAGAGCTGATTTAGTATTCATGTAGAAACGGCATATCTGCATTAAATTGTTCTTTGTAGTTATTAAAAATTAGAAGTAGTGTGCAGTTTCCAAAAATTATTTGTTTTTTAAACATCTGCTTTATTTTCAATTTGTTCATCTCGAACGTTTGGGAAATACAACTGAAGATTATTTGTGTGTTGCGAAAAAAACAATATTCAGTACTGATTCTTTCTTAATATTATTTTTTAAATTGTTGTCTATTCAGAAACTAAAAACACATCAAATTTAGAATAACAATAACACAAACATAAATATATATAATATCATAAATGTGTGACCATAAAGTTGATATGCTCCCTATCAACCACGGCATTTGTCTACATTTTAGTTCTTCATTTTTTTCTCGAGTTATCTCTTTTTCATACTATCTATTTATCGATATGTAGACTGAGATATTTGACTATATTTGCGTTTTCAATTAATTTACCGTTTAATTCTATTCTTGTAATGTTGTTCTTCTTAGGGTAAATGATAAATTCGCATTTCGTTTGCTTTATTCTTATTTTCCATAGTTAAACGATTTGTTTATCGTGTCAGGTAATCTTTCGAATGGTTCTGTTGCCGTTTGTTGAGATTCATGATGGGTTAACAAGATTGTGTCATCTGCATATATTGCAATGGTGAGATCTGATAACAAAGATACGTCAAAAGTGTACCACGTATGCTGGTCTACAAATGCTGGTCTGTGGTACCCCAGATAATATTGAATAACAATTTTTTCATCAACATATTTTATTTGAAAAAAATCATCAAAAGTGAAGAAACGAATTACTGTATAAAATTGATGAAGCATACTTTCTTATTTGTTACAGTTAACTTTGTTGCCACACTTTATAGAACTCACTTATTTTTCTTTTCTAGTTATTCATTGATGATGTCATCTTTTCTATGAATTTGTTGTATTGTAAAATGCTGTTTTCTTAAAACCAAATTGATGATCAGGAAATGAGAAATTTTATTTGAGAATATGTTAGACGCGGATAAATAGAAGGTTTGCAAATACTTAATACAAGGAGGACAATAAACTTATTGACCTTTACGATGTAATTTCTTGGAGTGGTTTTCCTGGTTTTTGGTATTGCAAGTCTTTGTGCCAGTTTTCTCTGCGAAGGACAGAAAGGTTTCTAAGCATCTCCCGTGTTATATGATCATGTTCAGAAGCCTTGTGGTTTGAGTGTAATTTAGGTCCTGCAATGAATTCTTTTGTTGAGAATATTTTTATTAGTTTATACGTGAGTACTTCATCTTAACCACTTCAATTGATTTATAAGGTATAACTTTAACGCCTTTGGCATTCATGTCATTCGTACACTTCTATGTTCAATGTTCATCACATGAAAGATCTTCGTATCTAATTTTTAATATAAGTTGTCATTTTTGCTGATAACCTTATTAGGGAGTTCTTCGATGATGTGATCATTTCGTCTTTTCTATTGACGCAGGGAACTGTTTGCCATGAGCTGTTCAGGGCTGAGGCCGTTTCTCGCGTTGTATGCGCATAGGGGCGTGACCGCATGTTACGTAGTTTTTCGCAGGTGCACTGGAAACTCTTTTCCACTGTGTTGCTGTGGATATTGGAAATGTTCTTTTGCAATAATTGTTGTAAATGCAGTTTTAATGTTTGACGTTCTCGCAGAAAATCTTGGTTCTGTTGATGAGTGTTCTGTGTTAAGTAACTCTAAAAATTGATGGTTTGTAAAGTGATACATTATACATTAATAGAATTTATAGATTATATATTAGTAAATATAAAATTAAATAACTCTCAAAATTTGTCGTTTCTTCATCACATTGTTTACTATTTCATTACGAACTTTTTCTTAAAAATTTAGCTATTATAAGAAATATACAAATTGTTAAGGTAAATTGTAAATTCCTTCATTTTTGTACATTTAAGAATAAACAACAAAACTAAAAGAAAGAAAACGGGCTGGTCTAAAATAAATTATCACAGCGATATATCTGTTCATACGCTAACAGTAGCAATAAGTCTGAAAATTCTGAATGATGTACTAAAAGAATTCTCTATCACAACGAATACTACGTGCCAGTCAATTTCGTGGTAAAAATTAAATGTTCTCTATTTTCAGATGTATTCCAAAGAAATTTCGAAACACCACCACCAGCTCCGGGCACCCAAGAAACCTTGTCCATTCACCGCATGCAGCCGGATTGAAAGGCGACGATCATTCTTCCCATACAACCGATCAATTGTAGCTTGGAGTCTGCTGCGGTCGGTAGCCGGGCAGTAGCAATGGGACATCGAGGTCGATGTTTACAAAACATCTATCCCACTAAAAATCGATGTTTTTAAATATCAACTGATTAAATCGTATTTCTTACAATCGATATTTACCGCTTGATACTTTATACATTTTCTCTGTTTTGTTTGTGAATGAAAAACACAAACATGTATAAGTTAAAAAATAACTGATGTCAGCTCATGTGCCCGAACTAGAGTGCAGACTATCTATCCCTCGAGAGATGTCCTGGTATTTCCCACGCTCTTCACCGCACTTCGTAGCGGAGGGCTGGTCAACCTATGTCCTGTGGGCGTAGAGCCTTTCCCTTCTTCCAGCATTTTTGAACAGTGAAATGAGGAACATCTAACATCTCGAGATGACCCTGTGTGCTCAGGCTTTCAGCCTAAGTGTTGTTGATTGTTCTTATAATTTTTTTGTTTGCTTTGTCAGTTAAATCTTTACTTAATAAACACAATAACTAAAAAATTATCTTCCGAAGGAACGAAAATGTTTTGTATTTCGTCGTTATATGTCCCGGAAAGGGCAATTGGCCTCGGCGCTAGATCCAGGGGTTCCCGGTCGGTCACCCAACCAGGAGCCCGCGATATCTCGAATTTGCTTAACGTTTGTGACTTCGTTTACGAATTCAGCTAGCGACGGCGGTTTCTCGGTCGTGGCCTTTCGCTATCCAGGTCGGCGGTTATGCAATAGTATTTGTATTTAGCCATTAAAAGTCCCCTAACGGGCTATTGGCTTCGGCGCCGTTAGATCCCGGGATTCCCAGTCGGTTACCCAACCAGGAACCCGCGACGTCTCGAATTCGCTTAACCTTCGTGACTTCACGTAGTTATCGAATTCAGATAGTGGCACCGGTTTGGCGGTCGAGGCCTTTCAGTAGAACCATCCCAGCATTCGCTTGGATGACTGAGTGAAACCTCGAAAACCTTGGTCATTATCGCCGGCACGGGGATTGAAGTCGGGCCTCCCGAATTCGACGTCAGCGCGCTACGCCCTGAAACGTAACCGTTAGAGGCTAATTAACCACTCTTAAAATACGAGTATTAATGTTTTTTCGGCGATGTATAATTAACATTGATCGACCGGTAAAGATGACTCAGGGCAACAACTGATGTCACTGCAGTCTCTGACAGGGAGCTCCGGGGTTCGATTTCGGACGGTTGTAGGATTTTCGACACTAGCCAGATAGGATTGAATTATATTGCTGTCTGGCGGTGAATTCTCGCGGTCGTCTGCTCTAATCGGCAGTTTTCCGTCGTTTGCCCCGAACCAGGTGAACGCGGAACAGAACCTTAACAAACGGACCACGGACCGCGCGCGATTTTTCCCTCCCATTCCTCGTCCTGTCCCACCCCTTACACACTCTTACTCTTACATGCACCACACTATCACACATGCCGCGAGGCCGATCGGAAGTTTGGAGCTTCTCCCGGCTGGGGCAGTGCTTCGCTGGTGGGGGATGCCTGGTTGGGGAAAACCCCACTAGTCCACGGTAGGTCGGCATCGGATCTCACCATCCAGCGGGGCAAAATCACCGAGCAAACACATGCACCGCACTTACGGGACCAGTGCCCTCGTCCGTTGACGCGCCCGGAATCCCTAGTAATCGATTATAAAAAACCGATGGTTTAACACTGAACATCGATGTTGCATGTGGCGGAGGCAGCGAGTGGGGTCGCCGCACCGTCCGCCGCCCACCGTCCGGCGCCCGTGCATTTCAGAGGGGCCGCGTGGCGAATTCTACAAGTCACGTTGCATTATATAATAAAAGCGGACAGCACTTTGATCGTACGACGATAACTGTTATGTAACCATTACACAGCAGCGCCGGGCGACCCTTAACCGTTCGACGGCGCTGGGTCGTGCGAGGCGAGGGGCGTGGCGAGGGGCGAGGCGAGAGGCGAGAGGCGAGGTGAGGGGTGAGGCGAGGGGCGAGGCGTGGGGCGAGAGGCGAGGTGAGGGGCGAGGCGAGGGGCGAGGCAACGGGCGAGGCGAGGGGCGTGGCGAGGGGCGAGGCGAGGGGCGAGGCGAGGGGCGAGGCGAGGGGCGAGGCGAGGGGCGAGGCGAGGGGCGAGGCGAGGGGCGAGGTGAAGGACGAGGCGAGGGGTGAGGCGACGGGCGAGGCGACGGGCGAGGCGACGGGCGAGGCGAATGGCGTGGCGAGGGGTGAGGCGAGAGGCGAGGTGAGGGACGAGGCGAGGGGCGAGGCGAGGGGCGAGGCGAGGGGCGGGGCGAGGGGCGAGGCAAGGGGCGAGGCGAGGGGCGAGGCCAGGGGGAGGCGAGGGGCGAGGCCAGGGGGCGGCGAGGGGCGAGGCCAGGGGCGGGGCGAGGGGCGAGGCGAGGGGCGAGGCGAGGGGCGATGGCGCAGCGTCTCCGATCCCAATCACCGGAAGGCCGCGCTTCGTCTCCCGGCGCGGAGATATGTTTTTTTCCCCGCTCGTTAAACCGAACGCGAAAGCGCCGCAGATGTAGTATAATGCGCCGCCCGGTTGACGAATTCGCGTCCGCCCGACCGGACATGAATTCGATCAAATTACGATTGCATGCCGTTTGAAAGCAACCTGCTTCTCGGGATCATTCAAATTACCATTCATTCGGACTGGACCAGTGGAGTTAGTCGTGTGGACGTTGTTGGAAGAAAACGAGTATGACAGAAATAAGCAATACGAGTGCAAGTGAATTCAGATGAATTATAATGGCTGGAAGCTCATACATATATTCATCATTCTTCTGTCATTCCATTACTTTCAGATATATGATGTTGCCCTATTTAATGCTTTGAACCGCACTTTTACAAAATATGAAACTGTTTCTTCATTAAACATTTTTTTCGTGTGATTACGATCGTAAGTAATCAATCATATTCAATTTCATTTTCTGGTATTTGAAATCTTGTCGGTTCTACTGATGAAAACATTCTCTATATGAATTAGAACATTTACTTGTATTCATTTATTTGCTAATCTTCAGATGCCTGTCTGAAAGAATGAAAGAAATACTGACTGTGTAGGTTCAAATTCTAGCGATATAAATCTTGTTTTACCTTAGAAGCTAAGTAAAAATAAAAAAAATACGGAAACTAGTGGAAGCATAAAAGGAAAACAAGAAGAAATTCAAAATCACACACAAAGCTGTAAGAAAATTCGTGAAGAAAAAGATAGGAAGATAGCAAACGACTAAGGAGCAAGGTAGCTAGCGTATAAAAGATCAGGAGTAAAGTCTTAGCACAGGCAGAAAGACGTGTAAAATAAACTTTATTTTAAAAAAAGTAGGCACTTGGTTCCTTCTGACGATGAAAGAGAGCAAGAGCTTTTGGTTGATTACTTAGTGTTTCTGGGCGCGTCAACTGCTAAGGTCAATTGTCCCGTAAGTGGTGTGTATGTGCGCATGCATTTATCGCGGATGTGGCGGTGTTCTTGCCTAGCTGGACAGCGAGATCCGGCGTCGACCTACACGCCGGCTAGCGGAGTTTTCCCCAACCAGTTATGTCCCACCAGCGGGGCATCGCCCCAGCTGCGACAAGCTCTAAGCTGCGGACTGGTCTTCTGGCATATGCGGTAGAGAAATGCGTGTAAGTAAAGGGCGAGGATAGGTCAAAGAAAAGGAAGGAAATATCGCGTGCGGTCCGTGGCCCGTTGATTAGGGTACTACCCCGGCATGCTGATAGGAGAAACCTCGGAAAACTACCGATCGGAGCAGCCGTACACTAGCATTCTCCTCCTCCAGACAAAGCCTGAATTCGACCTAGTTATCTAGCTAGTGTCGAAAATCCTGCCAGTGTCGGGAATGGAACTCTAGGTCCTCCCGGTCAGAGGCACTGCAGCGACATCAAGTGATGCCCTGAGCCACCCGGGCGGGAGCGCGAGTGATCCGAGGCTGAACATTCGCGCCAAAGGGAGCAGCGGCGTGGAGCTGGCAGGCGTCAGCAGCGGGTGCCGCGCCGCGAGCGCCGCCCAGACAGCCGCTTGCGCTCGGCGCTCGGCGCTTCTTGTCCGACACGGCCTCCTGCAACGCCGGGAGCGGGAATCGACGGAAAGACACCGCGCGCGGCGCCCGCCTCATTAGGGAGTCCGCGAGGGAACGCGAGGCGGAGCACGAGGAGGAGGAGGGGGCGGTGACAGCCAATGTCAAGGAAGGTGATGGCGCAAGAGGCGGCCTGTGGCGGCGGGGATCATTGACATGTCGGTGCAAATGGTAGCGGCCGTTGGGAGTGTCGGAGGCGAAGGCTAACGGCGGGAGATGAGAGGGGGGTGGGGGCGGCGGCGACGCGGAGGCGGGGGCAGGCAGCAGTCGGCCGACAAAAAGAAGCTGGGAGACGCGTCCGCCGAGCTCTTGCTAGCGGCTGGCCGGCGCGCCGCGCCGCGCCGCGCCGCGCCGCGGCGGCAGACCGACTTGCCAGGCTCCATACATAATTTATAGCTAGACCTGGCCCCATTTACATGCTAATTGATAATACCCGGGCCCAGCCAGGCATTCTGGGTGGGCCCGCTGCACCGCGTACAAACGAGGTTTTTAAACTGAGGCCATTTTTCAATAGATATTTATTTTTTATAATGAAGAGGAAGAAATAAGATTATAGTTTTATTGTACTTTAAAATTGGAATGGTTATTGATTCAAGGTAATCGTGCTTCAGATATTGCGTACAGCTTGTTTCTCTCAGCGTGAGACGGTTGTAATTCGAATTAAGAAATTCTAATTGACATTACAACTTAATGTTCCCAAGATGGTTTGGAAACACTCGTATAAAATAAGAAATTTCTGTAGTTTCTTTTAGTGATCGTTTCAGGAATAGGCCTTACCTTTTTAATTAAGATATAAAACAAGCAAATAAAAATTCCGATTCTTTTTGTCAAAAACCTGTAAACATTTACCAGAATTTTAATGTTTCTCTTTATATTAAAGGTAACCTAAGTATTAGAAAAAACATTTTCCTTGCAATATTTTAATATCTATTCAAAAGCAATTTTTAAGACTGAAGAAATTATTCTATAAATTGTCTAAAATGTTATAAAAGAAGTATTTACAAAAAGAAACGCGGTAGTTAGCGCGTGAAAAAATCTTTTTTTTTATTTTAAACTCCAAATACTTCAGTATCAATTTTTAAATGAATGGATACATTCAACTATCAAAAATATAAAAATACATTTTATTGCCAGTAACATCTTTCTATACAAACTCTGGTTTGTTTATATTTCTCATCATCATGCATCTTTGCATTATGTTGCAGTGTATTTGTCTATGGTAATGTAACAACAGCACCCCCTCCCTCGCATTATTTATAATGTAATGGAAACGCAATGTAGTACATGCATCTGCAAAAGTGCTTCTGACCAGAATGTTTTTTTTCCGCAACGTCATTCGTACTCAGGTCCTTCGACTGAACATGCCAAGCACTACACCATCTCTATAACGGCTACATATAGCATTTCCGACTCTTAAAAATGAGAAGATTCTCACTTTATTGCCAACTTGTACTATTTTTGAATTTCGAAAAGTTAACGCAGAAATTTGCGTTCTTTACTCTATCCGAAGAAAAAACTGGAACCGCTTTTCAGATTTTTTATAAATTGCATTAATTTCAATCTAGAATTACGCAAAAACTCCGTGCTTTCAAAATACTCTACATTACTTATTTATTATACTATTGTTTAGAGACATCCTTTAACTGTATTATCAATATTGTGCATATGTAATTTTAATGATCTGCAATTTACTACATGCGGAGAGTACGTAGAAAATGTGAGCGGCATTATTTTTTCATTGTCCTTTGCTACATACGAAGAAAAACATGAAGAAACGTTTGCAGCCGTTTTTGAGAAAATAATTGATTAAAATTGCTTCATTTTACGCAAAACCTAGTCATATTTACAAAAAAGAAAACACATTATTTTATGATCTGTCATTTAACAATGAATTAATTTAGAGGAAACTCTCTATATTCAATATTGTAATAGTAGGAAGACATCGAAAAAAACTGAACTTGCAATTTTCGAAAATTCAGAGATTTTAATAGACCTGCACCACTATTAAAACGTTCTTTACACTATCCGAGCATAACGTAACAACCAAAACATTTGCCATTTTTGAGGAAATTTGGAATATTTTAAGTCGTAATGAAAAGTACAGCCACATAAAAAATATCCGTTTCTAAGTTGCAGGATCTGGAGTTTGTTTAGATCGTACGGGAAATATCAGTTTTGGCGGAAATACGAGTTTGAACGGATTATACGTTGGTGTTGGCCACAGTGGGACAAATAGACTTTTTGCCGTCAATCGATTTTTCGTTAACAAGGACCCACAAAACGTGGATTCTGACTACACAACATTATAGGAACCTAACGCAGCAACTTAACAGAACGAGGAATTAATTTACTACACATAGGAACAAGATTTATCCACAATATCCACGACAATTCGAGATTTTCTGTTGAAAAATTCCTTTGCAGTATTACAATAATTTCTTTTTTCTACGTAGTAAGGCGAGAAAATAATAATACGTCAATCAGCTTTCCTTAGTGAAATCAAGATGTCATCGTATACGTATATTTGTATAGCTTAAGTAAAGAAAATATACTCATTTTATATAAATGTGACATTCTTGTGTTAATCAAAACGTTGACAAAAAGCAAAACAAAAAGAATTAGTATTTAGTTCCATCTGGTACGATTCACGATTATAGTGGGGTAATATTCAAAAATCTTTGAGTGGGTACCCCTCTTGGACAAGGAAATCCCTGGGGGAAAAACGAGGACACACATTTCTGATAGAAGGGTAATTGAATTATTAGTGGAGAACCACAGAATTGCATTTTCAAAGCTCTTGAAGACCCACAATTTCTCGAACAAAAAAAGTTTCTAAAATTGCGAGGAACAGGGGAAAAAAGTAAGGAAGGTTTGGAAATTTTCAAAACCAAATGTCTATGAAAAACTGACAAAACGCTATTTTCAAAAACATCTAAACACCTTATCACGGAGTAAATGTTACATTTAAAATGCACTCAACTTCGTGCACTTGAAAAATTATAACACGAGTAGATAGTGCTGATCAGTCTTTGCTCTGACTCCTTTGTCTCTGCGCATGCTGGGTCTTCGTGCGATAATCTCAACTCAAAGTTTCAAAATCAGCCTTTTCTACAATTTCTTCACTAACTTCCTGGAATGGCATGGCGACGTTTCGCTGACTTGTGATATAAATAGTCAGACCAAAACAAGAGTTTTAGCGGAAAATACAGCGTTGAGGCCACTATGTTATGCTCGAGCTTCATTCTCGTCCGCTAGGTTTCTGGTTTTTGCTGTCTTGTTTAACTCATCGTGCTTAAGTACTCCTAAAATGAACCTGTTTAAGGCTAGATGAATGTTATAAATCCTCTTTTTTGCTTTTTCCGGCAATTACTAACTTGCAGGCATCTCTTTACAATTGTTGTAACGGAAATGGGAATTTTCTCTGTGACTTTGGAATTGAAGAGAAGATGGCGTGGCATGCACCATGCTTCAAGTGGATATTTGTTCCCAATATTTACCGTTGTCAAAGCCAGTAAAAACCGGTACTCATTTGCAAAGGAGGTTAAGAGGTATTACGGAGATAACCGAATAAAATCCCAGCAATAATCTCAGCAACATAACCCCAGAAAATATAACAATTCCCAGCTATGCGGTGTTTTGAACCCGGGTCACTCAGGTGAAGGAACAATCCACGACTACTCTGGCGCGACCCCTGCAAACATACTCTTCGAGGTAAAATTACCGCTGAGCTCTCTTGCCGAAGCGCGGCGCTGGCGGGGCGGGGGCGGGGGCGGGGGCGGGGAACAGCGCCTCCTTTGTGGCGGGCGAGATCGATGTCTCGGCTGCGACGCGGCGGCGGCGGCGGCGGCGGCGGCGGCGGCGGCGACGGCGACGCGCGAGGCTCGTGGCCTGTGCCGGGTCTCCCCTGCCGCCCTCGCCTCACCTCGCCGCGCCTCGCGCCCCGCCAGGGACAAACAAAAAAAAAAAAAAAATTAAGCAGGATCGCCCCGGGACCACTCCGTCATTCCGGCGACCCCCCGCCCCCGCCCCGGGGCAAACGACCTCCGCGGCAGCCGCGCCCTCCGGCGACGGCCAAGGCGCACTTTGGGGCCACGATTTAATTCGCGGGGCTCGAAAGGAGACGTTCCGCGAATCCCTGGCGTAACCCTTCGATGGAGATACCTGCAGGGGTCACGCCGACAATAATGTTTGGCCTCATTGGACATTTTTGGTTGTCGTGACGTGTACTCTTTACTCAGTATGTGTTTATTAATGAACAAATATACAGAGTTCACTAATATATATATTTTCGTTAATCGGCCGACTAGGACCACGCAAGCAAGCATCCTGCATTTACCGTGGCTCAGTTTTTATTTATTATCGCGGTGGCAGGTGCTTGCAACAATTCTTAGGGGGGACCAGCATTTAGCTGGATCCGATTTTTATCCCCCAGGGTTGTTAGCCCGGGGGTATGGAAGATGAAAGATGATAGGAATGGATTAGGAGGCGATAGGTGATCGTGGACTTTTGGAACCATCCCAGCATTCGCCTTTATGACCGAGGGAAACCACGAAAACCCCGGTCAGGATGCCCGGCCCGGGAATCGAACCCGGACCTCACGATTACGAAGTCAGTGCGTTACGCACTGAGACACTTCGCTCGGTATATATATATATATATATATATATATATATATATATATATATGACACTCCACCCAGTACAAAACGTTTCTAACAATACAACAAAAGAGCAATCACGAATGTGCGTAACGAAACGTACGACGCAGAAAATATCTCTAATAAAACGAGTAATAAATATCCAATAATGCAAAAAGTCTCGTTTATGTATCAGGACTGACAAGTTAAAGTTTTCAGTAAAAGCGGTTTATCAGTCAAAGCCGCATATATTAGAGACAAAGGTGGCAGAAAAGCTAATCCGAAAAACATTACTTTTCCCTCATGGTGATTACAACTATTTTGTAAACTCTCCGTTTAGCTATTTGTAATTATAACTTTCAAATGTTGCAATTCTCATAACTTCCAGTCGCGTGGAAGTGTGTAACAAGTAGATATTAATATTTCTGATACTTAGAACTCTAGTCGTCACGGTAATAGAAAAGTGTTGTACGAAATTGTATTTGAAAGGCTTAAAGACATAACGTTGAAGAGTAGGCATTTTAAAGGATTCATAAAGGAGTTTAATATAAAAAGAAATGAGTATTAAAACTTAATTTGTTTAAATATTTTAAACAAAATTTAAAACTTAAATTTACATTTACTTAAACAGAAAATTAGTTAAACTTAATTTGAAGAAAAGAAGATTTTTAAATATAGTTTTGGAATTGAATTGGTTTCTCTTGTTTAAGTTTATTCCATAAGAGTTTAATTTACGAACGATAAACAGACCATGAAATGTGGCTAGCATGGGGATATGTACAGAAACTATTTACTGAAATTCATCAATGAACCCGGCCTACAAGCCGGACGTCGGTGGATCCATGGGGGAGGGGGCATGACCCCCATGCCCCCCCCCCCCCAATAAGGCATAGAGTTTTCATTTATCTTCCTTCATTTATCATAACAAAATTGATTTAAGTATTTATTTATGTTTGAATTATGTAATTATTTAACCAATAATATTCTATAATAATACCATAAATGCAATACATAAATAATATACAACATAGTAACAATTATGTTTATTTTTAATTTAAATGTACGATGCCCCCCCCTAAATGATCTCCTAGATCCGGCCCCTGGATTCGTGTTTTCTGATACAACCCAGGAAAATTCAAATTTCGAGTGTTTTTGAATTATATTTTCATCTAATTATTAACGAACTGGTGATCATACAGACTTAGTAATTTTAGATAACTGGAAATTATCTCCATAGAAGACAGAACAAATATTTTTTTCTTTCCGTGATCTCGCGCAATGTGCCGTCCTAGCTTGTCAGAAAATTGGATCAGGCAGCGAGGCAATAACATGTGTTTCTGGAAGAGGGCCCACGTTGCAGACCTTAGTTTTGCCATATCATTGTTTCGATCTCGATTTAAAAATTTCATTGTTCGAGAAAACAACGTTTGGAATTGTTTGTTGTGTTTGTTATTCTGCTTTCAGTAAATATACAATAATTACCTAAACTTTGTAAAGTGTATTAGATTGCAATTATTTTTCAACTGAAAAACGTGGTCAAATCCATGCAATGTACATCTCCGTTATTATTATGAATTATTAAGTAGAGCTATTCATATTTGTGCCTCAATAACGACATATATTAGCAAAACGTTCATCAACAAAAGTCTGTATTAAAAATTGATATTTCTCAGAAAAAATAATTAGAACAACTTTCCTTCAGTGTCTCAAAAGCGTATAAAAAATTGTAGCAATGTCTTTCGAATCAAACACTGACGAACATATTTCACAAAATAAGTCTGTGGGCCGTCTCATTTTATTCAATTAAATTTAACGATCTTCTTTAGTATTTAACATACAAACAGCTCAGCAGCCATATTTTGCTGTTTTAGGAAATTGAATCTTATTGTATGTCTAAGAAATGCATTAAAAGTAGAGAATGTAAACATACTATTAACATTCAAATGCATTATTAAATAATTTTAAAACATGCATATTTTATTAAGTTTAATTGTTAAATTTAATTTTTTTTGTCTAATCGCAGCGCATTTTTTCTCAAAATCTTACATCAACAAACATCATTTAAAAAAATAATCAATCAAAAAAGAAAAGTGTGGATACGATAATATAATGAAATTGAAACTTATTAATATTATTTGATAGTATCACATTTTACTAAACGAAAACTTAATCCCTCTCTTCTAACTGGCACAAGAAATCACCAAGTGGTAAAGAAATCATTTGGCAGTAAAAAACAATTTCATTCCCAAAATAGTGATTTAAGTTGAAAGTGTAAAACAACTAACAAATTTTGTCGATGATATGGTACTATACAATATTGCAAGCAAAGAGTATATTTATTAAGTGTTATACATATTTTGCACACTACTATTATACTATTTAGTATTTATGAAACTATTCGCCATATTAATCCACTTTGATACATAGAGATGTAATGTAATACGCCGGTGACATGGATGTCTGATAAGTAAAAAACATGTATTTATTAACATTAGCACTTCCTTAATCAGAACTTCATTACATATAAAAATTTACAGTAAACGCACAAATAATAATGTACCATTCTCGAAGTCTCGCCATTATTGAGGCATATTGCACAGATGTGATTAACATTTTATTTAACAGACATGAATTTGTAACTTTCGTTCATATCTCAAAGAAGATCAAGGAAACCCAACACTTTCCCCTCTTACACACAAAGTAAGAAATTACTTTAGAAAATGATTAATCGATTTACCATGAGCTATGTTTTTTATCATCCATTATCTTTGACACAGTAAAATCTGACTATTTTTAACTTCAATTATAGACTAATGTGACAATGTTCGGGCCCAAACGCTGAAGTTTTGCCGATTTAAAATTAATGTTTGTTATTGTCCAAACAACACTTTTATAACACCGTTTGTCAACAACCAAAACTCTCAGAAAATTATAAACTGCCAGGAATAGTCTTAATCGGCAAATAAATCATTGTTCTAATTACAAAAATGTTAAAAGTATGTTTAATAATAAATGAGGGGTTTTTAATACAATAACTTTATATTTTTGTTTTCGTTGTGTGGAGTATAGTTTTATTTCTCATTGTTTTCATGATATATTTAAAAAAGTAATTGAAAACTGAAAATATTGGCAAAGAATTATTGATATCAGCATTTAATATTTTAAAATTAATTTTATAAAAATTACTCCAAACAATTTTACTATTACTGAATAATATAAATAAGAAGAGAAAGTGTATAGATTTATACCTTCCATGAGGGATGTGCTAAGTTGAAGGCGATTCGTCAAACGACTTCACATTTATGATGTTTGAGGAGAGATAAAAAAAGAGCGGGATGTTTGTTGAAGAACAGAGTGTACTTTTATGTGTCATAAGAACCGTCAACTCTCTTCACCAGAGGAAAACAAGCGAAGATTGCACACGATTAGTGACCCATGGTTTCTGCAAACCGCCTTTGCTTTCGCCTGGAAGTTCACGTTGTAATTGACGAGGGGCAAGGACGGCAGGACCAATTCAGAGATAACTAGTACCTTCCAGCATGACAAGATGATAGGTTAATCCGCTTCCAAATTGCTCCATGGTGTTGTAAACAATATCTGATAAATTCTACTTTTAATACGTCAATCGAACAAATTGATTTTGTTTGCAGTGCTTTTTTAGTCAGTATTTCTTTAGTTTTATTCACTGTCATTTAGTCTGAAATGTCATGTTTTTTTCAGGATTGAAAGGAAACTACAAGAGACTACATTGTTTATTTCTCATATTAGAAAATTACTACGAAATGCTTGGATTTCAAGAAGCTATGAATGAATACGAAGGATTTTATTGTTTTTCCGAAAACATCCGCATTATGATGTCTCGATTTACATCATTATTTACAAAACATTCACCTCATTATTTATAAATTTCATTTTTAGGACTTTGTGTTGCTTTTTATGTGAATGCGAAACGAAATGGGCCGGCTCAAAGGAATAAAAACTGTTACTGTTCAATCACCCCTTCGTGAACAGTGGCAACAAGAAGCGTTGCTTCCGCGGCCCACTCGCCTAATGCCCAAAACAGTGAAATGCAAAACACATCCTGCCAGTACAACAGCACGACATGTTCAACCTCCTAGTCCGCATGGACGCACACCATATAATTACGTTTTCAAAATCCGGAGCAGCTTTATTTTCCTGGCATATTCCAGCCGACCCAGCGCGTACGAGCTGCCGAAAGAAGTTCACGTGCTCGCCAACAGAGCGCAGCAGCAGTATCGTTTCGGAGCGCACCACCCATCGCCCAGCTAAAACAAATGCGGCAGAACGAAAACGATAAAATGGGCCATTTGAAGCATTATTGGCCTAAACGGTACAAGGCTGATTAATCCCTTAATTTATGAGTACATTACACTATGTGTAATTAACTCAGTTATGGCCTTCACGGGCGCGGGCGAGCCTGCAACCTGCGTCCGAGCGTGGGGCGCGGGGCAGTGTCATTTTTTGGTCGCTTTTAAACGCGTTGGACGATCTGGCTGCGCGCCGCGCCGGCTCACGGCTCGCGTCCGCCAGGGGGCAGCGGGCGGCCGGCGTGTGGGCGAGCGGGCGGCCGGGAGAGCGCGGCCGGGCAGCGAGCGGTGGACTCGCGCGAGCGAGCGGGCGGTCGGTCGCGGCCGGGCTAGCGGGCAAGCTGGCAAGAAGACGGGCGAGTAAACGCGGGCGGGCGAATGCACATGGGCGGGCGTGGACGGGCGAGGGTGGATGGGCGAGTGCGGATGGGCGAGTGCGGATGGGCGGTCGTGGACGGGAAAGCGCGGACGGGCGGGTGCGTGCAAGCGTGGGCGAGCGTGGGCGAGCGTGGACGAGCGTGGACGAGCGTGGACGAGCGTGGACGAGCGTGGGAGAGCGTTGATGAGCGTGGAAGTGCGTGTGCGAGCGTGAGCAAGCGTGGGAGAGTGTGGGAGAGCGTGGGCGAACGTAGGCGAGCGCAGACGAGCGTGGGAGGCGTGGGCGAGTGTAGGCGGGCGCGGGCGAGCGTGGGCGAGCGCAGACAAGCGCGGGCGAGCGTGGACGAGCGTGGACGAACATGGGGGAGCGTGGGGAGCGTGGGGGAGCAAGCGCGGGCGGACGGGCATGCGAGCGCTAGCGGGCAGGCGAGCAACTTCGTATACTTCGTGTCTTGCAGTATTCGAGAAGAGTGATGACATTGAATTGATTGCAGAGGTGGGCGAAAGTATTTTATTTCTTGTTTATCATCAGTATATGTGCTACCTTTTGGAAGATCGTTTTGTTTTGTTTTGTTAAGTTATGCTTTTGCTGCTGCAAGTCCACTATTACATACCATAAACGACTCTCAATTATTTATCCTTCCGACCACCCGTGGAAAACAATATCGTACACAATTACTGTCATAATGACGTAGGTATGCAAACGCCTAGACAACTACAGTAGAAAATTTGCATTCCCACTTTTACTATCTTTTTTTTTTGAAAATTTGTCAACCCTATTCACACTCACACTGCCTAATCAGTTATGATAACTAAGTGAAGAAAGAGTAGTCAAACTTTTAGCCCTAAGTACGCATGAAAATTTCACAACATTTTTAAAAAAATGCTGAAATACGCTCAGTAATATTTAAATTATTCAGCCTTATGGTTACAAAATCATGTATTTTGCGATGCCATTCAGTTCACCTTGTTCACCTAGAGAAAGAGGCTATAGAAATAATTATGCTCTATCAATCTTACAACTTTGTGATAGAACAAAAAAAATAGATTGCTTGAAGATCCATTAGAGTATGTATTATACGTATTTTCCCCATTCAAAATAAGAGCTGTAAATTTAATATTACATATCTATATTTTGTAGTCGTTATTATCTTTGCTCTGTTAATATTCAAGATCAAATTAATTTAAAATTTAATGGCGATTACATAGCAAATATTAATTTTCTTTACAGACTTCCGAATATTCATGTAATGATGTAGAATAAATTTACACTAATTTACTTATTTATTAAAGTAAAATACTATTATATAGTCACACTAACCGTTATCTACGTACAATTGAAATTCAATAAAATTGATATTGGAAATACGTAATCACGCGAAAAATAGTGGAAATGCTTGAAAGATTCTGGAAATTTGTGTACATATTCCACGTCTCAGTATTTGTGATATCAGCACAATTGAACGGTAATTACCTTCATGTTTAATATTAATATTTTTAGAGAGATAAATTCTCAATTTATTTACTAGTTCAAAATTGAAAATAATAGATGAATCTTTATCCCTTTTCTAAACAATATTTTGTGAGAGTGAAAAATACATATATTGACATTTTGTAGAACCTAAAATGGAAGTTGAAGTGTCTCTGTGAGAAAAATATGGAATTAATATAATGGTCTTCTGAATTATTACAATTACTGTAATAATAATATTTTTTATTATTTATATTATCGCATCATTATCTTTATCTTCATTTTTCATTTTTTCAAAATTACATATCAGTTCATTTAAAAAGAAGGTCTACGTGGTGCATTCTGGCTGTAGTGGCAACCGTTCTGCGAGGATTGTTAGGTTCTAGGTTCAAATCCTGCGCATGATGTGATAGTATCGTGAAAAGCAACTGCAAAACACCATGTGTCTCATTGTATTAGTGTACACTTCATCTTTTATTAAATCGTATCTGTCAAGTGGAAAGATGCTCAGACCGGTAGAATTATTGAGAACTAATGAATGAACATTTTATAACAACTCTTTGAATGTTATTCATTTTCGTATTCTTGACGTTCAGAAGGATGTTTATCTTTCGTTCATCTACATTTTAGTACTATGCGAATATATTATTACTTGTATCCTAAATTTCAAACTAGCGACTAGTTTTCTTTATATGAAATACGACAGGTTCAACTACACTATTACTTATTTTCTTCAGAAAACTACTCAAGATAAGAGTTGCGTAAGTAACCAAGGTGCTGGAACTCGAACTAAAAGCAAACTGCGACTTTACAGTTTCCTTTACGACGATGTTTGTCGCAGGAACGCAAAGATTTAATGCGCACGACCCAAGTTTGACAGAAGGGAAGTGGCAAACCCTCATTCTCCTTGACTGCTTGCGGAAGACTTGAATAGAGAAACACTTGGTTGTTTGTCTAAACGTTTCGTAACCCGACTATCATGTCTTCAACAATTAAGTTGCCCGTCCGCCTCGAGCTAATATTTCTTCCAGTCGCACTCAAGAGGATTGTTTGCTCCTCACGTCAGCATGCGGTCAGTTGAGTACCGGCTCATGACGCCATTGTCTCGCAGACGGCGGACCGCCTGCTGATGGGCTGACTGCTATTTGCACTTTCGTAAGCAGTTCATTTCCCAGCATATCTACACAATATTTTTTCGGACGTGGTCGTGATGAAACATCTCAAAACGCCATCTCCAAATGTCCAAGAAAAGTAGGGAACAGGAAGGAGCTAAAAACCATAACTCGGAGTTAATGGTGTACTTGTTTTTCAAATAAATATTTTTAAGAGAACTGCAGTCTTAGGACATTTTCCTTACGAGTGATTAAGAACTTTACCGGCTTCAAATATAATGGGCATCACTTTTAATCAGTGTACACAATATTCTTCTAGGTGTAGTGCTCTACCCACTTCACCAGTTTTCTTATAAAGAACTTTTTAATGCTGAATTTAAAATTCATACTTCTTTGTAGTTTTATGGTTATTTTTTATGTTTTCAATCCAAACAATCGTCTTACGTTACTGAAGAAAATATCCAAAAAACTATATTTGAGCATGTGTGTAATTGCCTTCTGGAGGTTGGGAGGCTGAAGCGCCAAGAGCCCTTTCGTTCATATTGAAAAATAAATTTTCCAAGATCCTATTGTATTTAATGATTGATGTAAATATAAATATGAATATTTTGCTTATGGTTTGCAATAGGAGACACGGTCTTCCGCCAACACTAAAGCATAATACATACTAATAACAGTTGTGGTATTGTAAACCTTTTCTTTTCTCATTTTCAAACTCCTGAACATCGTATTAAAATTCAGAATATATTGAAAATGTGTTCATCTTATGTACGAGTATATTTCCAAACATACATACCGAAAGAAACATAACTGTTCTCATTTCAGAGTAATCTTTAAATATTCATTATAAGTATGATAAATTTAAAAAATTAATGAATTGCCGTTAATGTCGAAAGAAAGAAAATTTGGAGCACTTTGGAAAGGTTCGGTAGCTATTCTTGCAACAAACATTTCTGATCACCGGATTGTTAGAAACGAGCTAAAATCAGGGATAAAAAATATCAGTGTAAATATCGAATGTACAACTATGACCATAGAATTATATATCACAAGAAACAAGAATAACAACAACATGAATGCATTTCTATAAAGAAAGAGAGAAACTATAACACATAGTGCATTCTGGACGAATGCACTAAGTCATATTTTGCGAGGAAGAAATAAATTATATATTTTTTAAAGAATTATTGATTGCATCACAAGGCTGTACCGTAAACATTTGCTACATCTTAGTCCATCGACATTTAAGATCTTAATGACGGCAATAATTTGTTTGACGATAATTTTTTCGATGTAGTAAAAGTTTGGGAATATTGAACATTTTACTTAAAACTCATAAACTGTCTTCGTATGATACATCGATTTTATAGAGATGACAGATATCTATTAGTTACTTCATGGTTATATCAGTTGATAAACTATTTCATGTAAACTCAAAAATGCATGTTATGTACACTGACATCATTTATTAAATATTGATTTAAATAATAAATATTAATTTATGTATGAAATATTAACTTATTAAATGCGTATTAATTTATTAAATAATATTTAGATGATTCCATTTTTAATTACTAATGCATTATTAAATAATAATGAAAAATTCGGGGGAATAATGAACGAATTTTGGTCTGTAATTAAAAGACGTGGAGATAGGAAAACTTGATATGAAGAAAGTTTCAAATCATGGTATTCGGTCATAGTTAAATTCAAAACAACATGACATTTTACTTTGCCGAGCATTCGGAGGATTTAATTCCATCGTCAAAGCTACTAACACACAAGAGAAAGAAACCTGTTATGTTTGGTCTGACACCACACAAAAACCTATATAGTACATTAAAATATTCGTGTGTCGACTATACACACTAAAATCTGTGCCTAATACACATTTAAAAGTGTTGCGTGTTAGTCGAATTTATTAAAGTTTATTGCTCTTGTGTGTAGTAATAGACCTGGCCATTGGAATTAAATATTCCGACACGTCGGCAAACTGAAATGGGTTAATATTTCGAATTTTAAGCATTACAAAATCTCTTACTTAGTTCCAAATATATGATTTAAAGTACCAAAAACATAAAAAACTGAATCAAACAGTTGCTTTGGCAGCAAGGGCGTCACTGCTTCCGACACATAGAACGTTATGGATACATTAACATGTTGTAGAGCAGCAAGTTCTTTTCTACGTTCTTGTTATGTAAAGAATTGTTGTATTGTATATATTCTACACTATGCTATTGCAGTATATGTGTTTGTTAAAGTATTAAATTTATTGCAGTGTATTATGATTGTTCTTCCTAGGCATTCTGGTTACGACCGGCAAAGGTAGCTCTGGGAATCAACTGATGTCAGTGCGAAGCCTCTGACCGGGAGATGCTAGGGTTCGAGTCCCGACGATGGCTAGACAACACTCTTTCGACACTTGCTAGACAGCTAGGTCGAATACAGCCACTGTCTGAAAGAGAATTCCAGTGAACGTCCGTTCTGATCTCCAGCCAACACCAGGCAAATGCCGGAGCAGTGCCCTAACAAACGGACCACAGACCGCGCGCGATCTTTCCTTCCTCTTCCTTGACCTATCCTCACCCCTTACACACACTACTCTACCTCACATGCACTAAACTATCACTCTTGTCGGGAGCTTAAAGACTGTCCTTGCTGGGGCGGTCGGGTTGTAGTTAGTGAATGTACCGTCTGGGGCGGCGCCCCACAGATGGGGAAACACCTGGTTGGGAAAAACTCCCGCAAGGCGACGTAGGTCGGCGCAGAAACTCGCCAGCCAGCGAGGGAAGATCGCCGCCATTTTCCGCAATGACAACCTACTCTACACTTACGGGACTGATTACCATACCATCAGATGGCGCGCCCGGAATGACAGTCAATGAATCATTCTGCTTGTGCATGTTTTTTTTTAAAAAAAGCATTTCGTGTGGTTTCGTCCAACAACATTTTTGTTGCTACAGGTCGCTAGCTGTAATTTATTGTTAACGGGACGGGAGGACGGGAGGGAAGTCGGTCCAGACAAGCCGTTTCTGTGTTTCGCAGCAAGAGGCGTCGGGACGTTGGCGCCGTCTGGCCTTCGGGGGGGGGAGGGGGCGGCGCCCGCGAGGCAATTAAGTCACTTCGCTCCCGCGCGGGCGCGCTCTGGCGCCTGCAATGAACGCGCGCGCGCCCAACAAGCGCGCCTTGCCGGCGCCAGCAGGTCGCCGGCGTGACGTCACCGCTTGTGATGGGCGCCGGCGCCTCTGGAGCGCCCCAGGGCCGATCTGCCTTCCGCGCTCTATATCACTCAGACGGGCGTATTTCAGTCAATGTAGCTGGGAAGTTAATTTCACGCACAGAGCGGCTGTTTAACGCATTGAGCGGCTCGAGGTTGGATGTGCCCTGTGCTGTGACCCCCCTGAGGAGCCACGACGCCGCCGGCGGACTCAGCACTCACAGAAATTGTAGCAAGCAACTTTTTTTTTTTTTTTTTTCGCCTGACTCCAAGTCACTGTAGTAGTGATAGCAATTCATATCCCCTCTAGGTGAAACAAAACATATCTGAAGAGTGGATTGCGGCATGTTTGCCTGCCTAGGACGTCAGTGTACTTCAATTAAGGTACATTGTTCCTAACACACTATCACGGTGTGGCCCTAGGATGACGTCAATGTGCCTGACGTGGGGGGCAAGCACGGGTTTCGCAAGCACGGCCTTCCGTGAGCAAGAGGGGTGATCGGGAAAAGAGACCCCACTGCAGTACGTGATAAAACATTTTATTTTCGTATATATTTTCGCATTTCCCCCTTTTTACACTGACAATTTTGCATTTTAAAGAAAATGATTTCATTTATGCCGCTATCACATACAAAAAATAACATTTCAAAAAATTTAATGCAGAAAATTAACTGAGATAAATTTTTACTATAATTTAAATTAGTTTGTCAAATCCAGTACATTAGCAAAATTTGCTATACGACATAAAGTGAAGAGACTCCAGGTCTGGCAATCCTGTATATAGTTGTTTTTTTTTTTTTTTTTTTTTTTTTAAAGGACCCAGAAATGAAATTGGCCCTTGTTTTTTAAGGCTGCGCAACCTATGCCCATGAGTGAATGTGTTCAGTTTTAAAAATTGATTGATTCGTTAACAGCAAGGTCATCAGTTCCTTAGGTGTAGTGAATTTTGTTTTGCTCAGGTAGTGGCGGTTTTGATCTTACTTCGCTGGATAGAGAGTTCCGGCGACGACAGGCGTCAGCTAGCGGCTTTTCCCAACCAGGTATCTCCCACTAGCGGGGCACCGCCTCAACCGAGGCCAGCTCTAAGTTCCCGACCGGTCTCCCGGCATGTGTGGTGTCTGGAACTAGACCTAACTATCGAGTGCCACTGTCGGGACTGGAACCTAAGACTCCCCCGGTCAGACGCACTGCAGTGATGTCAACGTGAATGTATTTAAGTGTCATTACCTTCTTAGATTATAGCGTAATTTCACATTATTTACATTTTATTTGCAATTTCATTTGTGTCGAATACGAAGTATCATGCTTAATAGCAGTGCATTAACATATTGATTGTTTCATAACGCGCTGAGAAAGAACTACATCTGCCCTATTAAACTAAAAGAAAAATGAGTCGGATATGATTAGATTCAAAACGTCGGCTCATCTTGTCCTTGTTTACCTAATTGCAAAACATATTTGTATTAATTTCCAACTTGAGTATTAATTTCCAGAACATTATTTTCTTCTTTCTTCTAAGTTTTCTTAATTTTTCATATTTTTATTTGAAATTTAATTTTGTATCAAAGTATGTTGAATTGAGCCGTGATTTTCGCATTATGTAATCACAAATTCTATGTAATGAACAGATGAAATTCTTTTGATTGTTGTAAACCAACTATTTTTTGAAAAACACACGAAATATTATTTATTTTTCTACGTGTTCTCTGCAATCCTAGCACCAGGCTGAAGGCTCAAGCAATGTGTCAATCAAATGATCGAATTATAGGTATGTTTCAGGAGAAGAAAAAATATCATACAACAAAGTGAAATGATTTCCATTTGTTTCAGAAAGCAAAAATATTGTTATACGCGTTATTTTGAAAAAGACTCTCATACAATGACATTTATCTTTCAAAATTATAGTGTAAGTAGTGACCTGCCACAGCAATAATACTGCTGAAAAAAGTTACAGAATGGTTTTCCAAACCGTATTATGCACACTTTTCGTGAAAACCATTCAAATATTTTCGTAAAACACTGTAATATTTTTTTAACAAAAACAATGTTCACGAATACTGACATAACATAGCATGTATACAGAACAACAATTCTTTTACACACCAAGAATATCAAAGAATTGCTGTTGCGTAATACAACACGTAAATAGCAAATATTTAATGGCGGACGGGCATTTCCTTGGAGCCTTGTTGACGCATGACGGCATCAGAATCGTAAGCAGTGACGCACTGTCTATGGGAATTCGGTAGGTACGTACAATATAAGACTAGGTGGAATAACGCAGACAAATATTTGAAGTTTTCACTGAAAGAATAATACTGTTGTATTTAATTGTTTTTGTATTTTTTCCGAGCACCTGGTTATCTAACGAAACCATAGACATCTGTCACACTCCCGGAGACTGCATAGATTTTTTTCAATTTCTGTTCACGTTGGAAATTAGAAGTGAGCAAGAACGGGAAATTAGTAATAGAAATAAGGAGATCGAGGATTGAAAATTAGTGATACAAAAGAGGTGAGCGATGATTGGAAGTTAGTAATATAAATAAGACGAGAGAGGTTTGGAAATTAGAAATAAAAATGAAGAGAGAGAGGATTGGGAATAATTAAAATAAATGAGGTGAATGAAGATTGGAAATTAGTCATATGAACAAAGTGAGCGAGGATTGAAAATTAGTAATAGAAATGAGGAGATCGAGGATTAGAAGTTAGTGATACAAAAGAAATGAGCGATGATTCAAAGTTAGTAATATAAATAAGGCAAGAGAGGATTGGAAATTAGTAATAAAAAGTAAGTGAGCGAGGATTGGAAATTAGTAATAGAATTGAAGATATTGAGGATTGCAGATTAGTGATACAAAACAGGTGAGCAAGGATTGGCACTTATTAATATAAATAAGGCAAGAGAGGATTGGAAATTAGTAATAAAAATGAGGAAATCGATGATTGGAAATTACTAAAATAATTAGATGAATGAGCATTGGAAATTAGTAATAGAAATAAGGAGATCGCTGAGGAGGATTGGAAAGGGGCGAGACAAAGAGGTGGGCAAGGATTGAAGCGAAGCGTGCGCCTTTCGATGGGGGCAGCACCGCTGCGCTCGCCCCTCGCGTGCTGCCCCAGGCTGCCATGCGCCACCGCTCGCGGAGTCCTTCGGCTTTCCCGTTCTCCTTTCAACCGTCCATCAGCGTTGCAATGCGGAACGTAAACAGCTGCTGTGTTTTACGACTTGGTGTCCGCGAAACAGTTTACAGCGGATATGTTCGAAATTTCAAAGCTCGGAAATGGAGCGTTAGAGTTTCTTCTTTTAATAGATTTTCTTTGTGAGATTATTGTTCTGTTGTGGACTGGTTTCAAGACTTAACATTGTAGTTTTTTTTAACGTCTGCATTGTTTGGCCTCTTCTTCACGGTACGTAATGGGAATTTACCTTCTCGTAAATGAACTGTCGATCGTAATGAATCATGAGATCGCAGGGGAGTGCGATTGTAATGAATATTTAATAAATTTCCTGCGTATCTTATCGCGACATTAAATGCAGCAAGTCGATGTTGGTATTGACATTGGAATCGTTTCATTGACATATTTATTTGATTACAAAATATTTTAAGAACACTTGAAGTTTTTATGTTTGTAATAATAATTGTAGTTTACATTAAATTTTAACAAAATTAGAATAAAACTAGGAAATACTGAGATCTTTGGTCAAACCACCAAAAAATGAGTGCGCCAAGATACTAGTGGAGCAGTATTCAACTTTTTTTCCTTTCCAGCGTCTCTTCATTTCAAAATTTAGTTTGTATAATGCTCTCACTAGGCTAAGTAAACATACTCACTACTATATATTTCTTGAAAACGGGATGCTGTAGTTGAGATGTGAATGATTTCCCCGACAGCCGAGTTCGGCTTGGCACCGATCGGAATGCTTCCGCGCGTCGACCAGTTGCGGCGATGTGTCTCGAGGAGCATTTCCGCTCTCCTCCAACCGGAAACGCCGCCGCCGCCGTCGCCGCCGCTCGGTGTAGCATACCGGAAGCGGCAGTCAAGAAACGCATTATTATTATTTTTTTTAATGCGGCTGAGCAGAGCGCGGCGGAGGCGCCTGAACAGCGAGAGGTTGCGGTGGTGGTGGTAGTGGTGGTGGTGGTGGTGGCGGTGGTGGTGGCGGTGGTGGTGGTGGTAGTAGTGGTGGTGGTGGTAGTAGTGGTGGTGGTGGTAGTAGTGGTGGTGGTGGTGGTAGTAGTGGTGGTGGTGGTGGTGGTAGTGGTGTTGGCGGTGTTGTTGTTGGTGGTGGTAGAGGTTGTCGTAGTGGTGGTTGTGTTGGTGATGGTGGTAATGTTAGTGGTGGTGGGATTAAGAGCCGAGAAGCTGTGGGTGACGTAGCTTCGGCTGGCGGTGGTGGTGGTAGTGGTTACGATGGTTGTGGTGTCGAGAGGCTGAGGTGGTGCTGGAAAGGTGAGGAGTGATAGTGTTGCTGGTAAAATTAGCAGCACATAATGCGATTGTTACGGTAGCTTCGAATCATGGTGTTGAGGTGAAGGTAAGGAGGTAGTAGTGGTGAATTTGCGTGTAGTGGTGTGTTGGAGATTGTAGTGAAGTGGATGGTAGTGGTGAGACGGAGATGAGGTGTAGGTGGAGAGGTAGAGGTGGTGCGGTGGCGGCGAGAGTATGTGGTTGTGAGATGCTCGTGATGGTGAGAGGTGATGGTGGAGATGTAGCGGTATTGATGTCGTGCTGAGGTAGAGCTAGTGGTGAGGTGATGGTGAGTTGGTGGTGGCGAGGGTGGTGTTAAGGTGGTGGTGGTGGTGGTGGTGGTGGTGAGGTGGTAGTGGTGATGATGGTGAGGAGGTTGAGATAGTGAGGTGGTGGAAGTGGTGAGGTGGTTGGTGTGGCGAGGTGGTGGTGGTGGTGGTGGTGGTAGTAGTGGTGAGATGGTGGTAAGGTGGTGGTGGTGAGGTGGTGTTGGTTATGCGATGGTGGTAGTGGTGGTGAGGCGGTGGTAATGGGGAGGTAGTGGTAATAGTACGGTGGTTGTGATGATGAGGTGGCGGTTTAAACCGAGCGGTGACAGCAACGGGGAAGTGGTGTTGGTAGAGCTGGAGAAGTGCAGCGGCGGCGGCTGCTGCGAAGGCGGAGGCGGAGGTGCGGAATCCGGTGGCACTGCTTTTTCCCTCCCTCCCCCTCCCTCTCCCCTCCCTCCCTCCTCCCTCTCCCACCCTCCTCGCGAGGCGGCGGCAGCGGAGGCGCGGGAATCGGAGATGTGACGCGGACGAGGCAGAGGCGGAAATGTCGACGTCTAATGAGATTCAGCAGGGGGCCGAGGACGAACGAACGGAAGAAACCATTGCTGAATAATTGTGGAAAGAGGCGAAGCAAACAGGATAAGAACTATAGAAACAGGTAAAGAGAAAATTACAAATGAATGAAATTGAAAAATTGGTGAGAGGTTTGTTTGGAAAAAATAGGTGGTAGCCACATTCAAAAGAAGTGACTATCGTAAATAATTTCAATAGTGTAATAAGAATAAGTAAATGAAAAGAAGGAACGCGTGAAAAGAACTTGTGCGATATTCAGTGAAAAACGTCAGTCAGTCTTGGCGAGAATATTCCATGACAATACGGCACTTTCAAGTAATTGCAAATGTGCGATACATAGACCCCAGTATTCAATTCGTAAAAATGTATCAGTCTGAAATGAAGTTTCAAATCAAAATTAAGAGCAAGGAATATTTGTTGAAACGAGTGAGGAGCAGGATCAATTGCCGGTGTTGTATGTCTTACAGCATTGTGCTTACAATTTTTTAACTCGCCTACCTACATTATAAATGGGCTCGTGGCTTGGTTTGCGTGCTCTCAGCGGCCCCGGCTTCGAGTCCCGGTGAGGCAAGATTCTAGTGTGCGTTTTCCTTGCAATGCCCCAGTATATGTTGCTGTGTGAAATGAGAAAATTCACTTCTCAGGTTGAGAAGACGAGGCGAAATCAATTTATTATTACCCCAAATTTAGAGATATAAATTCCCATTTTCTCTACTGCAAGTTGATAATTATCTACTAAAACGAAATGCACCAGTAGTATTTGAACGTATCTATTGAAACAAACATTAAATATTCTGAGTCGCAAGTGTCTTGATTTGTAATCACTTTTACTGAAGAGTGTAATATTCGCAATAACTTCCTTCGTTCAGAATAGGGGCAAAAACTCTTGAAGAGCTGCCGATCCTTAAGAGTACTATAATACATCTAAGATGAAATCTTACTAGAGACTAGACTGTATAGAGACTTGTTAATTAATTCCATGGAATACCTGGCTCACGACAGTATTTTGGAGGGGGCAATAACTATCAATTGACTTCTCCAAAAATACTGTCGTAAGACAGGTATCCAATGCCAAACAGTCGCCGCGGAGATGTGTACATCCCGTTCTTTTACATTTCGCGGCAATAGCCCTGGATGCAGTGCCTCTAGCAAGCAAATTACCGTGTCCGCATTACCTTGCACGCGTCACCAAGCCAATGTTTCCTCAGAGGACGTGTGATGACGGGTGGAAGAAAAATGAACAATATTTAACTTTTCAATGTATCAGTGAATTATGACATTTGACCAAACAATGAACACCGGGGGGTGGAAACCCTAAAAAAACACTACAATTACATTAACGAAGAAGGACATGCAATGTGTTATCTAAATTGTGATTACTGTTCCATCACCAACAGTAGGCATTGTTATTTTCCGACGTTTTCACGATATTGTGTATCTACTTCCTGAACATACTATCAATAGCACTTGTAACGACCGACGCATGTCGGGCTCTGCAATACTCTGCTCCGATAAACCACCCAAGGCCAAAGCGTCTAGCACTTTCACTGACATATTTGCAAAACTGCAAGTCAAATGACACCTGCGTCGGTAGTAACAAGCGGCAATGTCTAGCGCCCACTCTTAGAAGCGTTGCTTAATTGAGTCCTACTATTACTCAATAAATACTACAAAAATAAATAAGTTGGGGTTTTATTTTTTTAAATTTAAATTATCCGATATTTAACAGAAATTTGTATGTGCCTATATTATTTAATAGGGTTTATAGTTAAATTACATGAGATTTTCTAAAATAATTTCTTTAATTTCTATGGTTTTGATATTTGAAAATTAAAATCAATATCCAAAATAAAGAGCTGCACAAATACGTACAGTTTTAATCGTTTTATTCAAATGTATGTAAGCATTTTACCAAGAAAAGAAAATTCCAAGACCCACTCCCAAATATACTTTACGTACAGCAAATTGGCGTAGACCAGTAGATAATATTTCATGCCCTTATTTAGAGAAAATGAACTGTATCTATCAGTTTCTAGGTTTCTTTTAGACCTATTTATGCTCTTCACAATAATTGTATTTTCTTAGAAGGGTCAAGGAAATGAGAAACAATTAATTATAAACTTAAGGCAGAAAGTATCCTTTGAATAATTAAGTAAATTAATACTACTTCTTCCCTTTCCGAAATAACATTTTATTTCATTTCTTCTCACATTTAATGAAAAATTCGCAGAAACGTTTCGCGACTCAATTGGTCACATCATCGGAAACAAAATTTCTGTGATAAATCGTAATATGGGATCTTACGATTTATAACTACTTAAAAGTTATTGGATGTCTTCTCTATGTGAAATAATCAATACATCAACAAATTTCTATAAAGGAACGTATTTTTTTAATAATGAGAATTCCAATTTCCTCACTAAAATATCGAAAAATAATAACCTCACTGAACCTCCTAGGAGTGTGTCGTTCAACTGTCTGCAGTATATGTGAAGAAATTGATGAAATGAATGAGGAAGTTGAATGAATGAAGAAATTGAAGAACTCTATGAAGAAGAACTGTCGTATCTATGAAGTAATTGGTTGATTGATTGTTGAATAATCATCTCATATGTTAAGAAATACAGTAAATTGATTCATCTGCAAGAACATTAATCGTATAGGTGTTGTGGTGCGTTATCGTGGGCATTTTTCATGAAATAATTATAAACGTTGTCATTGCCAACAATAGTATTTACTATAAGAGCAGCTTTCGATGGCTTAGCCATCATCATCAGTTGTCTGCTGAATGCAGCATTCGAAATCGAAAGCTGGTCTTATAGTAAATACTATTGTTGGCAATGACAACGTTTATAATTATTTCACTTCAAACTAATCGCATCTAGAAAGAAATTGATTGATTGATTGGTTAATAATCAATAAACGTGGTAAGAAATACAAAAAAAATGTTTCTTCTGTAAGAAAAAAATCTAGAATTGATTCTCTTAAATATTCCAATGATACTCCCCCCCCAATATTTATGTCACATAGATTATTACTGATTTGTCTCGATTAATCACACTTCAACAGACTATGCTAACCGTAAAAAATGTGACGTTTTCAACAGCACATACTTTCTCACATTATTTGTAACAGCTACATTACAGCTATATTAGAAGAAGATATTAGAGAAAGTAATGTACAACACGTAGAAAAACAGTATTTCTCACTATTTCATTGCCAGAGTTCAACAATTTTTCTAAAGAAAAATCTGTGATTTTCAGTGCAGCATTACAAAACCAATAATATCGCATAAGGAGAGAACTTGCTATTACACCCTCAGCCAGAAATAGCTGCCTTTCCTTACCCATCTATTAAACAGGTAAGTATGATTCAATGGCAATTCTGCCTACAATACCGCTGTAAACATCCTGCGTATTTTAATGCAATGCTTTATATTAGCCCAACCGTTTTATGTACCAAATAGTAGAGAAAGATAAAAAACTGATATTGACGTTTATAGAATATTAAAAAAAATAGTTTTGTGTCGTCCTGATACCGTAAAAAAGAATATTTCTTTCCCCTATATGTAGTAAATTACTTTCCTTAATGCGTAATGTAGTCGTAATCCACTTTTGTGGTTCCTTAATACCGTTTTTTTCTTCAAAATTTTCGTCTTCTGTCATGCCATGCGTCCTTCCGTCCGTCAGTGCCTGCGTGCGTGGTGGATTTCTGACCGCCTGTCCGTTAGTGCGCGCGTCCGTCCAGTTGTGAAAAACACTAGAGCCTAAAATATTCGCAGGATTGTTTTTAAAATAAAAAAATTGCCAAACCTGTCTGACCCGACCTGAAGCTCTGCGATTTCGGAAATAATGCTTTAATTTCTGGGGTACTTCACATAAAGCACTTCGAACTTTCTTTTGACAAAAGGATCAATTTTTTTAATTTAAAATTCTTGTAACAATATTATGGTAAAATAATATATAAAATATATATAAAGATGTCATAGGTCCTATATCCCCTTTTAATACTAATTTTTCGAAAAATACAAAAGTTCAACACTTTTTAACCACATAATCATAGACATTTTTTTCTTCGTTTGAAATTTGTTATCTGCAATTAGTTCATCAATTGATGTCATATATATTTTTTCAAAGTACCATTAAGTTTTTGCGCAATTTCAGTAAAATATTGGCAACATTAAAAATAATAAAAACAAGATTTTTTCAAAATCCGCATCTTGAAATGTATTTTTTTTAAATATTCCCCAAATCTTTGGGAATGGTTATCCATAATAGATTTTTCATTAATTAATTTGCGATTAAAATTGCTATAAATGACTTCTTATTAAGTTTCTCAAAAATTGAAAATTTTGCGGTGAAAATGAACTCAAAATTCCACACTTTCTGAAACACTCAACCAACATTTTCTCAAAATAGTTTGGACCAGATTTTATTGTTACGTAATATACTCTAAAGTCATTTAAAACGTATCTTTAGGGGCTCGAAAATGTTAGAAATTGTGAACAAAAATTATTTTAGATGATAATAAATGACAACTTGGAAAACCGGAAAACTATCCCGGTCTAAATACTAAGGAACTATTACGAAAAAATCTGTGTCATTATGTAGAACCACTGATTTGTTATTATAATTCAATTTTAAAGAATACTAACTAAACAGTCCAAACACAAGATGGAAAAAAATATAGAGCTGCAGTGGAAAAGGCCAAAACGATTAAAAAAAAGAGTGTTGTAGTGCTTGAAGGAAAAGAAGATATTTTTATCATTCCAAAACGAAACATTGATTAGGTAAAAGCATTGGGTAAAAAACGGTGGCTTCAACAAACCCACGATAAAAATATCGATATATATATTAAACCATCCATATTTCGAAAACATCGATATTTTTACATAAACATCGATGTTTCGAAAACATTGATATTTTTACAAATCATCGATGTTTCGAAAATATCGATATTTTTACAAAACCATCCATGTTTCGAAAACATGGATAGTTTTACAAAACAATCGATATTTCGAAAACATGGATATTTTGATAAAAACATCGATGATTCGAAAACTTCGATATTTTTACATAAACATCGATGTTCGAAAACATCGACATTTTTACAAAACATCGATGCGTGGAAAACATCGCCATGGCCGTCGCATCCGTAGCGGGTTGGCGCACGCGCGCTTCGCCACCCGAGAGCGCGCTCGGATTCGGCGACGAGCCGTCTCTACAAGATTTCTGCATTACACGCGCGTGTACACTTAATACGCCGGCGGCCGCCGCGCTGCCTGCTAATGCGACCGGTGGATCGGGTCTCCTGCGATCGGAAACCGCACGGCGAGGCCGAGATCTAATCTGGGTGGAAACAAGTTACTTCTTCGAGCCGACTCTTAAAGGAAGTAGGCTCGGGGGAATATGATGGAAGTCGCGGACAGGCTGTTTTCCCAGAGTCCGCTGGTGTTTTATGAATCAATGGGTAAAGGCCGCCAGCGGTAATTGCCCATTCTCACAATTACGATACCTCGCTGTGGCAGCGAAGTGTAGCATTGTCAAGGAGAGCTTATACAGCAAACAACACAGTTTGTGCTGGTCTCGTAACTTATTGAGAAATCTTTATTTCATCATGACAAAGATGAGTTGCTGAAAGTTCAATAAAAACTGTTTGAACGGAAAACAAAGAACATTCAACGCTGTTACGTATGGGCGATGTTACTGTATATTGATTTCATAACTAGTTGAAATGAAAAAAAAATCTTTAATGCCGAATATTCTGATTACTAAGAAAGCTCGGCTGGAGGTGAAGATACGAGGATAATATCTTCATGTCAATATATCAATTAAGTGGATCATTAATTTATATACTCAGATAGACCCATTAATCTTCACTCACATATTTTAAACGTTGTGTAATACTGTTTCATTTAAGTCATATTAATGTTGAAAAAACGGAGTAAATACACATCGTATATTTTTACAGCCCTACAGCTCTTTGTCCATCTTCTAAGCGCATCTTACATGCGCATAATGCCACTCGATGGAGCAAAGTAATCAAAATGATGTTTAAGATTTTTAATTCAAATTTAAATGATCTCGTTATAAAAGTTTACGAAAAAATAAATCGTGCGGTTACTGTCTCAAATATAAAACAGAGTAATGTTGATTTATGTCTCATTCACGTCAAATTGTAATATAAGGTCTGCATGTGATATATTGCCCAAGTTTCTATTTAAAAAACAATATTTAGTCATCATTGACATTTTACTTTTAACATGTTTAATGGCGCGATGAAGGCGTTTAACCCTAGATAACAAATACACCCTGTACGGAGTAAATCTACATCGTATTACAAAGGCGTATTCTGACAGATTACTTTTGGTAAAAATAAAGAAATACTCATTTTTACAATGAAACACTAAAAGTAATGAATTGAACATGTATTATATGGAGTAACAAACTACATTTTAAAGGACTTTATAGATACACCTAAATGATTTGACTCTCTCAGCAGATACTTGCTTGGTGCCGACCACACATTGCTTTCGAGAAGTATCCGCAGACGTACCTCGTCATCTGACCTTTGTTATGATCGCCATCTTCCCATTATGATTGCTAAATGAAGAACAAAACTTAAATGCTAACAGGCAAGTATTTTGTATTCTATAATTTGAAATATAAGGCAATAAAGCACCAAAAATATCAGTGACGTAATTACAAAGGCGTAGTCTGCTGGACGACGAGTGTTAAAACGACGTATACGGGAAATAAGCACGCGCACAAGGTTCGTGTATTTCACTGGCTAATCTCACGACGAAGGCACTCTTGAGTTTGAGGAACGGGTAGTAAGGGGAAAATCGTGGGGGAAGCTTTCGGCACTAGATCCATCATCTGACAGAAGACTACTTTGTAATATAGGAGTAATAGATGCTGCTATATTAAACGACAGCAGACCACATAATCTTAATTCTTTTCACGGTACTGAGATATAATAAAACTCCTAATAGTATTTATCTCTCCCTCCCTTTTCAAGCCGCCCAATACATCTGAACTGGAGTAAATATATTCTACTTTAAATAGTAGATTTAATTTTTGCGTTCTCAGATAATTCATTATATCTCTTTATATCATACGGCACAGAAATATTTTCTTTTATTAAAATGTGAATATTATGAGTAATTATAAAAAAGGACACAAAAATATGTGAATCTTAAAAAAAAGATTTTGACTTTTAAGGCAATATAGAGAACAAAACTTCTTTGTTCACTTGAAGGACTTGGGGCAGGGTAAATCACATCAGCCACAGCTTGAGTCCCAGTAAATGTAAATGTTAATAACTCGATTTTGGTCGAAGTATTCATCTCGTTAATGCCCAATCCCTTCATCATTTGAATAAGACATAAATAGCAATAAGTCAATCTATTCTTCATTAAAATCGAGTTATAAACATTTACTATTAGCGTGGGGGAGCGTATATCGACCGCGGTCAACTTTTCCTATGCCGTTTCCTGCCTCCGCAAACGGCATAGCCCGTCTGCATCCCGTTATCTTTTCCTCCTGTATAAGGTTTGATTTCTACGTTCACCGCAGTCTGCTTGGCACTAAGCAGAGTACAGTGAACGTAGAAATAAATTATAATGATCGATTATAATTGTTTGCACTGCATGTCCATCACTGTTAACCTTGAAAACAATCACCTAATTTTACGATCATTAATTTACTTCGTTGATTTGACATATATATGTTGACCTATTTTCTGTGAACTGAAGCGAGAATATCTACATATTTGCGCTATTTATTAATGCAAACAAAAATGTTAAGTCCTTTCGAAACACCAGATGAACGAAACGGGCTGCAGTCGGGCTATGCCTTCGCAGGTAACAAAAAATTAAAGGTGATCAGCTGGAAAGCGGAGGTGAATGAAAAGTGACCGCGGGATGCAGTCGGGCGATTCCCGCGGGAACCTGGCTGTGACTGGTGTGGTTTATCTTGTTTCCGTCCCCAAGCTCTTCAATTAACCAGGATCATGAATAGACAAGAATCTAGATTTAAAAAGTGTCTATTTCGTTCTGCAGATCCCACTTACGCAGAGCGACTTCAATCAACGCGCACCTGCTTCCCGGCTCGGAGTACTCGGATCGAACCCGCGAAGATGCACAAGCACAGCAGAGACGCCACCGTGGTGTGGGGGAGATGGGGAGAAGCAGACGGGGAGGGGGAGGGGGTCGGCAACGTCGCACGTTGCTCAGTCGACTGATGGAATCGTTAGCGGCGGGGCGTCGCCTGCCATACCAACCAAGACGCCCGCGGCAGCAGCCTCTTACGAATGCAAAGATCGTTACCCAATTATAAGTTAGTTAATATCGACTGCTTCGCCGCCCCCGCCGCTGTCATGCAGTCGCGTCGGCGACGCATGCGCGGCGCGGGAAACGCATCAGAAAAAGAGTGCGTCTCTTCGTGTGCGGAATAAGTTACGAGAGGGGGTCGCCAAACCCTTGACGTAACGGGGCGTGACGCTAGACGCGGTTCGCGGCGGAGGGGGAATCGCGGAATGGGACTCGCCGCCGCGGCGGCGGTTGCTATGCCAGGAAAACGGCAGGCTCACTGTCCCTCCTCTATCTTCTGTCAATTGCGTAGGACAAGGGAGGAAACTTAAATAGGGAAAAATCTGGGATGAAATGAGACCTCACGCGACAAGGAATGGTGATAGTCTGAGAAATAATGTCTTCGAGAAAAAACTCGTTGACTAATTTGTTTTAAAAAGTAAACATTATTTTCAATGGTAACTGTTCGTTTTGCGACACATTTATTTTATTTAGAAAATGTTATATCGTCGGAAGCATTAGTGGCTAACCGAACTCCTCAATATTCGGTCAATTGTAAAGGACAAGGGAGGAAACCTAAATAGCGAAAAATCTGGGATGAAATGAGACAAGGAATGGTGATAGCCTAAGAAATAATTTCTTTAAAAAATCGGTTAACCAAATCGTTTTAAAAAGTAAATATTATTTTTAATGGTAGCTGTTCGTTTTGGGACACATTTATTTTATTTCGAAAGCGTTATATCGTCGGAAGCATTAGTGGCTGATCAAAGTCCTTACAGATTTTGTACAAAAACACGCGAATTTATTTTTCTACAAATCAATCTGTAATTAGACATTTGTAATAGGGAATATTGTTCAAAATACTTGGTGGAGGAAAGTTAAAAATATTATCAGAGTAAGAAAGATAGTTGAAGGAATATTAATGTAATAATAAAATAAAAGGAAGTCGTAAAAGAGCCAAAGAAGTTTATTTAGAGGTAATTTTATAGGCTTTCAAAATTCTGTGATTAAGGTAAAAGTAAATTTAGAAAGGAAGAGGAAATTCAATGTGAGGAGAAACAAACTAAAAAAGTTTTAAGGAAAATGAAGTTTGGGATTAAGTGGTTAGAAATATATGTTAAAATTTGTAGTTCATGTATGTTGAAGTAAATAGGACAATAATTTGAAATGAAATGGATGGGCAGAAAAGAGAATAGAAATACACAACAGAATCCACCAGTAAAGCGGAAGGGAATAAGTTGCTGAATAAAGTTACTTACTATGTATAGTTAATCGCCAGTATTTTAAAGTTATATATAAGACAAATTAATTATTATAAATTTGATTATATTGATAATTATCAATACAATCAAGAGGTAAAATATATATTCTTATAACTTAATCTATGATAACGTTATTTTCGCAATTTAATTTCTCTAATGAAAAGAATGAAAAAAACAGATTATCATCAATTAAAGCAGTGCGGATCTTTAAAAAGAAGTAACAATGTAGAGAATTTACGTATAGTCGCATCGACGACTGGGTCTTAAGCGATATTACTGGCACACTTGTTATACAATATAATTTTGGTCGTACTACATAGTTTTACAATGTTACGTTACTCTATTTTAATATGTTGCTTTCACAGAGGGAACGCCATGCTTCGGAGGGAAAGTAAAGTTGGCTGTCCCATGTTAGTAGATTTACTTGCATGTAAAAGATCCTCAAGCCTAAATGACGCCTCTGAGCTAAATACTAATCGCCTCTTTCTCGCCCAACAAATACCTCCCTTCTCTGCTAGTTGGTGAAAGGAGCTTAGCGAAATTCGCGTGGGCAGACGGAAGAGCGGGCCTGATGGCCCGACTCTCGCCACGTAAAATACGGCATCAATTCAGTTCAATATATCTGGAGACTCGGGGCGATTGCTTCGCTGCTCGTCCGACAGCGGCGGCGTCGCGGCGCCGCGAACCGAAGCGATCCTCTGGACGGCGGCGGCGGTGGCGGCGGCGGCGGCGGTCACGTCGTTAATACGTGGCGTTGCCGCTCATGTGAACTAGCGAGGTTTACGAGCGCGCGCTCGCAGAGGCTGCTACGTGCAGGGGATGACCGCCGCCGCATCCAAACCGCCTCCCGCCGGAAGTGGCTAACGGGCTCTCGATTCACTTTTCTTCTCTTAAACTACGCACTATTGCACGCGTACTCTAGAATGCTTGTATGTACTGCACGATAACTGTTCCTTTAACTTAGGAACTTAGGTTGCAAAGCAGATTTACCTATTATTATTATTATTATTATTATTATTATTATTATTATTATTATTATTATTATTATTATTATTATTATTATTATTATTATTATTATTATTATTATTATTATCTTTACACAGTACTGGTTCACAGGAAGTAATTGTTCACAAATAAAAATGGTTTTTTGCCAAGTGTGTTCTTTCCAATTTATTTATGAATCTGATGTTAGAAAGTTCCGGACAATGCGGCAAGAATTTAAGATAACAGACTACTGCATTAATTTTAAAATGCTTGGTGGGATATCGAGTTTTTGAAGGTTTTCTAAAACACGTTATTCTATAAGGCCAGTACTGGAGATACTTGGTCTTGTTTGCATTGATCTTTGATTTGATAAGCCAGATCGCTGAAGTTCCTTATTTATTTATTTATTTATTTATTTATTTATTTATTTATTTATTTATTTATTTATTTATTTATTTATTTATTTATTTATTTATTTATTTATTTATTTATTTATTTATTTATTTATTTATTTATTTATTTATTTATTTATTTATTTATTTATTTATTTATTTATTTATTTATTTATTTATTTATTTATTTATTTATTTATTTATTTATTTATTTATTTATTTATTTATTTATTTATTTATTTATTTATTTATTTATTTATTTATTTATTTATTTATTTATTTATTTATTTATTTATTTATTTATTTATTTATTTATTTATTTATTTATTATTATATTTGGTATATCTCAAGATAGCACTGAGTTGAGATTGGGTTGAAACATCTAATGTCTCGTATTTAAGCGAATGGGCTTATAAGAGCTCATTGAGCTGTCAGCTCGCGGGCAAATTGCTCCCAAAAACAAACATTTGGGAGGTATATTGGGGATTTAAACGGAATGCCTACTGACTGGGCGACCGTTGATAATTTGGTTGAAGTTGCGAAAGCATTTATTTTACTACCTGCAAAAGGATTATTTTGTAAGATATGAAAGAAACAATTGGAGGCAACAGATGTACAGTAATTACTGATTAATTCATTTTGCATTCATTTGTACCTTCCACGTCTAAGAATAATTTAAAGATTTTTTAAAAAAATGTTATAAATCTTATATTGTAAACAATTTATTTTAGTTATAAGAAAATTATAGGAATCAATCTTCACATGAAAAGATATCGCTCTCCAAAAGTGCGAATGTCACCGTCATTTTATCGCACATCTAGCGGACGTCGGTTTATTTCCACATTACTCAGTGTCTTAGGTTTCAACAAGAGGTTAGTCATCTCGATAAGCTGAGTTAGTGTATGTGCTGTTGATGTGAGTCCGGCATATGTCATGAACGAACTCGAAGATTGCCGTAAGACCAGCACACGCCTACCTTCGTGAAATCAAGCTGCCCTTAGTGACTCAGTAAATCTGCGTCTCGCGGCCATACGTATTGTGAATGCGGTAAAGGTTTCGTTATTTGACGCGTAAGTTTGCAATTAAGGTGGAATTACTAGTCACAAAACCTACAAAGGGTCAGCGATGCATGGGGTTTTAGTGAATGAGAAAATAATCAGTAGACTCGTTATGAAATAATGACATTTTTTTTCTTTCTCATTAAATGTTTGGGTAGGCTCCATCTTACAGGTAGCTACGTTTCTGATTGTAGAATTCTGTTTTTTGAAGGTTTCTAAACTGAAGTAGAGCGTCGTATAGACAAAGAAATTTAGCAACATTTACACACAATTTACATTAATATGAAATATTCAGAAGTGATAATAACATTATCAAATTTATTAAAATATGTAATTCAAATTCTTCATACAAACCTCAGATTTAACCTGTTTTTAACATTCTCGGAACATTCGTTTCAAAAATGTTAATATGTGTTGTGTTTTGTATGAATAAATTGGAACAATAATACAACCAGTTTTATTTTTATTGAACTATCCACACTGAGAAAGAGATCAAATTGATATATAATTTAATATTTTCCTTTCCTCTATTTAATATTCCAAGGCATTTTGTGAACGAAATTGTACGAATTCCATTTTATTTTTCATTCTCTATTGGCAGTGGAAATGCACACTTTCCCTTTTCTAATACGACGTTATTATCTCATGGATTCCCCTTTTTTTCTCAACTCACTGCCACTGCGTACCTGCGGCATTGACCGGTATATGGCTTACCTCGACTGTTATCGAAACTGTCGCCCTAGTCGCACTGAGAGCCACTCGGGCCTGCGCACGTCACTCTCCGTGTCGCAAGTTTCGCCAGATACTGACTCTACCCCACTTCGACAGTGGTTGTCCTAGACCGGGTTCTATTCGTAGAGTGATACCTGATAGCTCAGGCTGACACCCAGGCTACGCTCTTCGCCAATGCGCATTCTTATCCTTTCTTCATTCTACAAGTTTCATGCACACAGATTCCACTTTCTGTGTGAAAGATCAATTTTTATGTATTGACCTAGAATCATAATGACGATTGTCCAACGATCTGTAATTAATTGATTGATTAGTGATTCCGGGCGTGTCAATTGCTAAAGTAATTATTCCAATAAGTGTAGTGCATGTTTTATCGCGGGAGGCAGCGGTGATCTTCCACCTGCTTGCGCTGACCTTCCCGACGGTTAGCAGGGTTTTTCCCAACCAGGTATTTCTCTCCAGCTGGTCATAGCCCCAGCCGGGACAAGCTCTAAGGTCCAAACAGGTTTCCTGGCACGTGTGTAGTGTAATACATGTAAGTGGGTGTGTGTGTAAGTAAGGGGTTAGGATAAGGATCGGGAAGGAAAGATCAGGCGCGGTCCTTAGCCCCCTGTGTTAGGGTACTGATCCGGCATTCGCTGGCATTGATCGGGAAAATCACGGAAAAGTACCGATCAGAGCAGCCGCCCGCCAGAATTCTTCTCCAGACAGTGACTGAACTCTACGTAACGAACTAGCTAGCTAGCTAGCTAGCTAGTATCGAAAATCTCCCCAGCGTCCGAATTCGAATCTAGGACCTCCCGGTCAGAGGCACTGCAGTGACATCTGTTGATGCCCTGAGCCACCTTTCCCGATATCTATATTTAAGCGATAGCCCTCATACAAGGCGAAAAATATAAACAAGTTGAAATGGATAGCAACATATTTTCCAATCGCGTCCGAGTATCTATCATCGTTTTGCTGATCATAGTCTGGTTCACTTCCAATTCACATTTCGAGTGTTCGACTATTGAAGGCGGTCTATCCAACCCTTCTAGAGCAAGCCTCTACCTTCGAGCTAGTTTATCCTCGACTTCGCCATATCTTCCGTCTTTCTTACTCTGCTTTCTGATGACTAACTTCTTGGTTTCGTCTCTACCCTTGTTCCTGTCTTTCTCTACCTCCCCTTGAACTCACCCTCATTCCTTTCGCGGAAACATCAGGCGCAGCATCGTCACATCTTTCACTGCCACCGCCAACATCGTCTGCGCCGCTGATCCAACTACTTTATCGACGCACTTCGTTTATCTGAAAGGCGGATCGCCCCTGCTCAGTCAGCCTCCAGTCCTCCCCTACCGCTGGACCAGACTTCTTTGCTCTCCTCCGCAAGAGACGTGGAGGGTCTGCGGAATGGGTTTTACCAGAAGTTGTGAATAGTTACAAATAATTATTACCTCGTACTTAGATGCTGTAATAGATCACTGCCTTATTCATTCCTGTTACGCTATCAGGAAGATCGTTTCCCGATAGCTCAGATTATCAAACAATTGGTCAAATAAGAAAATAGCCAAAAATTGATGTTTTATCAGTAACTACCATAAGAAAATGTCATTATAACTAAAACTATCGTGGAAATGTGACATAATAAACGTTACTTTGCCATCCCCCTTATCTTGCAATTTGTATTTTGCGAATGTGCAACGCCGAATCGCCGGGTAAAAATTAGAAAGAAACCTATAAACATAAAACTAAAATATTGAATGTGAAAACAGATAGGAATGTAATTCGAGTGAAGGAAAATATGTTTTGACAAATTAAAAAATAATATCTATAAGTATAGCATAAGTTTCTGTACGTCAGGGTAGGCGAAACGTAAATTCACGAATTCACGAAAACTCATAACATTATCTTTCTCACACAACTTAAACTGCACAAATATTCGCCAATCGCAGAAAAAAGTAGTGCAAGAGCTGGTTTTGATGTGTGATGTTCCCACTCACTGAATCGAATTCGATCAACTTTAAAGAAGCAAGAAGGTTATGATTAATGATCCACGAACTCGTAATGATCTTGACAAACAGAACATGCGAGAACGGAATCGACCGCACAGCAAGAACCCGACTTGTAATGATTACTCTATGTAAGCCTTATTAAACTTCATTGGACATTAAGAAAGATCATTTGTCTTACAGTTTCTAATTTGAAATATTACTGAAATAAACACGAAACTTACTGTAATAGTGTCATATTCCAATACCGATTGTAATTATAAAAGTAAATAAAAAAATTGTAATTGTATTGTTTTTCGAGGGCATCAAAGGGCTGGGAAGGGGCTGCGCCGTGATACATCTCGTAGGAATTCGTCCACTTGGGCCCTTGGACCCTTCCGCACGAGGGTCTCTTTAAAATCTAACGCGCGCAGTCATGCACCTCCCAGGCAGCCGCGTGCCGCGCCGCGCCGCGTGTGGGCCCTTGGGCGACGACGTGTGCTGCGCAGGGCAGCGGAAGCCGCAGGCCATGGTGGAGCCACCGAGCAACACACTCGGAAGCCACACGCAGGGTACATGCGTGATTCACTCTTCGCTCACAATAAAATGCGGAAAGATTTGAAGGAAAATTCAGCTTTGTGAATGGGACCGTTGAGGACTGGAACAATTTACCTACAGAGGATGTTGTTGTTGTTTTTATTTTATTTTTTTTGTTTGGCCCGAAAGCCTTAGCAGCCGAGTACTTGAGGGTACAATGAATTATATTATCCTTGTTTAAGGAACGTTATTAACATGAATACATTGAATTCGTGGATTGAATGTGCGAAGCAACATCGGGTACATGATGATTAGGGAGGTCGAAGAACTGTCGCGGTAGTTTCCGGTTTAGTCTGTTGCGGTAGAGATTTTGTTTTCCGGTTTTGAAATGTACGGCTGAGGGAATCGGGGGAATTTTAGGATAGAAGCGAGTGGATACAAGGCAGAAATGGACGGAGTTCGGAGTGATACCGAGTTCGTTATGTAACTGGGATTTAAGTACTAACCAGGGAGCTTTTGTAATGGTTCTGAGGAATTTATTTTGGAAAATCTGCATTTTTTGGATACCTGATTTGTTGTCTGAGGCCCAGATAGGAGAAGAGTAGGACAAGATTGGATATGATTATTTACCGTTAATGTATGAATTTCTGATTACTGAAGGGACATGTAGTGAATGAATGAAGTAAAAATATGAGTACGAAGTAGATATGGACACTTTGTATATATTTTAATACTTCTAATTTTTTATTATACTTTTTTTGTTTATTTGTATTATTTATCTTTGTTAATATTTGTATGTATTGTTACTTTTAATGTTTATTTTTATACTTTATTTTTCCGTAAATGCCACCGCAAAAATGCTCATTTGTAGTAATAAATAATTATAATAATGAAAATAAAAATAATAATTTATTATATGATGTATGCTTGGTTAACTAAAAGTACAGTAGGATCTACTGACAGCAAAGGTAAAGCGAATTAATTAAAATCCGGTCAATTCGAGAATTAAAAGGATGAAATAAATAATTTTCTATTGAAACACAAACTTGCCAAACTGCCAATTCCTTTGGCATGGTCTTGACGTTTTTAGCCGTTGCTGTGCTATTTGATAACTGAAATGTCAGCTGTCACTTCAGGTTTGTAAATAATATATTGTTCACTTTTGATTTTTCAAGTACAGATATTAACCACTTTTGAAGTCCTTTCATTACTTCCCATTCGGAAGATATTTTGGGGTCTTTCTTTTTCATTTTGTTCAGTTGATTCGCTACTCGCTTTCTTGTTCTTTTAGATGTTTCACTTTCTTTAGGTTTCACTTTAATTTCTTTTTTCGCAATACACCAGTAAAAGATTTCGCTTACAATTCGTAGAATACAGACAAAACTTGAAACATAACAAAGCAAACTCGATAAGTTAGTGAAATCTAAAGAAGAGTACACATGCTGTAGTATACCAAAGCACTTTAAAAAACTCGAAATAACCGATTGTTTTGATCACAATACCGAGATTAGGGAATAGTTTTTAACAAAATAACATCATATCGATCCCCTTTCCTCCCTTTCCTAAATTTAAAAATAAATTAGTTACCTGAATGTTGATGTGTGTTATAAATATATTTAATAAAATTCAGTGTAAGGAACTATGTCTTCTATGTAATTAAGTATTATTACTAAGATCATATTAAATTCATTTGTTTTAGTGAGAAATCTTATAAAAACACATACAAAAGCAAAATGTACCATTATTATACCACAATTTAATACATTTCCATCGCACCATGTTATATTATAATTTCATCCCCTGCATTCCATATTTCTAGCCGCCACATGTGGCACCCCTCCCTACAAGTTTTCATATTTTCTAGTGCGGACAAAGCAATGTCTCAACACATTACATTTCAAGTCCACATGTTTAAAAATGAAAGGAATGCTCTTGTGAGGGTTTTATTTATTAAAGTCCTTAAGACAGCTTAAAATACTTCGCGCTAGGTTCTGTTCCAAGCACCAATGAGTCAACCTTAAAAATGTCAAATACATCTCACATATGATCAGGGATGTAAATCAATTTGAGATTCAGTCGGGGAAGAAGCCTGTGGACTTAAGAGTTAAATAACGAAAGAGTGGATTAATCTAGTTCCAATTTACAGTAGTTTACTTCCTGTAACATGCTAAGTAGTCGGATTCCCCGTTTTGTGGGTCCTTGATACTAAAAATTCGATTGACAGCAAAACGTCTGTCTGTCTGTCTGTCCGTCCGTCCGTCCGTCCGTCCGTCCGTCCGTCCGTCCGTCCGTCAGTCCGTCAGTCCGTCCGTCCGATTCTCCGTTTGTCCATGATTCCGTCCGTTTGTGGTCAACCCTAGCGTCAAATCCGTTCAAATTTCGCCAGAATTGATTTTCCCCCACCAAATTGGACGAACGCTAGGCTCTGTGAGTTGGAAATGGATATTTTAATTTTAGAGGGTAGCAGAACAGACACAAAACGATCCACCTCCCTGCATACATTGCGATATACGGCGGGAATTTTTTGGCATCTTCTGGCCGGATCCAACAACAAATTATCAGTTTCCCACCAGGAGATCGGGACGCGACGAAGGACACCACATGTGTTGATTCGTGAACGGGAAGTGGTCAAACCCTGAGTAACACACCCGCACATATACAAACACACACATACATACACATACACATACAAATGTTCACCCGCAGTTACTCAAATACTGTATAGATATAAAATGCAAAATTTAAAAGTTTCTTCACAAATGACGTGTTGAGATACACGAATCAAAACACAGGTTTTCTCAAAATATGCATTTTACATATTCTTTCTTAAACAGTGATATGTAAACTTCACTGGCTCCTTCTTTTGAAATAAAAAATAATAAATTCTTCATATCTTTCTACAGAAAGAAGTAGATCCAAAGACATTATCCAATTACTACGCGATTTCGAATTATTATCCCTCGTCGCGTTGCAGAAAAGGCGATATCGAATGCTCGGAGAGGAATCTCGATCGCTGGGTAACAAGCGGAAATGACTTCCATATCGAAGCCATATCGAGACGTGACCGTGCTCCGAACCACCGCGCCGGGACAGTTTTTTTTTTTTTTTTTTTTTTTTTTTTTTTTTTTTTTTTTTTTTTTTTTTTTTTTTTTAGCGTTGCTGTCTCTGTTCGATACACTCGTATGTCTGGTTTTACTACAAATGTGTTGACGCGAGAGAAGCGGGAATGCTAAATTCGACAGTTAATTCTTTATCAGAGATGGAGTGCACCTGGCCTGAAACTTAACGCGTCGAGAACGTGCGTTTCATTAGGCACATTTCGGAGCAAATGGTGGCAACTCTACAGCGACTCAACAACGTTTTGATACGAACAATAAAATATACTATAGCTATCTTTAAACAAGGGACAAGAGACTTAAACAAGGATGTAGTTTATCTCCAACACTATTCAATATACATACATATATATATATATATATATATATATATATATATATATATATATATATTGAAACGCGGAAGCGTTTCCATACGTAATTAAAGACAAGAAGTACAGGAGTATAATTACTATTCATTTTGAACTGCGCGGCATAGCGGCAGGTGCGAGGACAAACGGTGGGGGGAAGAGTGGACGTTACCTCCGCCGGGGCCTAGCGAGAGAGGAGGGGATTTCGGCCGTTAGGAGCCGAGGCGACGGTTGGCGGCAGTTGCGAGGAGACGCCGAGTGGAGACGGCCGTAAAGGACAGTTACTGAGAGCGAGTAGAAGAAAGTGGCCGGAAAAAGACGGTTAGCTGTAAGCAGAGCAGGACATTACAAAAGACGAAGAACGGTCAACAGTGTTAGATTTGTATAATCGCTGATTAGAAGCCGGTAATTTATAGAACAGTGCATAGTGTAATGAACGCCGGTACAAAGTGTGATCACGTGCATAGCGATTACGAGAGGGAAGCCGAATAGAACCGAGGAGGGGCGCAGTAATATAATTCGAGTGCATGGTATGAACGCAATGGACAACTACGAGATGCTGTGATTGCGCGTGTGGGAGCGAATGCGGAAACATCCGGGATTGCGGCCGAGGAATTCACGTCGCCGCCTCTGCAGACCAGCGAAGCACGTGTCCGCGGCATCAACCGCCCGGGGACGCCGAGCCGCGGTGAAGGTCAACGGTCGCCGTCGCTGTGGGTGAGCGGCCACAACAGTCGAATTATTACTGGGGCCCCAGGTATGATAATATTGTATGGTAACTAGAATCTTGGTACCAAGTCATCGAGGTTTTATGTATGTAATCAGGTGTATTAGACGTTGATTTACGAATAAATTGTATTTGTGTTTATACTAATTTACTGCTTTGATTTACCAATGTATTATCGTGTCCCTCAGAAAACCCATTCACGAGCAAGACATCCGTCCTTTATAACCTTTAGATTTGCAGTGGAAAGTACTGACAATCAGGTACGTCACAATATATATATATATACATATATATATATATACATATATATATATATACATATACATATATATATACATATATATATATATATACATATATATATATATATATATATATATATATATATATATATATATATTGATGACATTAAAAAATGGAGATGCATAGCTTGTTCTGGAATACAGTTGAAGCAGAATAAACATCTAAATGTTCTACTTTATGCAGATGACGTAACAATACTGCAAGAAAGTGATGATGATCTGCAAAAAGCTGTATACACACTGCATCAACTGGGAAGAAATGAGTATAATCTCCGAATTTCTAAAACGAAGACTAAAGTTATGGCCCATTGCGGTAAATACCCCATACGCTCAAAAATAGTTATTGACAACACAGTGATCGACCAGACTTCAAATTTTAATTACCTTGGTTGTGACATCAGTTATGACACAGATAAAGACATAGAAAATAAAACTAATAAATTTCAATCAATATGTGGAATATAAACAGAACACTACAGAACAAAGCAAGGAAAGACACAAAAATTAAGTTCTATAAGACAATGGCTGCTCCAGTTCTCCTGTATGGAAGTGAATCGTGGATAATGAAAAAAAGAGAACAAAGTAAGCTCCAAGCAGCAGAAATGAGATTTCTTAGGAAAGTTAAAGGCTGCATTAAACAAGACCAGATAAGAAATGAGAATATCCGTAAAGAACTAGATATATACAACATAAATGAAAGGATCTTAGAAAACAGGAAAGAATGGCGGCGCCATATCGAAAGAATGGAGTAAGATCGTATTCCACAATTAGTGATGAGCTACCAACTGAAGGGCAGAAGAGATATCGGCCGACTCAGAAAGAGATGGTCGTGAAGTGCAAAGCGAAGACGGAACAGGCATTCCTGCCTAATCCTTGGAATGGAGAAGAAGAAGAAGAAGATAGCTATCTTTTATAAAAATTGATATATTCTCTATGGAAAACATTAACTATTATTATTAACAAAATAGTATTAACAAAATTATAACAAAATAGTTTATAATAATTAACAAAATAGTAAACTATGATATCTCTAAATACCTCACAGTTGATCAGATAATTATTATTATTAGTAGTAATAATTAAATATTAGTGACATCATAGTTTACTATTTTGTTTACAAAATTTCAGTGTTTCGAGTTTCACTGGTTACAGTTCACAGTTCACAAATTGATAAAGATTGTCAAAAAAGATTTTAGTTATGTATAAAACGTTTGCAAAAATACACAGTTTATACGAATTGAGTACAATTCACAACAAAAATATTGCTAAATTAAAATACGGGTATTTTTCTTCTGAAACTATTACCATTTTGGCGTCAAAAAAATTAGGGAAAGCAAAATAAAACTTATCATTATTAACTTGAATTAGGTGAGGACATAATCCCATCTTCAATAATTAGAATTCTTTTTAGCCTTTGCTAGTCGCCTTTCCGCCTAACTCTGTATTTTCGAGAAATGCAAAATTTTATCTTTCCAAAATATTTATAATAGGTATTTTTATCTCATACAAAATATGCTTTAAAAACCCTATCTTTAGTAAGAAGTTCATGAGCACTTTTTAAACACGTAAAGAAAAACATTAAAGAATCATGTGAATTTTCACTAAATTTTAAATTTTTGAAAAATGCAAAAGTTTTGGCTCATTTTTCTGAAAAAATTAGTAATTTTGCGTAATTTTGAAAGGTACACACGCAATTTTGCAACTATTTTAAACTTTTTTTTTCAAAATGAATCGATTTTTTTATTATGTTACAAAGAAGCTGGGTCTGGTTACATTTTTGGCGAACTCTCTATTTTTCGAAAATTGCAAACAACACAAAATTAGCATTGCAAAAGTCTATCCAAGTTTGATGGTAGAGTATTTGTTAAATATCTGTTTTTTAAAAAAAGTTGTATAAAGTACGTCATGAGCATTTTTTTAAAAATATGAGTAGATTAGCGTAAGTTTGCAATTTTCGAATTTGCAAGTTAGACTGACGTAAGAGATTCCTTGCAAACGCTGCCTCAATCGGCCGCTAGAACGAGGGAAATTTGTACGTGCAAGAGATTCCTTGCAAACGCTGGCTCAATCGGCCGCTAGAAGGAGGGAATTCGCATGCGTAAGAGAATCCTTGCAAACGCTGGCTCAATCGGCCGCTAGAACGAGGGAATTTGTAAGAGAGGAACGCGGGAACGCGTAAGAGAATCCTCTCAAACGCTGGCTCAATCGGCGGCTGGAATGAGAGGATTTGGGAATTTGGACACATAAGAGAATCTTTACTAACACTGGCTCAATCGGCCGCTAGAACGAGGAAATTTGTACGTGCAAGAGATTTCTTGCAAACGCTGGCTCAATCGGCCGCTAGATCGCGGGAATTTGCACGCCTAAGAGCTTCCTTGCATTAGTTCAGCGGCCGGCGGCGGCGCCGCTGCGTGCGCGGCGTGCAGAGCGCGCCCGGGGGAGCGGCGGCAATCGCCCCCAATCGGCGCGCGGCGGTCGAGGGGAACCCCGCGCGGCGCCGGGGACGGAATGCAAACCGGAGGGAAGATGACGGGCGGAGGCGCCGCGCCGCGCCGCGCCGGCCGCGCGGGGGCGTGGTCGGGCGCGACCGCAGGGGCGGCTGGCCGCAGCGAGCGCGGGGGCGGGGAGGGACGGGGCGGGGCGGGAAGGGAAGGGCGGCCCGAGGGCGGATGGCAGATATTGCGCCCACGGCCGCACGTCATCCGTCAGCGTCGCGACGCCACCGGCGGCGGCGGCGCCGGGCGCCGGGCACGTAGGGGGCGCCCGGGCGGGGGCGGGGGCGGCGCCGGTGGCCGCTGAGACAGGAGGCAAACGGACGCCGCCGACTCGCACAATGGCAGAGCTGGAATGCCTGCGCTACATCGAGCGACCATACAATGTTAAATACGTTGGTGGGGTTAAATGGCTGCAAAAGTGCAATGGCAACGATTGATGGTAGTTTGATGATTTGTGACCGATTGGAGATCATTTTCTGATTCATGAGGAAATGTAGAGAAAATATTTAGAGCCGTTTTTGATAAATCAATTGTGAAAAAATTGCCTTATTTCGCTAAGAATTACGCAAACACGACTCATTTTAAAAAACAGTGCGTATGATCGTATTTAAAGACATATCTTTGAACACCAGATTTCATTTAAAAAGCTCTCTCTTCAATACTTCTGTTGTGGGAAGACGTCAAACAGATTTTGAACTTTTGAAATTTTTGAAAATTCAGAGATAACAAAATGATACCTGCACAAATTTTAAGTGTTCTTTATGATATATGAGATTAAAGAAATAAATTAGATCAATTTCCGACAAAATTCTGATGGGTCTTCTTCTAAAGTACCTCTCAAAATCATGTTTCAAACTCATTGGATATAGAATTCGTTTAGACCGTTCGGGCATATCAATTTCGGAAAAAATTGAATGGTATAGGCGCTAGCGTTCACCATAGACAAACAGACGGACAGAAATGTTGCTGTCAATTGATTTTTCTGGGCTGATGACCCACAAATCACGAACCGGCACAACACGAAACGTTTTACAGGAAGTAATTTGCTAAGAATAGGAACAAGATGTATACACTTTCGTGTTACCAGGATCCGACAATGAAAGTTTCTTTGTCATAAAATCGCCGAATTCCGACGCAGCATTATATTCTCTTTACAACGTAGATAGGTAGTAAGCAAATAAAATAAAATTAATATTTCAAAAACAGTTGCGGAAGAATTTGAATGAAAACTACTCTGTCATCAATACCCAACATTTTCTCCGTCTCGGCATTACAATAAAACAAGAACCAATTTTTCGCAAAAAAATAGAAATTCATTCATTTAAGTCATGAACCCTCTTGAAACGAGCAGGTGCTCAACATCCAACTGCAGCGTCCTTCTCTGAAGCCAAGGACGGGACAGCATAAAGCGGCCACTTGAATTCGCGAGGTATCAACGGCGCAGCGCCCCACGCCGTCGCGCAGAAGTTGCCTTTTTGGATGCGTTCGGGGGCCGCGATTCGACGCACGTCCCCACGGAATAACCATAAATTCCGTTTGCTCACTTCCAGCCTTTCAAATTTATTATTGAATGGGCAAGAAACGCTGTTGCTGACTCTGTAATCAGAGCGCTCTCCCGTCCGGTTCGAGTCACCGTAATGGAAATTTTGAAAACGGGTCGAACGTCTTGACGTTTTCCGTTTGTGGAAAACAACACCCACGTGCAACTCGTTTGCAAGAGCCCTCAGCGGAGTTTGATTCGCCAGAAGCTAAATCTGCGCAACTTTTCTGCAAAGTGCAATCACAATAATTTGTAATTGAGATTGAGCAAATTCTTCAGAATTTTGTGCAAGTAGAAAACGAATAATTTCGAGAAATTCAATAAAACATTTTACAACATTTTTCAAATAATTTTTCTATTTTAAAACAATATATTTGAATTCAATATGAAAAATATTATTTTCGTAACCTCTAAATCTCCATTTAAGTACTAAAACACTTAAAAATCACTGAGAGATTTAAAAATTGTTTATTATTATTATTATTATTATTATTATTATTATATATGAAGACTAATGTCAAATATGTGTGGTAGTTTAACATAACCAAAACATGTATAAAGTCCATGCCATGTGGGTCATTTCGAATACACGCAAACGTAAGAACATGTAATATCGAAACATATAACTGAAATAGCAAAGCAAGCAAGAATCACAGCCGTAAGTGTCCACGTTCCAAGTGTATTCACTGTCTAGGAGTCTATAATTTTTTTGTACTCCTCTGTGTAAAATGCTCAATATATATGTATTTCATTGTTTAATATGTTCGTGAACACATAAGCTTCTATGTATCTCTAATTAATTGTTTTCAAAAATCAAGTTCTGGAATTTTTAATTGGGAGATCTCGAAATGTTTTAAACTACGTAGGTGAGTTTCTTTTCTAAAGCATACACAAGGACTTGGAGAAGTTCTGTAGCTACAGATGACGTTCTGGAGGAAGGGGGGCGCTATTCCCCACATTAACCAAGCCAGGCCTCTCCTCTGAAAGTATTAAATGGATCTGTGAGTGACAGGAAGCAGATATATTGTGTGAGACGAAGCAAACCAGACAAATCGGTAATCCATCTCGTTTTCGTATTGTAATCTGCACTAACAAAAGTACTTCAAATGCACTATGTTTCTTTTTTTAAATAATCAAGTAGTTTCACATAATTTTTGCTTGAAGAAAATGACAACAAATTTTTTTCTCAAAATAAGCTCCAAATTTTTCTTTCAATCTCAGATAGAGCATAGGACACTAAAAAAATGGTGTAGATCTAATTTTTCTTGGACTCTCTCGAAAATTGCAAAAGTTCGAAATAAAACGCGAAAGTACGTGCTGCTGAAGCGCCTCAAGTTCTATTCTGATGTTATGGGACCGTCCATTGAGAAAAAGGGAAGCCCATAGATTAGACGCCGATAGGTAGCAGATGGGAAGAGAGTAGAGGCAAAACCGAAAGCTAGCCAAGGCCAAAGAGATTAAAAAACCAACTAGTTCGGGAAAGACTTAGCTAATCTTTAGCATCACTAGTTAGTAATGTATTCGTATGTTTATAGAAGTAAGAATATCTAATCATCACTTATTGATATTTATCATAGTCGTTTATATAAATAAATATCTAAGTGTTTTTAATCATTTAGTTTTAAATTTAAACTAGTTCATCCGCAAAAATGCTGCTGAACAAAATAAAATAGTTTTCAAAAGAGAATCACGCACACTCCTCAAAAAAACAAAAGAAATACTCTTGTATAAAACAGCAATAAATTAAATATTTAATCGAAAAAATTGTTCACGAATATTCAGTAACAAACAATAGAGTATACTGAAATACAATACAAGAGTTCTTTACATACCTACCAAGAGTATTACAAACGTTGCTGTTCCAGAGCAAATATTTAATAGCGTTTGGCCTCTTCATTAGAACATTGCTAACGCATGACGTCAACTGTGTCGTTATCACTAAAAATACAATTTAGTCGGTAAGGACAGTATGAGAAAAGGCGGAGTAAGAAAATCAAATATTTGTATTTCCAGCCACAATTGAAACAAGTAAAGTTTTATTTTTTCCCGAGTTCCTGGGTATCCAAAGAAATAGACCCCTGGACCATACACGTCTGTCACGTGACCAGAGACTGTGTAGCTTTTTTACTTCTGCACGCATTGGAAACTAGAAATACAGATTCCGCAGTTATTATTTTTATTGGATTTAAATTAACCGCATTATAATAACTCACGGTTCATTTCGACCAACCTGCTCGCAGTGAGACAGGCGAAGACGTGAGCTGGGTGAGGCAAAGAAATCGTACTCAAATCTTCCACTTTGCAATCAAAGAACTCCGTATTAAAGAATCATAAAACGTGTCTGCGGTGGATGGTATTTGGATAAATTATAGTCATTTAAAATGTCAACAAGCTTTGAGAGAAAAAAAGGTCATTAAATTTTTTGTCTGTATTTTTCTTCATTACATCATTCTAGGTGAACATTTTGATTCAATGAGTAATCGAGAACGCAAAAAAGTGGAAAATTCTATGGAATATACCTCCAGAAAATTACATCAACGTTAAAACGAATGGTAACTTGGTAGAATCTAATTCACTTAAACTCTCATTCGTCTTTTAAAAAAAACGTGATGACATGAATAAAACGTCACAAAATAGCGCTAAAAACGGAAGAACAAATCAAGTGGCTGGGGTGTCCGGAAGCGGCGACGTCCGGTCAACCCACGGCATGGCGTTCGACACGTGACATGACGCGCGCGGGCTTACGTGGGCGCCGGTCACGCGGTAGCACTCGCGGGTTAATGGTCGCGATCGGCGGCCGCGCGTGATTGGCAATAACTCTTCCTGAAAAATAATAATACACTCGCATTAGCCTCCGCAGTCGGGATGCGCCTATATTTCTTCGCGCGCAACGCGGTTGCTATCAATTTCAAACCTGTTGCCGATGCCATAAATTGTAATCGGTTTACAGCGGCAGACGAATAAATCCTAAGATTATGATACGCGGGGCATTAATTTAACAGCTGGAGGCTTTTACACCGGCGGGTGCCGGGGCGGCGTGCTGCCCGCTGCAGACGCCCCAGAGGTCCCGCGATGGATTGCGCCCTCGCGCGTTTCCCGCGTCGAGACGGACGCGTCAGCCGACGACAGCAGAGTCAGCGACCGCCACGTCTTTAATACGGAGTTCTTTGATTGCAAAGTGGAAGATTTGAGTACGATTTCTTTGCCCCACCCAGCTCACGTCTTCGCCTGTCTCACTGCGAGCAGGTTGGTCGAAATGAATCGTGAGTTATTATAATGCGATTAATTTAAATCCAATAAAAATAATAACTGCGGAATCTTTATTTCTAATTTCCAATGCGTGCAGAAGTAAAAAAGCTACACAGCCTCTGGCCACGTGACAGACGTGTATGGTCCAGGGGTCTATTTCGTTGGATACCCAGGAACTCTGGGAAAAAATAAAACATTACTTGTTTCAATTGTGGCTGGAAATACAAATATTTGATTTTATTATTCCGCCTTTTCTCATACTGTCCTTACCGACTAAATTGTATTTTTTAGTGATGACACAGTTGACGCCGCGCATTCACGCCCCCCACGGCTGCTCACGCCACGACTACCGAAAGTGCGGTCTTTATAACTCTGCGCCTCAAGGCCCTACTTCACGGCGGCATCATGTCGCTGTATTTCGCGTCTACCTCGGTCGCGCCGCTAGACGTCGCATGATAGCTACCGAACCCAACACTGCGATCATGCGACATCTAGCGGCACGACCGAGAGTGCCGCGAGTAACAGTGACCTAATGCCACCACGAAGAATAATCGTGAGGGAAAGAGCTATAAAAACCGCACTTTACATGAGAAGGCACCACTTGGTGGCCGGAGGACGTACGAAAAACGTCCGAAGCTAAATTGTAGGCCTTAGCGACTGGCTTAGGTGGCTAAGAGCATCAACTGATGCTACTGCAGTGCCTGTGACTGGGATGTTCTAGGGTTGGAGTCCGCACGGCGCGCGGCAGGATTTTCGACACTAGCTAGAATGCGAGGTCGAATTCAGAATTCTAGTGGCCGGCTGCTCTGATCAATAGTTTTCCGTGATTTATGGTACTTCATAACTTCACGCCGTTTATGAAGGTCGCACGTTGTTGACCCGACTATAAATTAAAAAACGGGTGCCATGGAAGCTCTTTTCACGTAAATTCACTATTTTTTAAACACATTTTGAGTCAAACTTCGAAGTTTAATTTAATCAGACAGATTAACACGAAAGTGAACTTTTACATGTAGTAATTTCAAATTGTATCTGCTTCCTCATCAGGGTTACTAATCTCTACAAATCCGAAATATTGGGAGTTGCTCTAAACAAAAGTGTCCGCCACCGCATCACCATTCTCAGAAATTCTAATTTAACTAGCCTATAATATTCTACTAACTTTACACTTACTTTGTAACTAAATAATATTGTACTAGACTATAAACATTTGAAAAGCAGGGGCCTATGAAGTACATTCCGTCTAAATTCGCAAATTTTTAAGCCTGTTTTGAATCAAATTTCGGCGTTAAATTTTTTAATGCAGTCCAACAGTATAATTCAATTTTATTTGTAATAATTTCAATATTTTATCTTGTCCCTCAACAGTGTTATTACACTCTACAAACGGGAAAAATTGGGAGCGGCTCCATACAAAAGTGGCCACCCCCGCACCCTTCTTAGAAATTCTAATTTAATTAGCCTTTAATTTTCTTCTAATTATGTACTAATTTTGTAACAAAATAACGTTGCACTCAAATATAAACAATTAGAAAACGGGTGCCAATGAAGCGCTTTCCGCGTAAATTTACCAATTATTAATAGCAATTTTGAACCAAATTTTGAAGTTGAAATTCACAAGAAGGCGTAGCGAAATTATTCCTACTCGCAGAATAAATTCGATTTATCACGCGGAATCATTCTTTATCGCAAAATAAAATAACCTTTACCATGCGTGGCGCAATAATTTCTACTAGCAGAATAAAATCACTTTTACCACGAGTATCGCAATCACTTCGACCACGCGCGTGATACACTATTTTTAAACAGCCTTACTGACTTTCGCTTTATGTTTATTCTAGTACACAAATCATTTAATGACACGCTGAGGTCAGCAGTAGGTGTTGCGGTCACGGTAGTATGTTTTCTTTGGATTCGCATATTTAGTCTTTTCTGATCCTTTTCATTATCATACATTTTAATATATTTAAAACGATTTGGCGTAGAGGTTCTTTCATTAGGACTTTTTGCTCATTTGTAACACATGGAGCAGCGGACCACAATAGTCAAGAAGTCAACCGTGGAGCAGGCTGGTTAGGCCCACTAAACATTAATACTTTCGATTTGAACTATTATTGTTGAAAAACCTCTACGCACAAATTTTAAATAAAAGACTCTGTAATATCTACGGTATTTTAATAATAGAAGAAAATTGTTTTACAAAAGGACGCCCTTGGAGAGATACCATACAACTAATAGGAAAACGTATGGGATATAATCGAAAGACTCATTTAGCTTTCATCAAATATGAAAGACTGCAGCTCGACCTGTGGAAGCCGGGATATATTTTGCCAAGTTTCGCTTTACAACGCATCTATTCATCACATTTGGACGGTTGAAACTGCGCTGGTTTCAGAAAGCGTGCCACCATCCAGCTATACGCATAATGTTTTAAATTTCTTTACGGTAAAACAAACTTAAAAAATGGGTTTCGGCACCTTTTGAAAAAATAAAAGAGCTTCACAGCGTAAATTATGTATTAGATCTGTTTACGAAAGTTGCGTTGACGCGTGTTTAACTCACGTCGCAGGAAGAAAGAAAAAAAAAATCATAGGAAACTGCTTATGAACTCTTTTGCCGTTCCGCAAAATATACCTTGTTAATCTACGACGTGCGTTGCCGGTAATGTAAATTCCTCTTCGACAGTGCTGTAATTATTGAATTTTCGTTTCCTGAAAATTTCTCAACTTAACATCGCAATCCAATACTCTAGCCGTTTATTACGATATTTTGTAACTTTTAATGATTGACCTTTTTAGGACAAAAATTACGTTCTCACATGTTACTTCACAATTAAACTTTGATTTTTATTTAACGTGAATATTAAATGTAATTTGTTTTATTTACGTTTAATTAATAACTCTAGAAATATTGAATTCGCCATACTGCCACGTGTACTTCAAAATACTAACCATGGCTTCCATTCCCGTTTGATTTGTTCAGATTTTTGGGTTTTGTGTAGAAGTCAGAACTTAATTCTAAATTTATATTAATAAATTAATTGCAAATTTACACAATTTTGTAATTACAATTTACTTCAGTTTCTTGAAACGTTAATTTAATTCCTCCTAGTCAACATAAATTTTATTTAAATGTAGGATGTCAGGAACATCGTTATACCTTTAGGGAGATGGTATTTGGGAATTCTTTGCAAAGATCAGAAATAAAGGTTTCCATATTGTCAGTGACGCTCTTATATTTTCCCACCAGATCTTAATACAAAATTACATCGTAATATCTTAATTAAACGATTTTACAATGCTCTTATACAACTTTCGTACAATTCAAGCACAAAATTAATTATAAATGATCAGAAAATAATGAAATTTACCACAAAAATCGAAACATACAATTTTTTACATTTTGAAGCTTCTCTCAAACAATTTTAAAAGCCAAACTGGTGCACCAGGTACATCAATATTAGTTTAGAGTAGATGCAGATTTCTTAAAAGTTTCTACTTTTTTTCCAGTTACTTAACGTTCATATGTTTCGAATGTTAAGATTTACTTGTGACTTTCTTAAAATAAATTCTTAAGGAAGTCTATTTACTCAAAACTGCCACATTAAAATTAACAAGACGAGTTTGGCAATTCGAAACTGGCAACGAACTTTTTATACAAGTTAAAATACATGCTTAATACAAATTCTACATTTTCAGTTGCGTTCCTTTCGTACATCTTCACCGCATGATTCAAAGCTGCTCCTGCGGCCTTTCTGAAACAAAAAACGTCAAAGACCTGCATTCTACAACAGAGTCGGTCATTGAATTTCACAAGATAACTAAACATCTTATAATTTGAAACGGGATTACGTAAAAATTCTGAATCGCTATTACATACTCATTAATACGTTTTTATTTAGTCAATATTGGCGAATCACGGCAAACGTTTGTCTGTGATATATTCAATCTAATGAAGCGAAATAAGTAGAAATTAAATAAAGGAGTTTCTTTTTATTTCTGGACATCGAATTCAATATATTTGAATCATATCATAATTTATAATTACGGGTGTGTTACATTGAAAAGTATACTTTTAATCTCAAGAAAACGAATATTAATTGACGTTTGCTGTAAGTCGATTTTGGAAACTTATTCCTAACGAAGCACTACGAAACCATTACGATTAAATTAATTTATATTGATCCTAACGTCTAGGGCACACGGAGGTGCAAAATTACTTTTTCGAGTGAACCTGTAGGTAGAGCCTTCTCCCATCACGTCGTAGCTCTAGGTCGAAAGCGACGCTCGCCTGAAAATTGTAACTAAATTTCTTTTTTTCGCAAGCGTTGCAAGAGTAACGGCGTTCGAAAATCAAGGCCAGGAACTAGGAACAACGGTCATATGTTTTAATAGCCATTTATGGCAGAACTATGAGAAAGTATTTTTTAATAAGATTAATGGATGCTTCAATATTTAAGGCCATTGGCAACCTTGTCAAATTGTTGAAACTCTTCTAAGTCCACTAAAATCTCATTTTCCAAATCGGAAGTAAAGGATGATTGCTTTGTCATTTTTGAACGCGCCGAAGCCCCGAACAATGTGCTTCCGACCCCTTCGTTTACATACCACAAAATATTGGCAAGAGAAAGAACAGCGACATTCATTGTGAGAAAGGAGTAATTGAAAGAAACGCACAGCTCGCCGATCTGACCGAAAGCACAAATTACCACACAATTTAATAAGCACAATCTTTGCTATTCTCGCACGATTGTTGACCTTCGTGAACATAAAAAATCCATCTTAAATGTTTCGAAAACTCTGGGGGAGAATACATTCAAGTAAATACTGTTAATTTCTACTAGTTCTATTTAAGTTTTAAAAATAGTGTAAGTGGGTCAAATTTCTCAAACATATTCGACAGCAACTTTAACTTAACGTTTCTTTGTTGTTTTTACCTCTATTGCAGGAATTCCACGCTAGGCGATTTAAGGTGATTGTATAAGTACGTTGAAAACAAGGTTTTCTCAATTTCATACAACCATCAGATAATCATGAATTTCTTACTTTTGTAGAATTTTCTATTTTGACTTTTTAAACGAGTTTCTAATTTCGATTATTAGTTTCGCAGTAGTGACCATCTCACCTAGTTGGCTGATCCGTTTTGCAAGAAGAGATTTGAACTTTAAACACAGACCACAGGAATATTCCAACAGGTCAGTTCCTGTCGTCGTCTTGAGATAGTGCTGCGGTCCGTTTCTAGGCCCGTCTCCGTCCTACGATGCAGGAAGGCAGCACTGCAGCTCCTCGAGGCTGCTATAGCTTTCGACAAAAGTCTCTCCCGAGGCCCTGTGGATTAGCGCAGCCATTCACGCTTTACCTCTATTTTGAACCTGGAACCGAAGCGATTTTTAGATCACATTGCAGAGAAGCCATGAAACTGCGCTACACCTTTTCGTCTTTTAGTAATTTAACAAACTATAGCATCCTTCCCTGCAGTGGGTTAGTTCTAAATATTACCTTCGTATTTAGATACTACTCCTTTTTTCGTGTTATGCATTAATTTTTTTCATATTTCGTGTTATGCATTAAATTTTTTCATATTAGATTTTACTGAATAGTCAATATTCGCAATATACAGATCACTTCCACAGCTTTAACATGCATTACATAATATATTTCATTACCCACTATGACTACACAACGCACCACCACCAGCAGCCATTGAATATTAGTTCTAATTTAGTTGAACTACAGTTTTCCTACTTTCCATGCTACAAAACCATTTTTAAGTCTGCTCCTTTACGCATGCTCTATTTCCTGACATGCATTGTGGTGGAGGTTAAGAAATTTTGGTGTAACCATCTTTCTTAACGAATTTGAAATCGACTTCCTGAAAAAAAAAGAGAAAGTTAATATTCCTGAAAAAAAGTTTATTAGTATTTAAGAGGCAGTATGTTTCACGAACCCGGCGTTCCAGAAAATCTTCCAAGTGAATTGGATTCGAGCTGAAAACAATTTTTTTGTAAAAGAATGCGTCAATTTCATAGGAATTTATGTGACTATTCCACTCATGAAATTAAAACCAATAGTGTATCTAGATATAAAAAAATGCCCCAGTCAGGGCAGTTTGTCTCAAAGTTTATAGATTTTTCTATCCGATTTTTCTTACCGCTTTTTCCTACTTACCAACCAAACTGAATGGTTTATCTTAGGAGGCGGTGTACATCGATTGCTATGTCCAAATTCGTATGTACTATAACCTCTTATTTTAACATGGCTTTCAGTTATTTTCAATGTTTGTACCATTTTGGAACTCTTGTTGGTCATAACTTCAGAAGTGGAATAGACCTACTAAATAACATTTGTTTTGGAAATTCTCAGCTAAATCCCTCCTATTTGAGTCAGATTAATCGAAAATTTCCAAACCATCCGTGATATTACCTATTATAATTTCTTTTTAAAATATGTCGAGGTCCATCAGTATTGTATCCTGAGTAGAAAATATTTCAGATAATTTGCAGGCAATATTAATGATATGTTTGAAAGTGCAAATTTTCCGAAGCAATATTCGAGTCTTAAGGGATTATACCAAGTGAATATCTTGAAATTTTACCGCTCTCCAGTAGCAGTTTTTGAAGAGTATTTTTGCGACTCTCCTCATTACTTTGTATTTGAATAAATGGAATATTTAAAAGCGTAGAAATTCTTAGAGCCACTTTGACTTTTGGTGGCTTGTTTTATATATTTGATTCTGAAAAATCTGGTTTCCTGCGTTTGTTTTAGTTTTCTAGTGTTCTGTTGAATTGTGTAAGTTTTCTTTAGCTTTTTTGAAGGCACGCGTTATTGTGTAGGTAATGTTTTCTTTATTATTTGCTTCTTAAAATTGCAGCTGCGATTTCCGTATTCCCCTAAGTTTTACTTTGAATTTTCATGGTTAATAATGCTAACATTAAACCACTTGAGTAAAGCAGGTTTTTAACTAAGTAACTGTGGTTAATGTGCTTTGTGGTTTCAGAAGAGAAAAATGTCCATAATCTTATTGGGCGTCAGGTATAGAATGTGTCAATAGTGTTGAAAAGATTAACCTCGTCTGCTTACTTCCTCTCAAGGTTCTTCTGCAGAATTGAGAGTTGCTAACATCGTGAAACATGGTAAGTTTCTTCCGCGTGTCTATCTCATTATCACAGCTTTGTATGAACTGTAGTAGACGTTTGTGGTGTGGTGCGATCATTTGTAGGGATAATCAGCGCCCATGATTCGTCTTTGGGGGTTTTATTGATATTATTGAATGCTAAGGCCTGTGGAAAATTATAGTACAAGAACTAGGTACGTTGAAGATGACGCAGTATTGTTACTCATCTGTCAAGAAAACTAGAAGATATTTTAAATATTACACACAAAATCAATAACATCCATATATGGAAAAAGCATATTAATAGTTTCGTGAACTGTCGTATAACTAAAATTAAAGCTATTTTTATCACAAGCTTAATAGCCATCCCACATTCGCATTTTCCGGAACATTCTAAATTCTACGGTATGTATACATTATTACATTATACATTATTCTATGTATTATACACTGCAAAATTTCTAATGTTCCCCGTATTCATGCGCTGTGTCTACAATGCTAAGTAATTCAATTCTATTAATTTTTAATGAGAGTCTAGAAAGAAATTTAACATTATAACATCCAAAGTTAATGTTTTGAATGACCATAAGGTGAATGTTATTTCAAAACATTTCGGAAATCAATGTTTAGATAATCGTTTTTGAAAAGTATTCTGACACAATTGCGAAAGCAACTTATCGAGAAATATTTAATTTTTTAAAAACGCTATTGATCCAATTTTAGGAATTTCAACATTTTAATTTCTTCCTTGACTAATGATGTTTCCCGCGTCGGTACTACATGAAGACAAACCTTCAGAGCTGAAGAACAACGTTTTGAACCCTACGCCTGTCTTATTTTACATTGTAAGAAAGGATGTAGACAGCATTAATACTATGTTGAAGAATATTGCTTATGGTAAATTATTTCTGCAAAACCCAGTATCTTAGACCAAGAAACTTTACAAATATATACGGATATCCCCATTTGTATTTTTTATTGGAATGACGATTTATGAAATTTCTATTGAAGCCTTAGCACTTTTTTTGAATTTACGAAAATGTGTTTTATAATTTTTTTTTATATTTTTGGTAGAAAGTAACTCACTAATATATTTTTCTATGAATATAAACAATTTTACTCCGATTTTAAGTACGAAGAAATATCTCCAAGCGTCAATAGATTTTTTACCATTTTCCTTCGATAAAAGAAGCAATAGCAACGATTCCTGAATTAATATTGCTTTGTTTCCAATTTGAAAAGTTTTACTTCAAAATATAATGTAAATCACTTTTATAAAACCATTTCAAACTCGCTCTCTTGAAACCAAACTTTCCCAATTCACAAGGTTTCCATGCTATCTGCCCATACCAAGTTTCCTTGAAAAAATCTGAAAGTTGTAAAGTTGTAAAGTATTCAACATTTTCGTCTTTTTGATTTAATTTTACGTCCAAATCTGTTGAATAGTTTTCGATTTCAGTTTTTTCAGTTATACTAATTTTCTCCAAGTACAGAAATTTATTGTTTGAGTATCCTTACTTTTATTCACCCTTTAGCGATTTCACTCTTCCTGTAAGACCGCCATAAAGGAATCCCATTTACCCCTCCGTCTCCATCCCCTCCCACAATCATCCCCCCAATCCTTGGCTCAAGGGGTCGCGGGTTCGAATCCCGCCTCGGCATGGATGTTTGTGGGTGTTCGTGTTCTTCCTACAGTTCCCTCTGCAGTTAAAACAATCACGGTGGTCGCTGTATGTCCCAGGTTTGAAAAGCGACCTAAACATTTTTTTTTAAGTTTTTGAAAATATGCGTGGTAAGTTCGACTATTTACATTTGAATAATGGATTTTGAACTCAATCAAATCCCATTCGCAAGAATTTTGTTTGAATGATTTAGAAGTATATTTAGAATTGCCGATTGTTACTTCCTTACACTGTATTATGGGAATGAAGTACTTTATTAAGTACTGCTATGACTAATATATATTAACGCTGATTCAAATACAGTTAAGATATGATTAGGTGGTAAGAATTCACGCAATTTGGTATGATATATTATTCCGTGTCAGATTAGAAGCCTGGAATGAACAATGTAAAGAAGTCTGATGCAAGATCTAGTTTGGCCGTTTCGGGGATCATTAAGGTATTTTAATTTTTCAATTATTAGCGATTCCGGGCGCGTCAACTGCTGACGTCATTAGGCCCGTAAGTTTGGTGTGTTTTTTGTACGGGAGGTGTCTGATCTTCCATTGCTGGAGGGTGACATCCGTAGCCGGCTAACTGGGAACCGCCCCAGCCGCCCCTACAAGTTTCTGCCCTTTCAAGAACCGCCCAACAAAGTATTTCCCACCAGCGGGCAACCGCCCCAGTCGGGAGCTCTAAGTTCCCGACAGGTCTCCCGGCATGTGTGGTAGTGTAGTGCAAGTAAGTGTGCATACGTAAGGGGAAGGATAGGACAAGGAAAGGGAAGGAAAGATTGCGCCCCGTGTCCTGTTTGTTAGGGTACTGCTCCGGCATTTGCCTGGTACTGATAGGCTAAATCCCGAAAAATTACCCATCAGACTAGCCGGCCGCTAGAATTCTTCAGACAGCGACAGAACTCGACTTTGCTACCTAGCTAGTGCCGAAAATCCTGCCTCAGTCGGGACTAGAACCTAGGACCCCTCGGCACCGGTACTAGAACCTAGGTACTGCGGTGGCATCCGTGGGGTGCCATGGTACACCTCTCCTGGTTTAAATTTATAGGCAATGGGCATGAAGCCTATGTAACCTTTTAAACATTTTCTTAAAATGGTCGCAATTTTTCTCTAACCTTTTTCCTTGTATAAAGGAAAGTGCATTTATAAATCAATAAGGTTTCTATTTTAATTAAATAGTAGAATCTTGAAACTTTGAACAATTTGAACACTCCACACGTTCAATACAATTGATTAATCAACTTTAGATATTTAAATGACTTCATTAACCTTACAAAAATCTAGTTTGAGTAATAATGCAAGTAGGAATATTACGTATGCCCGTCATTCACTTAAGTTTACGAAATTATCGAAAATATCTAACCCTGACAAAAGTCATTCAGTATTTTAGAATATAACTTCTTGCATTCGAACTGTCATTCACAATGAAATGAAACTGAACATTTAATTAATATTAAGACAAGTTTATTGAAAGTTGCATTGCTCTCTTAATTTTTGAAAAATAAAAAGATTTGTGGCATGTTGCGCGGTTGCAATTTGCCCAATTACTTGCATTTCAAATTTTGATGTCATTAGACTAATGTATCAAAAACATTACGTAGCGAAGTTCCATATTTTCATGAAATCTTAACACTAGCGCGGAACGTATCGTGTGAAAAGTATATAGGCAATATCAGATTTAAAATCCAACATTCATTCTGAAGTTACGTATCTATATAGGCAAAGAAATACACCTAGTAGCACAACTATATCACGGGACGAAATGAAAGATCAGTCAGATTCAAAATTCGGGACAATTACAATCGCCAATGAAATTACGAAATTCTCTCAAAAAACTTACTCCAAAAGTGTGAAGGAACATTTAATCAGAATACGAGGATGAAGGTAGTTTGTAATCAGTGTTAAAAACAAAAGTAATATGTGCGATTCTATAGTTCAATTTCTTGGCAATCTAGAAAAATATTTTGTTATTCCTGGTAGAGAATATCAAATTTAATTAGACATCACTGAACATGGGAGGGGTTCTAATAAAATGAAAAGTACTACTTGTATAATCCGGAAAACGTAACAATGGAAAACTTTAAATCTTTTGGAAAATTAATAAACTTGAGAAAAAAATCTCGAATTGCAGTTGACAGTTTTTTCTAGTTCGTTTCATATGAAAATTTACAAATTCAGAGATTGTAAAGAACTAGCCGTCCTTTGTTCAATGAATTGCAGAAGTAATGGAACATCAATTTTGAATTCTCAACAAGACTGATATTAACAGACAACAGGATAGGAAATTGTGATAAAGAATCTAACAGAAGCTCTCCTCATATGACGTAGTACGGAACAATGCATTAAAACTAGACAACAATTGAAGCAGACCACAGTAAAGTGGAAAATAAGAAGCGGAAATGTGGCCTTCAACAAAGGATCGAAGAGTGAATACGGCCGCTAGAGTCCAAACGAGATCACTGTAGTTAAGGTGAAGAAGATAAATTTAGTAGTTCAGGGTAAAAATAGAGTACAAAATATACCAAGAAGACATTTCATTTCCAGTGGATGAACGGGAAAGCCAAAATTTATTTTAAATGAAATGACCGACAGAAGGGGTGTAAGAATAAGATCCCATTGTGGTATGAAGATTCAAATATTAGAAGTAATGGGCGAGAAAGGATTTCAAAAATGTCAATGGGAGGGGGCGAGATATCTGGAGATCGTTGAGAAGATCGAGAAAGCGAAGTTGGACCAGTCAGAACTCACGATATTTGTTCTGTATATCATGGATAGCGACTACTCAGGACCTGCAACAGAAAAAGGAAATTTTACGTACTTTTTTTTCACTCTTACTTTCTAAAAATAAATCTGCCATTTATGATTTATTTTTTTTAAATATAATTACAATTTACTTTTTGAAAATTATGTTTACTTTAATTTGCATGTGAATAATGCATGTACTTTCAAAGGCAGGTTTTAGTTAATACAAATATTGCAGGTTTTCTCTAGCTCCAAAACCCCTACCAAACCTCTTTACCTGAACTTAGTTAAATTATTAATGAAATTACCAATAAAGCTTGCTTAGCAACATTTTAATACTAGAAATGTTTGCTCCTGAATAAAAAATATATCTGCTCACTATAGATTTGCAAACAATCTGACGGATGTGAGATTTAAAACAAATCTAAATAGTGGCTAACCCACGTCACCATACAAACCGCTGTCTTTACAAATTGAATTTTCTCATATCACACAGATGAAACTCGAGATAGCTCTCTTTCCAATCTTTGTCTTATGTGAATACAGATTCATATTCGGAAAGCCCACTTTTTGTACTAGTCTTGTAAGATGGTTACGTCTGCCGATCACATTGAAGAGAACCTGAAACAAAGTTACTGTCAGACATCTGTTCTTTACAAAATCAATACATACTTCTACAGAGTTCAACCCTAACTCTGTAAATCTTATATCGATTAATTATTCGCCAGCGCACGTGTAAGGAAATAATTTAGGCGTAAATTTTATATTTTTTTTCCTTTATTGCTTTTTTCCACATTTCTTACAATATTTTAAACATGTTGAAAAATAAAATAAAATAAAATGCTGAAAAATAAGCAGAATTAGAGCTGAAAAATAAGCAGAATTAGAGCTGAAAAATAAGCAGAATTAGAGCTGAAAAATAAGCAGAATTAGAGCTGAAAAATAAGCAGAATTAGAGCTGAAAAATAAGCAGAATTAGAGCTGAAAAATAAGCAGAATTAGAGCTGAAAAATAAGCAGAATTAGAGCTGAAAAATAAGCAGAATTAGAACAAAGTAAGAACTATTAGAACAGTTATATATCGACAATTTATTGGGTTAGTTTATTTCGTCTATATTACAGTGTTCAAGAAACTTTTCTTGAAAAATAGCCCTATTCACGTTAATTTAAATGTATGTATTTTTGCCATGTATACACATGGGCTTAACAATTTTTATTTTGCCACGTCTCACGCGGACTTATGATCCTGTAAGGAAAAAATTAATTTGTGTTTATTTCATTTGTATGTACACAGAACTTAATAGCAGTTTCGAAAAATTACCACCCTGTTTTAAGTGTGCTGTCCGCCAACTAACATTCCCACTCAAGGACGACTGAACGATGGGCAGCCCTTCAGTTTTCCTTAAGGTAGGAAGGCGTATTCCAATTGTATGCATTTTGATTTATCCTTTACATTGCAAGAATTATGTACAGCAACGTCGTAAACATTTGAAAGCAAGTTAAATACACAATCGAATTGGAACACATCCTTAGCACTTAACCTACCCACCCTACCCTGTGAGCCTTGTAGGCGTGTCCCTCCTAAACCAACAGTTGGGCATGTGGCCTTCCCTGCTGAACCACAACCTAGTCTACAGTCCAGAGGGAGGTCACCTGCCATTCACATCAATACAAATTGCGAGGTGTAATGCCATCTCGCATCTCAATAAGTTTCCCACCCAGACAAGGTGCCCTAATTTCTCTATGACGGAATGCATGCCGTGTACAGCGGTAATCCAGCACAGGAGTGGATCCCATAATATGGCTAAGCAAACCGTCTTCTTACAGACTATCCGGGCTCTGCAGCCTCTTCCCTACATTTGCCCATCCTAATATTGAACTAGGTAATCATTTTATATTCCAAGCAACATTTGTAGAACAATCATTTATCTTTAAATGTAAATAAAATGCAAGCAAAAATGACCTTAAAGATTCTTGATCTTTTATTTAAATTAATAAAAATTAATGTTAGTTAACATTGAAATTAAAGTTTAAGAACATTACATTAACTATAACCTTCAATAACAAATCTACATTAAATTTACTCAAATGTTTTGATAAAATAAGTACATTTCAGTAAACGAGACTGCAGTAACCCAGCAATATATTAAACTAAAGGCGGACGAATACCCCATCTAACATTATCTGAGCGGAGCCAATGACTGCACAAGGAAGAATTATCCCTCCCAACTACAAATGTGTGCATGTAAGGAAACTAGTTTCTACTCAGCATATATACTATGCCGTTTATTTTCATGTTTATATCTACTCTTATTTCTCTTCATCGTAGTACGTTTGTGTGTGTAGCTAGACCTGCGTCATCCATCGTGCAGTCGGGAGAAGGAACGCAAACGGCCTCGCCTTTAGGCTGCCATGGGCGCTGCGAAGTACACAGGGCATAGGACTGGGCACGGGACGGGACAGGCTCCACCCAGAACACTCACCGATTCCAGTCTCCACCGGCGTCAGGCCAAAGCGTTGCTCATCTTCTGCCAGGAGTGCTATGCTACCCTGCCCTGTGGTTTGGAACCTACTCTACCCTGCTCTAACTGAACTTTAGACCTTTTTCCTGTTCATAATTCTGAGTGATGGAAAATACGCAAATGTTCTAATTAAACCTGGTAATTTATTGATTTTCTAAAATCCTAACTTGTTGAATCGATTCTATTTGCTACATTCCTAGTTCGCATTTGAGATGCTTGTAGTCTATGATCAATGATTTTCAGGGAATTAAATTTCTTTCAAACTAAACTGCCAAATATTTTCTAATTCAAAATAATGAAAAACTTGGATAATGTTTAAGTTTTAAACGAACGATTGATAATTTTACTGTTTTAACATGCACAATGTTGGTCCCATGATTTTCGTTCACATTTTATACATTACAGTTTTTATTAAGGTTGGAACATATGACTATGAAAAGAAACTACTTTTGTTTAGTGACTATTCGACCTTAAAACGAGAGCAACTGCGCTTTCCAGATTTTAAACGTTTGTCTAACAACCTGGCGGGAACAAAGGAAATTTAGGAACGAGAAGAAATGGCGTCGTGAAGACCAAGGCCACGGTGGTGAGAAGTCCAGCTACGAAGCACAAAAGTACGTCACCACACACTTCTGATGTTTCACAAGCACTTTTTCTACTCACGCATTTCTTAGACACGCAACGGCTCATTTGAGCCCAAACACTTGCGCACCAAGCACGATTTCCACAATTCTTGAGAGCTCACCCATCACTTCACAACACTGTATACCTGTGATTCGTAAAAACACTTATCAAAGATCTGCACCAATGCTACTCAACTTTTCACGCGTAACTTCACAGAAATATTTGAAGATTTGAATTTTCTATTTAAATCTTCTTTCACACTCACTTTGCACAAATATTAATCGTCTTTGATTTGCTCTGGATATCCAATTTACACGTCACACGTATTTGTTACAGAAACTACAAACACTAAAAAAGAATCTAACCACAGTCACTTCGAGAACAATCACCAATAACCTCTCCACAACCCGACACCAAATGACCGTTGGGCGGTTGTAGCGCTGGGCAGAGCAGGACGTGGTGCAGCGATTGGCTACAGCTTTTCCAGAGAGTGAACAGCAGTGTTACCAAGATAACCGCAAGAATGCTCAATTTATTCTATTATTTATAAATTGGATGATTCAAAAAAAATATAATATTTAATATTACTAAACAGGTGGATTAGCCACACCAGTTGTCATTATTTTGACATTTTCTTACTTTTTTTGTTTTTTAATAGTAGAATGGAATTATAAAATATTATAAAAAACAGTAAAAACTCGTCCTAAATGACAATTTTCTTTGAAAGGTTTGGAGACGTTTTAAAGGAAATGGCGTTTAAGCGCTACTAAAATTTCGAAATTTGAAACTTTTTTTACAGACATTTATGGAGTTTTTGAAAATCTTCATTAGAAGTCATTTGAAGCACATCTATTCACAAATACAATATTTTTTACAATTTGCTGGAAATGTGCATAATGACGCCATGAGAGACCTTTCAAAAAAGTATCTTTGTGTAATCTTTGTATATATTTGTGTAATTTTTTTAAAACCGAAGGAATACAGCAAAATGGATTTTATGTCATCATAAAGAGTAGGGCAGTGTATGTCATCATAAAGAGTAGAATGACATTTTGTCTGCCTAAAATCCGCCTTTTTTCGCGCAACATTACATAACTTTCTCTATATTACATTTATTATTCCGTATATACGTACGTTTTCTAAAAAGTAAAAAGGGAAGCAAACTCTTTGGACAGTTTGTTTCTTCTTCACTGTCGTCTGAAGTCGTGGGGAGGTCATTTATAGTTATTTCATAAACTGCTCAAGATTGATGATATAACAAATTTTCAAACTATTTTGATTCAATAGACGTTACGATTGCATTTTATTTACTGTATCCCTTAGTTACTGTACTTTAAGGGGATCCGAAAGTTAACGTTAGGTGTTTAAATCCTTCAAATTCATTGAAACATAATATTGTACCTTTTACAGCGAGGATGAGTATATGAGATGGCTATTAATTTTTTAAACTGTATGTTTCACGTCATACTCTCAAGCCAGATTACCAACATAGTATTTCCCAAAAGACTTTTAAAACACCTTTATGAGATACATGAGATACCCACACATGAGATATTCAAATTTACATAACAAAAAGTAATTTATGGAGGCATACTCTAATCATAAAAGAGTCCCGTTTATTAAAAGACTTATTCCTTTTCAATTATTAATAGTATAAAATATAAGCATAGAGTTCCAATGCAACACTTTAGACAGTATCTGGAATATTTATATGGATATTTTACACACTTTTCCCCCATCATACAGTAATGCAATGACACTAGGAAACTACATGCGGATTCGGAGAGTCTTTGGACCGCAGCGACGCTTCCGCGTGAGAGAGCTTGGGGGGAACGTACCAGGTAGTGTCATCCGCGTCCGAATAGGAAGGCGAGCCTCGTCCCCAGATGTTGGGCCGCACAGAATGAAGAATAACAGATCAGAAATATTTGCGTGATGACAAGGTCCTCCAGCCGTGTGGACGGTAACGCGTAGTCGTGTCGGCTGGGTGTGTTTGAAGTGAATAACTGAATATGTAACTCACGCGAGTTGCAAATTCATCTAGTAGCAAACAGCAATTCGTCTGTACCCTCCTCATATGCGCCCTAGCCACCGTCTGAGAATTACGTCAGTATTACGTGTAACTACAGTACACTCGGAGAACATAGTACGTACGTACTAATTTATTTCCCAAAAATGAAATTTATCACTGTTACAGTTTATTAATAAAACGTTATCGTAGCGGATTGAGGGTTATTCTACCATTCCAGTCATTCAAGCACTCTTTCAAGGAAGTAGGAAGGGCAAAATAAAATAAAAAATATTTATATATTACTTCAAAATAATATTTATTACATTATTCTCAAGTCTCAAACATTACTCAAAACTGGCTCCAAGTGTTTGCATTCTTCTACGAATAGAGGAAAGAACGGCTAATAATATCTCAGTATTTATTTCGTTAAGCAATTAATTTTCAAAAATGCAGAAATTAAGTTTTTTTTCGTTCTTTTCCTGCAACTATACACTTCAATGATACAGATTTGTTTATTAAAATTATTTTCCAAAGGCAGAATATTAACAAAGACCTGAACATATTATTTGAAAGTGAATAGATTTTGCGTAACTTTAGCTTCAATAATGGTAATTAAAAGAAATATTTTCTTTTCAATAACGGCCAATAATATTTTCTTTAAATATCTTTCTTTTACAGATCAGAAGGCTTATAAAATAGTAGCAAGTTCAATTTTAGTTAGACACCTTCAGTGTTCGAAATTTGTAAAAGTTAAAAAATACGTGATAAATTATGTGCGTCACGGGATAAATATTATTTTAGTAATTATTGATATACGTAACTATCGTTTCATTGTACTTGTATTGTACGTAAAACACCACTCTAGTTCCAAACTGCAGTATAAATTTCAACTTCGAGATTTGACTGAAAATGGATTTTTAAAAACTGGAAATTTATGAGAAAATGCTTTATTGTCGCCTTTTTTTAATAGTTTAAGTTGGGTACGATTTTTCTTCTTTTGTACCAAAATTAGTACATAATTAATGAAAGGTTTTCGACTAGTTGATTTTATATATCTGAGAAGGGGGTACACCCCTGTTTGGAGCCGCTCTCAATTTTTCGGGTTTGTAGAGTGTAATACACTGTTGAGGGACCAGATAAAATTTTGAAATTATTACATGTTAAATTTTACTATGGTGAAACTGCATAATAAATTTCAACTTCAAAATTTGGTTCAAAATTGGTATTAATAATTGATAAATTTACGTGAAAAGTGCTTCATTTTCTCCCGGTTTTTAATTGTTTATAGTTGAGTAAAAATATTTTATTTTTGTACAAAATTAGTACACAAGTAGTAGATAATGTTAGGCTAGTTGATTTTGAATTTTATGAGAATTGGGGGGTGCTAGCTTGACGTCAAGCTAGCACCCTCCCTTTTGGATGTGGTTTTTTTATTGTTTATAGTTGAGTACAAAACTTTTTATTGTGGTACAAAATTAGTACATAATTAGTACAAAATTATAGGCTAGTTGATTTTGAATTTTGAACAAGAGGGGGTTCCAGCTTGACGGAGGCAGCTGAGGAGGGGCTTTTGGTGTGAGGGAGGGGACCAGTGGAGTGGTGTGATTAGATCGGGTTAATTAGTAGTTACGGGCGCGACAACTGCTAAGGTCAGTAGTCCCGTTAGTGTAGTACACGTTTTTTCTGGATGGCATGATCCGGCGCCGAACTTCTCGTCAACTAGTGTAATCAAAATTATTTTCGAAAGAAAATCCAGAGTTCAAACTTTCAAGAAGAAGGTCCCACACAATACGGTGTCACTTACTGCATACATTTAGTACCAATCTAAAGACAATTAAAGAATAATTTTTAAGCTTCAAGGATAAACATTAGCTTTTTATCTAATGAAGATATTTGATTAGCATTGCTAATTTTTCGTGGAATAAAAATAATATATAAGTGTAAATTTAATTTTGTATTCAACACTACAATTAGGCGGTGTCGTGGGGGGTTATTTTTAAAATGAATAGCTTGAATAGAAAATTTCCATGGAGCTTGAATTTTATTAGATGGTAATCGTATGCAATTAATAAAACTTTGTATTTATAATTTTCGAGTAATAATTTCGAGCAAGAGCAGGAAAAGAAGGTGTAAAGGCCGGTCCAGATGGCCGAGATTGCTAAGGCAGTAGTGCTGGGGCGGTCTCGGACCGAAGGATCACGGATTCGAGTCCCACATCTGACATGGTTGTATTTGTGTTCGTCCTTTGACACCCTATCATCATATCGTGTCATCCTCACAGTTCCCATACCGTTACAAGCAATAGTGGTCGCTAACGACCTAGTAGTTGATGTGACCTTAAAAAAAGTAACGGAAGATATCGTTAGTTCTGCATTTCTCTCTTGGTTTTCATGAAAAGGTACGCGGAAGTAAGAGCCTTGAGATATATATACTCGCACTTTGCTCGAGGCATTCTGCATCTCAATTCGCAATCCTGTAACTTCGTCTATAAATCAGCATACATGACTCGATTCTCTTGCACCGAGAAAGAGGCACTCCTGTACTAGAGAAAGGTTCACCTACATTCAAAAAGAGCAACTGCAGATTGGTTTCTTCAGTGTCTCTTGTACCACAGATAAGGCAAGATGCTGTTCATAATTCAGAGCGTAATTTCCTTTTCACAACCCACACTAACAAAGAGTCAATAAATAAAGATACGAAAATTATTTATTTAAATTGATGAATTCGCATACGGATGCCGGATCAGGGATCTTATGAATGGAAATAAAGAGACATGAATAAACATCGTCGAAATAGAAAAAAAGTTCAAAACAGGTCATGACGAAAATACGAGACTCTTCAATGTCGACTGAATTATGGATACCAGCGGGAACAAAATGGAAGGGGCGTTGTCATCATAAATATATTATTGCATCGTACTTTAAACACACCAAATCATCTTGGCTCGGCGGTTTAGTGGAAAACATGAGAATGCGTTTACGCCTCCTGGCCTTCAGAATAATTTGTTTGTAAAACAACTTCTATCCATTTCAACCACTGTGCTACGAAATCTAAGAGTAAATTTTCTCCTTTTGAATTCTGAGCACGGGAAATGTTATTCACCTGGGTCATATGATTGCTAATATAGTTTTTTTATGTACATGATTTACAATGAATATTTTCATTGTTTTTAAGTCAACTAATTTTAAGTTATGTAAAAAGAATTTATTTTTGTACCATTCTATTCACGATATTTTGTTCCGTTTCTACTTTTTTTGTGTTTGGTCTTAAATTTTTATTCTATTACATCCAAACTGCACTTCTGTTTTAGTGGTCTTTCATCCTCTCTTCTTTCTAACTTATGGATATTTACTCGAAAAAATGAGTTCAGTCTATCACGAAGTAGGAGTTGAAGACGATTAAAAAATGCATGTAACTATTTTGTTGAAGTGGTGGTTGTGGTAGAATCAGTTTTGAAATTCTCAATTTTGCTACTATAACTGCTGTTGCTACTGTAGCTGTTGTAACTGTTATTGCTGTAGCTATTGTTCTAGTAACTTGTAGTGACTGTTGTTTTAGTAGCTGTTGAAACTGTAGCGCTGGCCGTATTGCAGTAGCTGCTGTTGTGACTGTTGATATTGTTGCCGTTACTAATGTAGCCGTTGATGCTGTAGATCTTGATGTAGGGACTGTTGTACTGTTACTACTGAAGCAGTTGCTATTGCAGCTGTCGATGCTGTAGCTCTTGCTGTAATAGATGTTGTGTCTGTAGCTCTTGCTGTAATAGATGTTGTGTCTTAAGCTATTGTAGTTGTAACTATTGTAGTTGTAACTATTGTAGTTGTAACTATTGTAGTTGTAACTATTGTAGTTGTAACTATTGTAGTTGTAACTATTGTAGTTGTAACTATTGTAGTTGTAACTATTGTAGTTGTAACTATTGTAGTTGTAACTATTGTAGTTGTAACTATTGTAGTTGTAACTATTGTAGTTGTAACTATTGTAGTTGTAACTATTGTAGTTGTAACTATTGTAGTTGTAACTATTGTAGCTATAACTATTGTAGCCGTTGCAATTATAGGCGTTACTATTCTTAGCTGATGAAACTGTAGCTCTAGTTACAGTAATTATTGTGACTGTGGCTATTGTCGCTGTTGTTGAAATGACGCGCGCTCCCGTCCTTGCAGGGAGCACTTCGCGTCAAATGCACGGAGGCGCGCAGGAGGACAACCTCCGAGAGCTACAGTGTTCGCCTGAACACGTCATGGATGACTTGGGGGATTTCGACCTACTTGTGGAGCACGATATCGCAGACACAGTGACCTTAAACAGTCCATGCTGGGAACAGTCAAAACACACTAGAAAAATGTTTGGAAGATCAGTGTATGCATGCTCCATTAGTTGATGAATCCCAAAGCAGTTTATCAAGGTTAAATTTATGATGGATTTAAGAGTTATGCACAATTTTGAGCAGTAATTGAACTAATTTTAAATTTTTAATCGTCATCGCGATACATTGAATATGTTGGTAATTATTGTTGGTGTAGCAAGCATAACATTCATTATTCCATTTTCGATTGTTGAACATACTACAAACCATATATCCTTGGAGAAAGTATATTCTAAAATGTCCTTGTCTTCTATCTTTCATGATTTGCTCCTCTCCACCATCACGTGAACACACTTGTCAATATGACAGAATCAATTTCCATCAATTTCAACGAACATAAATTCTTTTAATATACATTAAGCGTGTGATCTCGGTCTTTTGAAAACAACGCAAATGTGGGCCGCAGAATACATATTGTTTCGGCCGCAGAATACATATTGTTTTCCATATTTTTACTTACGACAGTGCAATCATTGCCAGTTCATTGTAAAATAATACATGTTAAAGAACGCACGTCACAACAACATCACCAAGTGAATATAGCGCGAGAAAACTACATTACGCAACAACTTAGGAAAACACGACAACGCGTTATCACTAACGAAGGTTGTAATGACGGCTAAGTAATGAGGCGCCTCAACAAGTCCTCAACATAAGTGACAGTGAAATAAAAATTGGAGTGTGACAGTTTCGTGTGCAACTGTTGTCACATATTTACGTACAAAATTAGGATATCACACATTACGAAAATTTACGGCACCTAGATCATGACATGCCACATCGCTCTTATTCCGGACAATGCACAGACAGTCACTGACACTAAATGCGCCAACTCACACACTCGCCGTCGCAGGTGGTTCATGACATCATCTGATGCCACTGCAGGACCTCGGGCCGGGAGGTCTAAGAGTGTCGATTCTCATCGCCGAGAATTTCCGATACCAACTACATAGCTAGGTAGTATTCGGCTGCTATCTAGAAGAGAATTCTAGCCGCCGGCTGCTCGGGTCGGTAGTTTTTCGTTCCATCAACACCAGGCGAATGTCGGACCAGTACCCTAACAAACAGACCGTGCACCGCGCGCGATTTTTCCTTCCTCTTCCTTGTGCTATCCTCACCCCTTACACACGCAGTTACTGCACGACTCTACCACAGACACCGAGTTACCAGTTGGAAGCTTAGAGCGTGTCTCTGCTAGGGCGGTGTCCCGCTGGTGGGAGATAGCACCAACCTTTACGCAACAACTTAGGAAAACACGACAACGCGTTATCACTAACGAAGATTGTAATGACGTCTAAGTAATGAGGCGCCTCAACAAGTCCTGAACAGAAGTGTCACGTGAAATAAAAATGAACATTGAAGTGTGACAGTTTCGTGTGCAACTGTTGTCACATATTTACGTACAAAATTAGGATATCGCACATTGGTGGAAACCCCGATAGCCAACATGTAGGTCGGCGCCGGATCTCACCATCCAACGGGAGAAGATCACTACTACCTTCCACAGAAAATGCATTCACTACACTTAGGGGAATAATTGCCGTAGCAATTTTAGGCACTCGGAATCACTAACCAATCAACCAACCGATGCATACAGGTCGTGGGCGGTGGCCCATGCGCTCCAAGAGCCCAACCCCGGCGCCCGCCCGCCCGCCTTCATCGCAATCTGCACCACCATCTTCATCGCCGCTTCCTCGACGTCGTGCCTCGCCTGCAGCGTCATATTGTCTCTCCCCAGCTCCCCAACTTAATCCCTTCCCGTTCCTTCGCGAAGTTGAATGAAAACCCCTCCCGCAGAAGTCACGGGAGCGGCGCCACAGTCGACGGGGGAGGGTCTCCGCCGTGGGAAGGGGAAATAACTTTTACACCAGTTGGGATAGATAGGTGGTGGTGGTATACGACCACAAAATTACTTGGAAGTTAATGTTCCAAGACGACGAGTGAGGCCCCGAGATAGGGCGCGCGGAGGAGCGCCCGGAGACAAAAGAAGCGCGCGATGCACGCGTGCTCAGCCGGAAAACTTGGGCCGGCGCGGGCGGGGCGACACGGGGCGGCGCGGGGCGAGGCGGCGCGGGGCGAGGCGGGGCGGGGCGGGGCGGGGTGGAGCGGGGCGGGATGGGGCGGGGCGGGATGGGGCGGGGCGGGGCAGGACGAAGCGGGGCGGAGCGGGGCGGAGCGGGCCGAGCGGGGCGGGGCGGGGCGGAGCGGGGCGGGCGGGGAGGGGCGGGGAGGCGAGGGGGGGCGGAGCGGGGCGGGGCAGGGCGGGGCGGAGCGGGGCAGGGCGGGGCGGAGCGGGGCGGGGCGTGAGGGTGGGCGGAGTGCCGCGCCAGCAGGGGTGCCCAGCCGCGAGCACGAGTCCCCCATTCGATTCCAAACAGGCGGATCGCCGCAAGCCAAGGAACTGTTGACACTTCCTGAACAAATTTTCTTTCTCGAACTAATTCTTTTACACATAACTCGTTACTGTTATATTTTTCAACGAACGTAACTTTAAAATATTCAACAGCTTCAAAAATGTAAAATGAATAAATCATTCACGAATTTTTAAACTCTAAATGAAGAAACAAATAAGAGTCATTATTATGTTTTTATATAATATATAATAATAATGTAATAATATTATTATGCAATGTATTATTACTATGTAATAATATTATTATTACATAGGTGAGTAGACGTGTATCAACTGATTTCCAACGAAGTTTCTCGGAAACTTAAGTTATACAATTAATTGTTGTATAATTAAAATGAGCTCAAAATTGTGCATCTTCAGAAACACTCAAACGATATTTTTTCAAAAACGACTCTGAATTTTTTCTTCAAATATTTTGTAGGAATAGTGCTACATTCACTATATAAGACAACTACTACATATGACATTAACAAAATATTGCTGTATTCTTTTGTTATTTAAGAAATTACACAATTGGTTTAAAACTCTCTCTCGTCTAATATTTACATTACTAGTGATTAGCATACTTTATTACATTTAAGAGTAAAAGTACTTCAAAAAATGTCTGATAAAGTTTCTCAAAAACTCAACAGTGTTTTTGAAAATGAATTCAATACTGCACATTTTCAGAAACCTTCAAACGCCATTTTCTTTTTATCAACGAAAATGTGCATATAGGATCAGGATTAACTCTTCTGTAATATATAGAAGAGTTAAGTCATAAAAAGAAGTCATATTTTAGTTTTACCATTAAGGCACCGAGAAATTGGCAAAATATGAAGAAAAAGAATTGTAATACCAGTAGTTTACACTATTTGAGGTCAAATTTAAGGGAAAAAAATTAGTCATTTTTTTACAAAATTTCGAACATGTTTTTGATGGTTCATGTAAAAGTACCCCCAAAATTAAAATATCCATTCCAAACTCGCAAGGCCTCGAGTTACTTTCAAACTGATCAACGAATATCAATTTCGGAGAAAATTGGTTGAACGGTTTAGCTAGCGTTGACTACAGACTGATGGATGGACAGAGAGACATTTTGCCGTTATTGGATTTCTCGGTATCAAAGACCCACAAAACATTACTCCTGACTACGCATTGTATTAGAGAAAGCAATTTAGTATACATTGGAATAATATCCAATTTTTCGTTACCAGGACCCGGCAATAGGAGTTTTGCTTGCGGAAATTTACCGTTTTCCGGCACACGATTACAATAATTGAATTCTCTTCTCACTCACGCACATTCTTCTGCGTAACGAAACAAAGTGACTGCGTGGCTAATAAGTGCGTGCTGTCACGGAGAACTCTCGACGGCTAAAATTAACAAACCTAATTTAAAATTAAAATAAATTATTCAAATACGATAAATAATCCACTCAATATTGACAAAAATCGATCGACCTGTTAATATAATTTTAATAACGCGCACATTCATAAAAGAAATTGCGGATGTGCAGGTAGACGGAATAGGAAAACCTGTCAGGATAGCGGGGATGAGTTCCCAGCTCTCCACGGCGACAGCTTGTGGCTCTTTCTGTGGGATAGTTGTGGTACTAAAGCGCATGGGGAATTGACCGCTTGCTCCCATAGAAACGCGCGAAAGGAAGGGTGCTCGTGCTTTGCAGTGCTCAGAACGTGACGTCACTCATGGGTGCCTTGCCTGGCTTGCAACGTGACCCCAGAGACAGCGCTCTACGAGCGACCATTGATTTCAAACTTATTTCATACATCGATATTTCTACAATTACTCAATTATTTAATAATATTAAATCGAAGATTTATTTACGACAATGACGAGTATTCTACGATTATCAGGGGTTTATGCGACCGTGCAACTTAAACACCAGCGACCATTTCAGGAAATAACTATTAGATGCACGGAAATCATTACGCTTCGCTTTCCTACTTTAATCCAGTGGGGAAACACCAACAGGGAATGGGTTCCAACCAACCCCATTGCGTCAGGGGAGACATAGCTTGATGGCCTTATTCTTGAGAGCTTTTGGGACTAACTTACAGTTTCAGTTTTTGCTAAATAGGGAGTTTTAGCGCCACGCGTAAGGTAGCGGCGTTACGCACTAACAGTCACGTGATGGACCATGAAGTCATAACGTCTTACCTTAGGTCTAAGGTACGACCTTATACCTTCATAAATAGTGCACGCCTGTAAGAGCCTCTACGGTTACCTTACTAGCGGCAAAATGGCCGCCTAAAACAGGAAAAGTTTAATTTTTCCAACTCTGGTAAACCGATTCTCGTATGTGAGGCAGTTATAATTATTTCTTACCAACTCCACAACGCTGGCAAGAATTAACAGGATATGTTGGAGAGGTGACAGGAAAGAAATTCTCGAAAAAGAAGTTCAAATCATATCTTCGCGATAGGTTATGTCTTACGCTCATAACGAATGCTGTTTTAAGGTATTTCCTATATTTTCAAGAAAAGCAGACTGCATACTCATCACGGAGGGCCACAAAATCTAAAACTCCATGCGCAATGTATATTTGTTGTTCTGTTGACTCGTAACGTGTTTTAAATGTCTCACCACTAGCCTACACTCTTTGATATATTATGCAATTCCTCTGTTCAACGCTTGAAATGCTTCCTTTGTTATAATGCATAACGCAATGTTGCAATTGCTAAAACTCTTCTGAAAGTTGTTCATTACGACCATATAAAGACGTTAGTCACGTGATTAATAGAGTTAAGCGTATCTCCTTACGCCTGGCGCTAAAACTCCCTATTGTTAATTTGTAATAGGAGAGCATTTTGCAGTCGTACATTACAACTTTAAGCCAATACATTAGACTAGTAACTAGAGCCGGACCTAGTGACACTCAGTTCCAATCGTTCTCAGCGTCGAGGCGAGCGCGCTGAGACCTCGTTGTCAGAGAATGATAGTTCCGGCTTTAACATTATCGAGAATGAACGGTTTCAATTCTAAGCCTGTTATCGGGTTGTGCCCTCCGCTGGATAAAAAGGCAATGACGAGTAACAAATGATGGAGGTGTCACCGGATCTCTCAACACCGTTTAGTGCTCAAGCGATTCTGTTAAATATCTTAAACGCATTATTTACACAATTTTCTATGGAAGAAGTAACTGAACTAGTGATTGTACAACATAGTATTCTCATGAAATAATTGTAAACGTTGTCATTGCCAACAATAGTTGGCACTATTTGCCAATACAATAATTGCCAACAATAGTTGGCAACTATTGTTGGCAATGACAACGTTTACAATTATTTCATGAAAAATGCCAACTATAACGCACCACAACACCTATAGTATTCTCATGACTATCTTTCGACAGAAATATCATATTATGGCTCCCTGATACTGAAGAAGATACTTTACTGTCGTATGTAGTAGTACGTTGCATAGCCAGAATCCAAGTGTTGTGGGTCTTTGATGTTGAAAATCTGGTTTGCGCCATAAATGTTGATTTGTCCGTGCACCTGTGAACGGCTAGGATGGTTTCTCAATAAAAATTAGGTAAACAATTCAGTCTTCGTAGTTATATTACGATCATATACATTAAGGTAAAATATTCAAAGTTCTTGCAACAAATTAATTGATTGTTTCCTTTATTTTGTTTCAGGAACTTTCTTTTCCAGCGTTCATCAGTTGTCTGCAAATATACTTCAGCTATTCTAATCGCTGGCACCTGTCAGATTTTGGTGAAATAAATCCAAGTGAGAATGCAAAAATTGAAATTTTATATTGTGACGGACCCACCCTCTTATGAGAAGCCGCACTATTACGCTCTAGAGCTGCTGCGTGATGTGCCCCACCAAATAATAAAACAAGGGGGTGATCGTGTCAACCATAATCTTCATCCGCAGTGAGCGTTTGGCCAAACGGAGAAGTCTTCCATTTCCCGGTTTGGAGACGAGCACACAGAATTTCAGTATTACCAATGTACTTAATTGAAACACTATCCCATGAAGTACCAGGGAAGTAAGTTCCATACAGTAAGTATATACTCATAAAATACGTCCAATACATACGAGACAAACTCTTCCAAGTATGAACACAATGACACACATGGTAGTCATTAATAAATTGATTGCAGTGATTACCCAAATTCAACTAAAGTTATGAAAAATCGAATTTACAATCAACGTGCGAAGACATATTTATGTCATTAAAAATGTATCATCTGGTAATCATTAACAAACTGTTCGCAATAAATGTTCAAATTCAACTAAAATTGTGAAAATTCTAATTAATTTCAAGTTCATATTCACATGGTAATTCACATCCTTATTTCATTAAAAATTGGCCACATGCCAAACCCACTGTAATACGTTCAAGTTTCTTAAAAATTCGCAACTTACATTAGTTTTTTTTGTCTTTTAATAAAGCTCCAAAAATCCCGTCTTTAATTTTTTCACTTTTTATTCCGGTGAATTGCGATTCAAAGACAAGAAAATAAACAATGATATAGAAAGTATTAATTACCATTAGAACGGTAAATTTTTAAAAGACTGTAACAAGTATTATTCTCATACCTCTGCTTCTGGGCCAATGACCCCCATCTCGTTCAGATTTTTTGTCCAGTTTCCCTGAACCTTTGGGCGAATGTTGAGATGCCCCCCCCCCCTGTTTTGCTTCTGGGCCTAAATGTAACTTCACAATCTGTGCACGTCATCTAGAGTTTGGAGAGTACTATACGAGTAGATATTCAAATTATTGTCTACCACGTTCTAGGGGCAGGAAGTCGATTCCTTTACGAAGGGAACGATGAGGGATAAGAGCGAAAATCTATAGCTGATTTTTATTTGTAAATAGTTTCTATGATACTGAAACAAATATTTTCTTATTAATTCATACAAAAGATGCTCATTTCCATCTATATTTAGAATTCAAATTGTATGTGGGTTAGAGTAGGGTATTTTCTTGAGTCGAGTATTTTCTTGATTTCATGATCTGCGCCCTCAAAAGATGATATTGTTGTCAGACGAAAAGACGGACTAACAGAGAGGATTCTAAGAATTCGCAAGAACCTCTACTTTTTCCAACGTTTTCAAGATTTTATCTCCCTGTCGTTAAACGATTAATATAATTAATCACAAATATTATGGTCTAGATATTGACCAAATTGTACTGCGTCTCATAAAATACGTCTCTCATCACAGGCAATTAATGACAAATGGATGTTTGTTGACGAATCTGTCGTATCAATACAATTTTTCACAAATAAAGCAATCGTTGTGTATAACAGAAATACTTCACTTGACATGGTGAATTAAGATATCCGAAAGCAAGACATAAAAATGTCGAAAAGTATATATAAATTCTGTAGAAGTAAAAAAAAGACAAATATTTCAGCGGTCGACACGTGCGAGAAACTCTGAAGCCAATGGCTTCAGAGGGGATCCCGCCGCACGGCGCCACTGCCACCACTGCGCCACTGCCGCCTCCGCATCAGCCGCCTTCGCCACTGCCATAAACGCCGTCACCGCCGGCGACCCCCCCCCCCTTCCTCCACTTACGCAGCCACCCCCACCCCACCACCTCCGCCTTTGCCAGCGTCACCAACGCTACCAGCATCACCGCCGCCGCCATCACCGCCCACAGTACCAACGCCACCGCCACCCCTACTAGCGTCACCGCCACTGCCACAACCATAACCGCCGCCACCGCCAGCGACCCCACCCCTGCCTCCTCCGCCTCCGCAGCCACCCCATCCCACCACCTCCGCCGTTGCCAGCGTCACCAACGCTACCAGCTTCACAGCCGCCGCCATCACCGCCAACAGTACCAACGCCACCGCCACCCCTACCAGCGTCACCGCCACCGCCACAGCCATAACCGCCGCCACCGCCAGCGACCCCACCCCTGCCTCAGCCTCCGCAGCCACCACCCCTACCACCTCCGCCGCTGCCAGCGCCACCGCCTCCACCAACGCTACCAGCATCACCGCCGCCGCCATCGCCGCCAACAGTACCAACGCCACCGCCACCGCTACCAGCATCACCGCCGTCGTCATTGCCATTACCACCGCCAGCGACCCCACCCCTGCCTCCGCTTCCGCATCCTCCACCATCCCAACCACCGCCGCCACCACCGCCACCGCCGCCAATGCCACCACAGCCAGCGCCACCGCCCCCGCCGCCCCCGCCAGCGACTTTTGGCTCGCTCGCAGCCTCAACAAACGCGACGCCCCCCGACCCGGACATCCGTCGCGGCGCTATCAGCTCCTCCCGCGGTCGCGCGCCCACGCACGGCGCCGCGCCTCGTAATCCCAGGTGTCCGCCGCAACGCGCGCACGCACCCCCGCCCCGCCCCCGCCCCCGCCACGCCGCTAACGCGCGCGCACGCGCGCGATGTGTCGCGGCGCCGCCACCGCCACCGCCGCCGAGCAGATAACCCCCGCGGCGCGCGAGGCCCGTGATAAGGCGTTATTCATGCGCGTGATACGGCTGGCGCCAGCCGGGCCCCGCGACGCCGCCGCCACAGCCGCCGCGACGCCGCGTAGGCGACCCCTGGGCGCACAACGGCCGGCCATTCATAAGGCCCCGAGGGGGTGGTGCGGAGCGTCGCGGCGCGGAGCGGAGCGGCGGCGGTGGTGGCAGCAAAGTAGAAGGCCCCGCGTGGCGAGATACGAGCCACACAGCAGCGGATGCGAAGGTCATACGGGAGTGAGAGGGCGGCGGGGGATGGTGGTGGTGTGGGGATGGAGGGAGTGCTATGAGTGTGGGGCGAGACAATCTACGGCGTCATGAGGACAGACCTGCAGGTTGCCGAAACGCGGTCCAGAGGCACGAGATGAGCGGTGGTGTGTAGGTTCTGGCTGCGAGATGGCGAAGTTCCTTGGCTCCGCGAGGTGGCGCGGAAGGCAAATTAGGGGAAGTAAACCTGAATCGGAGGCACTAATGTGAAAATGAAATTGGGAAATCGGTTAAAGACCGAAATGAAAGATAATCTGTCATTTTGCTCTGAAGGCAGAATCTTAAAATTGCGACTAGAAACACTAAAGAGAAACAACGTTAGGGTTGACCAAAGCAAGTCACAGAAATGAGGCAATTATGACAATGTTAGAAGTTGAAGGAGAGTGAGTAGCATGGGAACTGAACGATCAAAATGAATTTAGATGAAATGTAGTGATTTTGCAGGAAGAAGGAAACTTAAACTAAACGAGGATTTCACATAGTTGAAAAAAAAATACAAGCTATAAAATTCAGTATTGGTAGCAGATATCTTGTACGCTATAATATAAATTAATAAATAATCAAACCACAACAATAATTGGATTCTGACTACACGTAGTGATTCCTACTGATTATTTGGATTCTGACTACATCTATTATAGGAAGTAATTTAGTACATATAGGAGCACGATAAAGCCATTTTTTTCTAAGTCAGGGCTCCACAATAGGAGTTTCTTGTCGATAAATCGCCACTTTCTGCAGTATTTTTATTGTCTTGGTTTGATTCTTTCTTAATTCATATTGTGCAGGTTATTGAATAGTAGTTATTGAATGGTAGTGTATACAACAATATCATGTTTTCATTGCCTATTGGATAATACAGGTAATATTGAATAATGTTACCTACATAAACTCGAATATTTCAAAATATGATTCTTTTCATCAGCACGAAACTGAAAATTAATATTCAACAATAATTTAGTTTTCCAGGTCTGCCCATTCTTTTGCTATTCAACGTATTATCAGTATTCTTCAATTCTTCTTTTGGGTAGATATTTCGATTTCATTTTTTTATTGCATTAAATGTAGAATGCCAGAGTTATTCACCCCGTATGAAAATGTCGTTATCACTAATCATAATTCTTTGATAGCCCGTTTTGTAAGAGAGCCCATGTCCACCGTCTCCCATGTCTCCAAGGAGTCCCTAGCAGGGGCAATCCATTTGAATCGTCCCAAGGCACGAAAGGGCTGGATGCAGTTAGCAGGCACAGGTGCGGGGGAGGGGGAGGGACGAGGTGGCGCAGTGTGGAGCTGGGGAGGAGACAGTGCGTCCGGGCGGAGGCGTGACAGGACGGGGGCGAGGTGTGTGGTGAAGCGGGGTCAAAGGGGGTAGGCAGCAATGAGTGTGGGTTACGTAGGTGAGAAAGGTACGAATGCAGAGTATGCAAGGGAGGCGAAGCGTTGAGGGAACGTGGGGTGAACTATGTGGGGGTGTGGTGTGAAATATGTGAGGGAAGGGTTTGCGCGAGGGGGGTGGGGGACGTGAGCCGAAGTTGTGTGTGTGAGTGGTGCGATATGGAGGGAGCGGTTTCAGTGGGGAGGAGCACGAAGTGAAGCGACTCGAAGCGGTGTGGCGTGAGATTTGTGAGCAGGGATTTAAGCGGGGCGGTGTAGTGAGGCGAACTGGGACGAAGCAGTTTGAGGGCGTGTTGAGAGAGGTGTGGAGGAACTCCCCCACATAGGCGCGGTTTGAGAGGGGCAGGGCGTGAAGCGGTGTTAGATAAAGCTGTGTGAGGGCGAGGTGTGAGATATGTGGCGCAGGGGCTGGTGAGCGTTGTGGGCTTGGGACGAAGTGAGGTGAAGAGCTGTGAGGGCGTGATGTGTGGGAGCGTTTTGAGAGGGACGGGGCGTGAAGCGATGTGAGACGAAGCAGTGTGAGGGCGTGACGTGAGATATGTGGGGAAGCGGTTTGAGAGGTACGGGGGAATGAAGCGAAATGAGACGAGGCTGTGTGGGGGCGTAGTGTGAGATATGTAGTGGAGAGGCTTGTGCACGTGGGGGGGGAGCGTAGAACAAAGTGTGAAGCGAAGCGGTATGGGGGCGTGGTTTGAGACATGTGTGCAGGGGTTTGAGCGAGGCGTGACGTGGAGCGATATGAGACGAAGCTGTGTGGGGGCGTGGTGTGGTGATATGTGGGGAGCAGTTCGAGAGGGACGTGGGCACGGGGCTATGTGAGGCGAAGCGGTACGGGGGCGTGGTGTGAGATATATGGGGGAGCAGTTAGAGAGGGGCGGGACATGGAGCGATACGAGACGAAGCGGGGTGGAGGCGTGATGGAAATATGTGGGGGAGCAGGGCGGGGCGCTGCTGGGGCGTGAGGCGAAGTGAGGCGACGCGGCGTGGTGGCATGGTAGCGAGATGTGGGGGAGTGGTGTTGAGACTTGCATGTGGCGGAACGTTGTGGGGGCCAGGGTTACGTGTGAGGGTGATTGAGGAGCTGGGCGGAGTACGAGTGTGGTGTGGGTGGCACGTGGGGCGGCAGCCCCCAGGGACTGCGGAGGAATGCTGCCGAGATAACCGCTCCTTCTCCGCGCCGCACACACGCGTCGCACTCGTTAAAAAGCGTGAATTCCGACGCCCGTGAAGGCTGCGTTGTCAGTTCCCCTCCGCCTTCACACTCTCTCACGTGAGCCGAAGTTGTGTGCGTGAGTGGTGCGATATGGAGGGAGCGGTTTCAGTGGGGAGGGGCACGAAGTGAAGCGACTCGAAGCGGTGTAGTGTGAGATTTGTGAGCAGGGATTTAAGCGGGGCGGTGTAGTGAGGCGGTTGGTTCGCTGGTTCGCAGTTCGCTGGTTGGTTAGTTGGTTGATAGTTGGTTGTTGGCGATTCCGGGCGGCTCAACTACCGAGGTCATTAGTCCCGAAAGTGTAGTGTATGTTTCCCGCGGGAGACGGCGGTGATCGTCCCCCCACTGGATGGCGAGATCCGGCGCCGACCGACCGTCGGCTAGCGGGGTTTCCCCAACCAGGTTTCTCCCAGCCGAGGCACGCTCTTTGTTCCCGACCGGTCTCCCGGCACGTGTGGCCGTGTAGTGCATGTTAGTGGAAGTGTGTAAGGAAGGCCAACACTCGCACTGCCTCCGACTGAGGCGTTGCCCACCCAAAACGTCGCCTCACCTAGCGCCACTGTCTTACAGTTAAATTTCAATATAATGTATCATCAATGTCACAAGCTGGAAGGAGAGGGGGGGCCCAGTCTTCTAATCGGAAGCCTTAATACCAAAACTTTATCGACAATATTCCCCTCTGCTTCCAGCTCGCGACCTTCAAGGGACACATTTAAATCGGAGTATTCTGCGACCCTATTTACACGCTTTTTTTTATGAACTCTTCAATTTTAGGGAAATCGCGCAGGCGCAAAGCGAGTGCTGGGATGGCCGAGACGCTAGGCCAAGCGTATCAATCGATACTGGAGCACGACTGAATTGCAGTCATCACAATCATTATCACCTTTGTCTTCCCGCTTCTTGCTGCAATTTCTATCGCGATACCTTATCTTTACAGACCGTCGCCGTTACGAAGCCATCTTTCCCTCTGTTCCAGATCTCATATGTGCCACGATTCCATGCACTGATTGATCTTTCCGGGCGCGTCAACTGTTGAAGCAGTTGAATTCCCACAGCAACGGATGATTTTGATCTAGACTTTTAACTATCGTCGAAAATTCTTGCACCGTCAAGACTCGAACCCTTTCTAACACGCGGACCTTCTAGTAACATTCACAGTAGTGCAAACATTTGTCACTTTGCCCTACGTTGTCCGCTCATAGTCTGCAAATTATTTTTTTCGTCTATTCCTAAATATCACCGTCGGCCTCCTAACGGCCCAAAGGGTAATAATGATCCTAATCATTCCCTCCTCATGTCATGACATAAATTCAATTCAATTAATGTCTTATTTTCCGATGCGAGTCTCAGATCATCACGCCTGCTCTTCCGCCTGATCACACAAATTTTCCTCTGCTTTCAGCGGCAAGCAGAGAAAGGAATTGTGGTGGGTGACGAAACAGACGATTTCAATTTATCTCAGAGATTTATTTTACGCGTGATGATTTTGTTTACAGCAGTAAATCTACCACATGGGACAACCGGCTTCACTTCCCTTCCGAAGGAAAACGGAATTATTTCCCCCTTACAAAAGCACGGGGTTGAATACGCTTCGTTAACCATTACACCATGGGAACCTCTGTCGTAACCCCCGCCGGGGCGCCCCCTGGCGTCGCCCGCCCTGCGCGGAACGAGGCGTCGCGACGCGTCGTTACGAGCGGCGCCGCGCGTCCGGAGGCGTCTTCCGGCGGCGCGTGGCGGACAAGCGGGCCTTGTGCGCGGGCGGGCGCCGCCCCGGAGGGACTCAAGCGACTCTTTGAGGCGGCGGCGCCACCACCGGCCGAGACCAATTCATTAGCGTCGGAATCAGACTTCTCGTTCTCCCATAAAAACGTCAGCAAGATGCAATCGTTTTCCGGTAATGATGGCGTTTCTAAATATAAACGAATGACATAATTTTGAAAAATGAATTGTATTTATTATTGTTAATAACGTTCATTATTCACAATATTGCATTTGTTTCGTAATACTGAATATATTTGTTAGTAATCAAAGAGCATTTTTTGATTTCATGTTGGTAAGACTGTAAAACTGACCCAACAGCGCCCTCTGTGGCCAGTGTCTGTGTGGTTCCGAGTGCAGATGGAGCAGTAGTGAAGTGCAGTTCAATGTATAATCATGTAGCAAATAAAGTGCAAATGTTTAAGCAAAAGTCAGTGTTAAATTGCATTTCAAAACATCATCATTAACAATATTGTTAAATTATTAATACTGACCTTATTTAAATGTCAACATTGCTTTTCCTCCCACGAATCCCTTAGGTGCTTATAATAACGCTAGTGCATTCTATTTCTAAATGATTAGGCATCATAGGATATTATATGCATCATCTAATAGATTATGGATCACACGTTTTTAACTTATTTTATAAATATTTTTCAGGTTTTACAAAGCTCAGTTCACATTATACATTTGTATTGTTGGCATAATGTAAACTTTAAGCTAATAACTTCATTCCATTTTTTTTAAGATTTAAAATGCATCACATCTAAAAAATGGTTGCTGAAAAATTACGATAAGTTTTCGTTACTCACTTCAACCCAGAATTGAGATATTGCACTAGACTTCGATCGTGAACATAAGGCCTTGCGATTCGAACAGTTGGATGACATCACTACAGACTACGAGATGCAGAAAGTTAAGTCATCAACGTCAAAGCCCTGTTCGGCTCATAAAACAACTATTGTTCTGGGAACAGCCGCTGACAACCATTCAAACTGATAAATCTTCGCCTCAATGGCAAATAAACAATGAATCGTCTCTTACTATTGTGTCGATCTCACCATTCACTGGACTCATTCATTTAAAACGCATTCGCTACGGAAACTTAGTACTAGAAGCTTGTGCAGTCACAAGGGGATCCCGTTCGTAAACGTGTCGTATTCTGAGGCGAGCAGTCGCTTTCTGCGACTCATCCATTAAGCGGAGCTGGATGCAGCGAGTTGTAGAATTTCAGCGCCGTAGAAAGTGTTCCAAAGAAGAGCTACCTGTCTCCCACATTGACAATTAATGATCGGGGAGGAAACTGTAGTATATCCGGTTAGATTATCCCAAGGGGAGAAGATGGGGATGAGATAAGAGAAAAATTAAAGGGCACTGATAAGGAACGATAACCTCGATAGAAGTGGCGGTGTCAGAATAAGCTATAACGGAGGACAAGAAAGCCGAAGCCATGAAAGACATGGAAGGCTGAGAAGAAGGGGACTATTAGGTACACGGAGTACAATGAGTCACGGAGACAATAGCAAGCAGCAGAAGGCGTCGACGAGAGGCCAGCGGGGCGGCGTGGGGGGCGGTGTAGTTTGGGGCGAAGGGGGGCGCAGGGCGCGTGGCGCGGAGGGCGAAGTGGCGAGGGGTTTTCGCCGGCGGCGGTGCGGGTCGAGAGGATTGAAGCGGCGGCGGCGGCGGCGGCGGCGGCGGCGTCTAAATCAGGAAGGGGAATCGGCAGGCGCGGAGAGCCTTGAGGGGGCGGAGGCGGAGGCGGGGGCGGGAAAGCCTCTGGTGCGGCCCGGCGACGGGCGCCGCCTGGCACGGGGGGGGGGGGTTCGCCCTCCCCCGCCCCGCCACGCTCCCGCAGATACGAACGAGATTGCGCGAGCGAGACGAAGAACAGTAATTAGTGAACGACTGCCAATTGTTTTTCCAAACTTTCTCGCAAGAAAAGTTGGCCTGTATACTCAGCAGTGATACCAGCAGTTCTCATTCTTTCCTATTTGAAAAGTAACTCTAAAGAAAATTAGTTTTTCAACTTCATTATAACATTCTTGGCGCACTGTGTCCACAATCAATAACGGCCCTGGGAGCGGTGGTGTGGGGGCGGGGTGGGGTGGGGGGCGAGGTGGTCGACGAGTCAAGGAGGCTGCAAGTGCCGCCTCCCTCTGGACGTTACGAAAGCGCATGCGCTGGTGAATGTATCAAAAGATAAGAATTACGGCATTTAAAGTGTTACGGACGTGTCTATTTAATGCTGACGGTTTAACGGAGTGATAGAGGATTGCATGAAAAGTTGGTCCTCCCAGTTAATGATCGGACAAATTTAATCCTAGACGGAAGGGAAGGAAGAATCGATACCCAAAATTTACATTATTCAGAAAATATTGTCACGAAATTAAAAATGAAGAAAAATGCAAAAGAATACAATATTTTTTCAAAATGAGTAAATGAATAATTTGTAAATCTACTACTAAATACACGCGGAAAATTTTTTTTCTGTTGCTACTTAAATCAAACTGACTGAAACTTACAATATAATTACAGTAATTTCTGACAGTTACGAAGTATTAAAGGGGTTAGCGCAATAGTGGTCTATGCCATATTTTAAAAAAGCTGAGTTCAATTAAGTGACATAGTTGTGATTAGAAAGAGTTGTGAAGAGAAAAAATTGTGACTTCTTTCTTCACTTTATAGAGGATAACTGATGAAACCAACTACGTACAGTTAGTTCACCTTCTAGAGTCACAAATGGTATCAATAACTCGGTTTTCAATTTTCGGATATTACACCACTATTGCGCTCAGCCCACCAATTGAAACCAAGATTGTGAAGAGGACAACGAAACCATTGAGAGAAATGAAAATGGAGCCAACTGAGGCAAATGGAAGGTAAGGAGCACAGGCAACAAACGTGGAATGAGAAATGAGGACGTAGCAGCGAGTTGTAAGATTTGGACGTGGAAGCAAGACAGCCGATCTTCAAGAATTGACGAAAAAAGCTTACGAGAAACAGAGAATTCAAAACGCGATATTAAGCGGAAGGCGAAGACATTTTTTTCCTCATTCATTTAGTCTTTTCTACAGATTTTCAGTGGAATTTAATTTTTCAAAGATTTATTTATCGTTTGACATACCTTCAGGGCACCAGCATGTACTTCATGGGTATGAAGCGGTGCGTCTGTTTCTTTTACAGCATTCTAGAATGCAAAATAATAAAAAAATATGTAGAGCAACTGATCAAAATTTATTAAGCCACCTAGAAGCTTACTGCAAGACGATGTTGACTCGAAATGCTAATATTTACTTTAGTGAGGCCATTCATGGCCCCAGAGCAGTAAAGATTTACCTTGAGTGACGATATTAGCTCTACTTATTGAGTCCACATAACTCTTAGGGAGAAGATGAGTTGCTCCTCACATCTGGAATCCAGCCATCAACTTGCTAACTCTAGAAGAGGCGGACTACCAGGTACAAGACAGTAGTCTACGCCACGCCTCAGGATACTACCGTTATGCAATTGAGCGAACGGGCGCGGATGGCAAAGAGGAGGACGTGTCCACCCCAACATTATCCAATCCACATACAGTAGTTTGTAGTTTTTTGTTTGTTGTTGTTGTTGTTGTTTTTTGCTCACGAATAGGCCAACTTGGACCACGCGTGCATTCACCTCTATTTACTGGGAGTCGGTACCATTATCTCGGTGGCAGGTGCATGTAACTTTATCAGGGGATCAGCATTTTAGCTGGAGCCGATTTTTATCTCTCAGGGTTGTTAGCGCTGGGGGTATGGAAGATGAAATGATGATCATAATGAGGGGTGAAATGACGACACACACATACACAAATATTCCCATGCCCCAGGGACTCGAACCCACAATCCGTCCTTCCGAGATCGCCAAGGCACTACCGCCTTAGCGATCTCGATTATCCGGACGGCCATCAAGTACTTTTGTTATAATTAATTTTCTGAACTGTTTTGTTTCCACAAATTTTTAAAACGTTGTTTTCAACATTTGCATGTCCTCCTAGAGCAATGTCAAAGTTTCTTGAAAACAGACAGAAGTGTATAAACTGCAATCGATCAATGAGATTCTAAGATCATGGGAAACATAGAAACCAATCCTCGTACTCTGGAGGAAAGCAACGGGATGGAGTCGAACTATACCTTTTGGGGGAGGTAGGTAAACGGCTTAGGAAACGCTAACCGCTGGATGCAGTCGGGATATGCCTATTTGGGGAGGTAGGTAAATGCTTAGGAAATGTTGACCGCTTGATGCAGTCGGGATATGCCTTTTTGAGGAGGTAGGTGAAGGCTTAGGAAAAGTCGACTGCAGTCGATGCAGCCGGGAGATACCTTTTGGTGAGATAGGTAAACGGCACTGGAAGATATGACCGTGTGATGCAGTCGGGATATGCCTTTGTATGGAGTTAGGTAAAGGCTTAGGAAATAATGACCACTTGATGCAGTCGGGATATACCTTTATGGTGAGATAGGTACGAGGCATATGAAGACATGACCGCGAGATGCAGTCGGGCTCTGCCTTTTTTGGGGGAGGGAGGTAAAGGCTTAGGAAACGTTGACCGCGGGATGCAGTCGGAATACGGCCCTTGTCTGAGTCGAGTGGCAGCCCGCGCCGGGGGCACCTCCTCGCACGGGAGCGATGGCGCCGCGCCGCGGGAGCACCTGCCGCCGCTAGCCCACGCGCGCGCCGCCGCCGCCGCCGCCTGCCACCCGCTCGAAGGTGAGTTATTTTCTCGCGCGGGATATTAATGCGCGGTGGACGCGACGGGCCGAGGCGGGGTGGGGCGGGCCGGGGCGGGGCGGGGCGGGGCGGGGCGGGGCGGGGCGGGGCGTGACGGGGAGGAGCGGGGCGGGGCGGGGCGGGACGGTACGGGGTGGGACGGGGCAGGACGGGACGGGACGGGGCGGGGCGGGACGGGACGGGACGGGACGGGGCGGGACGGGGCGGGACGGGGCGGGACGGGACAGGACGGGGCGGGTCGGGGCGGGAGGAGACGGGGCGGAACGGGGCGAAACGGGACGGGACGGGGCGGGACAGGACGGGGCGGGACGGGACGGGGCGGGCGGGACGGGGCGGGACGGGAGGGGACGGGGCAGGACGGGGCGGGACGGGACGGGATGGGGCGGGGTGGGCGGGGCAGGACGAGGCGGGACTGGGTGGCGCGTTGCGTGGACGGTTATGGCCGCACAGGCGGACGGGACGGGGCGGGACGGGACGTGACGGGACGGTGCGGGACGGTGCGGGACGGGGCAGTGGGGCGAGGCGGGGCGGAGTGGGACGGGGCGGGGCGGGGCGAGGCGGGACGGAGTGAGGTGGGGCGGGACGGGACGGGGCGGGTTGGGGCGGGGTGGGCGGGGCGTGGCGGGGCGAGGCGGGACGGAGTGAGGTGGGGCGGGGTGGAGGGCAGTGTGGGGAGGGGAGGCGCGTTGCGTGGACGGTAATGCCGCACAGGCGGATGACCTCGTCTGCGCGCGCAGGCCTCGAGCCGTCTTCCCTGACTTATGCGTAATATCGACGTCTCAACTCTCCCTCCCCCTTCGCTCCAGCTAGGAGGGACTTTTGTTGGGAGTCGACGGCAACTGATGCCTGATCGACGCAAAACAGACCTGGTGACTGTCAGCTTTCTTCCACCTCACGGCAGTTTGATTTCGCACAGTAAAAAGAAATTGCTATATATTTTACTTCATGAACGTTTAATTGAATGATGGATTTGTATTTCTCGCGCAGGTATTTAAATTGCATTTTTTGGTTACCGAAAGGTTTCTTTCACGCGATCGAAAAAAATAAACTAGAATCGAGCAAGTGTATAGTTATTTACATAACTAGTACAGAAGATGAGTCTTTGGTGTATGAATGAAATATTGACTCCGCAAGACACTCGTTTTGAAATTCTTTACGTATACCACAATAAAACACTTTACACTCAATAAACGGAGAAGCAGCAGCACTAGTTTACAGGCGTGAGTCCTAAAACACTTCCGTACATGAAAGTAAACAATTTAACACAAAATATTTATAAATTAAAATTAAATATTATTTTTTTATCTCCTCTTGAGTATTTAAGCGTCAATGAAAATCTCATAACCATTTCGGAAGCGTCATAAAAAACTCAAAACAAAGTAGAACAAACAAGCCCAGTATTGCTCAGTGATTAGACATGAAATTAACACTGCCAAAAATACGGTAAACTGCAGAAATAATAACTATATTCAACTGTTTATTATTATTATTATTATTATTATTATTATTATTATTATTATTATTAATTCACAGGGCACTAAAGACCCAAACTCCACAATCATTTGAACTTAAAATTAATTCATAAATACATACATATGCACATATGTATTTTCAGAATACATTTACCCCTAATAGAAAATGAAATTTGGTATTTGATTGGAAATTAATAATTAATGTTTCCATTCTGATTATGAAGGATACACAGAAACCGAACAATAAAATATGAATCCTGCCAGAATTACTTGAGAGAGCCGCTAATGTTTTCCCTACCTGATGAAAAGTCGACGTCGACCTTAATGGCAGAAGTTGTCTCTTGCAGGAAATAGCTTGTTTGAGACAGTGTCGCCAGTTTCCAAACGCGGATCGTGATAAACCGCCCGCGTCGCATAATATGATCTGATTCGGGATACGGATGTGAATTAGTGTCTCGCAGAGGATCCTCGTGAGGAATCAAAGCCTCAACCCGTCCTTTGGCTTCGTGCGCGCGCTTTGCTGCCCTCTCATTTTCCTTCCGCGGCCCCCTTCGCCCGACGCACACTGGTTCAAATGGGCCCAAAACCTGGTCATAATTGCAATTATCGAAATTGTGGTTTTGAAAGAAAATTTTAAAATTATTCAATGTCTTCCTACTAAATTAAAGGACCGTCAAACCATCTTTCCTTTTTTAAAAAATCTCAATTATTATTTAAGTATCAACTGTAGTTCGAGAAAACCTCAATGAACTCATATCTACACCTACTGAACCCGTAGTCGTGATTTATGTGACAAGAAAATAAAAATCCTTAAAGTACACTAAAATATTTAAATTGCACAATAACGTGGGTTAATATTGTTTAATAATTCAGAAAATTTATGTCAGTAATTTTCTCATTAGCGCCTCAGCACTTGAGTCCGCAGGGTCACGGATTCGAGGCCAGCCTTGGGCATGGTCGTTTGTCACTTGACTCTCGTGTATGTGTTGCCGTGGAGGCTGGCCCGAGATCAGAGGAGCTTGCAAGTGGTTGGTGTCTAGTGTATGGGCAAATATACATCCCATCAGGACGTAAGGGTAACCGTCTGGGACTGGTGAAAAGACAGAGAGAAAAAAATGCTCATAAAAAATAATTATCAGAGGGAGAAATTGAAACAAATATACCCAGAAATTATTTCTCCGTGGCATCGAAGACACCTCCGGGAGATCTACTGTTAAATCTTGTTAAGTAGCATTGCAGTAAAGTGGCGATAAAACAAAGAGGTTCAGATAAGTGCAGGTAAATGTGTGTTATTCTGATTAAGGACATTCAATTTTTTTAAAAAATGTTTGAGGACGCATGCTGCTTATAAAAAAATATAATGTACAATATTCATGACTAAGGTTGTTACACTCCCTAGGTTAGAATTCAACCGTATCAACACACTGTACACTTTTTTAAAAAAAATATATTTAATTGGTCGTCAAAAGTGTCTTCTATATGGATATACAAAAAAATAAAACTTTGTGATAAATATCATCAAGAATCAATAAATTCGATCAACAGTTATTTTACGAGCCCGCGAGGAAAACAAAAATGACTAAACTAACTTTCGGGAGATGAAGTACCGTGCTTCAATGTCTTGTGAACAAGATTTTATCACAGAAACCTGCGACCGCGCAATTTCAATTCTGCCATGATGGCCAGGCTTCGGGCCAATTTGAACCAGTGTGCTCGCTAACGACGCCCGAACGGCCGCCGACCAGCCGTCGCGACGCCGGTCCGCCGGGGAAAACGAAAAATGACCCAGCGCGCGGCCCGCCAATTTCTCAAGCGGGTTTATCATTACGCGGAGAGCGAGGTGAGTTGACGCGACGCGAGGTGAGGCGACGCGACGCGAGATGACGCGACGCGAAACGACGCGACGCGAGACGAGACGACGCGACGCGAGAAGAGGCGACGCGAAACGAGACGACGCGACGCGAAACAAGACGACGCGACCCGACGCGACGCGTCGCGACGCGACGCGACGCGACGCGACGCGACCCGACGTGACGCGACGCGACGCGATGCGAAGCGAGGCGAGGCGAGGCGAGGCGAGGCGAGGCGAGGAGAGGCGTGGCGAGGCGAGGCGAGGCGAGGCGAGGCGAGGCGAGGCGACGCGAGGCGAGGCGAGGCGAGGCGAGGCGAGGCGAGGCGAGGCGAGGCGAGGCGAGGCGACGCGACGCGAGGCGAGGCGAGGCGAGGCGAGGCGAGGCGAGGCGAGGCGAGGCGAGGCGAGGCGAGGCAAGGCGAGGCGACGCGAGACGATGCGACGCGACGCGACGCGAGACCACGCGACGCGAGTTGACGCGATGCGAGACGACGCGACGCGAGACGACGTGACGCGACGCGAGGTGAAACGTGACGCGAGACGACGCGACGTGACGCGACGCGACGCGATGCGATGGGAGGCGCCGACAGAAGCGAGCTCCTCGCATCGAAGCCGGGCAGACCGGTCCGCGTTAGGATTTCCCACTGCCCCATCTGCTCCGGTTTTCCTTCCTCCGCCACCGACCGGATCTCCGCCCCACGCCGCTTCTGTCAACGTAATCGCACTTTGTTAGTTACGTGACTACGCCGACGGAATTCGCGTTGGCAGAAACGAGACTGGTGGCTTGTGTTTATGCCAGAAACGGTAGAAGAGTTGGACAAAATTCTGTTGAGGTGGAAAGGAATGCGAAATCAGTACACTAGCAAGGAGTGAGCAATCTCGCAGATTGGAGTCTCGTTGTTCTGACCAACGTCTGATAATAAATTTATCTGTGATTATTATTATTATTATTATTATTATTATTATTATTATTATTATTATTATTATTATTATTATAGAGTAATGTATTTTTATTTGCAATTATTTTTAGAAATTTTGCAAATACTTACAAGAAATTTCGTAAATTTGTTAACCCGTATATTTAATTTATAAAGGATATTTTACCCCACCAGCGACTCTTTAAGGGTGCCTTATAAAACTCCGCAACCAACAATCTACACTAAGATCTCGTGTGAAAATGCATGTTACGCTATAAATCCCATTTTTTCCATATTTTCCTGAAACTGAACGTGAAACTATAAAAACGGTTTGTCTTGATCCGCAGCCATTTCGATTGATCGATGTTTCCGAACCTGTCAGCTGCTATAGTCATTAGTGTCTATTTTTACAAATTTTGCAAATACAAGAAATGTCGTAAATTTGTTAACCCGTATATTTAATTTATAAAGGATATTTTACCCCACCAGCGACTCTCTAAGGGTGCTTTAGAAAACTCCGCAACCAACAATCTACACTAAGATCTCGTGTGAAATAGTATGTTACGCTATAATTCCCATATTTTCCATATTTTCCTGAAACTGAACGCGAAACTATAAAAACGGTTTGTCATTAGTGTTATGAATTTTTGCCCCGGTGGTGGCGGCGTTCCATCCTCGATAGAAGGGTGAGATTCGACACCGACCTTCACCACGGCTTGCGGGAATTTCCCTTTCCAAGTACGTCCTCCAGCGGGCCACAGCCCCAACCGGGACAAGCTCTATGATCTCGATTGATCTCGATGTGAGGTAGTGTTCTGCATGTAAGTGAAAGTGTGTGGGAGTAACGGGAGAGGATAAGGCAAAGAAGAAGAAGGAAAGACCGCACGCTGCCCGCGTCCCTTTTGTTAGGGTTTGCCACGGTATTCGCCTGACATCGTTCGAAGAAAACGAGGAACACTACCGAATAGAGGAGCAGGTCTTTAAAATTCACTTCCAGAGAGCGGGTGAGTTCCACCTAGCTGCATAGCTGGCTGACTATCTAGCTAGAAAATTCGCTACCAGCAGTATTCCAACCAGAGGACCTCTCGGTCATAGATATTGCAGTGGCATCAATACTTAATGCTCAGATGTGACTACGCCGGAACACCCATTTCAAAATGTGATTTTGATACCTGGTTTAACGATACCCAGCAATAATATGGCAATGTTTCTATGAACACGAAGGGGGAAAATTTCTACAATTTCATTCATAAAAACCTGTCTTTCTTTATTTCCTACTTTGTTTGATAATACTTACTAGGGACCTTGTCCTCAGAACTCTTTGTCCTCAAGCAGTACAATCCCTCCTCCTATTTATAGCTCTACGAATTGGATTGCAAATCACATAATCCTTATGTTTCAATATCGATTCTCAATTGAACTTTTAATTAATTTAAAAGGCAAATTATATAATGTATAAACAAATTAATCTCCAGTCATCCAAGAACGTATTCGCAAAGGTTTGTACGGTTTTGGTCTCAAAACTATTTTTCTTTTTGCAAAACACCCAAATTAATGTAGTTATAATCTAGTTATTTAACAAATCACTCTACTTTACTTCCACACGTACGCTGAGGTAAAAGAAGTGATGTCTAATGAAATAAATGATATTTTAGGTTTCGCCATGAAAGTCCAGTTTCTTACAACTTTCTGTTAATTATTAGTTGAAAACATTACGCACTTGACTTTACAATGAGATACGAAATAGTAACTAAAAACTAGATCGCTCATATTAAATATTTACAAATAGAAGAAATAAAATAATGTTTCACACTGAAACCATTACGATATTCATGGACAATTATAAATACACATTAATATGCATAATATAAAATAAATAATGCACAATTGGCAGAAAAGTGTAATTCTAAATAATATTTCATCTGCTTCTTTTTTAATTAAATAAAACACAAAGTGAAAATATCTAATCTTAATAAGATAAACTGTTTCTTGGTAATTTCTCTTAATTAATCTTACAGTTTGTTTCAAATATTTTTAAATTACTTCATCGAAATATCATTTTACTAAGATTATTTCATTAAAAAATATTATATATGTAGAAAAAATTGAAAATAACTGAATGCTTCATTAATTTGTTCGTGATACCCGTAGTTACAATGGTAATTACCATTACCAAATCCACAACTCGTACGTATTAATGAATTGTATTTAATATATTAGTGTAATAAAAAATGGGAATAGATAACTTTTACAATTATAGGTATTTTTGTAATTAATTAATTCTTATTTTCGCCAAAAGTAAATGAGATATAAAATATATGAAAATAATAAGAATTGTCTGGCTGTAGTAATTTTTTATAAGTTAATATCGGAAAATGGCTATTATAAAACTCTCAATAATACACTCCCTACAGTACACGTTTCAATTCAGCCAGAAAAACATTCGCAAAAACATAAATATTTCTGTTGTCATTTTCACTTGCTTTTCAGTCAATAATACAAAAAAAATGTAGCTACTTTTTTCGCAACTGTTCACATAATTTTACTTCACACGCAAATTGTTTCATTTACATACAATATTAAAAATATTTTTAAGCCTTCATACTTTACGGAAAGCTTGCTTTACGGAAAGCTTGGAGGCTTTAAACACTTCTTGAACTTGAAATTATAATGTTAACACTATGAATTATACAAGTATTTCTCGTACAAGATTGATGGTCAGTGAATAGACGCTGTCAGTGGTAAGGCGAAGACCAGACACGACTGAGTCTTGTCACTTCATAAATACAATATTATTTACTTTTTTTATTATTATTATTATTATTATTATTATTATTATTATTATTATTACTATTATTATTACTATGTTGTTTATTGTCAAATTTTTGTCTCACACATATACCACACAGATACAATATCAGTGCGTGGTAACATTGATATATTTAAAATCTACAAAACACATCAACATAAAATAACAGTTTTCACATAAAAAATAATAATAAAATTTCAAAAGCGAAGTTTCAAAACCCAACATGAATCTCCTGACTAGTGAGCACGTACGGATGAAAACAGACATCTGGAGGCCGATGATAGTACTCTTCTCCGAGCCTAGGTTTTTCAATGATCTGCTTATTATCATTATGATTATCATTATTATCATTATTATTATTATTATTATTATTATTATTATCATTATTATCATTATTGTTATTAATTACTCAACTATTATTACATGCGAATATTGGCAGCCTTAAAATAGCGAATAACTACAATGGGCGAATGCCAAACGATGGAGAGAAGGCAACGAATCGTATTCCAAGCACGCCAGTGAGACGACAGAGCGGTCTGCCGCGGCCGCCGCGCAGCCGCGCCGGGCCGAGCGGGGGCAGAGAGCGTGCTCGCCGGCGGCAGGTGGGGCCGCGCCGGCCGGGCACAACCGCGCCGCCCGCCCGCCCGCCAGCCCGCCCGTCCGCCAGCCGCCCGCGCCGCGCCGCGCCGCGCCGCTCGAAACACGTCCCTGTGGAACGCCAGTCGGACTAAAAAATGCTCGCGAAGCGTAATGTAGTGGGATTCTCAGAAATGAACACACTGCGTTTTTAAACCATTGAAATAATTACGTAGAAAATGTAACAAAATACGAATCACTTCTCCAAAAGTCCAACTTTTTACTTCTGTAATCTACTCTTGTTGGTATTAAAATAAAAAAAAATATCTTGTTCAAATATTCCTAACACCAAACTTTAATACGTTAGAAAAAACGGACTGCTATTGAATGCGAAAACGCTGCAATGTTAGGAGACTATTAAACTTAATATAACCGAGGTTCAAAATGGAATAAGCCACACACGATTACCATAATAATAATAATAATAATAATAATAATAATAATAATAATAATAATAATAAGTGATAATAATAATATAATAATATAATATAATAATATAATAATATAATAATATAATATAATAATATAATAATAATAATAATATAATAATAATAATAGTAGTAATAATAATAATAATAAAATTTCAAACCATAATGCTAACATTTTAAAATAATAAAATTATTATTAACTGTTGAATTATTTCGCAATGAAAAAAATGTAAATGTCCTTTCAGTTTTTCTACAAATGTCTATAAAATAAATTTCTTGCCCATCAACACGAATTTCAATATCGAGGAATTCCACCCACCAATTTCCAAGAAGAAAAGCGCTAATAACGGAATTCAAAATGTTCATTCCTCTTAGAAAACACCGTATAAACCAAATTGTGCAGTCATTGTTAATGACATTTCCTTGATTAGTTAATGTTCTGTGGTAATGTAACTTAAAACTATCATCCTATATAGACAAAATGACCCACTTATTTTTAATGCAAACCTGTCGAAAGGAATATTGGTTTCTAAATTCACGATAAACTAGTGGTGCTCTAACAGCACGTACTTTGTCGCGATATTGTGAATGGTTATGTAGTACTTTCTCTACTGTAGAAAATCTTTACATAACCTTACTTCAAAATCTGTCTTTAAGGAACAGATTTTATTAAGAGAAAAATCTATATCTTTGAAATTGAATTGTAAACAGATGCCCAAAAAAATGAATTTTTGTAATTTTCAAAATATCAGTTTTCAACAAACATAAGACTTGCACCTTCTCTTAAATGTCCTTCACACTATCCAACAACATAATTTCATCAAAATCGAAGGAGCATTTTTTAAATATTGAACATGTCTCAGGGACTTCATGTAAAGTACCCCCTGAATTAAAATATCGGTTTCAAATTCCAAGGGGCAAATTTGTGAATATGTTGTCGACAGAATGAATCTTGGTTCAAAATTGGGCTTCAAGTAACTGAAAGACAAAAATCGAATGTTATAGTAGAAAGTATTAAGGAGTTTAAAAAATCTATAACAGGTGTTCTCAGTGATAAATCCAACAAACTAAGGAGAGGATTTATTAATTCCATGGAAATATTTTTACATAAAAAGATTAGACACTCCCCTAGTGAAAAACAAATACTTAACAACTTATATTTAACACAATTTTTAAATGGCAATCGAGATGTAATTACCATTAATTCTGATAAAGGTGGAGAATTGGTTGCCATGGGCCGTGATGAGTATGTTACGTAAGTTAAAACTCAGTTTAATAATGCTTCAAAATATGTTCAGGTTTCCAAAACTAAAATCTTTATTTTTATTAAAGAAATACAGAAAATCATTAAAAGATGAAAAAAAAGTACAAATATATCGATAATAACTCCTACAATAACTCCTCCTAATATCCTACAATGAATAACCTTTCTAGAGCGTATGGTCTTATCAAAACCGAACTACCGTTGAGGCTGTTGATGTCTAATATTAGGACGCCTGAATATGAAATTTCCAAATACTTAACAATTTCTTAAAATCTACTCCAATTAAATTCACAAAATATTGTTCTCAATAGTAGGGAGTGCCTCAAATGAAAGGAATAAAAATACCTGAAAATTGTATTATGGCTTTTTTCGACTGCTTTTTTTATTTCTGGGTTAATTTTTTCTTTCTAAACAAATATATTCATTTATTCTATAAATAATAAACAAATTACATGTTTCTAGAGTATTTCTATCCTTCTGGAATACAAAGTTTTGCCTAGAAAGCATTTTTCAAACCAGCTTTTGAGTACTTATAGGGACTTAGCCATTCGGAATATCCAAGTAGTTTATCAGACAAAATATGCTTAAAATTGTCGTAAGAGCTTATTTTCAAAGTTTCCACGCTTCCTTCCCGGTCATTCTGTATATACGAGTAGTTTGTGCAAAATACGATGTATAGTCTTAACAATGCATGAAATAAAGACCATTTTAAAACGAAGATTTTCTCAAAAACCGTAAAAAACTAAAATTTTTTTAGTTTTTTTTTCTTAGGAGATAGCAGAGACATTTAATAAATTCATCAGTTCTCATTTTCGTTGCTTCTTTGAATCTCTAAATTTCCTAAAATTGAGAAAATTGAGAATAATGTGAGAAAGTGTGTGCTTGTGTGGTGCCACTAGTTTTATCTCTCTCTTGATCATCCTTTTTTTGATATATTAGTCTCTTTTGGCATCTTATTGTACATTTTAAAGGATTCAACGTTATTAAAGACTAACTGAAGGTTTGATTATGTCACACGGCAGCAACAAATCCTCGTAAAGCACCCACAAATATTTCAACGTATAATCTTTGTGTAAATATATCAGCTTCAAAATGTATTACATTTCTCTGAGAGCGACGAACTAAACAAACACTCATTCCGGTACGACATCCTTCACCTGTCGAAAACGAAATCATTGGCAGTACTGGCGTCTGCAAAGCAACGAGGCGGCCCTTCACAGAAATCTTGTCTGGGGTACAGGCGCACTGTTTCTCGCAGAAAAGGCGTTCTCGAGCATGCCTGAGCGTAAACCCCTGGAATAGCGAGCTGTTAGGGCCATAAAAATAACCGCGTGCGTCGGGGGCGGCGGACAGGCGGAGGCTGCGGAGCGTCAAGGCGCGCCAGCGGCCGCGCACGGGCCCGGGGGCGGGCGCACGGGAAATGTCACCAGGCGACACCACGCACGCGCCCCCGCCTCCGCCTCTGCACACGCTCTCGTCCATGTCCACGCCTCCTCACGCTCTCGCCCACGCGCTCACCCACGCCCCACGTCTCTGCCCACTTTCACCCACGCCCCTCAAGTATCCACCCACGCTCTCGACCACGCCCCCTCACGTCTCCACCCTCGCTCTCGCCCATGCCCTCTCACGTCTCCTCCCTCGCTCTCGCCCATGCCCTCTCACGTCTCCACCCACGCTTAGCCCACGTCCCCACGTCTCTGTTCTCCCATCCACACCCTCGCCCCCTCATGTTTCCACCCACTTTCCACCCACGCTATCGTCCATGCCCACACCTTTCACGTCTCCACCCACGCGCTCGCCCACGCCCCCGGTCTCTGCCCACTCTAACCCCCGCCCACGCCCCCTCATGTTTCCATCCACGCTCTCGATCACGCCCCCTCACGTCTCCACCCTCGCTCTTGCCCATGCCCTCTCACGTCTCCACCCACGCGCTCGCCCACGCCCCCGTCTCTGCCCACTCTAACCCACTCCCACGCCCCCTCATGTTTCCATCCACGCTCCCCACCACGCCCCCTCACGTCTCCACCCTCGCTCTCGCCCATGCCCTCTCACGTCTCCACCCACGCTTAGCCCACGTCCTCACGTCTCTGTTCACTCCCATCCACATCCTCGCCCCCTCATGTTTCCACTCACGCTTCGCCCATGCCCCCACATCTCTGTGTACTCTCACCCACGCCCACGCCCCCTAACGTTTCCATCCGCGCCCTCGCTCATGCTCCCACACGTCTGTACCCACGCTCTCGCCTCACACCTATGCCCCCTCACATATCTACCCACGCTCTCGCCCACGCCCATCCCCTCATGTATCTACCCACGCTCTCGTCGACGCTCCCACGTCTCCTCCCACGCCCGTACTTACATCAGTGCTCACACCCACGCTCATGCCTTCCCCAACGTTTTCGTCTATGATCTCGCCCACACCTGTCCCGTGCTCATGTCAGTACTCACACCCAGCCCATGCCTTCCCCACATGTCTCTACCCACTCTCTCGTTCACACACCCCTAGCTCACGCACGTACTTACGTCAGTGCTTACACCCACGGCCGTGCCTTCCCCAACGTTTCTATCCACGCTCTCGCTCACGTTCGTTCACGTCATCACCCACACTTGGACCTCGCTCACGCCCGAGTTCACGTCAGTGCTCACGGCCATGTGTTTCCCAACGTTTCCTCCTACCCTCTCGCTTACACCTGGTCCATACACGCTCACGTCAATGCTGACGCCTCCGCTATCCCACACCTACGCATCCTCACGCCTCACCCACTGCCGCACTCCGATCCGTGCTCATGCCCACACTCGACTTCTAATTATAAGTGTTTCTATCACATGACTGCCGGCAACGCGGCGACTAACGCACTGCAGGCGTATTTCCACTGTCCCCACGCAGCCGCGTGTCTCGCGAGGCGCCATTTCCCTCCAGCTCTGCGCAGATGAATATAAATACAAGGAGGTAGCGTTCGAACGGATGGTCGCAGTCAGAGGCAGATGTCAGCTGCGAACGTGACAGCACCCCCCCTCCTCCGTCTCGAGCACGAACGAGCCAGAACGGTCTCCGCCGCCTCTACATCAACATTTTTCTCTGCCTCCGTTAACTCTCGCCTGCGGTGACAGCGCCAATTCCGTTGCCCCATGCTAACGTTGCACAACGTTCTACTAGAATCCGCAGAGTGCATACGTGGAGTAGACAAATTTATGTAATGATACCAAAATTGATGTCGAGATTTTGAGAGAGATACGCGTTTTGGGAGACCCTGATACCGAAAAAGTTTTTTTAAACATCTTTGTTTTCTATATGTTCAAACCACTGATATTACAGAGATTTTAATTTCATAATACAAGAACGGGGTAGGGCATAAGCAAGCGGTTCATTTATTCGAGGCTCCCTCTTACTTTGTTAGGTTTGTCTTAATTTTGTGTTTGTAATTTTTTTATTTTTAAATTTGTAACATTCTGTTGTTTAATGTTATGTTTCTGTTAATAATGTTATGTTTATCAATTATTTATGTTCAATTTGTATTATTATTAAAGCGTTTATCTATGGTGGGTGTAGTTTATTCTTGGAGTATCTTGAAATAATTTTAAAGTATGCTGTCCAACGTCCTAGATTAAAGTACTTAACACAACCCACTTTTGGCAAGTCCTCAAAAAAATTTGCAGATAGTCTTCTAATAAACCTATTCCAGTTTTCTATTTTCAGTTCGTTTCTAATTTGCCTATTTGAAACATACCATGGTTCTTTAATTACGTGTCTTAAAAGTTTATTTTGATTATTTGAAAATTCTCTATATAACTTACTACGACCGCACCCCAGATAGGGTAAGCATAAGAAAGAGATGGTCTAATAATTGATTATTAGTTATTCCACATTCAATGCTTAATGTAGAGTGACTATTTATGAATAGATATAGTTTTGCTATTTTCACGTACGTCTTATTGACTTATTATTTCTTTAATATGATATTTCCACGTTAGTTTTTTTTTTTATCTAGAAGTACTCTTAAATATCTCACTGGTTGATCTTCTTTGAACCATTTTCAATATAAAATTTTTAATTTTTAGTGGGTTAGGCAATTCAGGTCTTCGTTGCGTAAATATCTTGGTTCTGTGAGTTTTGAAAATGTCCGTCCCTCCTTGAACGCACCTGAACCTTATATAGAATTTTCTCAAAAACCGATATTGTCCGATCGACTTGGCTTTGCAAACTTTAAACGTACCTTTTAATTTTGGGCTCTTCATAAGAAGTCTTTTTTGCGAAAATTAATATTACGAATAAAAGAAAGAAGAATAAAATTTCAACATTTTATCAAAAATGAATCCAAAATCGTTCTTAATTTTCTCTTATTATATTATTTTCTCCAGTTTTCATTCATTCATCAGTGTAAATACATTTGTTTACATTTTTCACCATATTAAAATTTTTCAGAAATTTTTTAATCATATCGCGCCAAAAAATTTCCAAAAACAAACATTTTCTGCAAAACGGTTCCAATTTTAAAGTAATGTTCATTTTAAGCTTTTATGAATAGATGCAGTTCAAAACACTAACGTGGCTTAAACGCCACTTTGAAACTTCCAAATTTTCAAAATTTCCGTGGGTGATTTTTTAAGAACTTTCACCCGCTTTTTGTTGATATTTCCATTATACGCTTGTATTTTGGTACACTTAGGGCACAAATACTTCAGATTATGAAGCTTCGCGATCTCACGAAAGTTTTCTATTGTAAAATACCTCAAAATGACCCAATTTCACGTTCAATTTCACGTTTTACGTCCAAATGACATTTTCTCTCAAAGGCTCAACATTATTTCCCCCCAAAATGTCCATAGGTATTGAGGTTTTACTTTTACATAATCCGACAGCCTCGTATTAATTCAGCTATTACAAGACAGACTAGTTGGGCTACAACAGCACATATTTTCTCGCATTACTGGAAACAATTACGAAATAGTGCAATTTCCGCCCTATTAACTCCTAAGCTAACTTCAGTTCTTCAACTAAAACTTCATTTCTCCAATTAACTTTCGTTCAGAACAATTCAAAAAGTTCGGAGAAAGCGCCTATGGTGTATTTTTGCTTTTACTTAGTCCAGACCAGCAGTCATTTCTTAATTTTAGCAAACGAAACAAGCTTGAATAACTTAAGCTGTTACAGTATTTTTAGAACATTAAACGAAAAAAGCAAGAATAATTTCAATCGAGTGTGCATTGATTACACCGAAGTGAACTTTCAATTTTTGAATACCATAGGTAGCGAACAAAACTTTTTAAAGCAAAAGAAGAATATATTTGTTCGTCCTAAGTTAAATTCTTAATCTTCCTAAAATATATTTCCTTTCGCAACAGTATTATCTACATCATACGATCATCACAACGGGCAACAATTGGAAAAATTCTAAGAATTTCAAAGCAATTTGCCATTTTGCGAACTAGCAGGGCTTCAAACAAAGTGTGGAAAATTCTAATTTTGAATTTCGATTTCTTTTTCAATTTTCGAAAATGTAGAGTTTGCAGAAAATGGGACTTGTTTACGACTTACGCTTTGAAATTACGACTGAAATGAAATGTGTGAAAACTAAACATTATTATAGCTCTTACATGTGAAATTCTTCCAATATCTGTTGTGATAGCTGGAAATTCCATGTACTTAACGTTCCCGTGTAATTATAAGGTAGGAACCGTTTGTAACCGATAATTTTAGAAATAATTCACTTTTAGGCGTCTTCTTACATTTTCGTCAGGAAAGAAAAAATAATTCATGTTCAATTCTAACATTTTCAGCACACTACTACCTCAAAGAACTAATAAGTTTTCGAAATGAAATCTTATCGTTGACGTTAGCAAAAAGTACATTTGTCAATCACTTGTGTCTGTCTAGTCTGCTATCATTCTCGCCATGTACTACCGTAATTTATGTCTAGTTCAACGCATGGATAGTGGCGCATTGATGTTAATGCACGATGCTCGTCACTATTTTCCTGATAATACGTTGAGTCATTTCTGAATGGCATTTACTGTAGATGACTTCAGATCATTAAACAATCTGCGTTAACAGTTCATTTCCTTTCAGTAGTCAATTTCTCGCTTCCTTTCAGCGATGTCTATACAAACAATTATATTCTCACGAGATTATGGGTGAAAATGCTATTTGAAATAACATATAAAATTCTTGGGTTGATTTCATATCTCTAACGCTTTTACTTCATTCGTTGCAGATTTTGGAGAACTTCACAGACTTTTCAAGTCTGGATCTTCATCTAGTACGCGTAAACAAGAAGGCCAATTGTGTTTGTAAACACAAAAGTACAACAAGAAAACAACAACAACAAAAAAAGATTAAAATCACGAACTTTATCGTCGCTACCGGCACCACGCGGCTGCAAGCAAGAACCACTACAACCACAGCGGGTGCTCGCGTCCCCGAACCCCGATTGAGAGCTCACAACGGAATGGCTTCAACAGCTGTTGAAGTCGCGAAGAAAAAGAAGAGGCGCGGCGAGGCAGTGGCGGCGGCCGTCGCTCCATTGTTGACGATCCGAAACAAATGATACGCCATATCGGCGAGACGGCAGCGAGGGTCTTCTCTCCCACAGACCGCGCTGCGCTGGGAGACGGGCAATGAGATAACGCAGCGCCGCGGCGGCACATCTCCACACTCGCGACGGCTCCTTTAGCTCAGCGGCAACGCCGTTGCATCTGCAGCATCGTCGACCGGGAGGTCCTCGATTTCGAGACCACAGATGCCAACAAAACACAGAGGTTTCCAAACACCGATGTTAAAAAAATATCGACCTAAAACAATCGATGTTTTTCTACACCAATGTTTTTAAAACTCAACTAGTACCACAGACTAGTAGCAACTAGTACTAGATGCCAACAAAACATAGAGGTTTCCAAACATCGATGTTAAAAAAATATCGACCTAAAACAATCGATGTTTTTCTACACCAATGTTTTTAAAACTCAACTAGTACCACAGACTAGTAGCAACTAGTACTAGATGCCAACAAAACATAGAGGTTTCCAAACATCGATGTTAAAAAAATATCGACCTAAAACCATAGATGTTTTTCTACACCAATGTTTTTAAAACTCAACTAGTACCACAGACTAGTAGCAACTAGTACTAGATGCCAACAAAACACAGAGGTTTCCAAACATCGATGTTAAAAAAATATCGACCTAAAACCATAGATGTTTTTCTACACCAATGTTTTTAAAACTCAACTAGTACCACAGACTAGTAGCAACTATTACTAGATGCCAACAAAACACAGAGGTTTCCAAACATCGATGTTAAAAAAATATCGACCTAAAACCATCGATGTTTTTCTACACCAATGTTTTTAAAACTCAACTAGTACCACAGACTAGTAGCAACTAGTACTAGATGCCAACAAAACACAGAGGTTTCCAAACATCGATGTTAAAAAAATATCGACCTAAAACCATCGATGTTTTTCTACACCAATGTTTTTAAAACTCAACTAGTACCACAGACTAGTAGCAACTAGTACTAGATGCCAACAAAACACAGAGGTTTCCAAACATCGATGTTAAAAAAATATCGACCTAAAACCATAGATGTTTTTCTACACCAATGTTTTTAAAACTCAACTAGTACCACAGACTAGTAGCAACTATTACTAGATGCCAACAAAACACAGAGGTTTCCAAACATCGATGTTAAAAAAATATCGACCTAAAACCATCGATGTTTTTCTACACCAATGTTTTTAAAACTCAACTAGTACCACAGACTAGTAGCAACTAGTACTAGATGCCAACAAAACACAGAGGTTTCCAAACATCGATGTTAAAAAAATATCGACCTAAAACCATCGATGTTTTTCTACACCAATGTTTTTAAAACTCAACTAGTACCACAGACTAGTAGCAACTAGTACTAGATGCCAACAAAACACAGAGGTTTCCAAACATCGATGTTAAAAAAATATCGACCTAAAACCATCGATGTTTTTCTACACCAATGTTTTTAAAACTCAACTAGTACCACAGACTAGTAGCAACTAGTACTAGATGCCAACAAAACACAGAGGTTTCCAAACATCGATGTTAAAAAAATATCGACCTAAAACCATAGATGTTTTTCTACACCAATGTTTTTAAAACTCAACTAGTACCACAGACTAGTAGCAACTAGTACTAGATGCCAACAAAACACAGAGGTTTCCAAACATCGATGTTAAAAAAATATCGACCTAAAACCATCGATGTTTTTCTACACCAATGTTTTTAAAACTCAACTAGTACCACAGACTAGTAGCAACTAGTACTAGATGCCAACAAAACACAGAGGTTTCCAAACATCGATGTTAAAAAAATATCGACCTAAAACCATCGATGTTTTTCTACATCAATGTTTTTAAAACTCAACTAGTACCACAGACTAGTAGCAACTAGTACTAGATGCCAACAAAACACAGAGGTTTCCAAACATCGATGTTAAAAAAATATCGACCTAAAACCATCGATGTTTTTCTACACCAATGTTTTTAAATCTCAACTAGTACCACAGACTAGTAGCAACTAGTACTAGATGCCAACAAAACACAGAGGTTTCCAAACATCGATGTTAAAAAAATATCGACCTAAAACAATCGATGTTTTTCTACACCAATGTTTTTAAAACTCAACTAGTACCACAGACTAGTAGCAACTAGTACTAGATGCCAACAAAACACAGAGGTTTCCAAACATCGATGTTAAAAAAATATCGACCTAAAACCATCGATGTTTTTCTACACCAATGTTTTTAAAACTCAACTAGTACCACAGACTAGTAGCAACTATTACTAGATGCCAACAAAACACAGAGGTTTCCAAACATCGATGTTAAAAAAATATCGACCTAAAACCATCGATGTTTTTCTACACCAATGTTTTTAAAACTCAACTAGTACCACAGACTAGTAGCAACTAGTACTAGATGCCAACAAAACACAGAGGTTTCCAAACATCGATGTTAAAAAAATATCGACCTAAAACCATCGATGTTTTTCTACACCAATGTTTTTAAAACTCAACTAGTACCACAGACTAGTAGCAACTAGTACTAGATGCCAACAAAACACAGAGGTTTCCAAACATCGATGTTAAAAAAATATCGACCTAAAACCATAGATGTTTTTCTACACCAATGTTTTTAAAACTCAACTAGTACCACAGACTAGTAGCAACTAGTACTAGATGCCAACAAAACACAGAGGTTTCCAAACATCGATGTTAAAAAAATATCGACCTAAAACCATCGATGTTTTTCTACACCAATGTTTTTAAATCTCAACTAGTACCACAGACTAGTAGCAACTAGTACTAGATGCCAACAAAACACAGAGGTTTCCAAACATCGATGTTAAAAAAATATCGACCTAAAACCATCGATGTTTTTCTACACCAATGTTTTTAAAACTCAACTAGTACCACAGACTAGTAGCAACTAGTACTAGATGCCAACAAAACACAGAGGTTTCCAAACATCGATGTTAAAAAAATATCGACCTAAAACCATCGATGTTTTTCTACACCAATGCTTTTAAAACTCAACTAGTACCACAGACTAGTAGCAACTAGTACTAGATGCCAACAAAACACAGAGGTTTCCAAACATCGGTGTTAAAAAAATATCGACCTAAAACCATCGATGTTTCTCTACACCAATGTTTTTAAAACTCAACTAGTTACTATTGAAGTTCACGCGGGAGGATTTAATTCGAAAGCGATATCGTTTAGTAATTTTAATTGAGATTTAACTGACAAAACAGAGTGAAAAAAATCATCAGGACAATTAAAAAAACATGGATAATGTGAATCAATAATTCGAAAATATATTTAGGCTTCTTTGTTGATGAAAACTCGATTTTACTTATTTTTCACGTTTGGTCATATAGATGTGAAGAATATTCCACTTTTGGATACTTGAAAATTATAATAGAATTTTGTTACATAGGATTATGTAGGATTTTAATTTTCTTGTTGAAAACAAACTCTATTGATACTTTGAATGAAATACCTTTTTTTATCCTATGAATTTTTTCACAATTTCAACTGTAATAATCACGGGGAAGCATTTCACCAGAACATTCCTTCTTTACTGTACCACAACATTTTGAAGCTTTCTCATATAAAAAATAAATACCTAAGTATCAATTTAACGAAAACATTTCCTTTTTTAAAATTCCAAAACAACGACCATTGCATACTCATGTTAATCACAATCGTAAGTTGCTTCAACTGTTCCAAACTTGCTTATCCGTCCAAAGAAATCTAAATAAACCAATGATTCGAAATTTATAATAATGCATATATAATCGACAAAAACAATGTGTATTTTCGTTAACAAAATATACTGGTGGCTTGCAGCAGCTAAAACGTTGATGACGAGTGTATGCAGCAGCAAGGATCACATGTTCCGGAACGGCAAAAATTAAAATTGAAGTTTCTGTCTTCTTTGGTGCAATGACGTCATTTGTGTCGTAACCACTGACGCACTGAGTATGAGAACATAGGCGCTTAGAGAAATCGCACCAAATATTTGAAATTTCCAAACAAAAACAAATCTTTCATATTTTTTTTATATTTTTCCCAACATCTTGTGTATCTAACAAAACACCTCTTACATGGCCAGGGGCTGTTTGGATTTTCGTCGGATATATATTTGTACTGGATATTAGTAATATAATTACAGAGATTTCTGAACAGACATGTGTTTTCCAGTGCGCAAATAAATCCGTTCAATTGAACCCTCTCTCCCGCGCTTAAAGCACTATCATACCGCAGCTTGAAGAGCGAACGCAGGAGTCGCCCTTGGCAGATTTGGGGGCCGGAGGAGGGTGGAGGACGGGGGGGGGGGGCGACGCACCGGCGGCGCCGACGCGACGTGGGCGCCGCCAGACGGAAGAAGCGGCCAGGCGCGCCCGTCACTGAATCAGCTGACGCGCGGCCGCCTGGCGCTGACAGGCGCTGACGTGGCGGCTCCCGGCAGCCCGCGCCCCGCCCCCGCAGCGGCGGTGGCGGTGGCGGGGGCGGGGGCGGCGCCCGGCTGGGGAGGGGGCGAAGGGAGGGCGCCTGCGCAGACCAGGGGCGGGGAACGGCCTGGGCACAGGGTGGAAAGGAAACTTGAAGGCGATTCATTCGCTCTACCAGAGGCGGCGACGTTGCGCCGGTAGCCATATTGAAACAGAGTAACCTTGACACGCTCGTAGAAATATATGGAGAATTAATCGTACTGGACAACGGATCGGCCTGGGCACAGAGTATGAAGGAAACTTGAAAGCGATTCCTTTGGTCTACCCAAGGCGGCGACGTTGCACTGGTAGCCATATTGAAACAGAGTAATCACAATACTTGCTCATAGCAAAATATATAGAATGAACCGTCCTGGACAACAGAACGGCCTGGGCACGGAGTAGAAAGGAAACTTGAAGGCGATTCATTAGCTCTACCAGAGGCGGCGACGTTGCGCCGGTAGCCATATTGAAACAGAGTAACCACAATACTTGCTCATAGCAAAATATAGAGAATGAAACTGGATATCCTGGACAACGGAGCTGTCTGGACAAAGAATAGAAAGTGCACTGAAAGGAAGCTTGTCGGCGTTTCCATTGGTCTACGAGAGAGAGGCGACGTTACGCCGGTCGCCATGTTCAAACCAAGTAACCACGATTCTTGCTCATAGCAATACATATTGTATTGTAGGCCAGGAGTGAAAAAAAACACTAAATACGTATTTCAATGAGGAATGTATGAGAATCAGTGGAACAGAAGGTACGGAAACCAATAGGAAAAGAAAGAAATAATACATCGCCGGTCACATTTCCATTTACTAACACTCAATGTTAACTATAAAATATTTATAAGTTTAATTTCCTGAACGAAACAAACATTACAATGATCAATCGATTGTATAAACGTCGCAAACTCAAAACTGCAAAAAACACATGTAATACAATCAAAACACAACTGCAGAAGCACAGCAACAGCACTACCCCAGCCGAAACAAGCTGTAAGCTCCAGACGGGTCACCCCACTTGTTGGTAGTGTAGTGCGTGTGTATTGAAGTAAGGAGGGAGGTTGGACTAGGAAGATGAAGGAATGGTTACGCGCAGTTCGTGACCCGTTTGGTAGGGTACTGCTCCGGCAGTCGCCTAGTGTTGATCGGAGAAACCACGGAAAACGAACGATCAGAGCAACCGACCTCTAGAATTGAATTGAATTGAATTGGCCTTATTTTACGTGGCGAGTCTCGGGCCATTAGGCCCGCTCTTCCGTCTTACCACGCAAATTTCGCTACGCTCCTTTCACCAACTAGCAGAGGAAGGAGGTATTTCTTGGGCGAGAAACAGGCGAGTTGAATTTAGCTCAGTGGCGTCATTTAGGCTTGAGAATCTTTTACATGCAAGTAAATCTACTAACATAGGACAGCCGGCTTTACTTCCCCTCCGAAGGAAGGCGTACGAAGGATTTTTTCGCCCTTAAAAATCCACGGCTTCGATCGGTTTGAACCCGCGAACTTGGGTACAACAGTCCGGTACGCTAACCGTTACACCATCGCCGCCGCAAATTCTCCTCCAGACTGCGGCTAAACTCGACCTAGGTCTCTAGCTTGTGTGGAAAATCTCGTCAGAAGTGGAACCCTAGGACCTCCCGGTCAGAGGCACAGCAGTGACATCACTTGATGCCTAACCTAAATCTGTCTGTCGACAAGGTGTCAATTGCTTGAGGGCATGCAGGGTGACAAAAACGGGTTTGTATATGACGGGTTAGGAAGGACGACAAGATCGAACACGTGAATAATTATTCAAATATAGTTAATCAAAATACAATTGGTGCATAGCTATAAGTCCCTGAAAATATTATCTCGATATAGACTAACTACATACATACATTTCAATTTTGCGTTAGAAACAAACTTTTCTCTGCCAGCCGAGATCACCAAGGCAGTAATGCCGTAGCGATCTCGGACCGAAGGATCGCGGGTTCGAGTCCCGCCTCGGGCATGGCTGAATTGTGTTCGTCCTTTCATCCCCTATCATCATATCGTGTCATCCTAACAGTTACCATACCGTTACACGCAATAGTGGTCGATAATGACCTAGAAGTTGATGTGACTTCAAAAAATAAAAAACAAAAAAAAACAAAAAAAAAACTTTTCTCAATGATAGGGTCTGGTAGAGTTGTAGGGTTGCTTTCATTATGGACAATCAATTTTAATTAAAATCATTTATTTCATTCGTGGTATGGTTGTGAAGGCGGAAAGAGCAGAGCTTGAAGAGCGCTGTGCAGGGGATAGATCGGAAGGCATGGCGCTCACTTCTCAGAAAGCACGGGGACGACTACAGCGCTGCGCACGGCCGCAGGCTCCACCTCGCCGGCCCCACTTCGCTCCCACGAGGGCATCCACGAAGTTGAAGGAAATGGGGGAAAGCGGGGAATCGCCCTTGCAGACTTATGATTTGTGAACAAGGTTCTGTCCTACTTCACCACTTCGAGTGTAGGTAGTTAATTAAATGAAGTTGAAGGATATTATTAAACAATGATATTCAGTTGTTATATTTTCTTCTGTGTGGTTTTCAGTAACATTAACGTTCGTGAAAAGTAAGAAAATATTTTCATCTTGAATTTCAGTGAGTCTTATATGAGTATAAATCAATTTACAAAAATTAAACATCTACGAGTCCATAATACACGAAAGTCTGTAAAGAGGGAAGAGGAACAAGTAAATGATTAAAGTACAATTCTAAAATTCAAGTTCTAATGCAATGACGAAACGAACATATCACGTTATCTGTACAGTTTACTGCAGTATTAGTCTTCTTTAGCGAATAGTTATTTTTCAACTCATTTTTCTTTCCAAGTGAGAAAATATTATTGAACGAAGATGGTGAAATATTTTTGAGTTTTTACTTCCGCTAGATTTTCTATTGCCTGAAAATAATTTATAAATGGTATTTTTAAATAAAGTTATAAATGTTATCAAAGCGTTTAATAAGAATATTGAATCGTGTTGCATATGTTAGATAATCGGAAATTGATGGAAATAGAAAGTGACAAATATTAATTATTTAAGCGTATTCTCTTAATTCAACAGTAGCCAACGCGTGTTAGTGACGAGTTCATGTACACGCATGGCGACTCGATGCAACCAATAGCCCAAAAATAGAGTAAAAAAATAACGAAATGTTTGTTTACTTAACGCCCATATCGCGATGACAACGGTTTTTACCTATTCGGATTCTATTACACAGTTCGTTCCGGATGCCGCGTTGTAGAACAGCGTAGTAAACCTGAAGTTTCATTACACATGAAGCTTTGCCTAATCTGTACAGAATGATACTGCGGCTCATGTTTCGGAACGCGGTCTGCCACATCGTATTACCCGACTCGAAATGCAGAACTTCGCGAGAACAAAAACAAGCGAGGGAAAGCGGTGACGATACCTCTGGGACATTGTGGAATATAACTTTCCGCGATGCGTCCGGAGATAGCCAGTTAGGCATTGCTACGCACCGGCATTCACGTGGGGCGGCGGTGGGGACGTGCTGGAAGGGGTGGGGGTGGGGAGAGGGGGGCGGCAGAAACGTGCATGATGGCGTAGCAAAGGGACATGTGTGAAATCAACGCAGTGGGGAGGATAGAACGATACGGTTGACGGAAAATGGTCAGATATCATTTCTTTCAAATTGAAACAAAAGTAGAAGTACCCCAATGAGGAAGGACTTCCTAGTATAAAACGGGGATTCCTACGCGTAAAGATAAGGAACAATGCTTTGTGAGGACAGTCCAAATAGAAAGGTGCTTATAGAAGTGTAAGTCAACGAAACATGGACAAGTCTAGATAAAACCATTTGTTTTCAGAGAATAGTTTTTTAATATACATTAAACAAATATTATTAATAATACGTATTATGTGTGAATGAGCAAACGCCAGAGGAGAACGGCGTTTCTATTCAAACAAAACAAATTCTAACACAATAAAATCCGGATATTTAAATATCGAAATGAAAAGAAATATGACACATTATCCCGAAAATAGTCTCCGAGAATAGCTATCATACGATTGAAATCCGATTTTCATCATTTTTTGCCTCTTAAATCAGTTACCTTGATTATAAAAATTAATAATACTTTTTTATTTACTAACTGCGTCAAGTCACTTACACAGAGCGTTGGTTTGACATAGAGAAGGCAGAGACATTGTAAATAAATTATTTCACGGCGATCAAAATGCGGATAATGATACGGACAATTCTTCAATGAGTAAACATTTCACTCTCTCATACACTTCCATGCTTTTCAATTCTTTCCATGGATTTACGCAACACGAAGAACTTCAAGGAACGAGTTATGTCGTAATCAGTTTCGCGTCCAATACGGAATCCATAGGAGTTTAGCCCCGCCTTCTCCAAAGCAGCATATTCGTTAATATATTTTTACTAGTTTTTCCTGTAGAAACCGAAGTCATTCAATATCTCCATTGAAAACGTTATAAATAGCTATAAATCAACAAATAAAAATGAACTCTAATTCAGCATAAATGTCATTTTTATAAGAAAACGTTCAGTCGGCTGGATACTACACCAACAGGCACCCGTGGCACAGAAAGATCGTTATGGAGCCACTGGTCATAATTAATAATTGTGAATTTCATAGTGTTATTATTCGTATTAAAAATATTCATAAATATAATATAAAGAAAAAGGAAAGAAGATTAAAATATTTACTTCTTGGATCAATCTTAGTGAACCCACATTGCTCTCTAAAAATGTCACAAGCCTCATTATTGGTATGCCTCAGGTATACATTTGAATTACCCATTCACAGCAATCATCAAAAAAATCTACCAAAGTTGAAAGATATATTTATTATTATTTATTATAACATATATTTTTTATAGAAATAACAGTAAGAATGAGATATTGAAAGACAGTTAAAACACCGTTAAACGCAATAGCGGTCGCTAAAAACACCTAAAGCGTTAAAAAAAACCTACCCCAGACACGTTCAGGGTGACAAAATACAGTGTGAGGAACGAGGAGCCGGCTAGAGAACCGTGGCAAGTGAGGGGTGACCGCAGCACAAGAACGTAGGCTGCGCCGACGTAGGCTGCCGAGAGCGGAGGGTCGGATCGCCGTGGGTGGCGTGAGGGGGAGGGGGGAGAGGGGGGAGGACGACGGAGTGGATGGCCGTCAATCCACTCCCCGGTGTGGCGTGGCGAGGCGAGGCGATAGGATCGCGAGGCGTCCGCGTAAACACACCCGTCATCTCCGCCCCTTCCCCTTAAGGGGAGGGGGGGGGCAAGCAGCGCGTCGCTGTGCGATGCGGCCCGCCGGTGGCGCCATCGCGGCGGCGGTTCTCGGCGCCTCCCAAGTGCGCGCGGATTTGCATTCATTCTCCCTCTCCCTCTGTGTGCGCGTGTGTCTGTCTGCGTGTGTCTGTCTCTGTGTGAGTGTCTGTCTCTGTGTGTGTGTCTGTCTCTGTGTGTGTGTCTGTCTCTGTGTGTGTGTGTCTGTCTCTGTGTGTGTGTGTCTGTCTCTGTGTGTGTGTCTGTCTCTGTGTGTGTGTCTGTCTCTGTGTGTGTGTGTCTGTCTCTGTGTGTGTGTGTCTGTCTCTGTGTGTGTGTCTGTCTCTGTGTGTGTGTCTGTCTCTGTGTGTGTGTCTGTCTCTGTGTGTGTGTCTGTCTCTGTGTGTGTGTGTCTGTCTGTGTGTGTGTGTGTCTGTCTGTCTGTGTGTGTCTGTCTCTGTGTGTGTGTGTCTGTCTCTCTCTGTGTGTGTGTGTCTGTCTCTGTGTGTGTGTCTTGTCTCTCTTTTCGCCTTTGATGTGTGAAGTAATAAAATGTTTGCGTTTTGAAATTTAATTTGAACATTAAGAGTTGAATAAATAATTCATGAATGAGGTTAACTTTATACAGGTTCTACATATTTTTCACTTAATTATAATCTTCTAGTAAAGGTTTTTCTTAACACCTTATTTGCATTTGCAAATCAGCAGTTTCATTGGAATGCGCAACATGTAAATAAGTTTCTAGGATTTTGTGACCAAGATGAAAATCGAAATATTACAATATAATTGCAATTTCATTACTATGCTCACACAGACACGCGAATCTCACATTGGAATGCTTTCCCTAGTGTGTTCACAAGGTTCACATCATTTGCATCAAGTTGAACTAAGTGATTTTTGACGTAATACTCAAGAATACACATTTTTCATTACCATACGAGTTTTTTTCTTTCTAAAAAGACTTTCTTTCGTGTATGCCCTCGGTGGCTTGTTGGTTACCGTGCTAGCTTTCCGCGGTGTGACTCCGGGTTCAATCTGCGGTCGGAGCAAAAATTAATTGAACGCTTTCCTTGGAATGTCCCAGAATCTGTTGCTGTGCGACGATGAGAAAACTCACTTATCAGGTTGAGAATACTAGAAATACAGCGTAGAAATGGCAATGTGCTAACCACACGTACCCCCCCCCCCCCAGGCCACAACACCAGGAGGGGGTAGGCCTAAGCTCATAAAGAGCTGTTGTGCCAAAGTACATACATACATACCTTTTTTTTCGAGTTTTCGGAATACAAAAACGCACACAGTTTGGTTCGATCATGGGTCTGAGTATCGTGTATTAAGAGCCCCAGATGAACAAAGGCATGTGCTTATTGGTGTATGCGGGATTGGCGGGGAGGGGAGGGAAGGGGGAGGGGAGGGGAGGGGGAGGAGGGCATTCCTGCGTCCGTTGCGGTGCCGAGTTCCCTCACCCCCCGTCGACCCCGCAGCGAGGAAGTGTGTCTAATTGAGGTATTACTACGATATATAGACGTCTCCCACCCGTTACTATAAAGAACCCCTGCCCCCTGCGGCGCAGGGCGGAGACTTCTAGCGACCGCCGTCCGCCGCCTACCTCCAACAGCCCAGTGCCCACCTCGCTCCACCTGGTGCCCACTGCCCACAGCCAAACGTCCACAGACTGCGGCACAAAGCCTACCAACCATCGCCCACCTCCTACTGTCCATCGACCACAGCCCACCGCCCACTGTCCATTGCCTACTTCTCATTGCCCACTGTCCATCGCCATTGCCCACCACCCACCGACCACCGTCCATTGCCCACCGTCCATCGCCCACTGTCCGTCGCCCACCGTCCGTCGCCCACCGTCCGTCGCCCACCGTCCGTCGCCCACCGTCCGTCGCCCACTGTCCGTCGCCCACCGTCCGTCGCCCACCGTCCGTCGCCCACCGTCCGTCGCCCACCGTCCGTCGCCCACCGTCCGTCGCCCACTGTCCGTCGCCCACCGCCCTCTCAGCGACAACACTCCTGCCCAACCACCCCGCCGGCTGCCCATTGCGTGGTGCCCACCTGCCAACATCAGCTCATCTCGCTGCCCACTGACCACTAAGCACCACCACCTGCCGCCCACATCAGCCGATAACCTCCCCTCTGGCTCTTGCGTCAGGCCAGCGCCGCCGTCAGTTGCTCGCGACTGGCGATCAACCCTTCACGTTGCTTCACCTGGCATCTAATATCGAACGCCCCTTACTTTGACCAGCCCTTGGCCAACAGCACTCACCACTAATTCACCATTGCATCTCTTTTTCAATTCAGTCACCGCCAGCCATTGTTTATTCTTCCCAGCTCAGACCACCGCCGGCTCTCCTCATTCCCTATCGTTCTCCTTCGCTCTTCCTCTTTCGACTTGTTTCTCTCTTCTTTCTCCCCCACGGGCGTGTCTCGCCCACAGCCGCCCGTCGACTGCCCCCCCCTCCCCTTCACCAGCCAGCGTCGCCCGCCCGGCCTGTTTCAGATAATGGCGTAGCCCAGACCGGATCCCATCAATTGTGAAAATAATCTTCGGTGCGGACACGAGGCAAAATTTGAATATTAGAAGCTTTGATGCGGATCAGTTATGTTTCTAACCACTTCTCGAGATTCCCTCGCGGTTGTTTTTCTCGCTAATGACCGACATTTGTTTGCTCTCCGCTGCTTGTCAACTGGTTGAGCTCTTTGGCGTTAATTATGGAATGCCGTTCGGCAATGATGTGGTGACAGTGGGAGCATGCGGGAAGTGAAGTCCGAAACAAATAACCAGGCGTATTTTTACGAGTGCACGAACTAACGCAATGAAAAAACAATGAAAAAACTTTGACTAATTACTTTCCTATTAACGTTCCATGTGAACGTAATTGAAGGAAATAAAAAAAATTCAATGAACTTTCCCTTTTATTTCATTCAAATATTATTTTTTACTCAAAGTATTTTGAAACAATTTTATGTCGTATTAAAAAATGTCAATTTTTTTCGTTTGGAGAAAAAAGTATTTCGAGAAACTTGAAATTATAACGCTAAGAACCCAAATTACGTTCAATAATTTGTCTATTATTTAAAATTTAAATATAGCAACTCACTTAAATTATTACCTGAAGACACTAGTAAAATTAATATAATAACGAACTCTTTTCTTCTGTATTACAATGAATATTTATGAATATGTCGTGGCTAGTGATTCATTCATAAGTGGAAAATATGAAGTTCACATTCTTTGTGATGGATATTTGCTATATGTTACGCTTTTAAGATTCATTTGAAAATGTTAGATTACACATTAAATTCGATCTCTCATTATCATAGTGGTTCCTTTTCGTCCATTATGTTTACCATTCTCTTTTCTTTTCTAATACTAATATGTCTGCCATGGTCAATCGTCTAAAGGTGTTTATCTAATAAACCTATTAACCTGGAACTGGACTGGAATAATTAAACAGGTGAAATGTCGGGCAGTCATTTTATTCCTTAAATCAACAGTTTTCTTAGGGGTCGAAGTTACTCTCACGTGTCATGGGACTTTCATCTACATTGATTCTTAAGAATCAATGGCACAACCACAAATCACAACCACTATTTTACCAATATTGAAAATTCCCCAACGCTGTTTGGTTGTCCTGTGTTTTATTCATTTCATAATATTTTGATTGTCAAAAATGAAATATTTCTCGTCTACGAGATTGGAGATTGCAATTTTAGCATTTTCATGATTTTGGCGGAAATTTTGAGGAATTTCATTATTTATAGAATTAAGTGAGAAATAATCTTCCACGCTGTAAAAAATGATAATATTATAAATTAAAATATTAACCAGACGTATTTCAGGTATTATTCCATCATCTGCAGAAGTTTTGACAGTTAAAAAAAATTCTAAAAAAATTACTTCTTTTTTGAAATTATGTAGTGGAAACCCGGCAAAATTTTACGGTAACTGAAAAGAAAAACCCACGAGTAACTGTTTTGTAAATTCAAGAATTTTAAAAATTTCCTCGTCTTTCATTCCTTATTGCTTTTATTCCAAACATAATTAGCCAGTATTTCAGGAAAAATTAAAAATAATTTTGGTTTCAATGGGCATATTTGTTTAAATTAAATCAAGCACTGAATTCTATGCAATTTTAACTTTTCAATGCCTTGGAAGCATTGTCTTCAGTTTAATACCCTTGGGACAATTCCTACAAATTCATTCTTTACTACTGTATTTTTTTCAGATTTTTCTTATTCCAGCGCCATATTAAAAAATATTAATAACTCTTTTCTTCGTCATTTATTCCTATATAACTCATTATAAGTTAATCACTTTTCAAACTGTCGTTGTCCGAGTAAGTGACAAATTTTAATCAAATTCAAAACGGCAATTATCGTTTTCAACATTGGCCATTTAAAACCAAAAGAACATTAATATTGAAAGAGAAAATATTGGGCAAAATCTTGGGGGTGTGCTGGAGATACAAAGATTGAATGAGCCAAAGAGTAGATTGAGTGTAACAATTGGTTGTTACAAAGCGTGGGAATGCCCATGATCAATATACGGAGAGATGAAATCGAAAAACTCAATTTAGTCCAAAAACTTTATGTTCACTAACACCAGCAAACGTAAAATGTGCAGACTAATCTGTTGTCAATACAAATTCACTTCAAACATTACTTATGTTCTGATAGATAATGTGCGCAGAATTTTATTTGAAATGTTTACTGAAAGCAAGTTTCGACTGCCGAAGAAGATAAAAGAGTCTCCCTAGAAGAATTTGGAGTCTATACACGCAGACACAATCATACGTATTCACTCAAAAGCACTCGCCCACACAAGCACGCGCACACACTCACGAACACGCGCAAACACACACGCACGCACACACACGTACACACACACACACACAGGTAACCATGAAGACCAGCACATGGCGTCTCTCCCGCAGCCAGCGTCCTGCGTGCTTCTCCTCCGAGAGGCAATAAAGGAAGGGGCGGCCCCACCGCCTTCTACATGAGAAGTCTCTCGCGCGGCTCCCTCTCCATTCAATTACTTCTTCATTACGTACGTCAATCTTTCACGCGGGCGGGCGAGGGGGCGGTGGGGCCTCGGCGGCGGGGTCACTTCATTTAACACCCGACGCGCTCACGGCGCCCGACGCGCATCACGGCCCCTTGCGACCGCCCCCGCTCCGCCGCCCCCGCCCCCGCTCCGCCGCCCCCGCCCTCGCTCCGCCGCCCCCGCTCCGCCGCCGCTCCGCCGCCGCCTCCGCTCCGCTGCCGCCCCCGCTCCGCCGCCCCCGCGCCGCCCCCGCGCCACCCCCGCGCCGCCCCCGCGCCGCCCCCGCGCCGCCCCCGCGCCGCCCCCGCGCCGCCCCCCGCGCCGCCCCCGCGCCACCACCGCCCCGCCCCTGCGCCGCCCCCCCCCGCGCCGCTCCGCTCCTCCGCCCCGCCTCCAATCTCCCCCCACTCTGCCCCCGCGCCATCCCCGCACCACCCCAGCATCACCCCCGCACCACCCCCGTTCCGCCCTGCCCACGCTTTGCCCCCGCACCTCCGCCTCCACACCTTCGCCCCTGCTCCTCCGCCCCACTCCGCCCCCCTCCGCCCCCGCTACGCCGCCACTCGCCAATACCTCTCGAGAGGCTGGGGCTGACGAGGACGACCTGCCCTGAGGCTCCCCCGACCCAGCGCGCGCCCTCGCTTGCGGCGCCCAACCTCTGCGGAGGATAATGAGGCTGGTGCACGACCTTGGGCCTTGATAAGCTTCAGGGTGATCGACTACGGCACGAATCAGAAGAGGTTGTAGAACCTCAAAGTACACTGCTCTGCGCGTCGCTGAAAAAGTCTATATCTATAAATATGAGCCACTGTACTATAAGCGTTCAATAATGTACAATTACACATTATCTTATTACGAAATAATGGCTGTTACCATCTAGATTCTTACATACTTGGCACATATATTGATACATTTGTACTTCACTTAGTGATTTCCAATTAATGTCAATCAGCTTCGCAGTAATTTCTTTCACGACTTAGACACGAGAGTACGTGTTTTGCATTGAAAGGCAATAAATGAAAAATAAACAAAATGGGGTTTCAATGGGGAAAAATGTATAAATCAAAATAAATCGTTGCCTTGAATTTGTAGGTTGCTCAATATTTTGTATCTGATTGATAACATTTACAATAATATTTAATAATAGTGATTATTATTACATGTTATGGGTGGTTTAATTTCTACGGATGACATTATATAATTTATGATTAGCAGAATCTACCTCCTAATTAATCCTTAATAAGTTTGAAGAAATCGTGTATGTGCTATTCACATTACGAGTAAACCGGAGTTCTCAACATGTAATACACGTATCATTTATGCGCAACTTTATAACCCCAGGTACTTTATTGTCCAACAACTACAAATTATTGCTACAAAAGTGAAAATTAACACGGTTCATGACTTCGTGTAAGCGATAAAGCCTCGCTGAAAGGAAGTCTTTAACGAAAAACGCAAGCCCTGGGGACACCTTTTACGTCATGTTTTCCCATCTATATTCACGATTTTCTCTCGTTTCACAAGATAAGATAACCATGATTTCTACCTACATTTTCATTCCTTCAGTAAAAAAAGAATAATCATCTAACACCTGATGAGATCTGCTCAACAAACCTTGACTCCGTACAAAACATGATAAAAAAAATTTCGTGAAATTGCACCATTTTTAAACTCAAGATTAATATTTATTCCCCACATTACGTAGTCCGCCCTAGGTATAATGAAGGTCTGGAAAACTAAATCTATACAGTACTGCGATACTTGGAATATTCAACACCCAACATTAATCAATATCAGATTCACCATGCGAAGAAAACAGTAAAAAGAGAGGATGCTTTGGCCTTAAAATGACAGAAATTCACGTGGAAAGTATTTCGTTTACTCGTAGTACGTTTTAAACGTATGACTTTCTACTACAACTTTTCGTCCAATGCTAAGCCACGACTCTCTTCCTTATTTCCTGTCCATGATGCGCGGTCTTGGCTGCCTGTGTCGACCTAGTAAGATGCGTACTATTTTTGAATTGAATTCATACCTTATTTTACGTGATGAAATTCAGGCCATGTGGCCTGCTCTTCTACCTCACCAGGCAAATTTCGTAACGCTCCTTTCACCAACTAGCGAAGAAAGAAGGTATTTCTTGGGCGAGGAAACAGGCGATTACAATGTGGCTCAGAGGCTTCCTTTTGGCTTCAGGATCTTTTACATGCAGTAAATCTACTAACATGGGACAGCCGGCTTTACTTCCGCTCCGAAGGATGGCGTACGAAAAAACCTTAAAAAATACATAGCTTCGATAGGGTTTGATTCCGCGAACATGGGTATAACAGTCCGATACGCTGACCGTTACACCATCACCGACGTATTACAGATACTTCGGCGTCACCCCAACTAGGAGACAGACAGCCCCTCTCATTACCCTGCGCATGAATTGCACTGCAGCTTTGACCCAGCTATGTGTCAACTCTGAAAATTCGCCACCGTCAGCACTCGACGTCTGCGCCCTCCCGTCGAGAATCACCACCGGCCATGCTGTCTCCGAGCTAGCTCAGCCGCTGTCGGGCGACGCAGGCCGGGGGCCGAGAGGGTGGCGTATGAACTGCACTGCAGCTTCGACCCAGCTATGTGTCACTAATTCAATCGTTTATTGCAGAAACCCGTCAAACGCCAAATTCCTCGTTTCGAGAAAATTGAGAATGTCTTCCAATTTTTCATATTTTAATTTTTTTTATTAAAGAAGTTAATAAATGAATATTTTTCATATAAATATGCTCTAAGATATGTGTCTGTCCTCCTGGAACAATAATCCGTCGGTAAAACGTGTTTTGTATCTTGGCGTTTGACGGGTTTCTGAAATAAACGAATCAACTGTAAAAATCCACCACCGTCAGCAATCGACGTCTAGGCTCTCCGGTTGAGAGTCACTGCGGACGCAGCGGCCACGTTGTCTCCGAGCTAACTCAGCCGCTGCCGGGCAGCAACGCAGGCCGGCGGGAGGGGGGAGGGGCCGAGGGGGTGGCGCATGCACTGCGTTGCTGCTTCGGCGGCGGCGATGGTCTCGCCGCGATACGCGCGCGCGCCGTATTGTAGGCAGCCACGCCAGGCCGCCATTAGGGCGCGGCGCGCGGGCGGCGGCCGCGCGTGCACAAAATTCCCGATTACAGCGCGCGCGCCGCCCGAGGTAAGGCTCATTGAAAAGCGCGATAGGAAGCTCGTTTGGCCTGCCCCCCCCCCCCCCCTGCCCCCCCCCGCCCACTTTCACCATGCACGCGCCGCTTGGCCTGCGACGCGATGGCACAGGCGCTGTGCAGGTGGCGCGGCCGATGGAAGAGCCGTGGCGATGGGTGGAAGGTTTGATTCGATATTGGAAGAATGCGCTTACAGGATTTCGTTTTTGCTACAGGCCACGTAGAACTCATGGTGCCAACACTGCCTGCGCCTCGGCTGCAGTTCCCAACTGCTCTTCTATGCCTCGCAATGTCATGTTGGCTTCATGTTCAGCTAATGAAGCTAACCAAACTACTACGTTTGTAATTTTAAGGTGCAAAAATATTGTAAGAACTATTGTCCGTTCATATTTTGAACTATAGTGCGATTTTTCATTGAAATCAATAATGACATTTTCGCACAAATTAATTGCTTGGTGGAAAACCCCTCTTTTTTGTTTTTTATTTTATGTACATATTTTGAGATATGTTGATCACACGAAGACGCGTCGACTGGTTTAAAAATCCTTAATATCCGCCGGGAACTGTGGTTGTAACATCTGGCTAAAATATTCGTTTGGTACAGAATCGGGTGTAAAGTAATTCAGCCTTTTTTTTTCCTTCCGAAAAATCGTGGAGAGCGGACATGACAGGTTTCGACACCAAGCGATTCAAATAGTACATTCCTGTCTCTAGTCATCAAATAGAAACTTAGCGTGATACGACTGGCGCATTGACGTACCTACGGCACCGCGCGCCCCCTCGCGTCGCCCACTCGCCGTCTCTCCCGAGGGGAGCGGTCGAGCGCCTTATCGCCGTTTCCGCACCTTATCACGCGCGTCGCCCCGGCCGGCCGGCCGCCGCTCGCCCGCGCCCCCAGCCCGGCCCCATTCATTATGCAGCGCGCCGCGGCCACTACACGTGTCCCGCCATAAACATAACTGTATTTCTACTTATTACCGACGCTATTTACGAACCGGTTCGTCGTCCCTGCGGTGCCAGGCCGACGCCGGATGCTATCGGCGCCGAGGCCTACGCCACACCGCGCATCTGATGAGGCATTTTTCTCCATGCGGGGGGGGGGGGGGGGGCACTTCAGCTGTCGCTGTCACAGATGCGACATCGGTGCCGATGTTTACGAAACATCGATGGTAGGAAATGGTGTGGAGTTTACGGCATTGGCGTCATATTCGAAATAAATATGAGACGTTGTGTTGTTCGTATTTATAGCCGAAGAAAAGCTTTATCGCTCGAATTGCGGCCAGATTCAGTGCTACAAAAATAACAAAATATCTAGATATTTTTATATTTTATATATTTATGTCTCTCTCTCTCTCTCTCTCTCTCTCTATATATATATATATATATATATATATATATATATATATATAGAGAGAGAGAGAGAGAGAGAGAGACATATATACACACACAAAGAGAGACAGGGAGAGGTGGGTCTGGGAGCTTAAAGCTTGTCCACGCAGGATGGTGAGAGAGACCTGGTTCAGGAAAATTCCCGCTAATCGACGTAGGTCTGCGCCGGATCTCGCCATCCAGCGAGGGAAGATCACCGCCATCTGCCGCGATGAAAGCATGCACCACACTTACGGGACTAACGACCTTAGCAGATGACGCGGCCGTAATCACTAAAGAATCAGGCAATCAATCAATCGATACACGCGCGCGCGCGCCCTCAGATGTAGGTGCTCGGGATGCAACATTGAATTGAATTGAATTAATGCCTTATTTTACGTGGCGAGACTCTGGCCTGCTCTTCCGTCTGACCACGTAAATTTCGCTACGTTCCTTTCACCAACTAGAGAGAGGAGCAGAGAAAGGAGGTATTTCTTGGGCGAGAAACAGGCGATTTGAATTTAGCTCAGAGGCGTCATTTAGGCTTGAGGATCTTTTACATGCAAGTAAATCTACTAACATGGGACAGCCGGCTTTACTTACCCCCGAAGGAAGGCGTACGAAGGATTTTTTCGCCCTGAAAAATCCACGGCTTCGATCGGGTTTGAACCCGCCAACTTGGGTACAACAGTCCGAAACGCTAACAGTTCGCCGCCACATCGCCGCCGCCATTAACAAAACGTCGATGGTTTTATGAAATCGATGTACATCGATGTTTTGAATCAGATATATCTTTAACATAGATGTTTTGTGTTTCATGTTTTTGTGCGGTAAATATTTTTTTAATGAAAGAACTCCTTCATAATAAAATTATATAATAAACTTCAGATATCCTGGAATTTCAGATCTAAAAGACCTGAGGTAAAAAATAAATAAAATCAGTCAAGCACATTTTACTTTTAAATTATCGAACAAGATAATCTATTTTTTTAATTGTCCTCATGTTTTTTTTACTTTGATTTGTCAATTAAACCTTAATTAAAAATGAATAAACGAGACAACTTTCAAATTAAATTCCCCCCACGTGAATTTCAATATTTACCTATTTAGTTTGAAAAACATCGATGTTATAAAACCATTCCACAGTTCAGACTGGTGACACACGAGTCTGGAGTTTATTTGTTGGTCCCATGCAGCAATTGTTAACATTGTAATTGATTTTTTAAAAGTGAAATATGTATTACGTTGAACCCCAATTTCTAACGACCAGGTGCAAATTCGTGTATTAATTAGTAAATTAATTCACTTAGAATATCAATAAGTCAATTCATATTGCATATATTTTGAGATGCTACACGTTGCTTATATCGCATGCAAAGAAGTGGGTGTACTGAGAAGAGCTGAATCTCAAAAAATTGAAACATTGAACATCAAAGAGGAACGATTACAAAACAAGCATGTGTGACGTCATGGATACTCACAGCGAACACAGACACAGAGCTTTCATATAACAAATATATTTATTAACAAAGAAAACACAAATATTTACAATTAATTTCCTTCTTACACCCTAGCTCTGTTAGACCTACTATCCCCTGATCGCGGGAGCGATCCAAACCCAATTGATGATCGGTTCCGATTTGTGGCATACGCCACTCCTACTTCTGAAGCGCGCACAAAGCCTAGCTTCCTGACCGGATGTCACACTGGGACACAAAGTCCGTTCTGGCGTACCAACGGATGGTTTGCCTCGATCGCAGGAGCGATCTTATCCGATTGAGAATCGGCGTGAATCGTGGCACTCAACCACTCCTCACTTCGGAGCACGCACACAGCATCGCTCCCACGTGACCGCAGTCACCCGAGGACACAAAGTCCTCCGCAGGCTTCGTCAACTCGTGACTTGCCTCGCGAGCCTGGCCTGCATATGCACCATCGTGGCGCCAAGTTTTGTGCACATGCACGAGGTTCTCCCACTGTCTCCAGAAACCCCCCACTGGCTCTGTACACTCCTTTATATAGACGAGGCCCACGTGACCTACTACGTCACGCCACCCCCACCGCTGTTATAATGCTAACAATTAAAAAGGGTTTGGGTCTCCGTTTCTTAAGACCGGAAGACCCCAAAGCCTTGTCTCTCCCGTTTCCGCGTTCTTGCTTTACGGAAAAACCCTTCTCTCCTTCCTGTGGCGAGGAGTTTCCTCTTACTAATCCTCTACCAGGCGTCCCCAAACAGATGCCACGAGGCACGCTGGCTAATACGTTACACATGATGCGACCCTCTAAAACTACTTTCGGGAGCGTAGGACGCGCAGTTTCCGTGTTATGCCCGGCGGTCACGTGCTCCGCGTAACGTGTGTGGCGTATCACATTTCTCTCGCGAGAATTGATGAAACTTTATTTTTTTGTCTTCACCGACAAGCAGGGAACACGTTATATTTTTTAATATAACGACTAACTCATGCGACCACCTGAATGGCATATCGTTCAGAAGAAAGTCGTGAAAAATAAGTCCATTTGTCTGGGAGAAATATATATTAATATTCCAACATGGGATGCGACAAGATACAACTAACATAGTAAAATGGTAGAAAATAAATAATACCGCAGTTCACTGCAAAGACTTTTGAACTTTTGAAAATTAGTCTGACGAGAAAGTTGTACCAATAAGTTATGAAAGTGTGGAATGTTCCCTGCGGATCTCGTTGAAGAGAATTACAGTGGTCCAGCACCGAAGCCGAATCTTTGGCTGTCCAGGACCACAAAAAACAATGGACTCGTATTTGACTCGCCTAGGAGCGCCTGTTTTTGTTAGTACTAAATTTCACTAATGAGACCAGAACCGATGTTCCGGATCTGACAGGGGAATGGGTTCTGCCCCGAGTGTGTCTGGGAATTTGGAAAACGACGTTTCTAATACTTCACATCGAGTTTAGCGCCAATATCCCCTCCCCCTACCCGCTTCCACGCTCGCGAGCAACGCGGCAGAAAGAAATAAACGTACTATGTAATTGCAGTTTAAACAGGCACCGACGCAGTGCTCAGAACGGACTGTAAACTTTTTTTTGCCGAACCGCACATTTACAAGTCTAAATGTTTCTATTAACATTTAGGTCAAACAGTCCCGGTAGGGGACAAACCGATACTGCGCAAAACGAGTCTTTTACGACTTCATCACCTCATTTCGTGCCCCCTGCTCGGGGATTCGCATAAATGCATAGAATTAACAGACGTTTTTTGAAACACTTTTAGTTAATCGTTTCGAATACGAGTGCAGCGTTTTAAAACTCATTCTTAGTGCGGCGCGTGGGCGGGCGGTCGCCTCGGAACGGCCGCTGGTTTACGAACTGACACGCACTTCCCTTTACGCGGGCCGTTACGCGCTGAATGCGTTTTGATTGCGTGTTTATCCCCGCGCGCGGCCGTAAGATTGGTGCCGAAACACGGCGGCGGCGATGGGGGCGGAGTTGCGAGCTCTGTGCCCGTACGTGCGGTCGCTCACGCGGTCTCGCACGCCCCCGCATGTCCACGCGCCGATCCGGCTCTTGCCAACGAGCGCGCAAGTAATCTCTTTTAAACGTAAGCGTGAAACAATTTTATTTCTATAACATATTTTTCGTTTAATTCAATATTCAATGATGTCTTATTTACAGTGGCGAGACTCTGTTCATCAGGCTTGCTCGTCCGTCTGACCACGCATACGTCGCTAAGCTTCGTTTACCATGTAGTGGAGAGAGGAAGTATCACTGGGGCGACTTATTTGAGGCACGATATTTTACATGCAGTAAATCTACGACGTGGTACGACCGGCTTTACTTCTCCTTTATTAAACGTTTTTGCGTGACATATTTTACTACTAAATAAATAACACATAAGAAAGGGAGAAAATATAAGTTTAATGATACAATACAATTACTAAATAAAATTGATTTCATGTGGAATTATTTACTGGATTGACACATGATTTGGAAAACCTCTTCCCCAAATGTCGTGTAACAATTCCCCAAAATGTCTGGGGAAATGAAAAAAAATAAGTAATCTAACATGTTTATAATAATAAATGTTTCCTCCACCCCCGTGCCAAAACCTATTATTTTAAGGTATATGGAGGGAAAGTGAACATCGTATTTTTATTGAAAATACAGAGTGAGTAAAACAGCCAGAGAAAAAAAGTAGTAATTGCTTCAACAATTGCCACTCTTTAACAAATTAAGAACCTACAACTCCACCTTTAGCTCTGAACAATTGAAGCTTCTGTTTTCTTCCCTTCTGTTTAGTCTACGAAAGCAGGTTTTTTGTTCTTTTTTTGCAATCGGAAGGACGGATTTCGCTCATTATGTCGGTATATTAAAGAGTTATAGTAGATATATAGTATAGTATGGACATATAGTATATATACGAAGTATAGTATAGTCAAGCATGTTTGCTCTGTGATTGGCTTCCACATTGCCAGAAGCGCAGTTGATACATTTCGCTGTTTCGTATTTAGGAAACTCATACTGCGACCAATGATGTGGTTCTGTGCATCTTACGCAGTATGTTTGGTGACTCCAACTGTTTTTAGTATGCCCGAATTCCCGGTAATTCAGGCATTGTAGTAGTCCGCGTCAGCGCATTCTAGCTTATACTTTGATGACAGAGTGTAAGAATAGTTGAAGTTACATTATTTCTCCACATTTGCGTATTTTAACAGGACTGACACAAGAAAAGTTGATGATTGTGATATATACTGCTCACTTCCTTTACTACGTAATTCCGGGAATTCATTTCTTCCAGTAAAATGGTGTTTCAGAAATAGTTGGTGGAATGTTTCTAAACATGACAGACAACAATTTGTTTACAGGCAACGTCTTAGTAATATATTTTAAAGAAATTTGTCTGCAAGCGTGATGTTAGAGTGCGAAAGACGCCACTGAGTGTCCTTTGAATTTTTGTGCAGTACACGAGATCTTGGGAGTAATCTGATGCTAGGTTTTCACTGAGAGATTTTGTAAAATCACGATAATGTACTCCGTGACCCAGACGCATTGGTGGAATTTTATTTTCGCGCGACGCACGAGGAGTGTCACTGTCTTCGCCAAACTCTTCTGTTAGCAAATCAAATCTATTTTGAACTCAGGCGTCTGAAAATAATTTGGAATAACATTACATAGACGTTTAGAATAGCTGCAAATAAGCTCACCGGTTTCAGTAAGTCTGTGAGAGGTATCTATTGAGGAAGAAGTGAGCGCAGTACGACCGCTTCCTTCCTGCTTTACCTCTGTTTGTCCTTAAAGATAGTTCCCTTGATTGATAAATTGATTTTTTGTTATTGAGTCTGATTGCGTTAACTGCTATGGTTCCTATGGCTGCTATTAGTCCCGTAAGTGTAGTGCATGATTTTCGTCAGATGTGGCGATGGTCTTTTCCCGTTGTATGGCGAGATCCGGCGCCGATTCATCACCGGCTAGCGGGTTTTTCCCAACCTGGTATTTCTCACGATCGGGGCACCGCCCCAGCCGAAACAAGATCTAAACCTCCGACTTATCTCCCGACATGTGTGGTAGTGTCGTGTATGCATGTGTGTGGGATGAGGATAGGACAAGGAAGAGGAAGGAAAGCACGCGCGGTCTGTGGCCCGTTGGTTAGGGCACTGCTCCGGCATTCGCCTGGCATTGATCGGAGAAGCCACGGAAAAAGACCGATCAGAGCAGCCGACCGCTAGAATTCCCCTCCAGACAGCGACTGAATTCGACCTAGTTATACTAATTCCCATGATGGAGTATGCCAGCGATGCCAGAAGACGGGGCTTGCTACAGCAATCCCATTTCACGAGATCGATGTTGGTTTGCTTGTTGCATCGGTTGTAATTGCCATTTTGTTTATACAAAATTTGCAATTTTTTTCTCACGTGTTACTATTCAGTCGAGCAACGTTTGTTTTCATTCTTCGTCGTTGGCATCAGGGGCCAATCTGTGGACTGACTTTTGCAGGGAATGCTGATGGCAGGGTGAATACAGTGATAGGGTGATCATGAGAGGTGATAGGACTAGGATGATAGTGGAATGTGGTAGGTGGGTTGGTGGGAGGTGATCGTGTCATTTTTATACCATCCCAGCATTCGCCTTATAACCAAGGGAAACCACAGAAACCCCTGTTCAGAGTGGCCGGCCCGGAGATTGAACCCGGACCTCCCGATTGCGTAGTCACCGCGCTACGCACCGAGCCACTTCTCTCGGTGACATGTGATTATATTACGCCAATGAACATGCAGGGTTTTAATGTCCCTTAATAGATTTTAAATACATAATCACTCGTTTAACATTAAACGTTGTCCCTTATTGAAGTCATTGAGAGATGAAGTATTTAAGGAAAAACAAACATTTTTATATTATTTTTTGAGAGCGTAATGAGCAGAACCTCAGAGAGACCTGCATATGCATTCACGAATTTTCTGGGTCCGTGCATCTTAGGGTTAATCACACATGCATAACATTCACTCACGGCACGGTTCGTGGCATTTCGAGAGAGGAGTCTGGCCGCGAAGGCCAGAGCTCCGGTTCGTCATGAGCCTACCTCAACTGATGACGGTCACCTGGCCTGGGCGCGCCGCGCCGCGCCGCGCCGCGCCGTGCCGTGCCGCGCCGCGCCCCGTCCCGCCTTTTGTTTTCCGGCGTGCTCCTGCCCGGCGCAGCTGGCGCGACGCAAAGGACGAATACGTACCGACTGCATCCCGCGGGCAACTTTTCCTAAGCCTTTACCACCCTCCCCAAAGGCTTAGCCCGACTGCATCCCGCTCTGCTTCCTTCTTTAGTATTAGGATTGATTTCTACGTTTCCCGTGGTCTGCTTAGAACCGCATTAATCGTTCATAATTGATCCACTTCAGTCTGTTTTCAAAAAACATTTGCATGTCCTATTAGAGTACTGCCAACGTTGAAAATCACACTTATAAGTTTGGAGAAACATAACTTGAAACCCATCACGAACCTCTTCTTACCTTGCTGTTGCGCCTTACACAATTCCGAAGATTCTGTCGTGTTCACTTGTTTTCGATGTTTTCTCTGTAGTGGTGCAATAATGAGGTATATGAGCTTCTTATGAATGAAAACGAAACTAAAATGTTTACTCCTCCCGAAAAAAAAGAAAAAAAAAAGAAAAAAACGAACGAAACGGGATGCAGTCGGGCTATGCCTTCTTAGGTAACGAAATGTGAAAAGGTATTACCTGGTAAGCGAGGGTGAGAGGAAACTGACCGCGGGATGGAGTCGGGCGATTCCCGACGCAGAGGCCACACCGCCCCACACTTCCCAAACGAAAATGGCGTCAGGAAGGGCACTTCTCGAACTCGTGAGCCCTTGGGGCGAGATACTGGTGTTTTGGAGGTGAACAGATTGGTGTCATGAGGAATGTGGATACCCTTGCAGGCACTACGCGGCTGCACGTGTCGGAAGCATAGAGCTCAGTCCCGTTGGGGCGATGCCACGCTGGGAGAAGAACCTAAAGGGGAAAATTCCATCAAGCCGACATATTGCCTATACATACATACTAAATATTGCTAGTAACATACATACATACATACTAAATATTGCTTATACGTATATTTCGTTATATTTTAAAGTTTATACGCTTACATTTCATACACGTGATAGCTAATGTTACAAAGCAATGTCATATTGTGCTTCTACGACCTCCGCACCTTTTCGAAGAATTCGCCAACAATTTCTTCAACAACTTACCAAACTCTCCTTGCTCCACAATGTTTAACTGAGGTAGAAGCAACAACAGACTCTGCATTAATCAAGATTCCCCAAAGACCGATTCAAACTTCCTCAACTTCTTGACATTTCTCTCCATACCCCCTCCCTTCAACTAACTCCAACTAACTTACTTAGCTTTGTACTAGAGAAAACCTAAACAGAGAAGAAAATCAATCTACACTTAAGGATGACCATATCCCAAAACGTCTGTGTTATAATGAACCTTATAGTCCTCAAAAGACCAAGTGTCGAACGCAAAAGCATAATTTTTTTAAAGTAATATCAATCATGTGCATGCTCATGTTTCACAGAGCCCATAGATAACTCGATAGAAATCTGACATAATTTTTTTTTCGGATCATTCTCGTATCACGGTGTTGATTCGGGGGGCCGTGGGGGGTGGTAACCCCCTCCCGGATTACATCACCGGCTGCATGGTACGATTGTTCAATTACGCACCCCCTCCTCGACGTCAGAACATGGACGAATATTCGTTTCTTGAGGATGTGTGGACTGAGCTATAGGATCCACTTAGTACATTGAGTCGGTAAAGAAGATATTCACACTATCGACGTCAAAAACTGACTGACAATTCGTTTCCGATGCACACACGTTTGATCATCAAAGGCTAAGCGAAGATTCGATTTCCAAATAAATTAAAACGGTACAATTTAACGGTACGGTTTAACGGAAGGGCACAAAATGTGGGCTGTAGAACCACAGCACATTAAGACAAGTCGTCTTTGGAAGACATTGATGAAATACTACCTATTGTAGGGGACTAGTGGAAAATGATCTAATCCATAAAATCTTTGCGAAGAATCAGTAAAGTGGCCTTATTATTGATTTCTGGGTTATTGAAAGAACTCTCATGAAGGCCCAAGAGTCTTTCTTTTTCACCAAAATGCATTCCTGACCATTTAAATCTCATTCATCTCTAACGTATTAATCCCTACTGACAGCAATTAGTCATTTTATCTTCTCGTATACCACAAACAAAGTACTGAGAAATTTCTGTATTGCAGCGAAAAAAACATTTTTTAGCAGAAAAATTTGTATTGTACTAGTATGTCCCCGATACCGAAAAAGTTCTAATTCTTGCTCCTTTATGTCGTAAAATATCTTTCTCTGACACAATGTATAGTCGGAATCCACGTTTTGTTCTTGACACCGAAAAATAGGTGAACAGTAAAACGTCTTTCTGTCCGTCACCTATCAACGCTAACGGCTATTGCGTAAGGAGGATTTTCACCAAAATTGACATTTTCCTAACAACGTTGCTCATGACGCTGCCCTTTGAATTTAAAACATATATTTCAATTTCTGGAAGAACATTAAATGAAGACTCAAATAGATTTTCAATTATTTCTCAAAAACATCTCCAAATTTTTGGATTAAATTTTTAATCTGATGCATAAAAGCACACTCATAAAAACGGCATCGGTCCATGTTTCGTTGAATCCTCTAAATTGTCAAAAATTGCAAAAATATTTGATGTCGTCCTGTTACTACAATATTGAAGGTAGAGGTTTTTCTTCAAAGTTAAATCTGTCCTTCAAATTAGGTCTTTAAATGGGGGTCATATACAATACAACTTTCAGAAAAAAAGTAGTGTTCGCATAATTTTGCATGAAATTATGACAGTTTAAAAACAGATAATCTCAGATACAACACCAAATTTGGTCTTTAATTTTTTAGTACGAATACTGCTAAATGCACTAAATAATATATCAACGCCATTTTGATGTACTCTACTAATCTTTCAAAAATGGCTTAAATGTATGATTTAATATATATATATATATATATATATTTTATGTTGTTAATATTTAAATTACTGGTGTTTTTATACATGTTTGCAATTGTGAACACAAATGCTTCAAGTAATTAATCAAGAAATTTCTCGAAAACTCAAGTTTTCTGTCAAATTCTTTTCAGAAAAGTTCAAACGACATTTTTTCAAGAACGTCTCCAAAGTTTGCAATAAAAAATTGCTAATTGGACCATCTTTTACTTTTCTAATATTAAAGTCATATTTTAATTCTGCTAGTTGAGAGGGGGGGGGCAAAAATGGAGTAAATGTGAAAAAAAAAAAAAAATCTTATAGGCGCCGTTAGGTAACAGCTGGAAAGATGTGGGGCTATACCGAAAAGCTAGTTAGGCCAAAGAGACTGGACGATCAACTGATGTGAGAAAGTCTGTGCCATTCTGTAGCACGATTTGTTCATATTCTTTCCTAAACTTATGTAGTTGGAGTGCTCGTCATACCGGCTCTTTTCCTTCTCTGAGAGTCATTACGCAACACTTACTCAGATTTAAAAAAAGTTAATCTCATTATTTACAGATCTACAATTTAATGACGTTATGCTGAAAATATCAATGCCATGGGAATCAATATGAAAGAAAAATGGCTTGGAAAATTGGGATATTTCGAGTAGCTAGGTTGCAAGTCTAAATTTAGATACGTATGAGGTGTTGGCTGTAGAAAAGGCCTACATATTCGTTATATGGAAAATAGAAAACTCCCAAAACTCTGTTTCATGTCGTTCAGTATTAAGTCTCAAAGACTAATGAAACGAAGGAGATTTACATATTCTGGAACAAAACAATCACTAATCAATGTAAACGCAAAGTTCAAAATGTACCTGATAAAGAAATGTAAATGTTTTATGTTTACCAAGATCACGAAATTTGGTTGAGTGGAAAGCTCGAACCAATTTTTAAACAAAAATACCGATTTAAAAGTTAAGATTTTAGTAATTTTCTAAAAGAACATATTAATGAAAATACAAACTATACCAATCTTTTAAAATGCATTTTTTATTCTATTGCATCAAAAAACGCCAATTAAACCCTTTCTGCCATTTTTCAGAAGAAAATAATGATTTCCGGAACGGTATAATTAGATCATACTTATGATGTATTTAGCAAGTTTAGGTCAAAATATTCTAATTCATGGAAGTTATGCCTGACACATTCCAACTATTCATACAAATCGATTTACGGGTATATAATTGTTTGTATCTCTTCTTCACATGCACGAATCTCAACCATCTTTGGAACAGCACTAATATAATTTAATCTTGACGTGTGTGCGAGGTAATTGCAAAAAAAAAAACATATTGTTGAGATAATTCTAATAGTTTCCAAAACCATACTGTAGTATAGGAAGAGTAAAGAATTATCCAATATAATTTCTTACGTCGAGGTTTATCTTATCCCAAGATGGCAGCGTAACCAACCAAATTAGAACAGCAGAACCCGCCACTGACGTGCGCGAGAGCGAAGGCGAGGACAAGAGGAGAACGAGAAGAGGGCGAGGAGAGGGCAAGGAGATGGCGTGTCGAGAGCCATGGTGAGAACGAGTGTAGAGGTGAAGGCGTTTGCGGCTGGGAAAACCGATACGTTTCGAGGGCTATTCGAGAGCATAAGAGATTCGAAGACGAGAGCGGAGGCGAATGCGAGGGCGGGGATGAGGGCGAGAGAAATAATGAGGGCGATAGCGAGGGCCATAGTGGTGGCGATATAGGGGGCGTTAGAGAGGGCGATAGGGCAATAGTGAGGGCGATAGCGAGGGCGTGGGCCAGACCGAGGGCATGACCGAGGGCGAGAGCGATAGCAAGATCGAGGATGAGGATGATAGGAAGGGCGAGGGCGATGGTAAAGGGGATAGCAAGGGCGAGGGCGAGGGCGAGGGCCAGGGCGAGGGCGAGGGCGTGGGTGTGGGCGAGGGCGTGGGCGTGGGCGTGGGCGTGGGCGTGGGCGAGACCGAGGGCAAGACAGTGGGCGAGAGCGATAGCATGGGCGAGGGCGAGGGCGATAGGAAGGGCGACGGCGACGGCGAAAGCGATGGCGAGAGCGATAGCAAGGGCGACGGTGAGGACAATAGGAAGGGCGAGGGCGAGGGCGAGGGCGAGGGCGAGGGCGATGGCCAAGTGTGCGCGCATGGTCGAAGGCGAAGGGTGAGCGATGGCGAGGGCGAGGGCGAAGGTGTGGGCGTGGGTGGGCGGCGCCTACCTGCCATTCCGCGGCCGTTATTACGCGTTTCTTCGGCGCCTGGGACAAGCGATGACGCGCCGCCGCCGGCCCTCCGCCAAGGCCGCGCGCGGCTCGCAGAAAAAGTGAGCGTCGGGGGGCGAAACCGCATTACTCATGGGGCCGCTGCGAGGAATCTTAATGTGGCGCGGGGGCGGGTGAAAATCGATGAGGAATGAAACTTTTTTCCCCGAAGACATTCGAGGATAGTTAACTTTGCTATGAAAGGGATTGTGAATTGAAATTCTACTACTCGTGCGGAGCGATTAGAATCTGAAACGTATTGCGAAATAAAGCGTTTGATGATACACTGATAGCTTTATGATAAACAGTACTATAAATAGTGTATTTGAAATGTTACTGAAAGCCCTATTCACGTTTAGAAGATCATTTTTTTGCCATCAGTTGCGTTTTTTTATATATATATATTTTTTTTAATTATTGAAAGTCAAAAGAGCGAGGAGTGTCTCAAATAATTAATGTTCATTTAATACGTGATTAATTTAAACACCTGTTGTTCATTGATATTATAATATTGTACAATGTATTGCGATGAGAAGCTAATTTTATTTCTTGAATTTAACTCCTATAATTCCAGAATGTTTTTGGAACTCTCTCTTTCTTAAGTTTTCATTAAGGAAATGTTCAAACACATTTGCCAGAAGGGACAAAATATCACGGGTCTTTTATTCTAAATATCAAATTAACAATAATTTATTTCTAAATGTCCCACTTATTGTTTCAAAATTCAAATTGTAGTCAAATAATATGAATAGTGCAATATGAAATAACTAGCACGATGTCGTCAACAATTTTCCTGACCGCAATCAACACTTCACGGTAGGTCTTCTACTGCATACTTTAGAGCTGAATGGACTACACATCTTAAGGGATTGTTTTGTTTGTCAATTTTAAGGTGCTCTATCTTAAATGTATAAATATATTGAATTACATATTAAATGAGATCCACGAACAAGTGCATAGAATTTATGAACCAATTCACTCAAAATTCCGTGTTCTTTTAATTTTTGTGTGTAAACTATTGGGCGCAAAGTGAAGAAAGTAAATGAAAAAAATATTTATAACTTAGTAGTATATTTGTGAATTACTATTCAATGTGCCTTTCCAAAAAATATAAAATTGTTGAATGTTTCAGCGCTCAAAGAGATTCCGTGTTACATCTGACGAATAAACATGATTTTGAAAGATAATATGAAAGCATTTGCTCAATGACCAGTCTTTTAAGCAACATTATTTCGTGTACTGCAGATCTTTTAGATAGCGAACTTCAGATAAATGAAGACTATTCCTCACGCTATAAACAATTTTGATATTGCTCTACCAATGAATCCGAAAAAGTTTCCTTCAAGATCGACATTTCCTTCACCATTTCATTACCTTCCTTCTCATAAAACATATTACTGATATTCATAAATAGTTTAACGAATGTTAAATGAGGCTTGTATTCTTACATACATTTAATTAATTCCGGAAAAATAGATCCTACATTTCTGTTTCTCCCGACAACAGATTTGTGAAACATTTCTCAGAAACGGAATTGGCAGTTGCTGCGGAGACTTCATAACGCTTACAGCGAGTTTAATTTGCATAAATCCTCCGAAGCAAAATGAAAGCGCAAATTCCACTCGAGGCAAAAATTTCCACGAAGGAACTCCCGCGGAGGTGGGATTGCGCAAGGTCGGCCATCCTTAAACGCGGCGCTATCTGGTGGCACGTGGGGACGGGCGTCTAACGGCCTCCGTCGCCGCGCCGGCTTGGACGGCGGGACGGGGGGCGGGGGCGGCGGGGACGGCTTTGCGGCTGCGCTGGGCCGGGGTGAGGCGCGGAGCGGCGCGGCGCGGCGAGGCGAGGCGCGGCGCGGCGCGCCGGGAGCCGCCGCCGGCAGATTTATCGAGGCCCGCTGCCCCAACATGGCCGCCCGCACGCTCACTCGCCCGCCCGCCCGCCCGCCCGCCGCCGCCGACGCCGCCAGCAAGCGCTCCCTCACTCCCTCACTCCGCCGCGCTCGCCTCGCTCTCTTCCAAAGGCGCGCGGAAGGAGGAAAGGAGGGGGAGGGTTGCGCATGCTATTGCCCTCTGAAAATTTTGAAAGGTAGCTCGGTAGCCTTGCGTAATAAAACATTTTCAATTCAACTATTTTTTGTACGGTTCGCCGATTATTACAAATGTCCATGTGAAACACACAACTGATATCACAATCATCTACAATTGAATGGTTAATTTGAGAAACCCGTCAAACGCCAAAATGTAAAACACGCATTACTGCTTGAAGAGAATAGACACATCGTTTAGTGCTTATTTATATGAAAAATATTCATTTACCAACTGCTTTAATTAATAAAAATAGTATGAATTCAGAAAAATCGGGAGACTTTTTCTCAGTTTTCTCGAAATGAGGAATTTGGCGTTTGACGCGTTTCTGAAATAAACGATTCAATCACAAAACACTTCCAATAACACTTGTGATGGTAACATTTAGGTAATATGCGTGTTTGTTAATATTTATTTATTTATGTATTTTATTTATTTAATTTTACAGAAATATATTTTAACTTTTCATAATAAAATAAGAGTATTTTATTCCTGTAAATGTGTCTAATCATAGGTGTGTGTAACTCAAAACAAGAGGAGGGGCAACTACAATTCACCTACAAAAGTTTAAAAGGAGGTCTGGAAGCCTTGCATAATAAACATTTTTAATTCATTTTTTTTAAACATTCAGCTAATACAAATTTTTGTGTGAAGCACACAACTGAAATTACAATTATCTACAATTTCAAAACACTTCCGATAATATATGTAATATAATATGTAAGTAATATGTACTATATTTTATATATTAATATATATATATATATATATATATATATATATATATTAATATGTATATTTTAATACTAACGTACATATTTACGTATTTAATTTATTTTATTTTACAAAAGTATATTTTAACCTTCCTTAATAAAAAATTGTATTCCCGTAAATACGTCGGATGATAGGCGTGTCTAACCAAAAGCCAGTGGAGAGGCAACTACAGAGGCTTCTCCTCTGAATTTTGTATATGCGTGACATATTATCAGTAAATGAAAAAATATTCAAGAAGAAATAAATTATAAGTTTAATGACATAATTCATAAATAAAATTGATTTTACGTAAAATCATTTACAATATACAGCCAAATATCTTCGAGACGTTTTTATCGCAATTTCCCTAAAACCCATTTCTTAGGTTATCGGGTAAAAGGGAGAAATCTTGGATTAAACATATTTAAGGGGGAAAAGTTTTATTCCGTGAGGCTATGAGGCTCGTTTCAAAATTTTCAGAGAGCACGGTCCCCTCCTCCTGTCCCACCTCTCCCTCGCTCACGCCAGAGTCCAATCCTTGATTAACCTGGTAATTGTTAATAAGTAAGTAATTGTTAAGAGTAATGAGTTAATAGTTTTAGATCTCCAGTAAGGCGTGTTCTAAAAGTCACAGTCATTCGTCGTGCACAACATGAATATATAATATATCGCATTGGCAGTACTAGGGATTAATTTTAGAACATGCCATTTAAAATTAGTCATATTTCGAAAGTACATTTCTACTGCCAGGATTTTCCGTTAAGCCGTATGGAATAAGCATGTATATGTAAGCATTTCTGTGGTAATATGTTCAAGCGAAGAAGGACAAGGAAAGTGGGAAAGTGGGGAAAATTATTTTATCCCTTAAAGTATTCCTCCCATCTGCTGTAGTCGTAAGAATATTCATAACGAATTTTTAAATATTAAGATATCACAAAAGGTATTAGTTTTCACATAAATATTATTATTAATTACAATGTTCACAAAGAAAAAAATAAAACTAATCAACACATTTCATAGGGCCACTATCTCTAAAAAACCTTCTAAAACTATTATGTTAACGCAAATTCAAGTTCCTAGCATGGAATGTTGAATTTTCTTATTGGGCGGAGTTGGGCGGATTTACGCCCATCTAACGGTGAAGTTTGTACGAAGCATCTGGCAACCCGGACTTAAACTGCGAATAAAATAACAAATGTGCAATGTATCTTTACATTCGGGCGCTATCACTGTTTCATTTCTACATTTTCATTGCGACACAGTCATTGCTTTTATTGTAAATACAAGAACTGTTAAGTGGACAACGGTAAAATGAAAATTTAATAATGGAATTCAAGCTTCACAAAGGGGAAGATTTTAGTTTTAAATTCTTCCCTGATTTAACTTTCTTATTCTGATCGTAATTTATCTTTGTCTGCTTTGGGGCGCCTTCGAGAAGTTCCAGAACCACTATGATAAATTGAAACCTATTTACGCCTAGTATGAAGTATCATCACGTACTTCACGAGTTCTAGCACGATTTTATTACAGTATTCGAATTTTGAAGAATGCAATATTGAGAGAGGCCATGATGAATTGTAACACATCTGTATATAATTAAATTTCACAATAAATGTTTAATCATTTATGATATCAGTTCTTTCACATCCCTACTTGGTTCGCCTATCAAATATTGTCTATCTCTTCCCTATTATTCGTTGTTTTTGCAGCAACTATACTTTCCATCTTACGCATTATTCTTTTATCACATTCACCCATTTGGGTAATTATTTTGGTTCAAGCTCTTATAGTTTGACTGTAAGAGCTTTAACCACTACCCTCACATCAAAATTGCCTTTGTTTCAGTGGCTCTGTAGTTGATTATTTTAAAAAATTCAGATTTATTTACCAACGTTCATTGTGTACGTTTTGCAACATTTTTCTGCTCATTGTGAAGACAATGTGTTTGGCAAAGAAAGTAATCTAAATTTTTTTCTTACAAAATATGCAACTGTCTCGTTGATGGAATTTCGTGTTTTAACACACAATACGCCTTACAGGAAATTAAAATTATTTACGTTACAAACTATTTTTTTGATAGGACCAGAAAATCGTTGCTATGTATTCTGACTTCCAGAGTAACAAGAATATATATGTAACATGAGTTCTTGGGCATTCTTCTGTAAATGTAAAAAATATTATTTTATATTTAACATTATCTATTAATAACTACATAGGCGCCTTATAAAGTATAAGAAACTGAAGAACATTTTCGGTTGCAGCAGCCTAAGGCGTTGTTATTAAATTTAAATAAATTATTAAAATTCACGTTTTTTACAATATCTAAAGAGAATGAATATAGAACACATAAAAGAAGCAAGAATAAGATATTTTGTTTTAAATAATAATGCCTTCTCAAAACATGACACCACAATTGTGTGTCATTGACAAATTATTTCATTGTAATACAGAGGAAATAGCAATTTAGTCTTCATTGTAATGTCCTGAAGTTAAAACAAAATACATTCTGTGACAGGTCGAGATGTTGTAGAAGTAGAACTGTCATTTACCTTCACACACAATCTTCACGTACGCAGAAAATAATATTTTTTTTTATCTAACACTTGTGACGATGCTTATTTTATTGTGGGAATAAGAGAAGGTGTATTAAATTGTGTCTTCTTTTTGTGAAGCATTGCGCGGACAGCTAATCCTGTTTTTTTAATTGAATACAGATTTCATATTTAGTCGGATTTCGTAAACAAAAACGTTTTTCAGTTACTGAGAATCTCTGCATGTTCAATTACAACGCATTGTCGTCAAAGAGGCTTTTTCTGCATGAAAATGATTTAAGCTCTAAGGTTGAAATTCCTTGATATCGCGAAGTCGTGACGTTTGTTCGTGATTAATTTCAAGTGTCAGCAACGGTAGAGTGAATTAGGCATTTTGCCCAGAACTGCGAGGTGAAATTATTATTCAATGTCATAAATTAAATTCCTGCAATGTTGTCTAATGCATTTGGCTAAGATCGGAGGATGGGTATTTTCTAAAAAATGAGACGTGGAGAAGGATTACCAGTAAACAATTGTGAAGCAAACAAATTAAAGAAAAATGTTTACAATGAGACACGAAATTCGTTCCTCATTATCTAGTAACCTGTAGAACTTCTTGCAGCTTTCAGTCATCGCCACATTTGTGACTGCGGATCGAGGTCATTCAGTAATTTGCTTTTGTACATTTTACATTAATTTAAAAATCCACCACGAAGATTTAAAAACATTTTTATCTGAAAATTTCAAGAAAGAATGCATTTAATAATTCTTAAAATTTTCATGCGATTAGGTTCATTGGTGATCTCTATCTTATTTTGTAAATAAAAGAGTTCTTTGAGTATTATTTTGCGGATATGGGCTATTGCTTTTCAATCTGTCAGTATGATTTGATGTTTATTATTGAAAGTTACCGATCATGTGTTTTGAATTTGTAATGAGGATCATTTAAATTACAGCCATCGTCTTCTGCTCGTATTCAAGTGCTAGATGGGGAAAAAGATCGGAGTTCCAACGGCTTTCGCCATCCGACCGGGCACGCGACTAGTGCTGCGCTCTGGCTGGCGGAGCGCGCACCACGTCGTGCCGCGCGCGGGCGCCTTCGAGGCAGGGACAAAACAAGGCATAAATCCCCGGGACATGGCCAATGACTCCAAAACATCATTCATCTTGGCTCTTTTCGCCAAGTACCTCAAATATATATATCTTAAAAGGGTCCACGAACGTATCCTGCCGCAACGGAGACCTGAAAGCAGTGGAAAGAATTACGTCTTCGCGGCAGTCAAGATCTGTCGCATCTGTCAGACGAGGAGTTGAGGAGAAGCAACTTCCTCAGATAATTTTACGCTCCTTTTGAGATCACGTTTCGTTATTTATCACTCAGTGACTCGGCAACTGGGGTATTGATATCGACATCGTCAATATAGGCTTCAACATCGAAATTTATGAACATCCAAATTTTTAATGAATGACTATAAAATTAGACAATGCAATTTATCACCTCATCAATTTACGTATAAAACTACGAGTATCATAATTACAGATTCTTTAAAATGTCCAGAAATTTGGAACTTCGCAATAAAATAAAAATTATGTTTAGAATAAAGAGTTGTAGTATCACCCAAATAATTGAAACAATAGAACGATGATGAAACGCAAAAAACACACATTTTATCCATGTCATATGAAAAAAGTAATCCTTATCACAATATTTTTATCGCCCAATAAAATGTTAACAACATTTTTTCAGATACAGAAGCTCGTATTTCACCAAAAATCCTTTGTTCTTTATTATCAAGAATACACCATATGCACATCACATTTATAATTTACATTACAGAAAATTAATGTTACGCCAATAAAATATAATGACTGTTCTTGTCAGAAAGAGAATTATTGAAAGACAAAAGATACATAGGAAAGACAAATATGGGCCGTTTTACAGCTATTAACAAATTATATTCATTATTTACAATTATAAGAACATATGTAAATATAATATTGCTAAAAAAATCAACACGATTCCTGAGACACACTTTAGGATATTTGTTGGCTATAAACTTCGGTCGACTAATCAATGATTAAATATACTTACATAACACTAAGAAAGAAATCGACTCATTTTCAATTTACCCAATCGAAACGTGATCTACGCCCATACGGACAGACTAATATTTTGAAAGAATTATTCGTAATAAAATATCATCACTCCCAACGAACAAATAATTATTTTGATAAATTTTTAGATGAGAAATTAATTTATTCTGATTTTGTTCTTCCTGGGCGTTATATTCGAAAGCAATGTGCTTCTCTCAAAAGTGCTATTCACTCTTCTCACGCTTCCTGAATAATCCTTCTTCTTAGAAGCATATGATTCATTTATGTTGAATTGTTGACATTTTTAACATTACTCAATACAGTTTAATACGTCCGTTAATTTGTCCCAATGAGAAACTGATAAATTGAAATTATTAAAATTGAATTAAAATGTATTAAATGTAAATGTAATGTAAATTACGTATTAAAATTGTCTAAAGTACAATGTCCCTAATACAAGTCGTATTACTATCAAACACAGTTACATGTAGGAAGTAATACGCCATCATGTGTTTAAAGCATCAAGAGCATTATATTAATTTATATGAATCAATCAATTTAGCACTGAACTGCTACACACAGTTTTAAATGAATTTTAAAAGCGTGTTGTATTCTATTCGAAAAAAAAAAAATGAAATTAAAAAAATTGAGACGTTTCAAGAAAACCTTGCTTCTAAACTTTACCTACTTCTTTGCAAAATTACTACTGTTTTTAAAAGATTTTTTAAAAAGATTTATTTAAAGATCCTGCTTTGAAGAACAGATTTCATTAAATCATAAACTACTCTCTTTATATTGTAGTTGTAGAACGGCACAGAAGAAATTTTGATCTTTTGCAATTTTCAAACAATCTCACTTACGCCTACCTACGAACAAACTTATAATAAAAATTTGGAGTCACTTTTTAGAAAATTTTTAAAACGTATGGCTTTATGAAAAGTACCCTGAAAAATAAAAACATCCATTTCAAATTCGAAAGGCTACGACATCAGGCAGCTTGATCATAGAATATCAATTTTCGTGAAAATCCTACTCACGGTTTGGACGCTAGCGCTGTTCACAGATGGACAGAAAACAGACGAACGCTCAGAAGTTTTGCTGTAAACAAATTTCTCGGTATCAAGGATCTCCAAAACGTATATTCTGACCACACAACGTGTTAGAGGAAGTAAGTATTACATTTTGGAATGACATTTATCCACTTTTATTATATCAGGGCCCCACAGGTATTCCGATGAAAAATCACCTTTTCTCGAATCATTACAATACTTTCTCTATACTGCGGAAGCAAAATTAAGCTTTCAGAATACCACAGAGAATTGAATTCTTTTTAAAAACGGATATTTCTGGGAAATTTGTCTGTAGTTTTTGAGACAATTTGGTTCGACGTTTCCGAAAATACGTCATTTCTAATTCCCATACATTCCACTCTATACAAAACGTATGGATTTTTGAAAAACCATTAGATATACTTTGCAGCTTATGTGTTAACAAATATATTGAACAATTAAATAATCTAGTATAATGTAAGTAAGAGTATTAATCGCATGATATATATATATATATATATATATATATATATATATATATATATATCATAATACATATATATACATATATACATATATATCGATCAAAATGATTATTTTTTTCATAATATTTAGGCATTTAGGCATCTCTGTATAAAAGGTTGAAAAAAATTATTGGCGTAGTTTTTGAGAAAATCTTATGTTTAATATTGTCCATTGTTTATTAACTATTGGGCGAAAACTACTAATATTCCCAAAACAAATGGTCATAATGACATTAATTAAAGAACTAATTGAGTAAGAATTCGTGAAAGGTAACAGGCAAAATGCAAATTTTTCTTTTTATGTTGAATTGTTACTTAATCGATAGATTCTGATGCCCTTATTAAGTGTGTAAAATATTTTTTTTAAAAATTCATAATTACTTAAGTTATAAACAATTCAGTATTTATGCATCTTTTAGTTGCAAAATAAATATCTCACAACAGAGTTGATATAATTTAATGCTTCCAACGGCAACTTGAAGGAAAAAGTATATATTTTAAGATACACAATATTAATTTTTAAAACTTATTAACAATCCCTTTTTTTTATTGCAAAATAAAATGTAAAATGAAAAAAATCCGTGTTCTGCGCTTTTTAAAAATATTTTAAAAAAACATTCTAAGAGGGAATTTAATATAGATTCAGAATCCGTTAAAAAAAGTTAGCAAACATTAATACATAAAAAGTAATTAATATTTTTATCGAGCGGCGCACGGTCGCGCCACGAGACGCGTACCGTAGCTTGGAGGTTTTGATGCACCATACTGTGTTTCTGCGATTTTACTCTCAATATTAACGCAAATATTTTTTTTAATTTAAAATTTAGTAATTTTAGTACCAATTTTCGCTTAAAACAATTTTTTATTTACATAACCACATTAATTATTATTAATAATTAAATTTATTTACAGAACGTTATGAGCTTCGTAATCAGACGCTGACGAATATCGCTTACATTTAAGTGACTTAGAATCGTTCGGTAAAAAGCAATGAAACTGTCGGGTGTTTTTGATTACTTTACATTTTGAAAATCTTGGTTTTAAAAGTTTTGCTTCATTTTCATATTCCTCTTTGGTGCAATACGCGAAAGACATTGACCTGTGAAAACAATTTTTTGCCCAAACGAACAACATCTTTGCGTTTGTTAATGGTTCATCTAATCTCGTTCTTTGCATACTTGTTTTCCAAGCATTCCTTTTGATTGTCCCGCCAACACCGTCACATGCACTTTTGCCATGAGAAGTGGCAAAAAAGTGCCACTCTGCATTAATACGAAATTCATTTTCATGTTGAATCAAATTCAGGAAGTTACTTTTATTTTTGTACTGACTCGCAGCTCCGTCCGAAAAATAAATAATTCGTTCAATCCACGCATACTTGTCTTTCAAATACTGAATCAGTTTTGTATTGTATAGGTGAACGCTAACAGTATCGTGCTTTTCGATTTCAGAAATAATAACAAAATTATCCGAAACTATCTTGCCGTCTTTTCGCGTATACATGACGTATGGATGAATTGTAGCCTGGGTATTTGACCAGTGATGCGCCTGTATTGCATCTTGTATTTGAAATGTATAATTTTCTGAAAAATCCAGCGTTACCAAAAATTCACCTTCCTTTAAGCTGTCCTTTTTTGCACTAAAGTAAGCACTTTGTTCTTTTGTTATAAAATCATGCGTCAGTAGTTCAGGCAAATCTTTTCTTATCTTCTCTAAAAATGCTTCTATGGAATCTGTTTGTTCAACGAATTCAGTTCTAGAAAAATATATTAAAACATCTAATAAGCAAAAGTAATTGGTATGAGGAAGGACCGATAGTCAATCTTCCCACAGCCGTTCCCGATAAAAAAATCTAATAAGCAAAAAAGTTATTTGTGAAATTATTTATACAAAAATTAATAGAGTTACAGTAAGGTATTATAAAAAATCAAATTTCCAATTTAAATTTAAAATTGTATAGCAAAAGAAATTTCTGAAATTTGACAAATCGTTGCCAGGCACTCAGAAAATTAATTTTAAAAAATTGATTTGTAAAATTAATTGAAAGTTTAAAATAGATTTTTTCATGTTATGCATAATTTAGGCAATATATTAAGTTATCATTAAATTAAAAATTGAAATGTAATTATATGTACCTATCAGTGCTTATCCATTCCCTGTACTTTACTTCCTTCACGGAATATTCTGTAAATAATGCATGCAACTTCTCGCAAAAAGCAGTAACACCAGGACAATTTTTGCAATTTCTGAGATGACAAGATGGAAGAGCTTCTTTGCAAATAATTTCTCTTAATGCCTTATGGTATGATAAGGTGAAGGTGTGATTTTTCTTCTGAAATTCGGATTTTAGAGCAAAAAACTTTAATCTCATGTTCTGGTGTGTTTTACAAACACATACGTTGTGGCAACTAGCTTTGTTAACAGAGATGCACTGTTTTGGTCGCAGTTTTGAAAATTTAGAACAACTAATGATAAACTGAGGAAATTTTTCCTGAAAACGTTTATGTGCTTCCTTCAAATTGCACAAAAGTAAACGCTTTTGCACATTTTCTCTACCTACATCGGTTTTTATAGAAACACAATCTTTTTTTCCTGGCATCATTCTACTAGTATCATCACTCAAATAAAATTCTGTTACTTTCTGAATAATTTCCTCACTTATTTTTCGACCAACTTTCTTTGGTGGACGCGACTTATAGCCATTTTCTTTCCTTAATTTCTTCGCCCTTGATGCCATTTTATGCGAAACGCCAAACAACTCACGCATTTTCCTTATACTAATGCAAACAGGAAGCGTTGTAAGTATTTCGATTTTTTCACTTCGGAAAATAGCTTTCGACAACGCATTGTTCACATCTCGAATCAAAGTCTCGTCTATCAAAGAATTGTCTGCATCGGGCAATTTCTGTCGCTTTGTTGCACGTCCAAGCATATCATTTTCAGCTGTTTCTTCCTTGTATGTAGGGTCATTTTTTTCGTTGTCCACGTAGTTTTCATCCCGTGAAGATTCTTCTTCGGTAGTATCAATAATGATTTCCTTTTCGACGGAAGAGACAGTAACTTTTTGACTATAAATTGACGTTCTGCATGAATCACAGATATATTTTCCAGTTAAATTAGAAAAGATACGATTCCACTGCGTCGTTATCAGCTTCAAATTTTTGTAGACACGATTGTGTTTGGATTTTTTAAGTGGGTTGCAACATTTCTTCGGGGTAGGCATTTTATATAATCTGTTTAAAATAATAAAAAACATAAAACTATGAGAACTGACAATATGAAATAATAAATAATGTAAATGATTAGAAAAATCAGTTATTGTTATTAATAATATTGATAAAGTCAGTAATATTGAACATTTTAACGCTTTTAATCGAGATTATTTAATAACAATACACAATTATTGTTTATAAATTTGCAAAATAAAAAACGAAGTCATATGCAATGTTAATTACGCTTACCTTTTTGCGTAGAAATTAGAAACAATAAGAATGGTTTCTTAAGCGAAAACAATTGTTGTAAAACAAAAGCGTGCTGCGACTCGTTCGTACCGACAAGCTAAGGCGCGACCGTGCGCCGCTCGATAAAAATATTAATTACTTTTTATGTATTAATGTTTGCTAACTTTTTTTAACGGATTCTGAATCTATATTAAATTCCCTCTTAGAATGTTTTTTTAAAATATTTTTAAAAAGCGCAGAACACGGATTTTTTTCATTTTACATTTTATTTTGCAATAAAAAAAGGGATTGTTAATAAGTTTTAAAAATTAATATTGTGTATCTTAAAATATATACTTTTTCCTTCAAGTTGCCGTTGGAAGCATTAAATTATATCATCTCTGTTGTGAGATATTTATTTTGCAACTAAAAGATGCATAAATACTGAATTGTTTATAACTTAAGTAATTATGAATTTTTAAAAAAAATATTTTACACACTTAATAAGGGCATCAGAATCTATCGATTAAGTAACAATTCAGCATAAAAAGAAAAATTTGCATTTTGCCTGTTACCTTTCACGAATTCTTACTCAATTATGGAGAACAAATTTTGTCTGATGGAAGCATCTCTATGTAAATGAATGTAGATGAAAGAAGCGGTTCAAAAATTGCAAATTTTGAGAGATAACGGTAAAAATCGGACCTGTGCTGTCTTTCTAACTGCATTTCAGTCTATTATTACAATACTTTTAAAAAATAGAGCCATTATTTTTAGAAAATTTTGGAACTGTCCCAAGAACGTCATGTAAAATACTTCCAAAATTCGAAGAAATACCTTCAAAACTGAAGACATCGAGTCGGGCCATATCGATCGGCAATATTAATTTAGCAGAAATATTACGAATAGTTTAGGCGCTAATGTTGTTTACAGACGGATAGACGAACGAACGGACGGACAGGTAGACAGATGAACGGATGGACGGATGTTTTGAAGGAAAAACACTTTTTCAGTATGGGGGGAGGGGGTCCAAATACGTGACTTTCCTTTGAAATCTTGAAATCGATTTTCCGCAGCATTAAATAACTTTCTCTATGCTACGTCCCATGTTATGTTACTCAGTGTATACGTACGTATACGAGAAAATAAAAGGCATAAATAAGAGATCAATGTAGCGAATCCATTTCATTTTATTTATATTGCATCCTACATCGTTTTCTAAAGAACAGAAACAAATTCATGCATTTGATCAAAAATTATCTTTAAAAGCAATCTGTAAATAATTTGAGAAAATGGCAGATGATTTGAAATCATGAACGTTTAAAACGCTCTTGGACGATGAGTTTAGACAGATGTGTAGAAGGAAACATTTCCCTCATTATTGAAAGTAAATCCAGTTATTGAAGTGAAACGTTTACGCACATGGACATGTTTGTGTATAATATACTTTTTAATTTGGTTTTAGAAAAATGTATTTTTAGTACTGATAGCGATATCTACCTCGTTGACAAAATAGCATAATTTATATTTTCAGGTAATACCATTTCCTTACGTACAAAACATAATATTCATATAAAATTAAATTCAACACCATCACCATTCAAACAACGAACAATCTAATGAGCTCTACTATTCTTATGTATTTGTAGAGTTTAATATGACAGAGAATAAACAAATTATTAAAATGTTTATAGGTTACAAAGTTCCTCTATATAGAATATAACAATAGAGCTACATTAACCTACAAGAATCGTAGTTTGTTGTTGTTGTTGAAACAGAAGAGGTAAAAACTAAGATGTGTCAGCATTTCTTGACTTTCACTATTCTAAAACACCCTGAACTTTTTCGATGTTTAAAACTTATTGTTTTGCTCATGGATCACGGATGTGAGGAAAGAGGTAATAAATGCGGATCCGGATTGCAACGTGCAACTATTTGGCGCAGGAATTGCAGGCTGCAGACAGATGAAGCGACAGAGAAAGAGAATTTGGAGAAAGGGATGTCGTTCGAGCACCACCAGCTGCGTCTCTGCCGCCACCGCCACCGCCACCGCCACCGCCACCGCCGCCTCTGTTCCCGCCTCCGTCGTCGCCGCAGCTCTCGCCTCCGCCTCCGCCTCCGCCTCCGCCTCCGCCTCCGCCTCCGCCTCCGCCTCCGCCTCCGCCTCCACTTCCACCTCCGCCTCCGTCCCCGTCACAGTCCCCGTCCCCGCCACCTCCACCTCCACCGCCCCCGCCACTTCCACCGCCCCCGCCACCTCCACCGCCCTCGCCACCTCCACCGCCCTCGCCATCTCCACCGCCCTCGCCACCTCCACCACCCTCTCGACCTCACCGCCACCGCCGCCTCCGTTCCCGCCTTCGTCGTAGCCGCAGCTCTTGCAACCGCCACCGGTGCCGCCGCCTCCGCCTCCGCCGCCGCCGAACTTCTGAATTGTGTCCTAACACGCTGGCTTGCCTCAAAACTTCTTCCGTGCCGCGGAGCCCCAACTGAGACAAAGTTTCCTGCGACGGCGGCGGCGGCGGCCGCGGGGGCGGAGGCGGAGGCGGCGGGGCACAGAATCTGCGACATTCGTACAGTCTTAACTTATCGTTATCCTCCTTGATTGCTGCTGCCGCCGCCGTCGCCTCCTTCGCCGCCGCGTGGTCGCCGAACTCAGCCTCCGGAAACGCGAGGACAGGGGTGGCCACGCTTCGAGCTGGCCGCAGCTGTTCCTCCGAAGTAACATTTTACTTATATGTGGCCATCAGCATATAAATATGTAAGCTATAGATCTTTAATTATTGGCAACCGGAGAGAATAATGTAGCAGATGTTATTCAACGGAAGATCTCGATCACTTACTGATTGCAGGTTAAGTGATTCGAAAATCGTTCCCAATGATCGGGTTGAGCAAAATTTAGGAACAGGCGCATGAATTTTAAAGTTCTTAAAGATTTATAAATGCACCGAGTAGAGTGCTTTAGAAAAAGAAAATATACTAAGTGGTTGCTCTGAACTTTCTAATCATGAGTGGATGTGATTGAGATGTAGATATCAGTGCAATGGAAATGTAATTTTTAAGAATAATATAATTATGATTTAATGTACACCTGACAAATACGTTTTCTTAATGAAACTTATGTATTATTTATAAGAGATTCAAAAGTCCTTTATCAGGAAATCATTTACATTCTAACAAGAAAAGTCTGTTTACCAAAAATGAACATGTTATTAAAACCATCCGTGACGATCATTTATCAAAAGCCAAAACCCCAGAAATGGTATAACCGCAGAAAGTTCTAAATGACACAAAAAATAAATACAATGCTCATGTAAAAAAATGCAAGACTATATTACCCAAATGATTGAACTTATCTCTTTACAAGTGTACCTCAAAATACATTGCCACGAAAAAAAAAGAGCGCGAATCAACATCACATTCTGCATTTACGTGCCAAGGAAGAACAATATTTTTCAAAATTCCTCATATCTTGAAGCTATCTCTTTCGTCAACATGTACTGGTAGTCAGCTGAACAGTTAGGACGAAGATTAGATCTTGTTTCCGACAAATTTAATGGTGGCGTGCTAACGCTTTCTCCAACCGACGCGATGACACAAATTCAACCATACTGAAATATAGTTTGAAATATACTGATGCAGATATATACTCCTAAAACATGCTGACTATAACCTTCGAGATGCGTATTCAACTAGATTTCAAAATTAGTGGAATTAGGGAAGAATTACAAACAATTTCGACGCATGAGAAATTTAAAAAAAAAAAATTCCAGCACAAACGAATAAAACGCGACGTCGGCATGAAATAACTTTCTAGCTCGTATTGGCATTATAACGCGAACCTCACGGCCGGGCTGACAAGAGAACGGCCTCTGCAGCGTGCTCCACCCCCGCCTCGCGCAGATCGTTTTCGCTTATCCAAGCGCCATTTTCCGAATGTCAGCCGTCAGCCCTCAGCCCCCTGCGCTGGGTTCGCAAAATAAATCCGCCGCCCTCTCAGGCGCCGCCAGCGCCCCCAGCGCCCCGCGGAGGAGACACATAATTGCAGTAACACCTCCGCGCCAGACAGGGGGCCGCCTCCGCGCCGGATCCCAATCCACCATTAAGTTCAAAATACGATGACACAGCCGCGAAATATGAGCACCCCTGTCCTCGAGAGAAGGCGCGGCGACGCGCGGCGGGCCGCCCTTGTGTAAAAGAGGACGGAAGGTTCGAGAAACCGTCACGAAGATATTAACTAAAAGTTCGCGACGAAGTGGGAAGACCGTGAGGAGGAGGAGGAGGAGGAAGAAAGAGAGAGAGAGGGGGAGGGAGAGGAGAAAGGTACGCGCGACCGAGGCGAAGGAGAAAGAATACTTTTCCAATCCATTTCTCCTGCCGCTTCGTGAGGTCCCCGGAGATGCCATCGGGCGGCGAGGAGAAGAGAGGCGGGGGAGGTGACGTCTGGAGCGGGGCGGGGCGGGGAAGGGGTGAAGTGCGGGGGCGGGGAGCGCCGCCTGGCGGAAGGGCGAGGGAGGACGGGACGAGGCGGAAGGGCTGGACGGAGAAGGGAATAATGAACCGACGGCAGCACGACGCAGACACCCAGAAAAGGACGAGGGGGTTGAGAGGGGGTGGGGGTGGGGGAGGCGAGGGCACGGCGCAAAAGGACACACAAAAAATGTCGCGCTTCGAGGACTTTCCTCATTAAAATGTGATCGAATAATTTCCTTCCCAGTTGCTCAGGATCCTGGAGTCTGCGTCTCCGGAGTCCCTCCCCTCCGCCGCCCCCCTCCCCCACCTCCAGCGCCCCCTCCCCCTCCCCAATAAGAAACTCGACTGTCTTCTGATGACGCTACTTTCCTTGTAGTTTTACTGAGAAATGAGAAATTTCCAGGAGCGAGAGAGATAGGAAGTGCAGGAAAAGGGTCCCGCCTGCGCCTCGCGGGGTAACTAAGACCCGACACCGCCGATTTCCAACACCGAAACTCCGCGTAACTATCAAAGTTTCAACTTAGAGAAGAAAAAAAATTGCCATATCTCGCTAACGCGCTTTCGGCGTGAGATATTGCGGGGTATTGGAAGAGATATTATTAACCGAAGAGATTTGTAATTTGCATGTGATCGTGAACTTGTGACTCGGAAAACTCGAAAGGTCAATGGAGTGTTAAGAATATCAAGCATTTTGGAATGTTACTGTTTTCTTCTCCCCGGCGGCGGCGACCGAAAAGAAGGCAAAGTTCGTGGAACGCATGCCAACGCCTGGAGTGTGTAATCGCTTATTGTTATGGACTGGAATGGAGGGATAAAAGGAGGAAAATTTGGTTGTAAGTACACAGTACATACAGTTACATACAGTAAATCAATGAAAATGTGTTATCTTCAACACTTATTAAATTATCTATCTTCGGTAAATTTCACACAATATTTCATTAAGGAACAGTAGTCATTTAGTTGAATATTTCATGTACACGCCCCAAAATGTTTTACTTTTTATTATTTAATTATTTTTTATTATTTATAATTTCACTACACATTTAGGTAATATTTACGATCCAATGCAAAATCTCTAAAATATTTTATTTATATTAGCAATACTTAGCAATATTTGAAATTTTCAATATTTTTATTGATTGAAAGATACTGATGAAATATCCTTACATAAATTAATAAATAATATAAACTAATAAAATATCGATTTAATTCGTAAAAAGTTCAAATTTTATAAATACGTGAAACTCTGGAATTTTTCATTAAAATAGTGAAGCAAAAAAAAAGTTAAAATCTGTGAAAATGTAGAAACGAACATTCCTAATTGAATATTAAAAATAAGGTCTACATAACTCGAAATGGAATTCCATTTTCTCAATGAACACTGAAAATATCCTCAAAAATATATCATCAATTTTCAGAATATTCAAAAAGAGGGGAAAAGGCATCCACAGAGTATAGGAAACAACAACTGGCGCCATGTTTCAATCCCTCTTAAGTCAATCGAATAAAAACCTGATGAAATTGTTAAAGCTACATTCCCACAAATTCATGCGATTCTACACACTCCAGCCACATTAATCAAAAACCCTGCAACAATCGCCGAACGGTCCAGGTTGGAGGAGGAAGCTTCGTGGTGTGGGAAATGTTTTCGTGGCATTCCCTGGTCGATTTTGACACTCCGCAAGGGCCATTGAATCAACAGAAGTACGCAGCCATCCTTGGAAACCAGACTGTTAGCAAGACGGCATCTACCAGCAGGACAATGCAACGTCCATACAGCTCGCGGTACGCGCGTGGTTCGAAGAGCAATAGGATGAGTTAACAGTACTCCACTCGCAATCAAACTCCCCCGATATGAACACAGTCAAGAATCTGTAGGACCATCTCCATCGGGCTGTTAGCGCCTTGGAGACCGAACAACTCCGGAAACATGCGGAGCTGGCCACAGCATGACATTGGAGTCGGCATGGCCTCACAGCCCTGTCCGGACTTGGGTTTAGCCGTTTGGGAAATGCGTTTCTGCAATGCAACGACTACTGCACTGTTTTCCCTTTCCACCCTACACGCTTTATATATCTTCCACTGTTAGTGCTGCTACCTGCCGTCTGTGGTGGGTTATTGCAGGTTCACGTCGACACAGGCGGTGGTCACATGAATGTGACTGGACTGTGTAGTTACCCTAGGTTAAACATCACCCTCAGAAAAAATTCAACCTCCCCTCTTTTCTTCAATATTCCTAAAACTCATCTATAACAAGAGACCATTCATCATTATCTCCATCGAACTCCATTTCTAAAGTCCTACTTAAACCTCTTAACAAAAATAGAATGGTCACTTCTTTCTTTTGTACATGCAGAATATTTCCACAAAGAAACCTAAACTGAACATCCAAACGACTCTTCACATAGAACCTCACCATGGAACCTCTTGCTAAGACAACACAACCACATCCCCTCCCACCAAACACCCTGCCACCTCGCATTCTCTCCAATCGAAAAATTCAACTCTTTTGCACACTATTTTACATCCGTTTTCATTCCTCATCCTCCCTACGAAACCAGAATTTAATAAAAAATAGAGCAACCCCTAAACAACGCAGAAATAGCTGTACCCTATTCCATGAAATGCATCTCACCAATTCAGGTTATTTTCAGCCTTGTAAAAAATCCTCATAAAATGTCCATCGGCCCAGATAAAATTACCTCTTATTTTGATGCAACTTCCCTTCAGTGCCATAGTACTATGTATTGCCCATAACTACAAACTATCACTAAGAATATCTTACTTCCAACAGCCTAGACACATATAATTCCTATCCTAAATCCCGGCAAAGATGTACTCCGTCTAGTAATAGACCCATTAGTCTTCTTCATCCATCAGCAAAATTTTCGAAAAATAATATAAGTCCTATCCCCTGCTATTTCTAGTCTATTTCCCGGCTTCACAAACATTCTGGTAATCACACGTATTTTATCTTCTTCAATGATACTTTTTAAAAATGACGGGCTACAATTCTAAACCGCTGGAGTATTGCACCATATCAGAATATGAATTTGTAGTATACAAAACTCTTGACATATTCATGATCGATGAAATGTTTTGACGAAATTTTAAATCTTGTAAATATAAGAATGTTATTCGAAAATACAACAAAAAGTAACTCGAAATATTTTCCCCTGTTTTTTTTTTTGGGGGGGGAGGGGTCTCTACTCCTTTCTCTTGCACTTACTTTCCTTCACTCACGAATTGTAGGTCTTTCCGCCTCCTCCTCGAGGCGACGCTTTCCCGCGACTTCCCCCGAAAAAAACAAATCACAAGCGCGTCTCACCCGGAAAGGCCATTCGCGACTCGACGCACGCGCTCAATAAACAAAATGGAGGCCGTGGAGGCGGCGGGAGCGCGGGGAGGCGCCCGGCCCGCCACCTGGCGGCGCGGCCCATGAATTCACGGCAACGGATCGCGCGGGGACAGCGAAGGGGGATCAACACCAGGCACCAGCGACTGTCGCCCGCCGCGTCTCTTCTGTTCGCGGAGCCAGCTGCGCGCTGACGTACACTGTTGTTTTTTAAACGAACGAACTTCTGAAAATTCTTTAAGGACGGATTAGTGTTACTAGCTCTAAACCCTTGCGATTACATCTGAGGAAAGGAAGAATGGTAGAAACCTTGCAACAGAATAGTACTCCATTGCTCGTCGGAAACTCCAAAAATATTGTTTCAGATTTTTCAGTTCGCATTCCACAAGACCAATGATATAAGGGATGTTAACAAATTCTGGAACAATACAGTCACATTTTACTGTGAACACTGATATAAACGAGTATCTGAAAATGTAATTGAAGTGTTTTATGTTTACTAAGACCTCATTGTTGATTACTCAATCTCAATCTCTCTCTTTATGCTGTAGTGATCTAAAGAAGGAAATTGTAATATCCACTTTCACATAAAAATGTAAGACATCTCAAATATTTATAATCGTCGAAAACGTTTTGTAAAGGGACACTTGGGTCAAATTATTGCTGAGCATGTCATGTATTCATATTCATGTAATCGTTCTGTAACGATCCATTAAAGTGAAAAATGCAATTTAATTGATGCAATTAAATGCAATAAATTTCAATTATACGGATGACATGTATAAGAAAGTGGAAAGGAAGAAAGAATGAATAGTCAGATTCAGATATTTTTCCTTCAAAATATTTTCCAAGAGTTCTCCGAATAAATTTCCAACTTAGTGAATTAAAATAACCGTTTTTGAATTCGTGAAATACGATAAATAGCTGACGTCTTGTAAGACATTCTTTAATCTTGTAACATGATTAATCTTCATTTAATAGATGAAGAAAGTAAGAAAATGTTGTGCCCGAGAATAGATAAAAAGGAGAAATTCACTTCCATTGTAGACAGAATATGGTAATTATAGTATTAATGCAATTATAAACAGATGAAGTAGAAAAGAGCAAAATTCAATGCTTTGTGTACACAGATGCCGGTATAGCGTTGGAATTTTGTACGTAAATGATTAAAAGCTTATTTTCATTTGTTGTTCTTCGAGAATATCACAATGTTTTGAACAAATCGCATCAAATGAGCTTCATCACATCTCAAAGGCAGTAATAATGTCACATGTAAGCTAAGGTTTTAAAAGCAAATAATAATAATAATAATAATAATAATAATAATAATAATAATAATAATAATAATAATAATAATAATAATAATAATAATAATAATAATACTGAGCCACGGTAAAAGCAGGATGCTTGCATGCGTGGTCCTAGTCGGCCGATTAACGAAAATAATAATAATAATAATAATAATAATAATAATAATAATAATAATAAAATGATTTAAGAGAGGAAACAAGTTCAGTCCTATAATATAATTCAGTCCTAATATAATGACACAAAGCAAAAAGGTCCCTTTAAGATGATTCGATAACGGAAGGTTTACCCTCGCAGCAAAACTTTTCTGAGAATTGGATCCACGGAAGCCTTGAGGAACACCGATCGGTTTGGCGTGCCACCCGAAGTAAACCACAAACGAGTGCAGAAGGCGGTGGGCCGGGCGGTAGTGGCACCGTAGCAGTGGGGCCGGGCACTTACCGGAATTAATACACATCCATCTCTCGAAATTAAAAGCAAAGAACGAAGCGATTATCGTTGTTTTGACGTCTCAATTAGACCTGTGGGTTTGTGAAAGAATCGCTCGTTCACGGAAAGCAAATACTTCTTTTGAGGATATCTGGGGCTCTCTAATGTACGACTTCCTTAGAAGCGACGGGGTTTAATCTGCTAATAGAACGGTGCCGGTGGTGGGGCTGGAAGGGGGACGGGGGTGAGTGGGTAGGGGGCTGGTGCCATCGACAGAACGGAAGACGAATGTTGGCCCCTGAGTCAGCGCGGTATCTTAAACACGGACGAGTTATACGTAGGTACTGTGGCCTCGGCGGCAACATTTTAGTGGCGGGCTGACGTAGCCAGAGGATAAGAACTCTCGGAAAGGTCGCTCGGGGCAGACATTACTTTATGAGACGTCCGTCCTCAGATTCTTTTTCGGTACCGGTCACTGCCAGAAGAATGAAGCGTTTTTTCATACAGTCTGGTCTTTTATCGGCCAATACTGCGCATCGAGAATAAAGAAGCAATTTACCAGGGAAGCAGAGTATATTCAGTGATAACCTGATATTATTACTAGGTGATTTCAACAGTAAAAATACAGCATTGGTTTGTAAATAGATATCTTGGTAAGGGTAGAAACTATCGTATTTTGAAACCGCAAATAACATCAATTAACTAGCTCCAAATGAAACAACAAGATATGCATCCAATCCAAACATCATTCCGGATATCTTAGATGTAGCACTGTTAAAAAATGTTAATTTTCCCATTCATCTAAAAGTTTTACCGAAACTCGACTCTGAGTACTGCCGGATACTAATTTATTATCGGCACAAGTCGATAGAATCCATTTCGATCGTGATGTAAGAGGAATGGTAAATTGGGACAAGAATACTAATCTAATGCTAGCCTACTAATCATATCCAATAAGTAATAGTAATTCTCACGACATTGACAATGAAGTTGATAAATTCCCCAAAGCACCCATCAATGCCATCAAACAGTCGACGCGACCTCCTCGTCCGCCAAACACTAAACCGATTAACCATTAAACATCCGAAATTTAATTAAATCAAAAAGTAATATGTTACACTATTGGCAAATTACTAGAAGGTCAGATGTCAAAAAGAAAGGACATACGTTACCAAGGCTAGTTAAAACCCAACTTGATAAATTACGTTTTTCAAGTTTCGATAATTATGCACTCGAAATTCATCCAAATTCTGGTCCCCCTTTGGTCATCGGTCAAGCGCCTAACCAAAGAAAAACCAAAAACCCCACCCCCTGAAAATAGAAATGAACCGAGTATACTCACCAGGCGAGGAGAGGTCATCAGTAATGTCGAAACACCTTCAAACTTCATCACGTAACTAACGTATCAATAACTTGTAAATCGAACATTATGCCTACTCTACTTTTACAACAGCTGCACTACCCATTAAATCCATTGCTCTATATAAAACAGCCTTTGAAATCAAGCGTCTGAAAATTAAGAAAGCCCCTGAAATTGAATCTGGTACATACCGTCTGCGGGAAAATGTTGAACAGGCGTCTTTCTTTGTCTATTACAACCCTGACGTCAATATCGCTTTAAGGTTTCACTATTTTCCCTCAGGGTGAAAAACTGTAGTAATTCCTTTCTGTAAAGATCGAAAAGACGCAGATAAGTTGAAAGTTACAGACCCATTAGTCTATTGCCAACCACATCCAAAATACGAATTTGAATTCGTATTTGAAATACTGTCTAGACTCATGAAATTCCTTAATTCTAGCAAAGCAATTCCGTCGTTTCATTCGGGTTCGGACTAATTACTCCACAACGCTCCAAAATTACGACTGACTGAAGCTATAGCTGGCCACCAAATTAAACATACAGCAACAGTTTTCCTGGATATAAGTCAGGCGTACGGCAGAGGTTGGCACTCGGGTCTAATTTATAAAATGCGACAACTAGGAATTCTGGAGTTCTTAAAAAAGGTTATCGAGAGCTCTCCTCACTAACAGATCGTTAATTCTAAAAATCAATTCTTCAAACTATATATGTGTACCGCCGACCTTCTCACCAATGAATTACTTAGGAGTATTGCTAGGCAAAAGATTAATTTCAAAACCTCACAATAATGTAGCCAACAAAGTATCTGCCAAAAATATCAAAACTATTCTTTCTAATTAATATCATTATTTAAATCCTTAATTATATCATGCCTTACACAAATCCAATTAGAGAATGTGCTGTCTTCTAGCAATCTCCAACTATTGGTGCAAAAACAGAACGTACTTCCTCGAATGTATTTTCACCCAAAATGTGAAAGGTACTCAAATTTACGAAACATTTTTCATGACCTTGTTTCCAAATGTATCTTTAACGAACAGACTTCATTAGGGGAAGAAGTCTCTATATCTAAAATTTTACTTGTAGGAAGACTTTGAAAGATTTTTTACGTTTTGCAATTTTCGAAAAATCACCGTTTTCAATGAACATGAGACCTATACCTTGAACGTCCTTCGCATAACCTAAAAAAATGTAATCAAAGCGATGAGGCCATTTTTTCAAATTTTTGAAAATGTTCCAGGGGCTTCATGTAAAGTACACTCTTAAATTGTCGATTTCAAACCCAAGGGGTCGCGACATCAGATCGATTGTGGAATATCGATTTTGGAGAAAAATAGGCTGAACGGTTTAGCCGCTAGCGTTGTTCACACACAGACAGAGGGTCGGACAGACAGAAAGACGTTTTTCGGAAGTCGATTTTTTTGTATCAAGGACTCATAAAACATCGATTCTGCCTAATATTGCAAAGAGTAGGGTTGTACTTGCCCGATCCTGTGTTTTTGCATTGAAAACTTTACTTGGCTTTCTCAAAAGTAAAAACCTTTTCTAATATTTTTGTGACTATCCAGAAAAGCGAAAAGCTCCGTCAGGGAAGGTACTTCAAATGTTGTTTTTAAGAAAGTGTGGATTGTTCGAAGAACGTATCTATATAATACTGAATAAATCTTGTTTTCAGCATCAATTGCATTGTTTTTATTTTTCTTGTACGAAGTTACATTTATACATTTTTTAAACAAATAAACACGCATCATTAATAACGTTCCTTCTTAATGGAAAGGATAGGGAAATGGATCGGGAGAGGGTGGGGATTAACATGCGAGAGTTCTCGCACAGGGACGCTTGTCTTATGTAAAGGTAGAAACATTGAATGAAGCCAAAAATTAATGCAATCAGCTCTAAATAACCTACGCGAATGGTCCCAATAAAAAGGTTTTAAATTCTTTCATCAGAAAACTGAGTGCAAATTTTTTTCAAACAAAACTTTACAGTGTTCCATATTGAAACTCTGTGACGAACCATTAACATTTGTTGGCTATATCAAAATTCTTGGAATGTTTCTAGACCAAAAATTAACTTAGAAATCCATATAAATAAATTAATTGTCGAATTCAAAAAACGTCTAAATATTCTAAACTCTTAGGCAAACAAGAATTGGGGTGCCGATAAATCCATTGTTTTACCATACTTATAGAACAATTATTCGATCTAAAATTGTTTATGGAAGTATACTATATTCTTCAGCCAGCAACAGGAGTCTTCATAAAATGTACGTAATTCATAATCATGCTCCTGGACGTTACTGGATGTTTCGCAATTCTCCTGTAGGAAGTATCTTAAATGAAACTCAAGAACAAACGCTCACCCATCGAAGAACATCTCTATAAAATTTGCCACCAAAGACTTTAATTCAAGAAACCTAATAATAAGATACAATATATTCCCGAAATTTTCAAACGTAAATGTTGATAATCTACGGACTTAACGTGTTTATAAACTAGTGGTGCTAAAACAGCATGTATTCTCTCGCCCGTATTTTCACGCAAAATTACGCGAAAAGTACACAAATTTTCGATAAATTATTCATGACCTTATTTCAAAATCTATCTGTAAGGAACATATTACATTAAGGGGAAAAAATCTATATTTTATAGTTGTAGAATTACTCCGCAAAATTTTGAACTTTTACAATTTTCGAAAATGCAGAGTTTTCAATGAACACGAGATTCATTGAAACCAATGTCTTAAACATTCTTTATACTATCCATCAACAAAATTTAATAAAAAACAATGGAGACATTTTTTTCAAAATTTGAAAACTGTCCCCGGGACTTCATGTAAAGTACCTCCCAAATTGAAATATGTTATAAACTCAAGAGGCCCGACTTCAGTCTGATCAACTGAGGAATATCAATTTTGGAGAACATCGGGTGAACGGTTTAGCCGCTAGCGTGGATCACAGACGGACAGAAAGAGCGACAGGTGGACGTTTTGCCATCATTTGATTTTTCGGTATCAAGCACCCACAAAACGGATTCTATCTCCACCACGTGTTAGACGATATTTTTCTAAATTTAGCAACTGGATTTTTCCACTTTTTGGTCACCAGGGTCCTGAATTAACTTTTACTGCCGAAAATTCGCTATTTTCCGCAGTGAGAAAGTAGAAAGGGAAGCAATACGTAGAAGAATTAAGTTTTATAGTTTCAAAAATAGAAAGAGGTAAATACTTATTTTTTCGACCGTGCTTTACAACCAGCATTATGACTGACGCAACCTCTTGTTACTATAAAGAACGAGTTTATCACATAATAAGAAAAATTTGAAGAAATGAGACTCGAAATAATACTTTATTATCATATTTTTTCTGATGGTGCAAAGAATAATAATGGTGTTGGAGATGCCATGTATAATTGTGGTAATAGTCTAAAATATATCATTCCTCCTCTAACATCCATTGAAATAGTAGAATTATATGCCATGTTAACAACACGAAACAAATATTTAATAATTCCATGAAATAAAAAAAATGTTATATTTACAGACTCATTATATATTTTGGATAACATCAACAAAAACATAAAACTATTTTAAATTATTACACCATATTAATTAAATATAATTTAATAAATCTAAATTGGGGGAAAATATCACAATTGCATGGATACCAGCACATAAGGAAATGACATCACTGATCTCAAAGGTAAAAGAGCTAGAACAAATGTGTACCAATATCATTCATCCGAAACAGAGTCCATAATATTTGAAAATACATTAAGAATAAAGTAGGTATCCAATATAACAAAACATGGCAAAATGAAAAATTCAACAAACTTAATGAAATAAATCAAACTTCTTTGGACTTTTAACTAATCTCTAAATTAACTGTTAAGAAAAAGTTACTCTGTCAAGAATTACAACAAATGATTCTTAGTTCCCTCATAAATTTGTAATTAAAAAAGTTCCATAACCCACCTGAACCATCTGCAATACTGTTCTATCAATAGACCTTCTCCTTCTGGAATGCCCCATCTGCAATCAAGACACAAAAGAGTACCTAGGAAATTAAAATATCAAAGCAATTTTATCATCGCCAAGTTATCAAGCAAAAGTGATACAGTATTGAAAAGATAGATATTTTCATAGGTTTGAGATGGCATTTAATTATTGTAATAGTCGCGCAAGACTTTTGTAGTTTATGCGACTTAACATAAAAATAATTTTATAAAAATGAAGAAAAGGTTCTGAAGTTTTGAATTGAATTGAATTGAATTGAATTAATGCCTTATTTTACGTGGCGAGACTCAGGCCATTAGGCCTGCTCTTCCGTCTGACCACGTAAATTTCGTTACGCTCCTTTCACCAACTAGCAGAGAAAGGAGGTATTTCTTGGGCGAGAAACAGGCGATTTGAATTTAGCTCAGATGCGTCATTTAGGCTTGAGGATCTTTTTACATGCAAGTAAATCTACTAACATGGGACAGCCGGCTTTACTTCCCCTCCGAAGGAAGGCGTACGAAGGATTTTTTCGCCCTGAAAAATCCACGGCTTCGATCGGGTTTGAACCCGCCAACTTGGTACAACAGTCCGAAACGCTAACCGTTACACCATCGCCGCCGCCAGTTTTATACCTCAAGTTCAAAAAAACTGAATTTAAAACATGTTTAGATAAATATGTTCCCCAGCAATTAAAAATTTTACCTTTTTCCATCGAAGTGAATAAATTACCATTTGAACGTGATTCAGAGAAAACGCTTATTAAATTTTAAGCAGTATTAGATAACGTACATGTACCTGAGTGCGTTTCTACGAACGGAAGATTTAAATACTGGATTTTAGGCGCCTCATTCTTATAACGGTACCACGTCAGCCATATTTAAAGTTTATCTCCTCCGTAAGCAAGAAGAGTACATAAGATCTTCGAGGAACTACTGAGGAACAGCTTCGATTTCTGGAACTCCGTCCTCCTCATTCCGCACAAGGCGCGAGCGCCTGTCACGAGGAAGAACAAAATGCGGCGGCGCCCGCCGCGCCCCTCCTGCCCCCCTGCATTTCGCGTTCCGCGTAAGGGAGTCTCGAAAGAACCGCTCAAATAAACTTACTCGGTGGGCGGTGGCGGTTGAGGAGACAAGCCACATGCAGGGGTAAAAGAAGGTAGGAATGGATGAGACCGAACGCTGGAAATACATATAACCTACTTGTCAATTTGTACACAAAAATGTGTTCGTCCCTGCAGCGAGCCATGTAGTTCTAATTTGTACATTCTCATTCTTAGATCGTAAAAAAGAGAAATAATTGTTAACATGCACCAGAAAAGAGTCAATTTTCGACAGAAAAACTTATTATATGTAACCTCAAATTAACTTCTCCTCATACACGTCACACAGTTTTTGACTGTTCTGACGTAAATAAATAAATATTTCCTAGCCTTGGAAACGAACGGGTGGTACAACAACAGCACATACCTCCTCGCATTATTTGTAACGGTTCCGCATTATTATACTACTCCAGTAACCTGAATAGGATTTTGAACCCGCAACTTTTGTTTCCGCGCCGAGATTCGAACTAGGTCCACTGCGTTAACTCTGCATGCGTCTTACCACTACACCAGGCAGGCACACACGTACCACCTTAGGCTGACGCTAAAAAAATGATTGTCTCGCGCGTTACTTCCAACAATACAATTTTTGGAAATGCAAAGAGCAACGAAAATTACACTTGCGCCATTAGACTTATTTTAAGCGTCCTTCGTTTTATCCGTGAACAAATTTAAAGAAAATATTAAGAGACGCTATTGAAAAACGGTGTTTCTTTTATAAATTGCATTAATTTTAAGCAAACACTACACGTAAAGGAGTCGTCTTTTTTAGAAAGAAATGTACATGACATTTTTTAAAGAGCTGATTTTTTAGAACTGATTTTGTTTACGGCATAAATCTCTTTCTTCAACTATGTAGTTTTGAAACGCTAACTTTTTGAAATTTTCGAATACACAGAGTTTGCCGTAAATGAGACTAGCAACATTCTTTACCATTTTTTGATTCGTATGAAGAGAAAATATAAAGTAACATAAAAGAGCAATATAAAGTACCCCCCCCCCCAAATACCCGTTTCAAACTTGGAGGACCTCAAAGTTGCATTAAATTGATCGACGCACATAATTTTTGGAGAAAATCAGCTGAATGGTTTTACGACGGACAGATGATATGTCATCAATCGATTTTTCGGTTTCAAGGATCCACAAAACATGGATTCTGACTACCCAACGTGTTAGAGGAAGAAAGATTAATCCAATTTTTCGCTACCAGGGCCTGGTAATAATAGTTCTGACGAAAATTCGGCGTTTTTGACATAGTATAATTAGAAATACATGATCTTTTGGAATGTCGTCTGAATAAATTAACTGGGCTAATAGAAATTGATAAATATAATATAAACGAGTAAATATTTCAAAGAACGCAAACGTTGACTTGGAAAGCCGCGGCAAGAAAGAAAAAAAAATGAGGAAGAAATGGCTAACGATGTGAAAGAAAAAGGTTTCAGAGCGGAAAATGAGACTTGAACAAAAAGCTTCAAAGAATAGGAAAGGAATTTAAAAAAATGGAAATGCTACGTTGGTCATTTCTTTGGAGTGGAATTGGAATGGCCTATGCTTGGAGTAGGTTTGGTTTCAGCGGAAACAGCGGGGTCAAGTAGCTACAATAGCACAACGATGTCGCCGACGCGATCGCCAATGCCACTGACCGACCAAGAACTAGTGATCGACATCGATAACAAAACATCCAAGTTGCTAAACGATCGATATTGACAATTAAACCATCGACGTTAATAATTCATCGATCAAAAACATTATGTTTCAAAGGTGGTTAAATAACCTCTAACATTACCCTCGAGCGCAACAAAATTTAATTTGAAAGTGATCGTTTTTATTAATTTATAATTAAGATTACACTGAAAACAAAATTAAAACTAACAAGAACAACGGACGGTCGATACTAGTTCAAACACCGTTCGATTCGTTTGTACACAACTGACATTGGCACCTTCAATTATTATTTAGTATTTTAACTTTTTCACAATCGTGAACACAGAAATGTTTCATTCACATTCGAAACATCGAGCACAAAATATGTTAAAAACATCGGCAAAATTTATCGAAAAACATTCATGTTTTGAACACATCGACATCGAACCCTACCAAAAACACCAAACAGCAACAACATGTACGGGAGGTCAGTTGGACAGCAAGCCCTGGTAACGGGCTTAGGAACGAATTTCATTTGTAACTTTAATGTATTGTAATATATTAATAACTATTGTGTGGGAGTCACGTCATTTGTAAATATGAGGGCGAATCAAAACAAAACCTTAATAGTGCAACAAAAATTCAAAACCTGGTGTGGATTATTTGTAGGTTAGTAACAGTTCAAAACAATGCTCGACATTTACATAGTTCCGTGATTCACGAACTCTTCAGTAAGGCCCAACACTCACCAAACTCCGAGTCGTATGAAATTTTGCCAGTAAATATAACGCCATGTAAAACCCACACATACAAATTTTGAAGTGCTAAGGAGTATTAGAAATAGTGTTTTCGAAGCGATTTTCATCATGATGCATTTATCATGCACCAATCATTCATCATGCATTTATCAAGCAATGTCGGATTTCTAATGCGTTCTTTCTTTAACGACTGATGGCATAGGCCATATCTGTTGATCTCTTTTTTTGAACTGTACAGTGACACTAGTTCTTAATAATTTTACCGATCTTATTTGAAAAGATATTGTAAACCAGTGCTATTTTTAAGAAAATAGTCCATTACAAATTCCAATATATTATGATAATATATTCATTATTGTACTGGTAGCTGCTTGATTATTGGGATAAGCTTTCCCTGAAACGTTGCCACGAAATTTTTAAAGAATTTTAATTACAATCGATAGACAATAATAAAAGGAACTCTCTAATTCTGCCAGCCTACGATAAACAATCATAACTTTCAATGATAATGGAGGTCTACTAAAAATTGTCAAACAGTATGTATGTATGTAGTTATTCTATATCGAGATAATATTTCCAGGGACTCTTAGCTATGCACCAATAGTATTTTTATTAACTAAATTTGAATAATTACTCACGTGTTCCATCTTCTCGTCCTTCCTAATCCGCCATGTAAACATCCGTTTTTTGTCACCCTGCCCACAGACTGATTCAGGCATCAATTGATGTCACTGAAGTCCCTTTGTCAGGGAGGATCTAGGGATCGAGTCCTGGCAGAGGCAGGTTTTCGACATTAGCCGGATAGCTACGTCGGATTCAGCCGCTGTCTGGAGGAAAATTCTAGCGGTCGGCTGCACTGATCGGTAGTTTGTCGTGGTTTCTCCGATCAAGAACAAGTTGTGGCGTCATATCTGTCGCCAGTACAAACGCACTATAGTAGCCATGTGGACAGCCCTGGCGGAAGTGACGCGGGGCTGCACATAGGAATGCGGGTCGTGGAGGCAGGTTTGGAAACCCCAAATCCGGCGGAGGAGCGCTGGCAGACACTGCGGGTGACGCACTTCCGTCAAACTTGCCGGAGGGTATATAAGCAGAAACCGATTTGAAAGCAGTCTTCTATTCTTATGATTCTTCAGAGGTGAGCGCGTCGGTAGGGCGTCGTGAGGGTTGTGCGCGGCGTTGCATGGTAATGCATAGGCTACCGAGGCGGGGAATCGAAGCCGGCGTGCTACGTCGTGACAGCAGGTGCGGCATACTCGCATGTATGCTCGCGTAAGGTACTGGTGCATCACACCGGGGATGGTAATTAATTATCGGGCCAGCGGTGGTGGTAACCAGGGAAAGTTCCTTCTTGTAACGGTTAACTTCAATTGTAAATATTGTATATAGTGTTTCGGTGTCGGAGTATCTTTCCTCTAATAAATACTAAATATTTACAAGCCGTTCACGTCTGTATTTATTTGCCCCGGCAAAGACGCCACAGACGTAGGAGGAATAGAATGGTGGCAGCGGTTAACGAACTACCACGCACGTAGAATGGTGGCAGCGGTTAACGAACTACCACGCACGTGTAGTGTAGGCAGCGGTTAACGAACTACCACGCACGTGTAGTAGCGGTTTAGGAACTACCACGCAAGTGTAGTGTATGCAGCGGATCACGAACTACCACGTAGGTGTAGAATGGTGGCAGCGGTAAACGAACTACCACGCACGTGTAGTGTAAGCAGCGGTTTAGGAACTACCACGCAAGTGAAGTGTATGTAGCGGTTCAAGCAAGCAGTTTATGGTTAGTAAACGACCACGCAGTTGTGTATGTGCGGTGTTTGTCTGTGGTAGGCAGCATCACACGGAAGCACGCCAGGAACGGCAGGTAGAATAATTACGCCAGTAAGGGGCTTCATCCGTCCATGGGTAATTAGTGAGCGTAGGAGGAATAGAATTCTGCGGTTCACGTTCAAGGTTCGGTCGGTAGTGTAGCAACAGCTATAGAAACGAACAAAACACCCAGCAGGTAGGGCGCTTAGTACCAGCGGGACAGAACAGCGGATCGGGCACGCGGAAGTGAAAGTAAATTTGGCCGCAGGTATCCGCCGGAGAAAGATTAAATAGTGCGCGAGCGAGCAGGCTCAGCCAGGGAACAGTTTCGACGTAAAAATATTCATAGTGCGCGAAATAAAGTAAAACGCGAACGAAAACGTGCGAGTACACCGGCGGGGCGAAACTTCAAGCAGAAGGACGGGAAGGAAGGACGGGAAGGAAGGACGAGTTGCAGCCAATCCATCCATCTCATCACGACATCCGTCAGCGCCGAACGTGCACGCATAAGCAGCAGGAAGCAGCCACGTGCAAGCAGTGGAAGCTGAGGGTAAGTGTGTTCTTTTGCAACGCGTAGGGCACTGTGCGAAAGCAATGGCGCATTTACTGAGATTTCGAAAGGAGGGAATGATCCGAATCGCCAGGGATTTAGGAATAGAATTAGATGGATCGGAAACAAATCCGACTTTAAAGAAACTAATAGTAGAGCATGAGGATTATTCCGTTGAATTAACGGAGGAATTGGGGCAACAGCACGAAAGAGATAGGAAGGATAGAATGCTGGCAGAGGAAAGAGATAGGGAGGATAGGAGAATATTAGAAGAAAGGCAGGAGAGAGATAAAGAAAGGGAATATCAGTTAGAACTTGCGAGAGCGCAGAATGCCCAGACGGGCGAAACAAATTCTGAGATTCGTTCGGAAGCGCGCTCGGAACACGCGAGAGAATATATTAGAATAGGCCAAATAATTGGTAGATTTAAAGGAGAGCAGGACGATATCACTTCTTATCTGAGCGCGTTTGAAAGCCAGTGCAGGCAATTGAAAATCTGCGAAGAAGATTGGGTTGTGAATTTAATAGGATTACTTCCGCATAATGTTAACACATGGCTTACTTTAGATGAACAAGAAGAAGCGTTAGATTATGCGGAGTTGAAATTGAAATTATTAGAATTGTACCGGTTTGATGCCGAGAAATTCCGGCAACTATTTAGGAAACATAGCAAAAACGGAGCGACTTGGAGCATATTCGCGAGGGACTTGCTAAATTATGCCAGAGAGTGGGTAGCGGGACTTAAAATAAACACATTCGAGGGTTTATTGAATTTGATCGTGGCCGATCAAATGAAGCACAAAGTTCCAGGGGATATGCGGGAACACTTTGTGGATAAATGGGCCGAATTTGCGAATCCGCTCGAGTTCGCGAAAAGATTAGATGCGTACGAGAATGCGCGGCAAGGGTGGAAGAAGCCACAGTTACCATCTTTCCGGCCGGAAAGAACATTCCGGAAAGAACACGGAAACAACAGGGCACCTGTTGCTCCTCACGTGGCCCCCAAGCCGGCAGGGTTAGAGAAACATAGCGCGAAGAAAGAATTTGAGGCACCTTACGTCCGCAAGTGTTATGAATGTTAGTCGACAACGCACTTGATAAAGAACTGTCCGCGGAAACAGGGCAATCAAGTAAATCACGTGTGTGAACCCGAGGCAAGGGAATTCCTGAGGCAGCACATTGTGACAGGGACCGTGAATGAGCAGCCGACTGAGATCTTAAGAGACACGGGTGCGTCATTTGATCTTGTATCCGCGAATCTAGTCACAGATCGTGATTATACGGGCGAATCGGTCTGGATCAAACAGCCGCTTCATTCAGCTGCCATTAATTTGCCGGTGGCGGAAATTCGCCTAAATTCAGAATTAGGTAGTGTAATCACTAGGGCCGCTATAGTGCCGAAGGAAAATCAACTTAGTTATTATCTATTAAGTAACAGAACGTATCAACTTCTGCAGGATATTAAACAGGGCTTAGTAGAAGAACAAACTGTGAACATGATTACGACGCGTAGTAAGGCTGCGGCGGAAGGCAGAACAAAAGCAGAGGATTCGGGTTTTCGCAGGTAAAATTGCCGGAGGCGGAAGGCGACCGCACAGAAAAGCCGGGCGAAGACGAGCATGAGCCGTCGGAGGAATTTCCGGAATTCTGTCTATTAGCAGACGGAGAAGAATTAGAATTGGCAGTGCCGATCGCGGAAATGTTGAAGGTAAATACGGAACAATTCAGCGCGGCGCAGAAGGGAGATGAGAGTGTAAATACTTTGAAAAGTATAAGGATGTAAGAGCAGAATCGGAAAGAGATACCTATTTTGTTAGGAATTCATTATTATTTAAGAAACGGAAGAGCAAAAAAGGCGACATTTATGAAATGTTAGTTGTGCCCGGTAAATTTCGTGGGCCTATATTAAAGATTTGTCATGAAGTTGTCAGTGCTCACCTAGGAATGGCTAAGTCAAAGAACAATTTGTCTAAGCATTTCTTCTGGCCAAATTGTTTTAAAGAGATGGAGCAATTTGTGCGTTCATGCGACAGCTGCCAGCGCGTAGGTCATAGTGGTGATCGGAAGAAGGCACCCTTAGTGTTGGTCCCCACTATAAGAGAGGTCTTTTCGCGATTAAATTTAGATACGATAGGCCCGTTTCAGAGAAGCAGTACCGGAAATGTCCACGTACTTACTGCTATTTGTGTTGCATCGAGGTACCCCGAAGCAATACCGATTCCAGATCTTCAAACTCCTACTGTAATTGATGCGCTTTTGCAGTTGTTCAGCAGAACCGGTTTCCCACGGGAAATTCAAACAGATCAAGGCCCGTGCTTCAGAAGCACGCTGATGGCAGAATTCGCAAATAAATTTGGAATTAAATTGATCCATAGTTCGGTTTATCATCCGCAGACCAATCCGGTTGAGCGTGTACATAGTACTATGAATAGGCTGTTTAAAGTTCTGTGCCTTGAAGCTGGAACTGACTGGGAAAAACAGATCCCGGCCATATTGTTCGCTTTAAGAACAAGTTTTCATGAAAGTTTTGGATTCTCGCCCGCAGAATTAGTATTCGGTAGAAATTTAAGGACTCCTATTACGTTGCTTTACGAGAATCTCTCTGGAATAGAACCGGAAAGTAGCGAAGTAACGGAGTATATATTTCGTCTGGCGAATAGATTGAAGATAATTAGAGACGCAGCTCATGAAAAACTATCGGCACTTCAGGTGAAAAGAAAAACCTGGTATGATAAGAAGGCAGTGATACGCACATTTAATGTAGGAGACAAAGTATTAGTGTTTGCTCCGAACAAGGTACGTAAATTATCTGTGCAATGGATAGGTCCGGGAGAGATAGTAGAGAAGGTGTCTGACACGAATTACGTCATACAAATGCCGAACAAAAGTACAGGCAAGGTATATCATGTCAATATGATCAAAGCATATGTACAAAGGACAGAGTATGTTAACTTTATTGTCGATCAAGAAATAGGTGAATTTATGGAGGACGGAATAGAGAAATACGCCTTAAAATTAGAACCGGAGGAATTTGATGTAGAGGCAATGCTCGCAGGCACAGAAATGGAGCCGGAAGGAAGTGAAAGGCTGAGAGAACTTGTAATTGAGTTTAGGGACATCTTTTCTGATAGGCCAGGGCTCACTAAAAACGTTCAGATGGACATCGAGTTGCTGGACGAAAATGCAAGGGTGAGGAGCGCTCTGTATCGCACGTCACATCGCCAAACAAAAATCCTCCAGGATGAAATCACGAAAATGCTAAGGGATGGTATCATCGAGCCTTCAGATTCTGATTTCACATCCCCCATGATTTTGGTGGAAGCACCCGGAAAAAAACCCAGGCCATGTATTGACTACCGCAAGTTAAATCAGGTTATTCGTACGGAATATTTTCCGCTTCCGAGTTTAGCCGAGCGAATTGAAACAGTTGCGAGGGCCAAAATCATAACCACAACGGACTTATGTAAAGGATTTTGGCAGATCCAAATGAGCGAGCGCGCTCAATGGTATGCCACCTTTACGACAAAATTCGGGTCTTATAAACCCCTCAGAATGCCTTTCGGCATCAAAAATGCACCATATGTTTGCAGCAAGCTTATGGAGGCATTACTGAAAGATTGCGCGGAGTTCGCCGTCCCATATATGGACGACATTGCAATCTTTAGCGACAACTGGGATGATCACTGCAAACATCTCAGAATCGTATTCCAAAAGTTACGTGAGGCCAATTTACGCGTGCAACCGGCGAAATGTAAGTTCGCTAGGAAATCGGTTACGTTCCTAGGATACGAGATTGGTAGTGGTCTGATGAGACCAAATGAAGCCAAAGTTCAAGTAATAAAAGAATATCCACGGCCTACGACAAAAAAGGAAATCCGTAAATTTATAGGTCTGATATCATATTATAAACGGTTCATCAGAAATTTCTCGGAGAAATCAGCGGCGCTCACTGATCTATTGAGGGGAACACATAGGCAAGGCAAAATCCGGTGGTCGGAAGAGTGCGAAAACTCGTTTATACAGCTTCGCGACGCACTGTGTCAGGGGGCAGTCACACATGCACCTGATTTTAGTAAGCCATTTTTACTGCAATGTGATGCGGCACTTAGGGGAGCAGCCATTGTGTTATCACAGTTAGATCAGGAAGGAAATGAAAATCCGATTCTTTTTCTCAGTAAAAAATTCTCAGACGGGGAATTAAAATGGAGCACCACGGAGAAAGAGTGTGCTGCTTTAATTTGGGGTTTAGGGAAGTTGCGTTACTATTTAGACGGTAATGTTTTGCTAAAGATAGAAACGGATCATAACCCGTTAGTCTGGTTACAACAGAATGCTGGGAATAATCCTAGATTGCTTAGGTGGTCTTTGGCGATTCAGCATTACAACATTATCATAAGCCATAGGAAAGGGATATTAAACGTAAATGCGGACATTCTCAGTAGGGTGTTTGAAAATGAGCGCCAGACAGTGTCCGAAGTTGCAGAGGGGCACACTGCACCCGGCAATGCCGATACGTGTGCGCCGAAAACACTGGAACACAGTGCAAAACAAATAGTGCAAGAAGAATGTTGTATAGGTGAATGTGATGTTTGTTGTGTTGTGTCAAGATTGAGTAAACTTTTCCCAAGAAGCCTTCGGAAGAATAGTTTCCAGCAAATATCATGAACTTTTGTATTCATTTATATTCATTCTGGCAAGAAGAAAACCTTGTACAATCCTTCAAGAGAGAGATGTAAAAATTGTTTATTTGTTTCATTTTAAGTGTATCACTGTATGTGGTTTTAAATGTAAAACGGTAAATGTTAGTTTATTGTTTTTTTTTTGTTTTTGTGCATTTATCACTGTATAGGGTTTTGTAATTCAGTGTGTCAGTTTGTGTGTATAGAACTGTATCTGATTTTGAATGTTTATTGATGTAATGTTTGTGGCTATATTGGTGATATTGTATGTGTCATTTTGGTAGTGGGTGTATTGTACAAAATTAATTTAATTCAAGAATTTGGTTGTAAAAGGAAAAGGAACATACTATGGTTATTAGAGGTTACCACACCAGGCTGAAAATTCTTAACAATGCATAAGAGGGACCGACCGTACGGCAAGATCTTTAATATTTCAAGTACAAGTACAATGTAGAGTAAAAATAGGTCAATGGGGTAGGTTAGTAGGGCCTTCTCTGTTTGTTTTCTTTATCTGTGTAATTAGCCAAGTCAGGCGCAGTTGTATATAATGTGAGCCGATCGGCCTAGGACTTTCACACTTGTGGAATTTTCCTTCTGTGTTGATTGCAACTGCGACGAAAATTCCCGGGGGGGGGGTATAGAGGAGTTTGTGGCGTCATATCTGTCGCCAGTACAAACGCACTATAGTAGCCATGTGGACAGCCCTGGCGGAAGTGACGTGGGGCTGCACATAGGAATGCGGGTCGTGGAGGCAGGTTTGGAAACCCCAAATCCGGCGGAGGAGCGCTGGCAGACACTGCGGGTGACGCACTTCCGTCAAACTTGCCGGAGGGTATATAAGCAGAAACCGATTTGAAAGCAGTCTTCTATTCTTATGATTCTTCAGAGGTGAGCGCGTCGGTAGGGCGTCGTGAGGGTTGTGCGCGGCGTTGCATGGTAATGCATAGGCTACCGAGGCGGGGAATCGAAGCCGGCGTGCTACGTCGTGACAGCAGGTGCGGCATACTCGCATGTATGCTCGCGTAAGGTACTGGTGCATCACACCGGGGATGGTAATTAATTATCGGGCCAGCGGTGGTGGTAACCAGGGAAAGTTCCTTCTTGTAACGGTTAACTTCAATTGTAAATATTGTATATAGTGTTTCGGTGTCGGAGTATCTTTCCTCTAATAAATACTAAATATTTACAAGCCGTTCACGTCTGTATTTATTTGCCCCGGCAAAGACGCCACAAAGTGAATGCTGTACCAGTACCCTAACAAACGGGTTACGACCCGCGCGAGATCTTTCCTTTCCCTTCCCCGCCATATTCATACACCTTACACGAACGCACCAAAATTGCTTATTGCATTAGACATCAAGTGGACTTCTGCATAGAAGAGAAATTTTCTCTCAGTTACATTTCAATGTTGGAAACATCAAATGTAATAAATCAGAATAAATTATATTTTTGGACAAGGGGCAGGGGACGCAGGGGCGGGGCGCAGGGGCGGGGCGCAGGGGCGGGGCGCAGGGGCGAGGCGCAGGGGCGAGGCGCAGGGGCGGGGCGCAGGGGCGGGGCGCAGGGGCGGGGCGCAGGGGCGGGGCGCAAGGGCGGGGCGCAAGGGCGGGGCGCAAGGGCGGGGCGCAAGGGCGGGGCGCAAGGGCGGGGCGCAAGGGCGGGGCGCAAGGCCAGATGGCATGGGGCGGCGCGCATCGAACGGGGCGCATAGAGCGAGGCGCAAGGAGCGCAGGGGCGGTGCACAGGGGGCGAGGCACAGATGACGGGGCGCAGGAGCGGGGAGCAGGGCATCGTATGCTGCGGCGGAGGGCACAAGTGGCGTGAGTTCATAACGCCCGTCGACAATCCGAGAGCCGCGGCGCCTCGCCGCGCCGCGCCGTGCCGTGCCGTGCCGTGCCGTGCCGTGCCGGCCGGTTGGGGACGGGGCGGCTCTTAAGCTCCGCGATAGCGCAGGCCCAGTTTACGGCACGATCGGTTTCAATATCGGACTGCCGCGACCGGCAGCACGAGGCGGGGCAAGTGGCGACGCGCTTGACGCGCCGTTGCTGGTGCCTCCGCCTCAGGTGCCATCTCGTCATCGTTAGAGCCGTTCCCGTCGCCACCCCCGCCTCCGCCCCCGCCTCCACCACCGCCTCCGCCCCCACCTCCGCCCCCGCCTCCGCCCCCGCCTCCCCCCCGCCTCCGCCCCCGCCTCCGCCCCCGCCTCCGCCCCCGCCTCCGCCTCCGCCCCCGCCTCCGCCCCCGCCTCCGCCCCCGCCTCCGCCCCCGCCTCCGCCCCCGCCTCCGCGCTTGGCGTCGGCCTCGGCAGCCGTCGGCGCCGCCGTCCAAGTCGCGCATTGTCGAACCCCTCCGGGAGGGCTACAATTTTCCGCAAAGTTGACGCTAATGCCCTTGTCCCAGTACGGCGCCCAAGACCCTTTCTCGTCCTCGCTTATTCTCTCCCTTCTCGCCCTTTCACTCTACCCTCCTCTCTTACCCCTCCTCTCCCTCTCCCCCTTCTCTCCCCCTCTCTTTCTCTCCCGCATTCCCGGAAAGGTTACGTTCTTATTCGTTCGGTTCCCCACCCCCAACGCATTCGTAGACACGAAATACACGCACCGACACACGAGCGCGCTTCCATACACACGCACGGGCACACGCGCACAAGAAAGCAAGCGAAAATCTCTTACCCTTCTCAACGAAGGAAAATTTTTCTACGTCTTTTCTTCACATCTTTTCTGGTGCGGTATCGGAGTCGACGACTTTCATTTCTTTGCTGGTTGGCTGCTGGCTCCCGAGTCTCGCTCCGCCCCACCCCATTCGCCCCGCCCCGCCCCGCCCCGCTCTCGCCCTGCCCCGCCACATCCCGCTCTCGCCCCGCCCCGCCCCAGCCCGCTCTCGCTCTCCCCGCTTGCCCCGCCCCCGCCGCGCCCCGCGCCCACACCGCCACGCCTCGCCCCGCCCCCGCGCCCGTCCCCGCCCCCGCCCCCGTCCCCGCCCCGCCCCCGCGAGTCTCGTCGGCCGCAGCGCGCGGTCGCCGGTTCCCTCGCTCTCCGCGCTCCTGTTTTCCTCTAAAGCGCTGAATTCTTTCCGGACTCGGTCTAACTTATAGCTTTCCTTTCCCGGGCACATCCATAACAGGGGCGGCCGGAAGAGGGGGCGTAGGTGGGCGGGCGCGGAAGGGGCCCCGCGCCGCCGCCACTCCGACAGAGGGGAGGGGGAGGGGGAGGTGGGGGTGGGATGGATGAGGACGGGACAAGGCTCCGCCTGGACGTGCAAAAGTACGTGTGGAAAGTTTTCTAGCGTGGACATTTGAATGGGTGCGTTGGTGATGAGTGGGGTATAAGAGAAAACAAGAAGCGATTCACGAGAATGCAGGAAGGGATTGGAAATGTAACGAAGATATTGAGAGTGACGAAGAAGTGACTTTCATTGCGGATAAAAATTAATAACAATGCTTAGCTCCCACAAAAACATCAGCTGACCTAAAAGCTGCTGGAATTACGTACTATTCAGTCTGCGAAGGATGATTCAAGGGTGCAGATATTTCAAGGATGAAAACCTTATAATTGTTACTCAGTCTGAACAATTAAGATAAAAAAGAAGATACGAGAGTCTCAGAAAGAAGCGTTACGATAAATTATGAGATATTCCGCTGTGAATAGGTTGAGAATGATGTATGATGGAGATGCGAAACCTGAAAAATGGTTTTGGAGAAGATACAGGAAGCCTAATATGGGTCTATTAGATTGAAAATAACAAAATATGAAAACAGGTTGACAAAATTTATGAAGGATTACTCGAGCTGGGAATGGAAGTAGTTCATGAGACTATTCAGGTCTAATTCCAGAAGATTATGAGCTTTGAAATGAGGTATATCTAAAAACACACGTAGTACTCGTCATGCAAAATAAATTGAATCATGAAGTTATTATTTTTGGAAAATAAAATAGGAGTTTAAACAGCGTTTTATCCATAGACAAATGTATCTTGTTTCTTTTGTTGTATTCATAGTTTTATCGGAACGTTTGAGCATCGTCTCATTTTTAGTATTAGTTCTCAAAATTGTACTTTTAACACGCTTTGTATGCCCTCAAACTAACCGTTTTACTAGAGCATTTCTAAAAAATGTTGTTGAAGTTCGATGTGATACACCAGGAATCATATCTCTTTTGCTTTCTCTTATTCTGATACAACAAGGTTATTTGGTAAAAAACACATAATTATCATTGTCCCGATAGGATTCAATGATATAACGTATACTGTAGTATGTACTTGCAAATATATATAGAGATAAAGGTGTGGAACTTTCGCGGGAAAGGGAATAATCTGAGTTATGAGAAGCTACGTCATGTAAAAAGGGTAATTAAGTGTTGACAGAAAAATAAGATTAGTAACATTTATCCACATAATGCTCAATCAGATGAGAAACCAACAACAACGCGATGTTTTCGTTTTGTGATATTCAGAAAGAAAAATATTACCTGGTTTAGTGAAGGACAGGGCGTGTTGTAAAAGTGTAGATATCTCGACAACACGTTTGAAATAGATGAACATGAACTATTTAGACATGATGACATAATGATATCGCTTAAAAATTGATGTTCGTTTTCTGAGCAATGGATTGAATTTTTTTGTTTAATGAATCTTAAATATGAATTGCAGTTGTTTATTTGAAAGAGTTTTACACACATTTACTTCAAGCTTTACAATGTCTCATCATTTATTGATAAATTGTGCTGTTTTGTTCTTCTCATTAGAATACTTCAGTTAAGTGCAGAGATAAACTTATCTCTCTCTCAGATGTTAATGGCGATACACACAATTTGCAGGCAATAAGGAAATGTGAGGTGTAGAATAACTATTGGTGTGTTAAAAAATACAAGTTATTTTATTTTAGAGCTGATGAAATGTAATAAAATGTTTTGATGGGTATAATTCTTCTTTCAAACTGATATGATTTGACTCGCTTGTTAACAGATAAATGAGTGTGTGTCTCAGGATTTTTCAAGATGCATGTAAGTTGTACATAGTCGCCATTTGCAGGCACTCGTGCAACAGGCGAGATAACAGAAATAAAGGAAGGGATTCAGAACATACCGAAACTCTTTCAAGTCTTAGTTTTCCGAAATGAAGTATGTCTATGTCGTGATGATTTGGGGGAAATGTAACAAATTAGTTGCAAATTATTTCAAAGGTTTCACAAGTATCAGAAATATAATAACAAATTCATGAACAGGGTTCTGACCTTAGTTTTCGTGATAGTGGTTAGATAAAACTGAAGGAGGTTTTGGGGACTTTGAAACCGAATATTTATTTCTCTAACACCATATGTCCTCAAATAAATCTTAGAACACGGGATGTGTGCAGCTGGGGACTGGAGAACTGGTGTACCGCCTTAGATTTATGCCCCGGGTCCAGTACTTTTGGCTGAAGTGACAATTTGTACGGTTCTGTACTGTACCAAACAGCTTGTATTTCGTCGTCAATTTTTTTATTCATAAATATCTATATAACAGTATATACCCTCCTTATGTGTGTACGAAGTTACAGCTCAGGAATGATAAAAACCATCTTTCACCTAAGGGACCCGCGGGAGCATGACATTAATTTTTCTCCTTTTCAAGCCCGTGAACATTTCCTTATTGCTTGCAAATTGTGGCATACTTTCATTTTGCAGACTACTTAAAATTACATTAAAAGAACATAATGTAAACAACTTGGAGGCATAAACAAATTATCTGTATGGTTTGTTTGCCTCATTCTAAGAAACGTTCGAAAACAGAAAAAAAAAGTTTAAGTTATTTCCATGCACGCATTTGGTATGCCCCTGAAATGCTTTGTGATAAGCCAAACTTCATTTACTCTCAGAGCTACATTTCCAACGAAATTGCTCGCCGACCGACGCACAACATCAATACCAAAACCTAAAAGTCACATTTGAAGCTTCCCCTTCCCCACCGCGTGGCACCCCGCAAGGTTCGATTTGCAGTCCACCTTTAAGCTGGCTGCTATCGCGCGGCCGCGTTTGCGCGCGGCCCTGCGCATTTCCTCCGCTCGACGCGGCCTCGAGGGGCGGACCGCGCGCCGCGTCGCCTCCTCCTCGCGCCCAAGTGGAGGCCCCGTTTAGGAAAGCGCTCCGGAAAAGGAGAACGCTGACGGCAGTGTCATATATTCCCACCACTTGATATCTCGCGGTGACGTTACAAGACGCAATCTCGACCTCGGCGGACGCAAGATTCAGTCTAATGTAGTGGAGCGCCCGGCGGCGCCTTCCGACGACGGGTTGAAGGGGGCGGGGCGACGCTCGTGGCAGAAGCGTCGGCGTCGTCCGGGGGTGGGGTGGGGTGGGGGAGGGCGTAGGATTAACAAATATATCACGGCTAGTTATCTCTCGCACGGCGGTGGGTGCGTCTCTTTCAAGTTCCGGGCTCTCCGGTGAATCAAGACTCACCCGGAAACCGGAACTGACGACAGCGGCGTCGGGGAGCCGGGAGGCGAGCGAGAGCGCGGACGGAGAGGGCGGGGCGGGGCGGGGGAAGGCAGTGGACACAATTTCCGGCCAGGGGGAAGCGCCCGAGGCGGGGGCCGGGGCGCGGGTGGGAGAGAGGACGTATACACCGCCGCCGTCGCCGCCGCCCTCCCTGCCGCCCCCCAAGAAGCAATCTTGGATGACCAATGGGTGTCCGAATTCCGGTGCGCCGGCTGGCGCGAGCAAAACCCTCGGCCGCGGAGAGAGCGGCCGTCCGTCCCTCTGTCCTGGCGCCCTCTCTCGGGCGCCGCCTGGGGCCGCGGTGGGCCGCACGCCCGCTCCACGGGGCCACGCGCCACGGCGCCCTCCCCTCCCCTTCACTTTCTCACTCATTTAAATAAAGAATCATTTATTTAACATGAAAAATTGGATTTATTGACATTATTACGAACAAAAAAAATAATTGAATGGGTGAAAACCAGAACAGTACAAGTGACATAAATTAAGATAAATTTGTTTATTTAACTCAATATTACTGTAAAGTTGTAGTGTTTTGTTTCATCATTAAAATCACGGCATTTCAATTAATTTCATTAAGTCCACGAAAATACATTGCCACTGAACTATAGCCTAAAATAAACGCGTTTTTCCTCACAATTGGCAATATTTCGCTTATACCGTTCAGGTTTTCACCCATTCAATTTTACTGGCATTTTTCGAGAGCATATTGCGCGGAGCCTCAGATGCCCTTCGTATGCATTCATGTCTATGCATATTCGAGTCTATGCATTCTAGGATTAAACACTCTTGTGTAAAGTTTCTTGTGTTTTGTTATAGACAATCGTTATTGATTTTAATAGGATATTATAGTCCCAATTAAATAAAAAATAGATGGAATGGAAAGGAATTTATTGTGATAACTGTTACATCGTCGGAACTTTTCGAACTCCCAATTTTGGACCTTCATCAGATCTAAAACAAACTGTTATTGATCTTAAATTAAACAAAATAAACAAAATAAAATTGCTGATGTAGTACAATAATACAAGGTAACTGATTGATGGTAGGTCTAAATAGTTGGGTAAAATGGGTAAAATTAACTCAAGTGCAGTACTAGTAGCTCAGAAATAGTCAATTTGAAAGATGTAGTCATTTTAGGACATGCTTTAAAATTGACATCACTTTATCACAATCTAGAATCCATTCTAGTGGTTCGTAAATACAGAATACAAATTTCAACTTCAATCGACGCACCGGTGGAACTTATCTATTTTTTAGGAAGTTAGAACGAAGAAAAATCACTCAGAAAATTCACATTTTATTTTTAAATGTCGAGAAAGCATCCAATACCATGCACGTTCAGATAGACTGTTTATTTTAAGACGCATGAACCACGTGGCTTATTAGCAACCCCATTCTCAAGATATTTACAAACACTCGTTATGCAACTATAAAGAGTTATGATTTGTAGTTTACAGGTCTGTGATTTAGCCATTTGACCATCAAAATTGTTCGCTAAATATCAATTCAAGTCTACACGTCTAAAATAATTTTCTGTAACTTTCCTAGAAAAAGGATGTAGTCATTATGAAAAACAAGTTGTAATACGGTCTTGAGCATTTCAGATAAAATAACTGATACATATTCTTAGGGGCTTATAAAAAAAACGCGAGATGATATTTCCAACACATTTAAGTGATGTTTTCCGAATTCCTTCCACATATATAATATTTAAGTTGAAAACGCAATTTCCAGTAGCCGGAAATCAGATTAAAAATTATACTGACTATTCCACTGGTGAAATTAAAATCAATAGTGCTTAACTATATACACAAGCCCCAATCAAGGCGGTGTATCTCAGAACGTTCGTTCCTTTTCTGTCCGATTTTTATTACCGCTTCTAGCTACTGGCCAAACATAAACTGTGACTCGTCCATCTTAGGAGGCGGTACACATCGATTGCTAGGTCGATGTTCAATACACAGCGTATTTACTATAACACAACCTCTTTTAGCGCATTTTGGAACTCTGCTGAACATAATTTTACGTGTGGAATAGTCCTATTAAATACCTTGGAAATTTGGAAAAAGAGGTAGTATTAGAGGCAGAGAAAACTTTTAAACATTCCTCAGAAACTGATTTTTCTACGAAAAATTCACTGGTGGTCATGTTAAATGAGTTAAGTCATAAAAACGAGTTTAAAATAAGTGGAAATAAAATGTATGATATTTGTAAAACAGAATATTTCAAAAATATTAAATTGATTTCAACTTAACTGCAGATTTGTGATGTAAATTATAGATTTTGTGTTGCATAACTCTATAAACAACAGAACCTCATCTTCACAAAAAATGAATGAACAGCTTTTACAATACTGCTAAACTCATTAGTCCCTTGAGTGTAACGCGTGTATTTTATCGCGATAGGAGACGGTGAACTTCCCCTTCTAGATGACGAGATCCACCCATCGAATTGCGGGGTTTCCCCAAACAGGTTTCTCTCACCAGCGGGGCCCCACCCCCGGGACAAAATTCTTAATCTCTCGACTGGCCTCCCATGTGTAATTACATGCAGGTGTAAGTATGCGTAAGGACGCGGTTAGGATAGGACAAGAAAGAGGAAGGAAAGATCGCGCGTGGTCGGTGGCCCGTTTGTTAAGGTATTTCTCCGGCATTCACGTGTTGTTAATCGGAGAAACGAGGGAAAACTACCGATCAGAGCAGCCGACCGCTGAAGTTGAGTTGAATTGAATTGAATTGAATTGAATTTGCCTTATTTTACGTGGCGAGACTCGGGCCATCAGGCCCGCTCTTCCGTCTGACCACGCAAATTTCGCTACGCTCCTTTCACCAACTAGCAGAGGAAGGAGGTATTTCTTGGGCGAGAAACAGGCGATTTGAATTTAGCTCAGAGGCAACATTTAGGCTTGAGGATCTTTTACATGCAAGTAAATCTACGAACATGGGACAGCCGGCTTTACTTCCCCTCGGAAGGAAGGCGTACGAAGGATTTTGTCGCCCTAAAAATCCACGGCTTCGATCGGGTTTGAACCCGCGAGCTTGGGTATAACAGTCCGGTTCTCCTCCAGACAGCGGCTACCTCATCACAGGTCTGTAGCTAGTGTGAAAATCCTGCCATCATGGGGGACTCGAACTCTGGGACCTTCCAGTGAGAGGCACCGCAGTAACATCCACTGACGCCCTGAGCGACCTAAGGCGGTGCCCTAAAATAGCGATAGAATTTCGCCCAACGAAATGCGAGATTCGCCCACCGCCCTTCGCCGCCCCGGCTGCGGCTCCATCTCCTCGGCGGAGAGCGCCGCCGCCACCGACTTTTTGTTATCGCGCAGGCGGGGGCCAAGGGGCGGGATCGAGAGACGAGGGGCGAGGCGGGCGAGTGGCCTACGCGGGGCTAGACTCAGCAGAAACGCCCTAACGCAGACGAGGCCTCTCTAATGCCATCATGGAATTGGCTGCGCCAAGATTTCATCGCGCTGTTTCCGCTTTCTTCTGCGGATCGGACAATTCCGGAGATTAAGAAATCCCGCGCTCACATTTCTTCGGCGAGCGCGCCCGCCTCCGCTCGGCCTTTGCCGGAATGTCTGCGAGAGGAACCTGTTTTGCGTCCTCATCGTTGGAATGTTTCTGCAATACACACAGCGCAGCCTCGCCCGGGGAATTACTGATGAGATAAATCTGTTCCAATGCGTTCAAGGAACTTCATGTCTGTACTAGAATTTCCTGCGTCGTCTCACAGAATGAATGCCCAACATTCATATAAGAAATATCTTGCTTTCACATATTTATCCTACTTCATAACTTCCAGGAACGTGAATCATTGTAGAAATTTGTGAAGAATGAAATTGACTTATAATTTATTTTATAGCAGAGAAATAATGATATAACAGAGTCCCATATTTACGTTCCTTTCTTTTCCAACATATCTTGTAAATCTTTTATCAGTGTGGAGGATAATATATTTCATGAAGTAAATGTTTTACATTAAAACCTTTCAGCTTACGTCAGCATAATTTCCACTAATGTCGATATGTTCACTGAAGCATTCCCTGAAATTACGCCTGTTAAAATATCAGGCGTCTTTGCATCTAGGAGTATTTTAATCTGGACAGTCAAATGTCTGTAATCGTTATTAACTATCGAAAGTATACCCAAAGTGTGGGAAACATTGCGTACAATACCAAGTTTCTTACAACCTTACAGAAAGATTAACCATGGTGAGAAGAGCAGATAAAAGAAATTGCCATGGTGCTGTGTTGGCCAAAGTACAGGAGTAAATGAGGTTGAGGAGGTACTGTAAAAATGTAGTGAAACGAGGCTAATTCGTTACAAGGAAACGAAATAAACCGAACCCATAATTTAATATAAACAGGTCGGACATATACCCAGTACAATGTGCGTTTCGCGTAGCCGTTGCGAGTTTCTTCCTGTGTTTGCAGTACGTTCCATGTGTTTAGTTTTACCGCCCTGGGGTCTTCCTCAGAGTGGAGGTATGATTTCCATAATTCCGCAGGCAAATTCAGCCCTTGAAGGGAGCGTGGTGGGGGGCTGGGCTGGGGTGGGGTGGGGTGGGGTGGGGGGAGTCCCCAGTTCCATTAGGACGACCGCAGAGGACGCGCGACGTCGCTCGAATTCGCCCGCCTCCTCAGTCCCCCTCCCCTCGTCCTCTCCTCTCCTCTCGTCCTTTCCTCTCCTCTCCTCTCGTCCTTTCCTCTCCTCTCCTCTCGTCCTTTCCTCTCCTCTCCTCTCCTTTCCTCTCGTCCTCTCCTCTCCTCTCCTCTATTTTCCTCTCCTCTCCTCTCCTCCCCTCTCCTCTCCTCTCCTTTCCTCTCCTCTCCTCTCCTTTCCTCTCCTCTCCTTTCCTCTCCTTTCCTCTCCTCTCCTTTCCTCTCCTCTCCTCTCGTCCTCTCCTCTCCTCTCGTCCTCTCCTCTCCTCTTGCCCTCTCCCCTCCTCTCCTCTCCTCTCGTCCTCTCCTCTCGTCCTTACTTCGTAAGAAGAGAAAGTACTGTAATCGTGCGCCGAAAAATGAATTTTCAGTAGAAAAACTTTTGATGTCGGGCACCGGTTACGAAAAATCTAATAGATCTGGTTCCTTTATATACTTAAATTACTTCCTCCAACATGTTTTGTAGTCAGAACTCATGTTTTGTAGGTCCTTGACACAGAAAAATCGATTGAAGGTAAAACGTCCTTCCTCTGTCTGTGGTAGCCCATAAACCGATCGGTGAATTTTTTCCTAAATTGATGTTCCTCGATCAATTAAAAGGAACTCAAGGCTCTCTGAGTTTCAAATGGTTATTTTTATTTGGGGGATATTTTACACGACGCTTGAACATTTTCAAACTTTTCTCAAATGGATCCAATTTTGTTGATTAAACATTGTCCTCAGATAATGAAAAGGACGCTTGAGAGATTGCAGGGGTCATTTTCCTTGAAATGTCTAATTTTCTAAAATGGCAAAGTTCATTTTTTTCGGCATCTACCTACAACTCTGAAATATAAGATACATTTTGTACTTAATGAAATCTGTTCTCTAGAGACAGACCGTTTAAAAAAGGTCATGTACAATATTTTGACAAAATGAGTAACTTTTGCGTAACTTCTGTTGAAATTATTGCAATTTATATAAAAAAACATATTCTCTAAAATCGTTTCAAATTTTTACATTAACATTTTCCTCGGAGACAACAATGTGCACTTGAAATAATGTCGCAAGTCTCATTTTCGTTGAACGATCTGAATTTCCGAAAATTACAAATTTATAAATAATGCCAGAAAGTATATGCTGTTGGTAGTTTCTATTCTAAGCGTTCCTCTCTCGTTGCATTATTCTCTTTGCTGATCGTGTTTCACGAACTTCCTTTTTGTTTATATCAACATACTTGTTCTCTTTATTTCATTTCAATACGGCAATTCCTCCTTCCTTTTATATCTTTTCCAACATTGCCCCCCAAATCTCATTTTCTCTTGTACTTCTCACGCAGCATCATAGAAGTTCTATCTATCTATCTATCTATCTATCTATCTATCTATCTATCTATCTATCTATCTATCTATCTATCTATCTATCTATCTATCTATCTATCTATCTATCTATCTATCTATCTATCTATCTATCTATCTATCTATCTATCTATCTATCTATCTATCCATCTATCTATCTGTCTATCATATCACCCTACACAAGCTCTGTTTCGCTCATTATTTCCCATTTGACCACTTTTCTTTTCTAGTTCACATAGCTGTCATACAATTCTCGTAATTTTCACTCACCTTCACGAGAAAGGCACCCTCAATTTTTTCCGACCCCTTTGAAATCAAACTCGCTCACTTGAAGATCACCCGATGACGAAACCCACCGACCTTCTACGCCTCAATGGGCCTTTTTTTGAAGGTATCTTGAATTGTTCAGATCCATGGTGTTGGCGCGGCATGGCCGATTATCCATCCCTTTCCTTCCCACTTCCGCTCGCCTCTTCATCTTCGTCTGGCTGCGCACCAGCCAGAGGCGCTCTCTTCGCCCATCCGCTGCTCCCTCTGCAGTCCCGCCTCCGGCGCGCCCGCCCGCGGCCCGTCAGCTCCGCGCGAGCTGTCAGATCCGTCTAGGCGCCGCGTCTCGCCCCTCCCCCGCCCCGCCCCGCCCTGCCCCGCGCGCCCCACTCAGCGCCGCGGCTCCCGCAGGCGGCAGAGTCGCCCAAATTTAATTACCTAGAAACAGTCGCCCAACTCCAGAACCAAGTTCCCCAACATCCCGCAGGAGCAGGCAATTCCAACATCTCATAAGTTTCACATGGTGAGCTACCTGAAACATAGACGACGGCGGCGGCGGAGGTGAGGGCGGTGGCCACGGTGATGAGGATAAGGAAGAGGGAGAGGGAGAGGGAGAGGGGAGGGGAAAGGCAAGGTGGGAGCCGGTGAGAACTGACGTCGCGGTTGGGGAGAGGTGAATAGACTAGTTGTGGACACGAACGTCCACTTCCAAAGCGTGCTTTTGATCTGCGAAGTTCTGCACACTTCTATCTTCGCGATGAATGAATGACCACGGGGCGTACATACGCAAGTATTTCGTACATCCATCGGCTGAAGTGACTGAGAAACGTGCAAAGACTCCTGATAGACCACATTGGAAGTGGAACTCAGGACCTCTGGAACTCAAGAAAACGTGCGCAGATAATCTTTCCCCCCCTACGTCACATACAGTTTTTACTGCTTTTTTTGACTGAATAAATCTAATCTAATTTAAGTGTCACGGATTGTAATACAGCCGATGGAATATGTGCAGTATATGTAATAGCAGGCGGCTTCCTTCGAATTTTGCTATCGCATGACATCAGCTACGTTGTAAATATTAATGAACTGAGTATGAGAATTCAGTCAATAAGAGCCAGTATGACAATACGCGGAATAACACAATCGAATGTTTGCATTTTTCAGTCATAAAGGAAACTAATTGTTTTTTGGATTTTCTCCGACTTCCTGAGAAACCATAGGCACCTCTCAAAAGTTCGGAATCTGAGTCTGCATTATTTACTTCTATTCGGCGCACAATGCAAATACAAAAACAAAATAATTTTTCTTTGATAACAACGGCAATAATCAACGAGAAATCACTAGTTGCATCTAGATATTGTGTTGGCCAAATTACACAACCACTCGTATTCAGCATTTTGAGAGCAATATTAACCCAAATGAGCCACAATCCATTTAGTACTGAACTACTTACCTCTTTATCAATCTACAAGATTAAACATTCAAATTGTAAAATAAGTTAATTTATTTCTATATCTGGATTAACATATTACATAACTTTAATGTGTTGGGTATTTTTCGTCACATATGAAAAAATGAAAACATAAAATTATTTAATTTTCATAATTCGAAAATTGTCTTTTTATAGATTCGTCTGGAAGACTTCGCTGAGTTTTGAAATGAGTAACGAACTTTGAATCTATGTCAACATTATTATTATAGCTTCCTCTACTCTATAAATTTTTCATTTGTAAGGATAATAATTTTCGAATTACCGATGATAACGTATTATTTCATTAATGTAAGTTCAGCCAAAATTTTCGAAATTTCTTGCTTGAAAGTACGGAGAAAATTTCATAGTTAGTGAAGTATTATCGTTTTCGTGACAGCGTCAACAAAAATAATTTATTTTTCTGTGATTATTCTTTTCAAGGTAAATGCATAATTAATTTACAATAATTCGAGATAATTTGGACGAACATTGTTACCTACCAATGCACAAAATTTTATATATAAAACCCTGTATTACTGATAGCTAGTAGATATTTTCCCTTTCTAGATTGCTATGCGATTGTTATGATTGTTATACAAAACAATGCGGTTGGAGGCCGTTTTATGAAGCTTGTAAATATTTTTAGATCAATAGGCCACAAGATGATAGAATCTTCTATCATTTCGTGATCTCTACTAATTTCATTTATTTGTTATATTGGCGTTCTGATAAACACAATATTAAACTGGCTCATTCACATAATATCCAAAGTAAATGAAGCCAATAGACGATTAGCTATTTAAGTACGATTCTCCATTGAAACTCTTCTTTAAATCCAATCCTCTTTAATTATACTAAATCTGTACTTCATCCGATATTAATTTACGCATACGCTGTATAGATTTCAACTGCCCCAACCACATTAAATAAATTACAAATCGTTTAAAATAAAATCTTCAAAATAAAAGTAAATTCTTTTTGGTTTATCAGCAATAAGAGACGACACAATGACCTAGCAATAAAATCAATTAAATCGGACTGAGGAGAACGGCAACTAGTCATTTCTTGCCACTTTTCAGGAGCAATGAAACATTAAATAATACTCACACATGATTACACTCACACTTGTTATCCAGTGCAATTTTTCTGTGTGAATTCACTAATGATAGTCGAATCACTGTTACGGCTGTGATTACTTTATTCACTATACAATTTGCCTTGCCTTAAAAATAACTTTCCAAAATAAGAAAAAAATGTATAATTGACTTGTTCCCTTTCTTCTCATGCTGATTCAGTTACATTCTTTGTTACGAAACTGGCACATAATTTCTTCAATAATTTAAATCACGTACAAGGAGCAGTCACAAACGAAATAAAAACTGATCAACCCTCACTCTCCCGCCGAAGAAACAGACTCAGATTTCATATTTTTCTTCAATATCTCTTTGATATTAAATAAAGATAGAATAATTCTTACATTTACCTATCTCACCTTCCTTATTCTTTCCTGAATCCCACTTTTTTCTCTCCCCTACATTCGCTCACCATCTACATTTCCAAAATTATCTTCATTGAAGGTTTTGAAATTACTATCAGAGAGGTGATAACACGTTATCCCCTTCGTACTTTTCTGGTCACAAATTACTCAGCTAATCAACCGAACAGCCTCGCGGCTGAACATTGAACTGCCATTGCAAAAACAAAATTCAAATAAAAAAAGACGATAGGGAATCAGCCCACTGCTCCGTCTTAGAGTGGAAGAGGGCGCAGGATAAGGGAAGATTGCGCACGGTTCGTGACCTATTATCTTTTCCAGCTACTTACCGTTGCAAATAGCTTTATTACGAGAGAGCGAGCATTTCTTGTTATCGAATTTTGCAAAAAATTCTCATTACTATCTGTGGTTATAATTCAGCTTCATACAGTCTGAAAGTAAGAGTAGAAATCATTGAGCTGAAGAAATGTAAACAGATTGAATTTCTCCCCCGTACGTCACTTTTTTTTAAACTGATTTTTGAGAATAAGAAAATACATACTGCATGAAACCGCCTCAAACTAATCGAAGGAAACCGTGGACGAACATTCGTCGTTCAGAATTATAAGGAATTTGGTAAGCTTCATCCCAGTTATTTAGCTGACGCCGAAAATCCGCGTCCGTTAGGAAACAAAACCACGACCTCCAGGTCTTCTTAGATTGAGTTGCTGACTCGCAACAGCATTCGCTGCTGCAGACAAATTTAATTTTAAAAAAATGTTAATATCCGCCATCTGGGACCACGCTCCACTTTATTCTCCGCAGCCCAGTTATGTTTTATTCCGGAGAGATGAACGTGTCTTTACACGCTATGAGGGTCACCCTTTTCCGCTGTACCAGTTGTTCCAACAACATTAACCTTGAGTTATAAGTAAGGCCCGAAAGTTTATTAAAAAATCATATTTTAATTATGAGCTTTATAATGTGCTAATTATCCAATATCCACAAAACACAATCAAACGGACAGAAATTTGGCGATTTTATACAGCGTATTAGTGCATTTTGTGTTAATGCATCATATTTCCATTATATTTAAGTTATCATTCATATTTTATTGCTTTTCTGATCTTGATGTGGCATATTTCTCATGAAATTTCAATTAATATGCACATTTGTCTCCTTGAACCGAAACGTATAGCCTACTTCATTAATGGGAATGCAAGTGCTATTGAAGAGAAATCGTGGGCATGCCTTTTATTAGTTTCAGAAGTATTTGTCTGAATGTCTTTTAGGTAATATCAAGGCGCTGGTATCTGGAAACAATTTGTCCAATTATGAATGATTTTTTTGATAAAGAATTTGTGGCATGGGAATTGATGCAGACGAAACCATTATATTTTACTTTAAAAATTATCGCTGGAGTACTAAATGAAGACAAAAATGCAAAATTAATTGTTAAAATTAAAAGTTAAGTAATTGTTAATGAATAGAAAAAACTGTAAATTGCTAGTGTAAATTTCATTAGTTCATGCGAATATTTTACAAATGTTAGAGCAGATTTGCGCGCATATTTTCCTTTTGATACAGCATTCACTTCCGAGCCTTAGTTATGAGCTATGAAGTGGTAGGATGATGATGAAGGGTGAAAGGACAATAATCGCAAATACATGCACGCCTTCGAAGGGCTCAAACTACAGCGCAGACGACGGCTGCAGCACATGAGTCTGGACCAATTTCATTTTTAATAATAAATCTAATTGAAGAAAATTTTCACTGAAGACTATCAGTGATTTAGATTTTTTATTAATGCACAGCTCTTTGGCATTACATTAGCCAAATCCACGTACGCTTGACATGATGTTTGTAGTAATGATGTAGCTTCACTATGCGCACGTTTTGTTTAACTCTCATTTTGCTTGTAGTGGTTATAGTAGAGGTAAAGGCGAGTTACTATTTTGTTAGCAATGCAGAAAATAAAATCTGAAGTTCGTTTACCGTTGAAAATAAGATTTCTATAACTCGGGAAAGAAAATGCCTAGTTTTTCAAATGTCGCTGTTCTCGCACCTTGTTAAATTTTATTTTTATTCATTTGTTTATCTTTACCTTTTACTCATCTTTCAACTATTTATAGTTAATGATGGGAAGGGATTCTGGAACTCAAGAAAACATGCGCAGATTATCTTTTCCCCCATACGTCACATGCACTAATTACTGTTTCTCAACAAAAAAAAACAAAACAAAAAAACAAAAACAAAAAAAAAGGATTTGCGGGTATCTGAGTAAAAGCTATGGCGGACAACAACCGTGGTAATCTGAGCAGAAATTTCTCCATGTACCTTGAGAGCCTACTGTACGTGTCCACATGACACTTTAAGACCGCGGTGGGCCAACAGGCCTTGCTCCGTACGCCGTTCAACCCGTTCTCAAGCAGGTTATACTGTCAGTACGTTCGAAGCTTTGCAAAGCAGCCCTGCAATGGACAGACTGCACTCTGTGGGAGGTAAAGTACACCTTAGCTTTCTAGCAGTAAATTATATCACATTGCAAGAAATAATAAATGTGAAAACATCGAGTTAAAAACCGAGAAGCGAAACCTTTTCACAGTCCATAGATAATAGTATGTAATTACATACACGATAATATCTTAGCAACGTCAAGAAACGAACATCCGTATAATTATACGTGGATGCAAGAGGCTTGTTTATATCTTTGTAGTGAGGAGACAACAAGAATCAGAGGAAATACTGTATGTTTTCTTTTATTTAGCAGCTGTAAAGGATAACAAGTAAATCGACTTAAAATACGAGTAAATAATGTTTAAAGATATCATCAATGTTATAACATTCTTGTCAATCAATCCTATTTTCTATTGTATTTACATAATGCATGAAAACTTTAATACTTATATTATTTTGTGTTTCTCTTTAAAGAGGCAAATATTGCAAAGATAACTTGTAAAGCTGAATACACTTAAGGAAAATAATATATTATTTTGAATAATATCTTCATATTTAAAACTCTAGGGATTTTAGTTTATAAAGAAATCTGATCGTTCAACTCAACCACATTTCATGGTTTTTTATTTCAACGAAAGGTAATGGATCCCAGATCTGTTATCGTTTACGATTACCGGTTTTGTAGTATAAACATTAAAGTTTATAAATATCTTAAAATAAGACAGTCTACAATTAACAGACATTGCACCTAATAACGTGATACGAGTTCGTTCATAGTGACGTCATCCCTGGGTTTGGGTTGATGCTCAACGGGTAGACACGGGATTTTATATTTGCTGTTTCAATTGTTATAGTTTAATGGTTTGTGTTTCAGTATTTCTAGATGTATAAGTTGAATAAAGTGTGTGATTAATTTTTCAGCGCTTATTATCACTAACGTGTCATGTATAGAATTGTGCGTAACCTTACTTTTCAGTTTCGATGTTGTAGTGTGTCAGGCTGCAAAAGCAATTATTACGGTGGTAGCAAGGTTAACTCTCTTGTTTTTCCAAAAGACACCAAAAAACAAAACTATGAGGCGTTTGGATGCATTTTGCAGCTGTGTGCACAAATGCAGCTGTGCGCACAAATGTGCTTCAAATCAATTCAATCAAATCAAATCAAAATCAATGCAATCAAATCAATTATTTTTAACAAATTACAGTTTTCTAATGGGCAACTTAAACCCACTTCAATATCAAAACACAAATATAAACAGAACATGTTTATTTTATCAGCTTCAATGTTTTCCAAATTTTCAGGATAAAAATGCTTAGAGATATACTGATTTCAACTCTGAGAAGTTCATTTTACCATTATCTAATAATAAAAATAGAAACAATAAGTAAAGAAAAAACGGAGGTTTATCGTCTTCAAACAACAACTTAATTGGAATTGTTTAGTAAACAATCAAGATGTATATTGTTAACTTCAAAACGAAATTTCTTGAAAGGAAAATAAGCGGCGATAAAAGCTTTATTATCTTATTAACACAATGCTTGCATACATTTTATTTCAATTCTTTCTAAAGGTGCAAGGTGCGCACACACTCCGTTCAATGTACTTTTACTAGTATAATACGATGTTCTTCTATCCAGATTCATGAATTTGATGTATGGTTGGTGAAACCTTCTACATGATGGAGCGTTGCCAGTAAATCTGTCCATTTACATTTTTTTCTCTTCTTTGCTCCCTGGAACGACACTCGATAGGCATAGCCAATCTTTGTAAAAGCACAAGTTTTTACACTTCACAAATATTAAAAACGAATTCATCAAACAATAACGAAACATTTTGATTTAAAATGCAAAAGTATAAAATGCAAATGTATAATTATTATTTGAGCCATACAAATCAACACGTTTCGGTCTGATTGATATCACGAAAATAAATAATACTTTTCTCAACACATTATACATAAAAATAATTCACAATGCTTGTAATATTAAATGTGTTTATTTGAGGAATGTTGTAAATTGTTAAATGACAATAATATGATATGTAATCAAATATGTAAATATTATAATAATGTAAAATTTTAAAAGACATTTTGATCGCACACGACCATGCAGTTGCACAGCGATCTATAATAAATTAAATTTAAAAAAGCGTTTATTAGTTTAAGTCAATACTCGTATATTGTAAAAAATCATGTTACATGTACTTATTGATAGCTTTCGTGCATTTCAATCGCAAGATCTCCTTAGGTGGAGTCCACTGCCCTAGTCTCCTGGTCCGAGATGTGCCGCATGAGGGTTAAGTCTGGCAAGTAAAAGAAATCGCCGCGACATAGGCAAACGTATTATTTTTATCGTCCATTATTGAACATACAAGATATCTTGGAGAAAATGAAAGAAAGATATGAAGAAAGAAAGAAATGAAGAAAGAAAGAAAGAAAGAAAGAAAGAAAGAAAGAAATGAAGAAAGAAATAAAAAGAAGTAAAGAAAGAACAAGAAGTAAAGAAAGAACAAGAAGTAAAGAAAAAGAATAAAAGGAAAGTATAGGAAAGAAGAAAGAAAGAAAGAAAGAAAGAAAGAAGTCAAAGAAGAAAGAAGGAAAAAAGGAAGAAAGAAAAGGCGAGAAATGCCACAATAGTTCATGCGGAATACGGTATTCGGAGAGAGAAGTGGGAGAAAGAAATTATTTGTTTTTTTTTTTGGAGGCTTTACGCGAGACTGACGGGTACAAACCTTTGTCCGGTAGGTGGACGACACATGCCTCAGCAGTGCGTCACCTGGTCAGGCGACAAAGAGCAAGATGAAACGAACCACGCACAGTCACAAAGAAATGACGCAAGGTTGGAAATGACGCATTGCTCCTGCATTGCATATGCCTTCGCTCCGGGACGCACATTTTGATGGACTGACGGATATTTCCGGACCTATCAACTATGACGGTCAATGGTCCAGTTAGTTTAGAGAATGTTTCATCCCGGAAGGTAGTGGTGTTCCTACGGGATGTTGAGATGCGGATGTTGAGAGCATGCAGGGGACTTCCCCTTCCAAGTATCTCTATAGCCCGTCCCTGGCTCTAACCTCCCTACTCTATCTAGCCTCGTTACTTGTGTAGTAGTGTAGTGTATGTAAGAATAAGCGTGTGTAAGTAGTTAATGGAAATAGGACAAGAACGAGAAAGGAAAAGTCGCGTGCTGTGTATGGCCCGTTTGTTAGGGTACTGCTCCGGCATTCACCCGGTATTGAACGGAGAAACCACGGAAAACTATCCATCAGAGAAGCCTGCCGCTAGAATCCTCTTCCAGTTAGGGCTGAATTCAACGTAGCTGTTTAGCTAGTGGCACCGCCGGGCCTCGGACCCCAGGACCTCCCGAACAGAGTCGCCGCAGTGGCTACAGCCGTTGCCGCGACCTCTCCCTGCATATGCTCTCGCTTCGGGGCGCGCATGACCGCTCGCAAGGCAGATAAGCGGGCAGCGCCGCTCGCGCCCGTGAGGCAGTGGCTGCGTCTCCGCTCCACCGGCCCCGGCCCCGCCCCCGCCCCTCCCCTCCCCTCCCCCTCCCCGCCTGCTCCGCCGGCGCCTCCTCCATTGTGCGCCCTCGCCTCCGCTAGATTTCCTAAGGAGGTCGATTTACTTCCACTTTAAATGATGTGAATGTGCCGGGGATCGAATCAGGGCGCGGCATTCACGGGCTGTCACGGAGCGGCGCCGCGCCCGCGTTTCCGCCGCGTCGGGCGTAATGGCGAAGTTAAAGCAAGGCACTCGCAACCGTTGGAGTTCTCATTGTGATGTAAATGCCTCCTCGCGCCGCCGCCGCCGCCGAAGGCGAGCGAGTGGGCGGGGAGGGGAGGGGAGGGGAGTCGGGGGCGTGCGGACGTGGCGGGGGCGGCGCGCCAGAGTTAGTTTTAACGCGTGCGATCGGCCGGTGGCGCCGGAGGCCGGGCGGGGCCCGGGCGGCTACTTCTTTCGCAGGCAAGGCGCCTTTGAGGCGAGGTTCGCCTCAGAGGCCATGAATGCCTCGGTGGCGCCGTGGGCGGGCGAGGGGCGGGGCGGGGAGGGGCGGGGCGGGGAGGGCTGGGTGGTGCAAAGGCCAAGGCAGGCAGCGCAGACGCCGAACAGGAGTAGTACGTTTCTCTCTTACATTACGACTCTCCAAAGGCTTAGAGTGCAAAGAAAGTGGTTCTACATTTCACCAAGAACATCACTTTTAAATTATTTTCTTCTTAGTTTTCTGAGTGCATCACTTACACGTCGAATTTGGGTACGATGTAATGAAAAATAATACGATGTGATATTACAACAAGAGACTTAATACAATAATGATAATATACATAAGTGTCACTAACGTAAAGTAGTGTTCCATAGGCACTCTGCAACACTCTCCATCAACTTGTATAAATACGCATGCCTTCCAACTCTAATTTTAGCCTTCCAATCAGAAATCACTGAAGGGCAAGATGAATGAAGGAAAACGTCCTTATTTTTAATTTTTTGAGGGCTATCATACTTGTGTTGCGTGTTTTTAACTTGATGAAAGAGTATCTGCTTTCCAGCTATCTTCGTTTCGAATCGAACTTTTTATCATTTATATTGCCAGGAGTACTGAACAATAAGTTGCAGTGAGTGTTTTGGTATCTGTGAGAAAGTGTACGTGGATAACCTACAGCCAGTCCTCAAAAAACCGTGCCACATTTTTTTGCCTCCTACGATCTAGAAGAACCGTCAATCACATGATTAATTTTTCACACGCTACCATCACTCCCTTAAAAGCTTACACTGCTCACACATGCCGGTACATGGACAACTTTCAGCCTTAAATTGACGTTTGAGTCTCCGCACAATTTCACAGAGATGTACGTTCTCTCCGTGACCTTGGTGGCTAGTTGGTTAGCGTGCTCGCATTCCACGCGCAGCCCTGAGTTAGATTCCCGGTCGAGGAAAATGTATATTGTGCATTTCCCTCACAAAAGTCCCAGTGTATCGCATTACTCCCTGAGGAAGGACGCAGAATGGGGACCGAAACGTCGGCACCTTTGCCATGGACGCGGCGTCACCCGGACAGCCAATTAAATACAGACCCAGTATGTATTGCTATGTGACGATGAGAAAGACCGCCCTAAGGTTAGGTAAAACCAAGATATACGGTGGTAGTGTCATCGTGCTAACCACACGAACCCCGAACCCCGAGGCTGGGCCACGGCTGGTCGGCATACTTCCAAAAATTAACTATCTGAACCCCTGCGAACATTCTGTGCTGGGTAAATCATTGTTTTAAAGTAAAACAAATATCCCTTCATTCTGTATCCCAACTTTAAGCCACAACCTGAACTATACTACGTATATTGAAGTATTGATCAAATTATGATCTAGTGATTCACTTGACCATACCAATATTGTAAACTTGTTACGGTTTTCACAATTTGATAAACCAATGAAACTGACATTTGTATGCATATTCCGCCTTAATGTGCTTTGTAATATTAAATCTACATATCTAAAGCATTTTGAAGCCATTGGTTTCCAAGAAAACGTGCAACCAAAGTTATTTTATGATTAAAATCTAGTATCAGCGTACTCAGTAAACACACATTTTCTCATAATTAGATAACTACAAAGAATGTTTCAGAAATGTTAAGATAAAATGTCGTTTGAGCGTTTCTCAAGTTTGTGAGTGTACAAAAGTTTTGGATAATTTTCACGAGAAACATTTGAGTATTGAAGACACCACATCAGAAGAAACGTTAAGTATTTGCAATCATAAATCTAACTAGTGGTGCTACAGAAGGGCACAGTCTTTCCCGTATTAGTTTTCTATTTCCTTTGGTCTCAGCTAGCTATACGAAATTGCCACATACTCTTGCCAGCTGCCATCTACCGCAACCCAAAATACATTTTTTTGGCATTTTCATAATTTTTCGGTTTCCTAATAATAGAATGGAAATATTATTTTAAGAATATTAAAGAACAGTAAATTTCATCATCAATGGCAATTTTCTTTGAACAATATGGAGCTATTTTTTACGAAAATGGTCTTTAAGCTCTACTGTAAATTCGGTATTTGAAACACATTTTCACAGAAAATTTTTGAGTTTTCAAAAAACTTTATTAGAAGTCATTTGAAGCATTTTAACTCGCATATTAAATAGTGTTTACAAATTGATGGAAATGTGCATATTAATGGCGTGAGAGCTTTTTCAAATACATTACATTTGTGAATTTAAAATCACAACAAAAAATACCCCGAAATGAACTTTACGTCATATAAAGAGGTGCAATTATCAATATTCGTTCGAAATGTTTGAAAAAAATTGGAGCAGTTCTTGAAAAAATAGTATTTTACCGTTTCTGAAAATGCAAAAATTTAATTAGTAATTACAAAAAACGGTTGAGTTTTAGAGAAGCTTTATATGACATTATTTCAGGCGCATGTACTCATTAATTCAATAATGTGAACAAATCGCCGCTAATGTAAATAATAACAACGCGAGGGAAAGTCAAACACATTACATTTTTGTAATTGTTGAAAAAACAAAAGAATCAAGCAATATGGCGTGTATGTCATCTTATAGAGTGCTTTTAGCACTATCCCTACCAAATGTTTAGAGAAACAATTTAGCCGTTTTTGAAAAAATCTTCTTATTGTAATTTTTTAAAATGGCACATGTTGCCCGCAATTCTATTTGACGGAAAAATCTCTATCTTCAATTTTGTAGTTGTAGGAAGAAACTCGAAATCTTTTTAAATTTTCGAAAATTCAAGAGTTAATTCTAAAAATTGGACCTTAGCCAACTTTATAAGTGCATTTTACACAATTTTTACAAGAAGTTTAATAAAAAAAATTGGGGTAGTTGTTGAGAAAATTTTGAAAATGTCCAGGGGGTTTCACGTTAAGTACCCCAAAATTTTGAAAAATGATTTTTTTTCTTCAAATTCTCAAAGCTACGACTCGAGCCAGATGGACAGGGGTTTCTTGAATTTGGAAAAACATTCGCAGTCGGACAGCTAGATGCAACATTACATAACTTTTCCTGTACTACAAATATTACTCGGTATGTACGTACGTATACGGGAAAGTAAAAAGCAGTTATTTGGTTGTGAAGGAGGGGTGGGGTAAAAAACATTTAAATCCAAATCAGTCGTTTAGACATCAGTTCTCTTGGAGCCACTTCTTACTATCTTACTAGGCTATATGCTTTTATTATCTTATTAGTTCTAGAAAAAAGATTAAACAATTTCTGCCATTGTGAATTAGTTTTCAATCAATAGTGGTTACTTATATTCTAATTAACAGTTTTTGCTGTAGTCTTGATCAAAACTAGAACGATTTAGAATAGTAGAACTAAATAGAAAGATAAAAAATTGGAACTAGGGATGGAAACTGCAAGTGGCAAATCACTAGGCTGTAAATCTTTGTGGTTATTCATGCATTATTCTTTATTCATTAACAAAGGAAGAATAAAAACAGTTCCTGATGTATTTATTGAAACTACCCAAGCATATAATCCCTTTTCTCGCCTTTGCAATCTCAGTGGCACAATAAGTGTATTATTTTTGAAATATTATCTATAGAAGACGCCATTTCCTACGCTTCGTACCCACATCTTAGTGGATGCAAACTTTTGATGGCTTGGCAAGAATGACGTAATGTTACGAAAGATGATGGAGCCACAGTAGAATAACAAGCAGGGGAAACAAAAGGAGCCCAACATTATCTGCCGCGAACCCGCCATCCGTAACAACTTCCACATGAACCGACCGAGATCTGAACACGGCCCCAGAGGTGGAAGACGAGCGATCTGACCACTACCCCAACTGGTAGCTGCGAGCTCCCGCACGGTGTACGCAGTCGCGTAGACCCGCGCATCTCCTGCCCGCTCTCCTCTCGGCGAGATCGTCCCGGCTTCTGCCACCGTCGCAAGGCCCTGCCGCCGCCGCCGCCGCCGGTCGACTTCGTGAAAGTTGGAGTGGCGGCGGCGGCGGCGGCGGCGGGGCCCGGAGGCCGGAGGGCCCGGAGGCGAAGCCGGGGAGGGACCAGGCAATCTTCGTAGCTTTCGGAAGCCGCGGAGCGCGCGTGAAATATGCAACAGCCTGTCAAGTGATGTAGATGCTCGGCTGAAGGCGAGGTGCGGCGCGGCGCGGCGCGGCGAGCGGCGGCGGCGGCGGCAACGGCGGGGGCGGCGGCGGTGGGGGCGGCGCGATGAATGCTGCATAAGGGCGGAGGCGCCGCGCGCGCGGGGCGGGGCGGAGCGGGGCGGCGCGTCCGCCGGCGGCGAGGGACCGCCGTGGGCTGGGCGGGTGGGGTGAGGGTGGGTGGGGTGAGGGTGGGTGGGGAGGGAAGGGACGGGGAGGAGAGGGGGCGGACGGCGGCGGCGGCGAGGGCTGCCCTGGGGGGGGGGCAGATGGGGCGGGGAAGGGGGAGGGAAACGATGGTGACATGGGACCGTCGTGGGCGGGGTGGGGGGACACGGCGGCGCGACCTACGACGGCAAGGGACCGCCCCGGGCGGGGGAGGGTTGGGTGGGTGTGGTGTGGTGTGGTGTGGTGTGGTGGGGTGGGGTGGGGTGGGATGGGGTAGGGTGGGATGGGGTGGGGTGGGGTGGGATGGGGTGGGGTGGGATGGGGTGGGATGGGATGGGGTGGGTGGGGAGGGGAGGGTGGGTCAGAGTGGGGCGGGGAGGTTCGGGGCTGGTCAGGGCCAGCACGTGTGGTTGGGGTTGAAGAGGTGGGATTGGGGCAGAAGTTTCGGGTGACGGCGCGACTGAAGGCAAGGAGGGAGAGAGGATCGTAGGTAAATTCTCAAATGTAGAGAGCTACGAATTAACGGTCATAATTGGAGCAAGAAAGATTTGAAAGAGGAAGAAAAACGGAGTGCAAGAGTAAATAATAAACAAGAAAGAGGAAAGAGTAGGACAATGAACATGTCTAAACACAAAAATAAAATGCGGAGATCCTTATATAAAATTCGAGAACAGTAACTGAAAAGAAGAGAAAAAAAACAAACAGCAACGTTTCTGAAAATAAATGAAAAGAAGAATGAAAAGATATATGTAATGCAAGAAAAGTTTTTTTCAATAAGAAAGATATTATAGGTCAATGGAGCAATGATATTGCACAAGGAAAAATGAGCATGAACTGGATATAGTGTTCTATAGACATCTGGTGGTAAGTACTTGTAAGAAGTAAGAACACTTGTACGGAAGAGGCGTATAGAGGGATAAGGCAGCTCGGTAAGAAAGGAAGGGACAAAAATGTGAGAGGCAAAGTGATTGATAACGAAACGTGTTGGTTCAAAGTGATCTTGCCACGAAATGCAAGACAGCTGTCGTAAATACGAAGGGTGAATTATAAAGAAATGAGTGCGCGGGACAACCAACGTCCCGTGATGAGTGGGAATGAGCGCAGAGGAGGAAAGAGGAAGGCAGAGGATGGTGGAGGAGAGGGGAGGAGGGCGAAGGAGGGCAAAGGAGGGTGGAGGAGAGCAGAGAAGAGACACAGATGGCAGAGGAGGGCAGAAGGAAGTGGAGAAGAAGAGGGTAGAGCAGGGGAGGGTGGAGGCGGAGAACGGAGAAGTTGAGGTAAGGGTGGAAGAGGGCAGGTGAGGGCGGAGGAGGGGTGGAGAGCAGAGTAAGGGAGGGTGGAGAGGTGGGGGATGGAGAAGGGCTGAGCAAGGGGGGTGGAGGGGAGGGGATGGCGGAGGAGGGCAGGGGAGGGGTGGGGCGAGAGGAAGGATGTGGAGGAGGACATAGGAAGGGAAGGAGGAGGGGAGGGGGAGGGCGGAGAAGGGCAGGGCAAGAGAGGGTGGAGAGGGAGGGGAGGGGAGGAGGGCAGAATGAGCGGGGGAGGAGGGGAGGGGGAGGGTGCACGGAGGAGGTCGCAGGGGCGGGGTCCTGATGGCGAGGCTCCAGGGACACCTGCCACCCGTGGCCCTTCCCCCCCCCTCTCTCTCTCTCCCAAGGGCGGGCGAGGAGTTAGGCTAATTACGTGCGGAGGTGCGGCGCGGCGCGTCGCGGCGCGGCCTTCCCTGGAGGAGGCCTGCGGTGCCGGAAAAATCTCCCTCCGCTTGTTTTCTCACGAGCATCGTGAATGTTTTAGCGCCTCGCCCGCCTCGGGGGGCGTCATGGGCGCGGGGGCGGGGGCGGGGGCGTTGGTGCAGCGCGCCCTGGGAGACGCATTTGCGCGAATCCGCGCGTCTCTTTCGTTGAAGGAAGGACGCGGTCCTCAGGCTAACGATTCCGGTGCGCCTACTGTTTAAGTCATGTGCCACTTGTAACGTGTCTGCTGCGTTTAGTACACTGCCGTAAGGGAATACGTTAAGGTGAACACTATTTGATGGCTTAAGGGAATACAGCGAATGACTGATGTCAGATAGATGTCAAGAAAGTTCAAAAACAGTGATGTATATATTAAAAAATGTGAAGTGGATAACAAAGACACCTTAAAGATAATATTTGGTTCAAAAAAGTGAAATTGACATACTCTGCACATTACATCCATAAATAAAATAACATGTTTTGCAATAAATTAAATCGTAATATCGTAATCGTAATATTCGTAAAAATAATCGTAATTTAATCGTAATATTGGTTATCTAAGATTACAATGTGCCAATTTCCGTCTTACATTTCACCTATCACTTGAAAATCTCCTAATCAATGGAATCTTCCATTGTACGCAGTATATCCATGTACTGTTTGATGCATTTATGTAGTACATGCCACGAACCATATACATATGTGATCTTGGTACATGCGATGTCCGAAGCGTATTTCACCACAGATTAAGTTAGCGGGTTATAGTAAAAGGAACCAGCAACAGCGGCTTTCGCTTCTGGCAGTTGTTGCGACCGCGGCTTTGCCAAAACAACAATGTCGTACTGCATAAACATGTTGCAAAACAGCAATCCTAGCAGCGCTGATAACCAAATGCAAATGGATCGAAAAATATCGTAATAAAGTACATTATTGTAATATTTATCAAAACATCTCGTTTTGACATGAATTACGTGTCATTCTCCTGGCATTAGCTTTCAAATCTATTTGTTCCATTCGTGTTCACTCTTATGAAAATATTCTAAAAATTCGCGATAACCACTCATAGTTCAAATCAAAACTACTACTCAAAATAAAATATTTAAGATTTGAATATTGATAAACAGGTGGCATTAAGATTGAAATCTCTAGCTTCAATTTCGAAAGCTTGGAATAGGTTTGAAAACATTTAAACTTAGTTGCCATATAATTTAAACGATCGCCAAACTTACTAATATTTTGGAAATAATGCAGTATACGGAAAAAATTAAAATTTAAGATTCCGAAGTAGATTGAATTATTTGAAAGAACGTTTCCATCATTATTAAAAGGGAAAAAGGACTGCAAAAAATGAACATTTGTAATTATCAAAATTCCAAAATTCTTCATTACAATCGGACCTTTGCCATGTTATTAAAACAAATTTCCTGAAAGGTGAAGAAAAATAAAGACAAATTTTGAGCCTTTTTGGAGAAAAGATGGAAGATATCTTTGGAGGCTTCATGTTCAGTACTCCCACGAATCAAAATATCAATTTGAAATTAAAAGTGGTGCGTCATCAGATAATTCGGGGAATATAACTTTTGATAAAAATCCTACTAATCGTTTGTATGTTAGTGTGGTTCATGTACAATCATTTGTCATAAACCAATTTTTTCGGTATCAAGGAGACTCGAAACATTGAGACTGTATAATGTGTTAGGAGAAGTATTGTACTATATATATAAAAGCAAGAATTATCCACTATTACGTTATAAGGGACCCAGATTTTGAATTTTTCTTTTGAAATTCCACCTTTCTTGCTACAGCGTTACAATATTATCTTTATTCTAATTTACTAGTATCGAACAAAGTAAAAAGGCGGTAGTTGATAAATTTGCTCGTACTTTATTTACATTATTATACAAAGAAATGTGGCATTTAAGGGAAAGGCAGTCATTAACAACTATAAAGGTAATATAAAAATCTCATTTATATTTCTTGAACATTTTTTTTAATTCTTGAAGAACACCCATTACGGAACGTTTCGGTAGTTTGATTTTTACCCCCAAAAACAATCTGTAACATTATTAAACACTAGTGGTGCTGAAACTGCACGTACTTTCTCGCATTCAGTAATAGTCACCACCATTTCCCTCCGAATTAACACGTCTCAGTCATAATTTTTTGTTAAACTCATTACAAATCGCAGAACATTTGGTGTGAAAACTAAATGTTTTCAAATATCATCACAAATTTGACAATTATAACTGCTTTTCATACAGGTAAATTATGTTCCAACAATAAGGTGAAGTTTACAGAAATTATCTCTCGCGTCATTTTTGCCGAGCCATTGTTGCATTCCAATCTGATATTCCCTGAAGGCTAGCAATTTTTATTTCATATATTTTAAATAGGTTTTATATAATTTATAAAAGATTAATTTGAAAATGTATAACAAAATTCGAATGTAAGAAACGAAAAAAGAAATGTGAAATGATATACAAATTCTAACTTACGAAGCATCCAACTGCTTGGTTACATTCACGAAGCGCAGTGAACGCAGCGGACAACTTTGTTTTTCGCCAAATTACACAAAAAACACTCATATTTTCATAAAATTCATAATAACCTTATTTGAAGTTGTTTTTGATGAACACATTTCATTACGAAAAAACGTTTATCTTCATAATTGTAGTTGTAGGAAGACACCGAAAAAATTTTGAATTTTTCAATTTAAAAAAAATCACGTTTGCCAACGAACCACCTACACCATTCTCTTAAACATCCTCCACGTTATCCAATAACAGAGTTTAATAAAAAATGTTGGAACTATTTGTTTGAAATTTTTGAAAATGTCCCACGGGCTTCATGTAAAGTATACCCCTCAAAATTAAAATATCGGTTTCAAATTTCAGGGACTGCAATATCAGCCAAATCGATTGGTGAATATCAGTTTTGGAGAAAATCGACTTAACGGTTTAGCCACTAGCGTTGTACATATACAGACGGAGAGACGGTTGTTTTGCCGTCGTTTGGTATCATGGCGTCAGAAAATTCGGATTCTGGATACATCGGAGAATCTTCTTTTTTTTCCAAAAATTAGCATCCTGATTTATCTACTTTTTCGTAGCCAGGGCTCTGTAATAAGAGTTTTTTCTGCGGAAAATTCGCAGTTTTTTCGCTCAGCACTACATAACTTTCTCTCGGCCGCGTAAGCAGTAGCAAGAAAGTAATAATTTACAATAAAGTGTATTCTGTATTACATGTTATGAGTAGGAGAATAGGTGTGCTCTTGATGATTTTCATGCCACGCACTCAAAACTTTTAATAACAAAATAATACTTAAAACACTTAAAAGAACATATTCCAAATTCTTGCATCAGGACCTTTTTCCAGAATCCGGTCAACGATCGCTTGGCGAATTTCGCACGAAGCGTCACGGCGTCAGCTGTACCGCCTGGCGCAGGAGGGGGGAGGGGGTGGAGGCTCGAACACAGGACAGCCGGACAGGCGCCGAGCGTCGCGACGCGTCGCGTCGACGAGCGCGACGGCGCCCCTGATAAATAGAAGAGGCCTCCGCAGCACAGCGACGCCGCCGACGCCGCCGACGCCGCCGACGCCGCCCGCGCCACCTCCGGAATATGTTTTTACTTTTTGATGCCGGTCGGCGAGTGGTAGCAGCAGCGACGCCGCCACAGCCCTATCCGGATGCCAATCTCCACTGACACCTACGTGCTCGGATATGGCATCAATCTTTAAGCAGCCTTCCATCTTCCCGGCGGCGTCGAGGGGGACGGGGTGGGGGGTGAGGGCTGGGGGGGGGAACGGGGGCGTCGGTCCGGCCGTCGAGGAGGTGGCGGTCGCACCCGCACTTGACGGCGACGCCAGCGCCCCTGTGAAAAAGTCATGTGACATTCGGCGCGCGAAAGAGCCAAGCCAGTGGACCCACGCACTCGCCGTCCACCCCTTCCGGAATGCGAGATACAGCACTTTTGGGGGAGGGAGGGAGAGGCCTAAATGATGTGGTAGCCCTGCCTGCGACTTTTTCTTCTCTTCTTTTTTGTGTGTGGGGAGAGAAACTTGCGTCCCCTCTTTTGCGTTCTGGTTTCCCGTTGCGGCTATCAAACGATTTTCTGTCATTGAAAGTATTTTTAAATCATGAGAGCCTATACCACACTTACAATCCGCATGAGAATTCGTACAGTTTGTCAGAAATCGAACGTATGATGGATTTATGAGACACTAATATTATCTTTGTCTGGTATGACGATGAACTGGAAAGAATGAGTGGCAGTTATCTTCAGGGAATGTGATATATTTTAATTTCAGTGTTATTTTCATTTCAACATTCCTTTTTTCCACTCAACATTCAAATTGGGACAATTTTTCAATATAATTATTTTCTAAACATAATGAAGGTGAAGCTTTTTCGGTCTACTCCATAAATTGTCAAAAAATAATCCACATTAATTGATTTTTATAGAAATTCCATCAAATGTCCTGAGATAAATATATTCGAAAATTTGATTCTGAAAATTGTTTGCGATGGAATTTTAAGAACTGTCAGCTTAGAAATGATTTCGTTTTCAAACACTTGATAAGAAACGAAGACATTTTGTGATTCAAGAAGAACAGAAATCGTTTATACAAGTGTATAATCAGAATTACAACACATCATTACGCAAGAAACAAAAGGCACGTCATCTACCGCTGTATTGGTTCAAAGTGAAGCGCGGAGCACCGGCTGAGGTGGCTTAGGGCATCACCCTATGCCACTGCAGTGCCTCTGACCGGAAGGTTCTAGGTTCGAGTCACGACGATGGCAGGATTTTCGACACTAGCTAGGTCGAATTCAGTCGTTGAGTGTAGGAAAATTCTAGCGGCCGGCTGCTCTCATAGGTAGTTTTCCGTGGTTTCTCCGATCATCACCAGGCAAATGCTGGCGCAGTACACTAACAAACGGGCCACGGACTGCGCGCGGTATTCCTCTCCTCTTGCTTGTCACACACTTACATACACTCCACTACCACACATGTCAGGAGGATAGTTGGGAGCTTAGAGCTTGACCCGGCTAGGGCGGTGTACTGCTGGAGGCGATACCTATATGGGGAAAGCCCCGGAAGCTAACGTGCAGGTCGGTGCCGGCTCTCGCCATCCAGCGAGTGAATTCACCGCTAACCCCCGCGATAAAACTTGCTCTACACCTATGGGATCAATGACTTAGCTGTTTACGTGCCCGGAAACACCAGTCAATCGATCAACCAATCAATCGATCGATCAACCAATCAATCGATCAACCAATCAATCAATCGATCAACCAATCAATCAATCGATCAACCAATCAATCAATCGATCAACCAATCAATCAATCGATCAACCAATCAATCAATCGATCAACCAATCAATCAATCGATCAACCAATCAATCAACCAACCAATCAATCGATCAACCAATCAATCAATCGATCAACCAATCGATCGATCGATCAACCAATCAATCGATCAACCAATCAATCGATCAATCAAGACGAAGCTGTACCGGAGCCACAGTGAGGGAATGGACTCCGGCGCACGGCGCTGTCGCTTCTCCGGCCGCGCGCGGAGCTGCGTGGCGCGGCGCGGCGGGGCGCGGCGGGGCGCGGCGAAGCGTCGATCGGCGCCTGGGGAAGTGGGCAACGCCGACGTCGACGTGGAGCCAGCAGCACTCTTCGCCCGCTGTCAGTCGGGGGGGCGAGCGGACCATGCACTTTTCAGGCCGTCGTCCTTCACGCTCACACGCCTCGGTCACCTGCCGGAGCGTATACACGGAACTCACATTTCTGAAGCAGCCTGTACATCTGTACACGTCAGCGGGCCGCGCGATCGCAGAAGGGGGCGGAGCCGGCGAGCCCGAGGGGCCGTCGGACGCCGCCGCCGCCGCCTCGCGTCACTCGGCGCGTTCTTGGGATGGGGGCGCGTCGGCGGACGCGTCTATCACGCGGGAAAAATCTCGTGGCGATTTTATGCGGCTCGTCCGTTCGCTCTCCGCCCCCGCCGCCGCCCCCGACGTCGCAGCCGCCGCCGTCGCCTCGTACGTCCGCAAAGTAGAAGCATTGTTAAGGGGACAAGTTGCTAGGGTTTAAATGAATCTCGCCGCCCGCTTTGTGGTCAAGTCTGATTGACGGACAGGACCCTCGGCTTTTTCCAGGCGGAATAAAAAAAAGATGAAAAATGTTGTGAAGACTTCCATTCCATAAATTCCTAATGCTGAAAAACGGGAAGTGGACCTCAGGTTTTTATAAAGATTGATTGAATACTTCCGCCGTTGAGCAAGGATGGCTTTCGATACCGGCCGCGGAGGTTCCGATGCGTTATTGTTTCAGGGAAGTGGCGAGTGCGAGAGGTGTCCGCCGGAAAGGCTCCTGCCGGAGACATTTTTTACCTCTTCTAACGCAGCGGAATTCTACCTTTACGACTAATTCAATTATTTCCTTGTATTAAAAAATTGTACCTTTAAGCAATACCAGATCGACTCAAAATTTATAATTTTATAATTTTAGTTTCCTTAAGCTTTCATATTGTTAAATCATATTCAGAGATCCTAGTACTCACTTCAATGTTGCAAACGTATATTGCTTCATACGTATATGAATAGGCAGTGCTTTAAAACTGAAACATACTAAATTTAAAATAACAATTTTGTTAGAGTCATGAAAACGTTTTGCTCGCAGTCGTTTGAAAGGTTTATTCCACTGTTGTAGTGGCGGAAAAATTATCGAGCGTTTTAAAACACTAATCCCAAACCCTCGTTTAGTATTAATTAAAACGTGGTACTGTGCGTTGATCCTTTGTTGAAAATGGATTTTAATTAATAAATTAAAAAGTGCAAATCTAATGAACCAGCTAATGAAAACAAATTACTAATTACGTATTTGATTAAGCGGTGACAAATTTGTTTAGTTATTAACGCGTAAATATACCTTTCATATTAAAATTTATATATGAATAACGTTCGTGTAAATCACATACAAAGGGCGCCTACAGAGAAATCACTACGAAAATTGAAAATATGGCCGAACACGATCAATGTAGCTAATAACCAAGCTGATTCCACACAAAGCAGAAGGTACGAGGAATTCATATCAGCATTATTTTCATTGGATGTTTAAACGCTCTTTACGAGACAGTGGTTCGTCTTCTACGGCCAAGCACAGTGCAATGATCATTGGAAGATACATATTTAGGAAAATTGAAGTTCGGAAAATAAATGGTGATTCAAATGGACATCGCATTACTAAATAAATACAATATCAAATTTCAAGATGAATACAGTAGTTTCATTTATAGTTTATTTTCCAATGCTCTTTTAGTACTACCCCTTGCTAATTGTAAAATTCTCGTAATACTAACTTGCTAACTCGTGAAATTCTGTAAATACAGTATAATAATTATAGAATAAAAATAAAATAAGTGCAATAAATTCGGAAAATACCCTGAGGCGCCATTAAATATGTACAATGTAAAATAATACGCAAACAACCTGCTTCGACATTATTGCAATGAACTCCGAAATTATTTCATCTGTAAAAACCATAGTTAATATGTGAATACCTGTCCATGTAAAAAATTCAAGTAATGAAATGGGTGATAGATTAGCAAGAACAGCATCTACTTCAAAATTAATATTTATAATGAAGTTTCTCAAAGACATTACGAACATTTTTAAAAGAAAACTAGTATCAATTGAATAAAAAGAATCTAAACTTCTCAAATTAGAAATAATAATTTTGAATTACAACCACCTTGTGAGATAATAGATCTGAATCTACATATCACACAATTGAGAAATGGACACTGTAGGCTAAGTCGTGAACATACAAAGTTAACCAATCAAGCCCTGTTATATATCTATATCTATCTATCGATAACAAGTTGTAATATCTCAAAGATATTTTCGTGAAATAAATTAAAATATAATGGCGAATTACGACGATAAGTTCGATATAAAAATATGTAATGGTTAATGAGAATAGAAACGTGACGTTGTGAGTATATACGTCATGTAGATTAAAAGAAAATGCATTTCTATTAATTATTTATGATATATTCCAAAATTAAATAAAATAAATATTAATGTAAATTTGTAACTTACTCATTAATAATCATCAGCTAATGAAACTTTAAATAGAAATAAATTTGAAAATAAAAAAAATTCAGAAAGTTAACAGGTAAATTCCACTGCTGCCAATTCCACAATTTGTAACAGGTAAATTCCACTGCGGTAGCAGAGATCTTGGGGGAATACATAATAAACAAAAAATTTAAAAAGTATATCGATAACAATTAGTGATTGTATAATTTAATTTTACAAATAAGCCAGACATTTTTCAAGAATATTTTCCCCCATCATCAATAGCACAACAAGAAACAAAAATGCAAATACTCGTGATATATAATTATTATTGATCGTTAATACACAAAAGTAATATATAATAATATAATATAAATAATAACGTAAATATTTAATAAGTGAATGGAAAGACTTGAAATATAGTGACATTAGGTAATTACTCAAGTATCATGGATTAAAAACGTGAAGTGCAAAGGTGAAATCATCTCGGCTCATGTAGTACTGTGGAGGGTAAAAGAAGTTGATGAGTAAAGATGCTAGTCAATTAAGAGCTTATGTTAATTAAGTAAGAGTTTATGTAAGATTATCCTTGTTATTTTGTAAAATAGTAAATTTCTGAGAAGAAAAGACGGAAGAGAATGAGAATCCAAATATTGTATGATAAGAAAATAGCTACACGCAGCGGGAGAACCAAAGCAATGCAGAGAGGTAAATGGAGAATGCATGTACCTGCGAGAAGAATGGAACAGAAATGCCGACTCCATCATTGTGATTATGTTTACTGACGTTCGCGCAATTCACACTTTAATTGCCGGGGAATAGCTACAGAGCAGCGGAGAGAAGCAGAAGAAATAAAGCGGTTTGAAGCATTGGAAGTCTGTGCAGCGTTTGTAAGATTTGAAAACTCTAGGACGCATCATAAAACAGCGGATGTATTGGGTAAATGTTGATTATCTCTTGTTGGTGAAAAATGTGTTTACTACTGTTAGTATTTTGTACAAGAAACTAAAAGTATGTAAAATCATCTCTTAATCGCGCCTAACGAGAAGTCACATATGTCCATTTCCGCGAGCGAGACATTTTCGTAGTTGTGTCAGAACGAGTTGTTTTGTCACCTTTTGCACGCAACTGTCAATTAAGATTTTATTAAAATTATAATTTTATATCGTTAATGTTTTCGGAAAAAATATTCAAAGATATTGTTTTAAAACCAAGAGAAGTTGCATTCTATTGCTTTATTTCGACGACCACAGAAGTAAACTATCGAAAAGCACCACATTCTCATTATTCTAGCATTCTCCGTAGCCCTGCTCGGTCCAAGAAACAAAAGAGGCGCTAAATATCTGCTGTACTTCTCAAGAGTTTCACTACCATTATGCTCGTCAATCGACGAAACGCGCTATGAATTCCCGGAAGCAAAGCAGTGCGTGGCGTGGAGAGCGCTGCACGAGTGACGTGGAACGACGAGGCCGAACCGACGTTGCCAATCGCGCCACGCCTCGAGATGACGTTATCATGTGTTCTTCCGTGGCGTTCACGGCCCCCGCCGCCGCTGCCGCCGCGCGCTGTACAGAACGTTTATAAACAGCTCCCCGAGTAAATATCCGATTAATTAAAAGGCCTCCGGGAAACACGAAGCGACGACGTAAGAAGGTAAAAGCAACAACGTCCGAGATGGCGCCATAACTTAGGGCGGGTGATTATGCATGTAAAGTCCGGCGGAGGAGGAGACGGACAAAAAAGGTAGGGGCGGGGGGGGGGGGGAAGGGTACGTCGGGCGGTTTCTACACTTGAACCCGAGTCTTTTGGCTGGAGGCCAGCGTGTGTATATCCTTAAGCGGTACATGCCCGGCGCGTCGCGCTTAACTATAAATCGCGACGCAGAGCGCGGCGGCCAACAAGCGAGCGACGGGGCGCGCAACCGGATGGCCGCAGATCGTATCTCGGAGCGGCGCCGTCGTCGTCGCCGGGCCCCGCAGCCGGGACCTGACCGCCAAGTCTGCTCGCTCCCGAACTTCCACGCACTGCGCGCCAACCAGTGAAGCACGAGCGAATTCTCCGGGGCTGTTTGGCAATGCATGGAATCCCCGAGTAAGAATACATATTTTAAGAAATAGATCGCGAGATGAAGCAAGGTTTTCTGTTCAGAAATTTGTTGTTTTCGAATACAATTACTCGCATGATAAATAAATTCTGTGCGATTTATATACATCTTACATTAATTCCATCTCCAGTTATTATTAATTTCAAATTTCAAGAATTTTTTTTTTTATTATTATTATTATTATTATTATTAGTGTAAGATGACAATAATATTAATTCAGATTTTAGATAATTAAATGTGTGTCTAGAATAAGGGCATATGTTCCATTGCATCTCTATTAACATTCGTCAAATGTTTGCTCTCTTTTCTTTGTCCTTCTCAATAACATTTTTAATTTGTATCATACCATGCTCTTCTGCTGGACGGTATCTAGAAAAGGGGTATATGTTACAATGGATCTTTTTTAACATTCGTCAAATACATGCTTTCTTTTCTTTTTCCTGTCTGTAAAATTTTAAATTTGTAACACATACCCTTCTAGACACCCATTCAATTGTTCTTTTTTTCTCGGAGAGAGGGGGTTCGTTCTTTCTGTAGGAAAGCGTCATGGGATGGAAACAGCAGGGTAGATGAGAAATTGTTCCATGTTGTACTTCACACGCAGAAACAAAATTTGTTTGACATGCAAACTCTTTTCCCATCTGTGCACACGAACCTTTGAATTATTAATGTTCAGGTCATTGGACAGTTTATCGATGTAGCACTCATTGCACACAGGCAAACTTACAATGCTTTATATTCGTCAATGGCATTGCGGCCTTTTTGAGCTTATGCTCATGTGGAGGTGAAAAGGTTATGCATGGGACAGAAATACAATTAAATATTTATTTCAGTTATTATGTGAAGTGAGCATATCTTTTGAAGTGCACATGTATTATGCTTTCAGGTTGTTTCATCAAAGAGAATGCATAAATTTAAGTCACCAATGTTCCAAAAGAAGTGTAAATAAGAATAATGTTACTTCTCGACATCTTTTCTTTAATAAAACGAAAAAATGTACATGTCCTCCTTTACATTCCTCCAATTAAATACTCTACTTGGACTAAATGTACTCTAGACTACTATGAACAGTTTTATTTTTAACCCGGCTTCAATTAAAATCCCGGCTATTATTTGAAATTAAAAATCTCCCTTCAAGTACAAAAGAGTCTGCTTTAATGTATAATGAACTCGGCGTAAATGAACCATGAATACGAGTAGATGTTAAAACAGGTAACGAGAATGTGTGTAGTGAACATCAGGTCCACTTTTGTTACTTGCAGTGAAGTACGCGCTGTTTGTTAAGACATCCCACAAAACAAACAAATCGTCGCAATGGCTGAGGAAGTTTCTCTGTATTTTCCATTTAAGAAAGATTTACACTCAAAAGATTACTCGTTTTCAAATTCTTTGGAAGTTTTCCTCCGGATCAGAAGATTAATTTTCTGATCCAAGGTGAAACAGCACTTTCATGTATCGAGGTGGGATCGGGACAAGATTTATTCTAAAAGTTTGTGAATCTTCTCTGTGGTAGCTATATGAAAATAATACACTTCGTTTCTTTTTTGCAAGTGACATAAACTTGCCAAAAGAATTTTTGGGAGGTCGCGATTTCCATTATATACGCACGTGTATGCTCAAGGTTTTTAAAACCTGGCATGTCGTGAGTTTAGAGATTAATTAAAGTTGGCAAAGTATGAACAATTATTATACTTATTTTATATATAATAAAAACTTAAAAAAGAATATATATATATATATATATATATATATATATATATAATATATATAAAGTGACAGTACTTCGCCACATAACTTACAAGCACAGGGGCTTGGTAGGGAGAAGTCAGCGATGGAGACCGTATGTGGAGAAAACGTTACACATATTTTCAATATACTGAGGATTTATTAAACACTGAAACAAAAAAAGACAAGTATAACACATACTCAGTAAATGGTGAATCTAATCACACTTTAAACAAAAAAATCATTCCTCTATCATTTGAAACTCAATTCTTTTGTTACTTCTCCATATGAATGGGATCCCGTATAAAAATTACAAACAATATCTTAAAACGTGATCACTCTGTATTTAATTAACGGACCGTCTATTCAAATCTTGCTAATACTTACGCATAAAATTTACAGTCACATCCCCTTTGCCTTAAACAAAATTTACACAAATTCATCTCCAAAATTGATTATTTTTCTAATTTTACACGTGTTCTTTAAGACATATACGATCCTTATAATTCACCAGCTAATTTTCTCTTGGTTAGCCAATCTAGCTAGTAAAAATGGAGTTCTATTCAATTACATTAAATTTATGAGTTCATAACTGCAATACTGTTCTTATGTAAGCTTCAGAAACTAACATTCTCCATTACGTAAGCTTCAAAAAATAACAGTTTTCACTCGCCGCATAGAAACAAATTCATGAATACTTAACGTTCTGCTATCTTCAGCTGTCGCCCCCCCCCCTCTCCTACCAGCGAAGGTCGAGTTGCTTGCAGCCATACGGTCGCGCCTCCCGGACGCGCCGCAGGCTGCAAACGGACAAGGTCGGCGGCCGTTGTATGCCTCCTGCGTAGTCCTCTTCACACGCAGCTTCGGGTCTTCTCTCTTCTGCCCCAGCCGGTCCTCCTCTTCCTCGGTCCACCAGATCTTCTTGAAATTAACGCTCGTTCAATTCAGTTTTCCTCACGAATTTGGCGATCGTTATTTTGACTAGACACAGTTCATGCGCTTGATGAAACAGGAGCTTCTTCAACTGGAGTGGCCTCTCTAGTTATCCTAATGCGTTTCCAGTGGAAACACAGGAACAAACGTCGCCTAATAGGTCTGCGAGCTCTGTATTAAAATGTTCCGCCACGCAATACTTAATCTGTTTTCGTTCTGACCTTTGTAACTCAAAAAAAAAAAAAAAAAAAAAAAAAAAAAAAAAAAAAAAAAAAAAAAAAAAAAAAACAACTGAAAAACGTTTACCGAATTCACCACACAATGCAAATTAAAGTTACTTTCACTAACATATTATGTTCTCGCACCGTACTCATTTACGGATTAAGAAAACCTTCACGTAATTATAGAGCTACGTGTAAGAAACACTCGTTCACAAACTTGCTATATTTTACCTATGTGTAAGTGCTATCCATACTCTCCAGTCTAACACACGTCCGCACTTGACCACTGAATATTTAAGAAAAAGTTGAAAACATCGTCCACAGGTCAAGTTGCCCCCCCCCCCCTACTCACCCCTTCGTAACGTAGGAAGGCCTCCCCTAACTAGCCAGTCGGCCAACACCGACGCTTCTGAACTCGCCCTTATTTTGTGCCCCAATTCAAACCATGAGATATCGCGGTTTCCCTCGGGCGCCACACGTATCAGTTACTTCCCAATATATATCTCACCTCCAGTAGAAAAGCGCCACAAGTGCGAATTTCTGATTTCTCAGAAATTGCCATTTTAAGTGTCGTAGTTCTGTAATACTCGATATAGATTGTACCAAATATTCCTCTTATAGTGGACAGTAATTCAACTAACTCAAAATCAACTTCAGAATAGTAGCAGTACCTCTTGGTAACCTCTTATCAGCGTTTAGCTAAAAATGACGATTTCGCACTTGTGTCACTTTTCTATTGGAGGTGCGATGTGTAAAGAAACTTGCTTCAATAAAACTTCCTTACTCGTAGTTGCTATTTCCAGACAACAATGTTAAAACGGGGGAAAAGGATAATAAAACAGTCGCTTCATAAATCTATTCACATTGAACTTGAATCACGTACTCCAAGGCACGTCTATACGTAGCAACAACTGGGTTTCCAGCAGCAGAATGAAGTTTCGCGTTCCGCTTTGGACAATGCCGTGTCAACTGTGTACGATCTATCATTATTGTAAACATTTATATCAAAGCAGAGAAGACAAAAATAGTGTTTCCTAATTTCATTGTATACATCGTTCAATATATATTCGAAGTAGTTTGCGTAATTTATAATCTAACAAACTATAACTTATAAAATTACGATTCAGTGTGTATCACAGTCATGCCTCACAGCCATGCGGTGTATCACAGCCATGCGAGTAATAAGAGGAAAGTAAGGTTGTGGCGCTCGACGATGCAATTACGTTTTTGTTAGAATACGAGCACGGGTGTAAAATGTGAAATACACACATCAAAGGGCAAGGTATGAACTATGTGCATGAACACTAACAACACACCTAAATTGGATTTCTCATATTTATTAAGATATTTGAAATGACTGTACTGATTTCATGTTCCAAATCATTTTAGCAAATTCTAGTTGACAACATTTCAGAAACATCACAAATGTATTATGGATAAATATTACAAATGGTTATATGGATAAAGTCCCGATTAGGCAGATGGTCGATTACCGCACGTGCAACATCGGTGCGCACACTCACAGGTCGCCACGTACGATAATGATCATTGGTTGCTTTGCGTCCTCGCAGAACCTCTCCTGCCCGTCGCGCGATTGTCCGGTATGGAAGGGCATTCTTCCCTACAGCTTCCACCAATGCTCTGTGGCATTATCTGGCATTTATCCCATGGAGAACGGCTATCTAAGAGTATCAGCGCAAGAGACTCACATAGTCATCTGTTGTTGTGAACACAGTATTTATTTTCACCTGACAAATAAAATTGTGTTAGTTATTTTTTTTTTGTAATAAAAGCTGTCACCACTTCCGCCCCATTCTCGTAGTATGTAGTCACGTGCGGGGAAATGCGTGGGGCATTGTTAGTAATCATAGAGCATTTTGTTGGTAATACTGGAAAACTGATCCAACAGCGCCATCTTTGGCGAGTGTCTTTTGTTCCGAGTTCAGATTGAGCTCAGTCGTCAAGTACATTTCAATATAAAAACATCTAGCAATAAAGATCAAAATATTAAGCAAAAGGCAGTTTTGAATTTCATTTCAAGTCATCATCATTAACAGGCACTCTGGAAAGCTACGGAGATCATTTGAGGGAAATTGCAGGGAACATGCTGAGCAATAAGTAACATGCGTCATACGACATGGGGAGAACGTGGGATGAGACGCGGGAAACATACAGGAAAACATGCGGGGCAAACGTGGGGCCCGATATATATTTATTAAGGCATGTTCTTAAATTGACACCATTCAGAACCTTCTCATACATTTTTGGATATTAGGTCTTCTGAGTGACCCCGTAAGTTTGCAGAGCGGAAACTTGGAACAGAGCAGAAACTCGAAATCTATGTAAGATTGAACCTAAATAATTTAGAAAAATTATCTTCTCCAAAAAGAAAATCGACTCTTTGATTTCCTCTGCAATTTTATTTCACTGCTTAGTAATATTTGAATATTCACCCATGCGCAGTATCCAGACTACGTAAAAACGCTGCAGCGCTCAGTCCGGAACAGGGTGATTGAAGTGTGGCGCCAAATGCAGCTATTTCCTCTTATCAAATAATTATTCAAGAAGTGCGGAATGTTCGCAGCGTATTCGGATGTAATATTTCAACATATTACAACATTTTTGAAAGAGTACTCAAATTGACTTTTTTACACGTAATACAAAATATACTGAACTAGTTGTGCTGCAGAATGGCACAGACATTCTCGTACAGTTGCTTTCCCATATTATTTTTTCTAGGCTAGCTTTTCTGGTATTTTCCCAACGGACGGACAGACGGACAGACAGACGGACGGACTGTCGCTTCGAACAAACTGAAAATATTGAAGCTCCATGTAAAGTAGCCCCAAAAATTCAAATATCCCTTTCAAAGTCGTAGTACCTAGAGTTTGTTCATTTTGATCGGGGAAATTACTTTTGAAGAATTTCGTATTAAGGGTTTAGGTTGTAGCGTTGAACACAGACGGACAGGTCAGACCGTCAGACCGTCAAACAACTGACGGTCAGACAGAGACGGACAGTCGTTTTCTTCCTCAATCGATTTTTCGGAATCATAGACGTACATAATATGGATTCTGACAACACAACGTGCTAGAGGAAGTACTAATTTACTACATACCGTACAGAAACAAGATCTATCCACTTTTCCATTACAAGGGCCCAGTTTTCGGTCAAAAAATGCCAATTTCAGCCTCACAATACTTTTTATTTGTTACTTACGTAGTAATGTGAATTTTTTTGTAAAGAACTGTTTTACAGGATATAACTATACTACATAGTAATTACTAAGTTATTGAAGTATTGTTGAAAATTGTTTTTGTTAAAATATTAAATGTATTGCAGTGTTATGCGAGACTATGGTTCTTGTTGGTCTTTAGTAGTGTGGGTATTACTTTTTGTGAAATAAATATTTATGAGTTTGCACTGTAGCATTTGTTCTACTGCAGGCCATTAGTTGTGAACTATTAACAATATTCTCGACTTCTTTAAACATAGAACTTATTTAAAAAGTAATTTTAGAATCTCTTTGTCGGATGAGTACTTTTTTGCAATGTGCAACGTATCTTTCAAGCCCGGAAATCATTGATTAGAAATGCAAGTCCGCCAAGTGCATTTCCAGGTGTTTAAAAATTCATTGTTTACTTTTTGGTTTTGTTGTCCTTTTGTTCGCATTTCTATTTCTTATATTTGTTACTATTATTTTTAATTTTATTAACTTTATCAATTTAAATTATATTAATGATATATTGCAAAATGTGAAAGTTAATTTTACAGCTTTGTTTTAGTGAAATAGAGTTAGTTCTTCAGAAACTAACGCATTGAAATATTTATTTTCTTAGAATAGTTATGTACGAAACCAGTTCAGAATGCGCGATTTTCACATACAAAAGATATATTGACGGACGAGACATTGATGAGAACTGAGTGCGGCAACTTAAAATTAATACTCCAAACACTTACGCGCGAGTTGCATACAAATATTTTACTATGAATTCAGGAGACCAATACTAAAAATAGTAGTAAATCATGGGATTTTTCTCAATAAAAGACACGTTATCCCAGTGTTTTATTTACTGTAACCCTGTTTTATAATATACCCATGACGTTTTTGTGGTATGCGTACGTTAAAATCTATTTTCAAGTTTATTTACGATATGCGTACCGCAAAATGAGACATTATAATTAATAAAAATTGAAGTTAATTACTAGCTTTTAAGCGTCAGAAAATAGTTTTAATAATATATCCATTGGTTTTGTATCCAATGAATAGAACACTGAATATACATTAAGTCAATTTAAGAAAATGTAATCGTAAGTTCTACATTTTTAACCGTTTTTCTCGGCTAGTTGAGGATCAACAAAAATGGCATGTAGATGCATTTATTTTTTATCTTTTGATTTATCTTGCATTGTTAACAATAATAATGGCGTTAACTGTTTGACACGTTTGACCCAGGCCAAATTATTGTTGATCTTATGATAGATTTATACAGGGTAAGTAATTTCAAGTAGAAAAAAATCACTACCGTCCTCCTTTGAATTAGAAGAACAAATGTTTATAAAGTCATTTTATTGCGAAACGCATAATTTTAGCACATAATTTTGTTGTCGATTTCTGATCTTTAACATTCAGAAGGGTAGATCGTACTATGAATTTCGGAAGAAAAACTTTACCCAAACTGGCATATATTGCACGCACACCTGTGATTTTAGGCCGTCAGCCGGGCGCCTGAATTGCAGTGTACTCACTGTTCACAAATAACGCTAATAGACCTTTCGAAACTTCAACAGCGCGACGAGTCTTAAAAATGAACAAAATAGGAAAATTACAATAAGCACTTTCTATGGGAATAAATGTTTCTGAGGCCAAAATTGTCAAGCCATTATTTATTCCAAAAATTACGAGGCACACGCTGATGTGTTTTCTCCGTCTTAAATGACACACCTGTATATCAGTAATCCACATTATTTTTAATGATCTTCTGAATGTTCGTATAAAAGGTGTTGTCATTACCAAAATTTTTATTATTGTGTATGAATATTCGTCGACTTCTTCCACATCATCATCATCGTCGTCGTCGTCATCGTCATCAGATCTGTTGTCTGAAAGCTAGAAATTAATTTACTGGTTTTCGGAAAGTAAAGTAATTTATTGCAATTATGCATTTTTATATTATGTTTGTTATCCGTTGCTTTAATATGAGAATCCGTTGATTTAATTTGATGTTTGTTAATTTATTAGTTCACGGATATCTTACGGGCCTACTATCTTATATAGAAGAGCGTTGGACAAAGAATGGAATGTAGAGACTCCAGCCGCAATGGTATGGTTATGACAATGAATTATTAATGTCAACTTTGAATTCTGTACCTCGTACAATAATTAGTAATAAATGTACTACAGAAGACAAAATGTTCAAAGATATGGATATCAAGAGGTAGGAAGCAGTGAACAAATAGAATAGTTTCAAATAAAAACATACTTGTCTATAAATCTGTACGAGAAACAATTTTTGTGGCCGTAACGTACGACGAGTTATCTATGAATCTATTTCGATTTCATGTCAGTAGAAATGTAGAAATGATCTGCATAATAAATTAAAAACCCTGGAGTTAGATAATGTTTTCATTAAATGTCGTGACATTAGACAAGTCATCGCCAAAATCAGGCTTCAGTTTTCACATCTGCGGACGAGGCAGCGAAGCCTTACAACACGACATTTCCTACAACTGGAAACACGAAGGCAACAGTCCGTCGCGGTGGCTTTGTATTAACAGGCGGCCGAGCAAGCGGCTTCCAACTTCTGCGGCCCCGGGTCATTCGAAATTCCCCTCCGGCGAGGGCGGTCTCGCCTGGCCTCCCCTCCCCGCCCCCGCCCCCGCCCCGGGGCGCGGCGCACAACTCGGCGCCCACGCAGACCCTTCGCTCGCCGCCCAGTGCCCAGGCAGCTGGGGCAGCCCCGGGCGCACCCAACGCAGACGCGATCGGGCGTTTAACCCCAGGACGCGCATGCCGGGCTTCCGAGGCTATAGCGGTTTTATTTCGCGTGTTATTCTGCACAGCTGCATTTCGGAGAGCCTGCTCTCCGTGTAATCTTTCTTCTATATTTCTGCTTTCGTTTGAGTCGCTGGTAGAGGGAAAAAATCTCACAAATTATGTTGGTAGGTCCTGAAATTTGATTATATTACATCAATGCGTTTTAAGGGCTTTTAAGACCGTATTAATAGTTATTTAAATAAATTATCATTTGTTTGGTATTTGACTTTCATTGAAATTATCAAGAAATGAAGTTATAAAGAATTTTTTTTTAAATTCGTACATATTTCGAGAGTGTTTTGGACAGGGCCTCAGAGGCCCTGCATTGAATTCATGTAGTTTCGCGGATCCATGCACCCTCGGGTTAATTCCAGATTTCTGGAAATGAACTTTATTCTCTAGTTTCTATTACGTGTTACTTCAATGCAACAGTTGAGCTCTCTAGCTAAACAGATGATGGCTCTGATTACAATGTCCGAAGAATGATCGACGATTCGAACTGTTGGTAAATCTCATCCGTTTATGAAAACTAAATAAATTTTATTGGCTTTTGGAAGCATAATCTAACTATGAAAAATATAGAATACAACAGTTTTGTGACAAACCATGTAGGGACCTGTCTGTTGATGACCGATATCGAGGTAGTGTAAATCATTTTTTGGTAGTAGACTTGTCGGTTAACGGCTAACGAATGATTGATGGTTAATTGTTGATTGACATAATCGGGGCGGTGATTGCCGAGTGGCAATGGGTGTCAGACTGCGGTCGGTGGTTGGCGACGGCGGACGGAGGCTGCTTGTGGGCGGGGAGCGGTTGCTGGTAGGAAGTTCGCAGTCGGCGGTGGGCGACGTGCAGTGGGCGGTCGTTGGGAGAGTAGCAGTGGGACTAGGGGCGGTGGGGGCGGTGGGGCCGGCCAGCGGCAGATGCAGGCCGCGGGGGCGTGTCCCGGGGGGCGGGGGGGGGGGGGGACGGTGGGCTGCGGGTGCGGCTGCGGCGGCCGGCCCGCCGGGCACTTCGTCACCGCGGGCTGCGGCGGCGGCCGCCCGCAGGGGCCGGCTGGCCTGGGAGCACCCCGCCCCCTCGCCGCCGCTGGGAATTTCTAACTGGAAGGGTGGCGAAACTTATTGCGGCGTACACCCTGCCCCAGAGCTTTGGCAGCTCTGTTCATTACGACGGCAAAAACGTTTCTTGAAACGTCCGCGGAACCCCAGCGCCAGCCACACAAAGCTCGCCCCTCCAGGGAAACTCTTGCTGGTTTTCATGCACCCGCTTCGTCGATAAACATTTTCTAAACATTCCCACTGCCTGAATTTACAAATAATTGAAATTCCATCAAACGAACAAATCCAAATTTTAATGGCAACGTAGTGGTCGTAAACAACGACGGAGGATATTATTCCGTAAGCATCTGGTGAACAGCACAAAACATCTATTATAATAAGACTATACATGGAGGGGCAATAGACTACTTTATAATCGCGCTTTCAACCAACGACTGCAGCAGTTCCGCGCACGGCTGCATTCCAGCTTCCATTGTTGCCCGCGCAACAATACATCGCAAACTACTCCTAAACAAGCGTCCCACGCTCCACTAAACCATTCGGGCTCCGACCTATGAATTTCAAGCAACACAGCTATCACTCGCAGCTTCATGCACTCTAAAAGCGATTCAGCTGTCCTCGTCCGCTAAAATAGTAATACCGCACTACAATTACGAAGAAACGAAACACAGTTTACAGCGAGTAAACGCGGAGCGCGTCGCAAAAACCATGGAGTAAAGACATATCGTCGGGCAGAATAACGTAGTGGAGCCGCAGAACCCTCCGGCTTATAGCGTTTGTATTACCACTGTAAAAAGATTTTCACCGGCCGTTAAAATACGTGGACTGCATAAAGCGATATCGGAGGCAATAGAGGCGCGCAGTGCCAGAAAATACGATAGCAAACGGATGTGGATCCTACATCGTCGATTTTCCGTTCAAAAACTTGAAATTTTTTTCATGATCACTTCGATAAAATGGCAATAATAAAATTCCTTTTGAAATGTCTGCCATTTCAATACTGAATGTTAACATTCCTAGGTGTATTTATAAGAGGACACTCACGTTCGGAAAAATATTTATCAATAATTGACATTAAATGTCTTTCTCCAAATGTCCAAAACCACCATTTTTTGCGTGTGTTCATTGAAACAAATTAAAGAAATCTAAACAGACACCGATATGATATTTATTTCTACAAAAAAGTCAGGTTTAATCAAATAAATCATTACTCATTTTATGGATTACATTTTGTATTACTTAAACTCTATTCAATTTTTAGGGATGAAATTGTATGCTATTTGTAATATTAAATTATGTAAAATATTGTTTTTCGCTACATACCAATTTCCTTATTTAACGTATGTCCTGAAGAACACATCTGGTTTCACAATGCAGCCTTCTGTTGGGTGCATCTAAAACATGACAGAAACCTGAATTAGTCTGGATATTGGAGTGCCATTGAGAAAGATGAAAAATGAAATAAGTGAAACATTTGATATGTAATTATGATATTATGGTATTGTCTAAATGTTAAGAACATCAAATACGGTAGAATTAAAAGCCTTAAAACTCGAAAAGGGAATTTCTTCAAACTGCACAATCTATTTAACTTTTTTAAAAGACAATAAATTATCACGAAAATAAAGCAACGATATTTGTTTACAATGCAACAAGTATGGAAAATTGTTAATTTATAAACTAAGTGAAATATCTTGTAGGCTTAAAAATGTATTTGAATTGATATTTAATGCATTTTTACACATGATATTATCTAATAAGGAAGTATAATCTAAGTATAACACAGGAACTGAAAAATGTTTAAGATACCCCGACAGATTTGAAAATAAAGAAAAAAAACAGAAATGAATGGGTCTGAACAGATTCAATTCATCCGAAATTAAGTAAACAGTTGATTTTTTGTAAAATTAATTGCAAATTCTTTTGGATGAGCGTAGACCACGAAAAGAAATAATAATACTTATACTAATGTTACGATGACAGAATATTTCTGCTTACACTGCAAATATGAGGTGAGAAACTTGCTTATCCGAATCCGTTGAAACACACTTTTAAAGCTTTCGGCCCGGCAGCGAAAGCTCACTGCCTACAATAGTTGTCGCTGCAGCGTTTTCTGATTGGGAGGTCCTAAGATTTGACGTCCGACGTTGACGGATTCTTGACACCAACTGTTCAAATTCGTAAAGTGCTCGGTTAGATTGAGTCGCACTGTCTGGAAGAGAATTCTAGCGGCCGGTTGCTCTGATCGGTAGTTTTCCGTGGTTTCTCCGATCAACACCAGGCGAATGCCGGAGCAGTACCTTAAGAAACGGGCCACGGACCGCGCGCGATCATTCTTTCCTCATTCTTGTCTCCTCCTCTCCCCTTACATACAAGTTCACACACCTTCACCTGCTTGCACTACACTGCCATACACGACGGACCTTACCCCGATTGAGGGAGGGTGCCTAACTGGGGGAGGAGATACTTGGAGAGGAAAACCCCCGCGAGTCGAGGTGAAGGTCGGCGCCGTTTCTCACCATTTATCATGAGAGGAACACCGCCACCTCATGGCCATGTCATGGACTACACTCACGGGACTGAACTGAACTGAACTAATGCCTTATTTTACGTGGCGAGACTCGGGCCATCAGGCCCGCTCTTCCGTCTGACCACGCAAATTTCGCTACGCTCCTTTCACCAACTAGCGGAGAAAGGAGGTATTTCTAGGGCGAGAAACAGGCGATTTGAATTTAGCTCAGAGGCGTCATTTAGGCTTGAGGATCTTTTACATGCAAGTAAATCTACTAACATGGGACAGCCGGCTTTACTTCACCTCCGAAGGAAGGCGTACGAAGGATTTTTTCGCCCTGAAAAATCCACGGCTTCGATCGGGTTTGAATAAAACTCGGGTTTGAATAAAAATTGATTAAAACTCCAAGGCGTCGATCGGGTTTGAACCCGCCAACTTAGGTACAACAGTCCGGTACGCTAACCGTTTCACCATCGCCGCCGCTGCACGAAATACTTAGTCACTACTTGATTCAAATTCAATGATGCCTTATTTTACGTGGCGAACCTCCTCTGATTGACCACGCAAATTTTACTATTGTTATTCCACCATCTAGCAGAGAAAGAAGGTAGCACTTGGGCGACAAAACAGATGAGTTGAATTTAGCTCAAAGGTTTATTTTAGGCTTGATTTTTTATAAGCAGTAAATCTACAACACGGGGCAGCGGGTTTTACTTCCCCTCCAAAGGAAGGCATATCCTGGATTTTCGCCTTTAAAAATGTACAGTTTCGATCGGGTTTGAACGAGCGAACTTGGGAATCACAGTCCCATACGCTAGCCGTTACATCATCAAAGCACCAACGTGAATGTTTACAATGATGCCTTATTTTACGCGGCGAAGCTCTTATGACTGACCAACATTTAGTATAGAAAGGAGGTAGCAGTTGTGCAATAGAACAGGCGACATGAATTTAACTCTAAAGTTTCTTTTAGATTTGAAGATCTTTTACATGCAATAAATCTACAACACGGGACAGCAGGTTTTACTTCCGCTCCAAAGAAAGGCATACCCTGGAATTTTTAGCCTTCAAAAATCCACAGTTTCGATCGGGCTGGACGAGGGTATACCAGTCCAAAACGCTAGCCATTACATCATCAAGCGCCAAACCACAAGTTCTCTACAACAACTTCTTAAATATTTGGGGACAGTGTGTGGGGTCGCGGGGCATCCCGTGGGCGGGAAGGCGCTGTACTGGCGACGCGGTTGCGAGAGCGCGCGTTCGGCCAGTGAGCGAGTCCTGTGCCGCCACGAGCGACATCATTCAGCGTCGACCCGAAAAAAAACACCACCAGCCCCGCCCCGCCCCTCCCCGCCCCGCACCGCACGGCCCCGCCCACCCGCGGATGGCTCCATTTAAGTGGGTCGCATTCACGCCGATCCAGCGGTTCGGAAAGAACACTGGTCCGAAATTCCGCCGCGCGATGTACATCATATTAATGCCCGTTAATAACTAATCCGCGACAATATTTTACTCTTCACACACGAGTCATTGTTTCTTAACCATTAAACAACCGTGCCGTTGCGATATACGAGTTTACTTTTCCCCTCGTATTTCACGCGGCTCGAGATATGAAACAACGCGGTGGCCGGCGGTGGACCGCGGGGAGGCGCGTTGAGCTGTCGCGCGGCGCGTGGCGGGGCGCGTGCGGCGACGGCCGGCCCGCGTTTTTACCTGCGACAATGCAAAACTGAAAACCTGATCATTATTTCCCAGCAATTTCACGCGAATAATAAATACATAAGAGGTGGCGTCGCGGTCTGCGTCCGGTCGGTGGGTTTTTGGGAGAGGGGTGGGGGGGCGGGGGTGTTGTGCCCCCGACCGGGGATGGCGAATGCGCCGCACGAGTTATTGCGTCCTGCCAGCCAACCGCCCACGCCCACGCCCCGCCCCGCCCAACACGTCGCCCCGCAGTCGGCGCATCGTTCCGGTCCTAAAACTCTGGTCGCCGAACCACGCGGTTTCACCGCTACCGTCTATTTTTCCCGCCATTAGATCCCACCTATATTTCCCTCCGGTTTAGCCCTCCCAGTGCAGCCAACCTTGAAATACGACCATCCCATGAATCACGACCAGATGTTTAGAGTTTATTCATTGCACACGATCGATTCCCCGGTAATGTTACCAGGAAAGCGGAGGGGAGGGGCGGCGGCGTCGGTGGCGCCGGGGCGGGGGGCGACGAGGGGGGTGCAGCGGGGCGGGGCGAGGGGGGCCGGGGCCGGGAGCCCGTTCGGGAAAAACACTCGGGACGCCCGGATTATGAAACATGCGCTCGGGCCCCGGATCGCGCGCAAATCCGTTCCAAATTGGGGCGGGGGCGGGGCGCGGAGCAAAAAGGCACGGCGCCCTGGCGCGAGCGGTTTCAACGCGCCGGCGCTGATTCCACTGCGCGCCGCCGACCGACTCCCGGCGCCACGGATGCTTTTCTGGGGAACGCAACGAGGAAGCAAAAAGACCCATCCTTCACTTTCGTTTACGTTGTTGCAAGGATTTGGTAAGTGTGCCATAATCCAAGCTCCGGAATTATTATGAAGAAAGTAACGAACTGTACATCGACCTGTGTAAACGACATAACGATGTCGATATAAAAACAAATATATTGAAGACAGATAGCTCATTACGTTGACTATTGTAAATTCTCAATTACAGATATTCACAGTTCTAGAAACGACAACATCTAAATACTAATATTCAGACACATGACATTGATAGTGATATTCAGACATTTTAATTTTAGTGTACAAAACACAAGCAGATGTATATTTGATTTGAATTAAGGCGTTTTTATAACATATCAGATATACAGCTTGGTAAAGCAATAAACAAGATTTACATGTATAGCCTTAATTCATTTTTAGGTTTGTTATTTTCAGGAATACTGCGAGAGTGTAAACTGTATATATTTTCTCTCTGTACTTGTAATCATTGAATTTTCTCGAACTTTAGAATCAAGTCATAAGTTTTATTTGTCATTTGTTCAAGTTTTAAAATTTCGAACATCTAAATAAGTGTTATCATTTACTGTTATCATATCAGACACACACTGCAATGCAAATAAATAATTATTACTTGCATTTAGCTATGTAGTTTTGGATACAATATACATTTTGTTTCTATTTCGAATAAAAAATTAAAAATTATAGGGAATTTACTAGTGAAAAAAATGGGACCTCCGAGAAGGTGTTTCTATTGCTAAATACAAAAATGGAGAACTTTCACTGTGCTCCTTTAACCCACTTGTTTCATTACAAGAATAAGTATCAAATACAAAAATTAAGCAAACATTGTGTTCAGTGAATTGCTATTTGAAAATAATTATGCAAACATCGTACTACGCTGTCGATTGATGTGAAATGCACTCTCGAACGTTTGACCTCTACGGATGCATTGATACAAATTCGCTGCATTAGTAGAAATTTTCAATATTCATGTAGATAAAATATTAGGCAGGTCTCTTGCTAACTGATTTGGGAACCACGTAACTAATCAACAATAGAAAAGACATATGAAAGAAATTGATTCGACGTTTACGTATGTATTTCAATCTTTGTATTAATTTTCAGTGAATCTCATCATAAACCTTTCGCTATAGAGGCTACAAAGCGGTAGCTCGTGATCTCACAATGTTTCAACATGCTAGTATGGTCTGTTTAAGGACAGTGCACTGTTTTATGACATATTCTAAAACAGTTGAGCATCGCCGAAGGCTGCATCGTACTGTGGTTACCTCAGCAGAAGTACCAGATGTTAATGCCTCAGTTCAGTGGTTGCAGTTGGAGAGGTTAGGGATAGTTTTCACGATTTATATTATTCCAACATCGTCTCTATACAATAATATAAATGTCCGGGTGTTAACAAACGTATCTACAAAGAGAGGCCATAAAACGAATTTCAAAAAATTGCATTGTTTACTTTCATCAGATTTTTAATTAAGCTCTGAATAGACAAATTTTAAATATGAGAATATCCAAGTAAATAAAATTTCTGTTAAAGGAGGATTTTAATATATTGTTCTTCTATTCTATGTTCATCAACACATTGTTATCATGAAAACAATCCCCAGTTAGCATAATGATAAAAATAACAGGGAATGAAACGCGTTGAGCACACGTTACCCAACGTTTGTGAAATGAACGCAATGTGTTCTTGTGATCATCATAGACCGCGGCCCCTAATTGGGTGGGCATCAATGATCGTGACTACAAAAAAAAAACGGAGTAGACAATTCTTACACCACAGCTGGCAACATCGCCTGTGACGCCACAGTGCTACCACATTCTTCGAAATGTATTATTTGAGGTCTCTCCTTTTTCATACGCTTTTAATAACTTAATACACACTTACACTTTGAAAGTCGATGTTGGAACAATGTTAATCCCGAAAACTATCGCAAACCCTCAACAATGCCCACTGAATAGACACTTCGAGGGATTAACCGCTGTCGGTTGATGCTCCAGCCCAGATTATAACGACGCTACTTTCAGCGACGCTCTACTGTTTTAGAACTTGACAAACAATCGTCTACTGGCCATAACCATCCATACTAGTATCCTGAAACATTGCAAAGTCAAGAGGTACCGCCATTTAGTCTCTACAAGGAAGAATTTTTGATGATATTACTGAAACTGTTAATCACCGACCGTGACCCCAATTTGGGTGGGCATTAATGAGTGTCGAAAACCCGAGCACGGGATTAACCAGACAATATTTGCACCTTCAGTGGCAGCGGCGCCTGTAGCGTAGGTTTTTCGCTCGGGGGCAATAGCGTGGGCCATAGCTTGGGCTTTAGGGGTGGCGATAGCATGGGTTTTAGGGTGGCAATAGCCTGGACGGTGGGGGGTGGGATGATAGCGAGGGGCGATAGCGTGGTCATAGAGGCGAACGAGTTGGCGTTGGGGGGCGATAGCGTGGGCGCTGGGTGGAGGGGGCGATAGCTTGGGCGTGGGAGGGCGAAAGCGTGAGCACTGGGGGCGATAGCGCGGGCGTTGGGGGCGATGGCGTGGGCGATGGAGGGGCGATAGCGTGGTCATAGGAGGCGAAAGAGTTGGCGTTGGGGGCGATAGCGTGGGCGCTGGGTGGAGGGGGCGATAGCTTGGGCGTGGGAGGGCGAAAGCGTGGGCACTGGGGGCGATAGCGCGGGCGTTGGGGGCGATGGCGTGGGCGATGGAGGGGGCGATATCGTGGGCGTTGGAGTGAGCGATGGCGTGGGCGTTGGGTGGGTGGGGTCGACAGCGTGGGCGTTGGAGTGGGCGATAGCGTGGGCGTTGGGGGCGATAGAGTAGGCGTTGGGAGACGATGGCTTGGGCGTTGGGTGGCGATAGCAAGGGCGTGGGGGGGGAGGGGGAGGACGGGGGGCTCCTGAGAAAGGCGTCAGGCGCGGGGGCGCGTCTGTGTGCGCAAGAACGCGCGGAGAACGAGAGGCTCTCTGCCGCCATTCGTCAGCGCGTGCGGGGCGCGGCGCGGCGGGGCGGGGCGGGCCGCTGGGGAGAGGGGCGGGGGGGGGGAGGGCGTCCGTGGAAACAAGCGCGCCCGGGGGCCCGAGCCCATTACATCCTAATGGACCACTCGCCCTCCGCGGCGCGGCGCAACAGCGCGCAAGAAAAAGGCAACCGCCCTCGCCCACGCCCTCGCCCGCCCACCCACCGCACAAACACCACTTGCGTTCCGCGGGCACACGCCGGGTTAGGTGGCTCAGGGCATCAACTGATGTCGCCTCTGACCGGGAGATTATACGATTCGAGTCCCCACGATGGCATGATTTTCGACACGAAGTAGATTGAATTCACTCGTTGTGTGGAGGACAACTATCAGCCGGCTGCTCCGATCGGTAGTTTGCAGTGGTTTGTTTTATCAACACCAAGAGAATGCTGGAGCAGTACCCTAACAAACGGGCCACGGACCGAGCGCGATCTTTCCTCCCCCTTCCTTCCCCTATCGTCAACCCTTACTTACGCACACACGTATTTGCACTACACTATCGCTCATTTCGGTAGGCCTGTCGGGGTCTTAGAACTTCTTACAGCAGAGGAGGGATTTCCTTGGTGAGAGATGCTTGGTTGGGGAAAATCCCGCTAGACTTTGTTGGTCGGCGCCGGATCGCACCATCTAGTGCCGGAAGATCACCAGCACCATCCCCGTCGAAAACATATGCACTACACGTACAGGAATAACTACCTTAGCAGTCCGGAATTATCTATCAAATAATCGGTGGGCACTAACAAAGGCTATCAAACATCCACATTATCTGCGTTGCTTCTGGGATCACCCCTCCTGACTTACCTGCGATAAGGACCGACTTAAGTCAAATTGAGACAATTCTGCGCGCAACCCTGCTGTTTGCATTCCTGCGTATTGGTACTGGTAAAAGGTTTGTTGTCTTTCATAGTCTTTCTAGTCATTTGACTCCATCTAGCAACGGGGTATCATTTAGAAGACCCAGGATAAACAAACAGAATGCTTTGCGAGGTAGTGAAGAGTAGATCGAGGGCTTCTAGGTTCCATTGGTTGGGAATTTCAATACAAGCATGTATGATTTGCTAAGGAAATTATCAGTGATAACGTCTGTAAAAGTGGATGTAAGTTGTGAAACTGGAAAACAGAAGCCTTGTCATTAAATTGTTATTCTTCTTCAGAAAAACGTCCATTTTACTTACGAATAAGCGATCGTTGGAAAGTCGATGGCATATATACATGTAACTCTCCGTGAAAAGAGACAATACCTTTATCATAAGTTGTCATATCCGTTTTACTGCATAGAGCTTGCTGTTTTTGCATTGTTCTGCATTCTTTTGTTAACGTCTCCTACAGTTTACCGTTTTCCAAGCATTTATTTCATTGTCTGCACCACAATTCCATAGTTTCCACACATCCGCAGCCTGCCCAACGCCCATTTTCTTCACCGTTTCCATCTTGCTCTCCATCCGGCGTCCATCTTGTCTGCCAGCGCCACCGCTAGCGGCGCTAGCGTCCGCGTTATCAGCGCCAGTCGGAGGGCTGACGAGCCCCGCCGCCAAGTTGCGTGGCGCCCGAGGCATTCTGTAATTACTTCGTACCGCTGCTTGGGGCTCGGGTTGCTGCCCGTGAGCGGCGAGGCCTTATCGCCGTCGCGCTGGCGAAAAGTAATTTATAAATTCGTAATTACGAGCGCACTCTTACCTCGCCCACGGCTGGGGGGCGGCGGTGGCACGGAGACGCGGAGACGGCAGGCAGGGGCGGCAGGGGGGCGACAGGGACGGCCCGAGGAGGCATTCTAATGCCCCGTAGTTAGTAGTTGTCGGCTAATTTCTCACAACAAACTTGAGAGATGCACGTCACGGGAACGAACTTCACATCGCGTCAACTTTCAACGTAATTATGATGCATCCGAACAGGCGGTGGGTGGCTGCCGCGCGGCGGGGGGCGCGCGATACTTAATTGGTTCGAGATAAAAGTGCGCGTGCGAAGGGGAGGGGAAAAGAAGTTCGTGTTTTGTGCGGGGGAGGAGCGCATCGTGGAGATGTCAGTGGCGGTGGGGAATTTCACGCCCAGCATTGAACGATCTCAGAGAATAATACGCACACATTTCGTGTTATGTTGACCCGGAAATTAGTACGCTGTCGTTAAAGTTCGTCACGGTTTGAAATGTACAAATTCAACATTACCAAACCAAAATTTAATCGGCTGGAAGTGGATTCAGCAGCGTTAACTACAGAATTGTGTAAACGCGAGGATGATGAGTAATTTTCTTACTTGTTTTCGAAGCAAACACGTTTCTGAATTGGTATTTCAGTACTATAATTACTTTTCCTTCAGACGTCTCTCTCTTGTCACTTTTGTTAATTTTCTTGACCCTCCGATGCGCTCATAATCTGTTTTCCCTTCACCTCAATTGTTTTGCAGATAATTCTTTTATCATTCATTAAAATACAAGAGAAACAGTAATTTTCTGAAAAAAAAGGATTTTACGGGAATCACGAAACAATAATATTTACTTGACAAACCAATATAATCGAAATATTGCGAAAAGCTGAAAGCGCGTAAAAAATCGTATTTTTGAAATAAACCGAGAATGAATTACTAAGCTAAAAACTAAATGTTCTCACCTAACGAAAGAAAATTAAATAAAGTACATCAATCGCAGGTGAGGAGACTGGCTTAAACAAGCGCGTTCCTCTAAATACTTGAACGCTACACCTGCGCGAAGCATCGACGCGTGTCGCGCGTACACGGCGACAAAACCGGAAGAGTTTCCGGCGCAGCGGACGCGAGCCCGGTCACGTGCATGTGCACGTGCGCGCGTATCCAAAGAACGCGTGCGCGCCACGCGCGGGCGCTGCATCATTTAGAGCGGCGAGGCGCGGCGCGTGCGCGAGGGCGCACGAAACATTGAAGCGGACACCGCGCAGATCGCCTGCTCGTTCCGTGGGCGACACGGCTGACTACCTTGTCTCATGGAACATTCGAGGCGGCCTCTTGCGAATTGACGGCGCCCCACATGTGCCCCGCCGCGCCAAGGTTGAAAGTCGGCACAAAACCCATTCGGGGCGTTTCCACAACAGCGGCTAAACAACAGTTTTAAAAGTTTTAGCAGCTGGGGACGCGACGCGGGGGCGGGCGCACGGGGACGGGCGCACGGGGGCGGGCGCACGGGGGCGGGCGCACGGAGGCGGGCGCACGGAGGCGGGCGCACGGAGGTGGGCGCACGGGGGTGGTTGGGGGGCGGGTTTGGGTGCGGGGGCGGAGTCGAGCGAGGAGGAAAGGCGCGTGGGAGATTGTGGAGGAAGGGCGCAGGAGAATGGCACGGCGGAAGGGCGCGGGGATGGGCACGGGGCAAGGGTATGGGGGAAGGGCACGGGGGACGGGCGCGGGGCGTGTTTGAAGGCTGGCGCGGAGGCGGGCGAGGAGGCAGGCGAGGAGGAAGGGCGCGTGAGAAAGGTGTGGGGGAAGGGCTCGGAGGAAGGCGCGGGGGAAGGACGCGGAGGAAAAACGCGGGGGAAGGACGCGGGGGAAGGACGCGGGGCGGAAAAACTCAGTGAATGAGGTGGACAAAATAGAGGAGACCCAAGGTTGTTCACTGTGCGAGTAAAATATACTTGTATATTTTATGGGTTTGTGAAACGGAAATGAAAGGCCCATCTCATCAAACACTGAATTCTATTCCCATTGTAGGAATATCGTTTAAAAGAGTGGTCAGATGAAGATCTACTGCCATAAGAGCATCCGTGTCAGATATTTCGTGTTTTTATCAATGTTACTTTGAATAACGCGAATAAATTACTGGACTGCAGAGTGAAATAATACACGCATTCGTCAGCAAATATTTCAATGGATAATATTTAATAGTGAGAAATGAAATGCACGTAAAATTCAGGCACACCATTTGATATTGCTGCCAACACACAATTGTTTCCTGCCAACGGCACAATAGTTGAGAAATAAACAAATCATAACCAATGACAATGACAAGGTAGTGAAATATGATTCAGTAAAATACGTACATAATTAAAACGGGCTATACCCGTCAGTTGTCAGTTCATGACCACTACCCCCTCGCGCAAGGTATTAACATGATATAGTCTTAAAAGCACTTAATAAAATAAATGTTTACTAGATGAAGCCAGCGTTTTAGTCTGTAGGTAGTAAATACTAGATAGAATACTTACTGAGAAATGTTGCATATAATCAGTTGAATGGTTGCGATTTGCAATGCGAATGTACTTGAAATTGAAAGTAAGACAGAATGTACTATTGCATGGAAACTGATACCAAAAATCGTGACAAGACACTGTGACGAGCAAATGCGTCTGGAGAGAGAGAAAAATATACTAAAGTAAAAAACAAAGAAATATGTATAAATAAATTATTATTATAATTTTTAAATTATATGTATCTGAAGTATATTACTTTTAGAGTATATTGAAAAAGTAAAATTTGAGTTTCCTGTAATATATTTGTATAAATAGCATGTGGAAAGCACCCAACAACATACTTTCATCCGGATTCTAAAAAAAAGCAGGCATTATCTCTAAAATAGAAAATTTTTCTCGACTAATTAATTAACAGGGAGATTGCAACTGAGAAGAATTAATTTTTAGTAATAAATTTTAAAAAAATATTCATGAAAAAAATCATAAAATATAAAACTTGTAATTGCGTGGGTCTATTATTCAAAATATGTTTTTTTTTGTATTCCAGCATTATAAAAGATCCTTTTCTGTTGCAAGAAACTCGTTCATAATCGGGCATTTTACGGCAGAAACGACGTATTATATTGTATGTCACGAATGATTGCGTCATCTCACATTCAGCCAATCGTAGCGAGAGAATCGGGGGGAGGTAGAGCTAAACGGAACAGCCGACAACCGTTTACTCGCGCGATGTCAAATACCCGAGTCGTCACAGGGAAGTTGTTTCGCAAAATTAAGTTAGATTCTCTCATAAATGTATAATGCTATTATACAAAAAATATATTATGCAAGTCGTTTATAATGTTGCTTTATTACATTCGTACAAATTTGAGAACTCGCTCCTAAAGTCGCTCGTTTTCAAAACATGTACTCATGCAATAAAGCTTAACATTGTAAACTAATTGCATAAACTACTATTATGGAATTTCCGCGTTTAGAGGAAGCCATTGTATTGGTAAGTTTCACTATTATGCACACATCACTATTAAGAGCCAATGAAATTTGCGGCAGCACATCGGAACTAGGAACACTGAGCAATTTGTCTGGAAAAGGAATTTAAAAAATACTTCATATAATGTTGCATCCATTAATGAACTAAGACAAAGTGTACACGTGATTCATTGTTCCATCCAACATTTGAACAATCATTAATATCTCAGGAATAATTTAAATTGCATTTTTTCGTTAATATCACAATTACCTAATCAGCAGATTCGTTGTATTAACAACCCATTGCTTCATAAAAAATCTTACGTTTTCTGAAAGGGGATATCACGTCAGAAGAGAAAAAGTAACACTGAAGAACTAATGTTTTAAGATATTCTTATTCTCTACTAGAAAGAAAGTGCAATTCGTTCAACTGGATCGGGAATCCCGCCGATTGCAGCCTCTTACTCTAATGAAATAGGCTCTAAGACAAGTTAGAGCAGGTCCAACAATTTGATTTAAGTTGAAATTTGCAATTTTCTATCAGTGGCAGTCGACCTGTTATTTATTTATTTATATAACAAAAACGTTAAAGCCTGGTGATGTATGGGACGAAGAACAATCTGTAAACGTTTTCTACAACTTCCGAAAACTACCTCGGCTATTTTATTACATTAATTTAAATTATAAATAAAGATCGCATGGGAGGTTTTAAGCAAAAATTTGTTAACACTAAATATCAGCTTCTTACCCTACTTTGCATTTCTATATCTATGAGTTCCACTTAGAAAAGAGGAGAGCTAAATAGTTATTTACGTAACTAGTACAAAAAGTGAGTCTTTGATGTAGGAACGAAATATCGACGGACAAAGAGACGACAGGAACCGAGTACACCTTACTAACCTCTGTATGAGTTGCGTACATGATTTTTAACACGAGTACGACGGAACGTACAGCTATTACTTGCAATAGATACTCTTGGAATCACTCTCAGTACTGCATGTTTATAAATGTCACTCCAGTGTTTTGTTTACTTTCCAGTACCTTGTCGGCCCTCAGTTGCTTTATTTGGCCACCTTGTATTTGCTCCACGCATACCCCTAAGGAACAATTTCCAATACGTCAACAGCGAAGGTAAGTTGCAGTTTCCAGTCCCGCAGGCTGAAAATAACCTGCTTCCCGCTCGTGTGTCCGAGGGGGTGAGAGCGGCGTGCTCTGCGGCGGCGCTGCGCGTCGGAAGAGTGCGCGAGCGCGGGGGCGCGGCGCGGGGGCGGTGACGGGGACACGGCGCCGCGGCGCCCGCCATGAAAATACCATGCCGCACCGCACCGCGCCGTGCCGCGCCGCGCCGCGCGTGTCGCCCGCTGCAATTTTAGGGAGCGCGCGCGTGCCGCGCGCCACTCAGACGCGCTTCGCTCGCCCCGCTCCCCTTGCCCCGTGGTCCCCCTCAACGCGAAGTGCCCCACGCCCCCGCCACACGTTACGCGCCTCGCTGCTCACGCCCTTCGCTCCGCGCCTCTCTCACCACGCCCCACCCCCACGTGGCCCCCCACGCCCCACCCCGTTCGCACTGCGTCCCACGTCATACGCTCCGCACCCCACGCCCTAAGCTCCGTGCCCCTTTGACCACACTCCACACCCACCCCTCCCCACGCCATTCGCTTCGCGCCCCACGTCCCGCAACCCTCGTCCCGCAACCCGCGTCCCACAACCCGCGTCCCACAACCCGCGTCCCACAACCCTCGTCCCACAACCCGCGTCCCACTACCCACGTCCCACTACCCACGTCCCACTACCCACGTCCCACAACCCACGTCCCACAACCCACGTCTCACAACCCACGTCTCACAACCCACGTCTCACAACCCACGTCTCACAACCCACAACCCACGCTCCGCCGCGTCACGCGCTCCGCGCCTCCACACCCCACAACCTACGGCCCGCGCCCTTCTGCTCACGCCCTACTCCTCACTCCCCACACTCCGCGACCCAAACCTCAGACCCTTTACCTCGCCCTCCACCCCTCAGGTCCCGCACCTGGCATCCATCACCCCGCACTCCATGCCCCGCACCCCTTACTCCGCGTCCCGCACCTTCCGCCACGCACCTTGCGTCCCTCGTCTCCTTCCCCATGGCCTGCGCCCCCAACCTGACGCCCTGCTCCCGCGCCCCACGCCCCCTCCTTTGGCCCCTTGCCCCTTGCTCTGCGCTCCACTCCCCGCCAGGCGCCTCGCCACCCTGTTGCGATTTTTAGCGGGCGCGTTTCGCGTTTGTTGCTTGGGAGGAGGGAGACTGATGCGAGAATACGATTCGCATTGTTCCTATGCTTCAGTTAGCTCCCCTTAGCAATGGCTTTGCCCTTCATGACAAGTAAATGTTCAACGTTAAGAATTTATAAGAAAATTGCCTTTGAACCTTGCCATTCGGCTAATGCACAACACATGCAATAACATGCCCAACGACGCGGCGTCACCCGGACAGCCTAGAAGTAATGGACTCGAGCCGCGGAAGCCTACGTGTACACCTGAAAAGACAAAGCAAAAACGTAGTACGAAAATATTTTTTGTTTATTGTGTGATGATTAATTAATTTGATGGAAAAAGTGAGATAGTTGCAATTATAAAATTAGTCACGATTGTTAAGTAAATCAAAATATTGCTTTTTAAGGCACACGTGTATTAATAATTTATATTTCTGCATGAAGTATTATTTCATATTAGTCTTGCTACGTTCAAAACATTCGACAAAATCTAAGTGTTTGAATTAATATCTCAACTATCTCAACACCATCATTTACTTTTACGAAACCTTCAAAACTAAATAAAAAAACTTGAAGGGAAAATGTAAGCGACTGTTCTATTTTATTGAAAATTGAACGCCGAAATATATTTTAATTTAAAAACGATCAACATATGTTCACGTTAATTTGTCAAGTTTGTAGTTTTTGTAAAGTTGTTAATTTCTGTAATGTTAAGTTAGTGTATTCTGCCACCAAGTTCTCAAAATTAATAGCAGAATTATTAATAAATCTTATATAATCTAATAAATCATGAAACACAAAGAGACGGCAAACTGTTTCTTTATTTTCGTTTGCGACTCCGCAGAATTTCAAGGACACTGCTCTTTATTGTTTAGAGGAGTAATATTTTTTTCTAATTACATGGTGCATTACATGGACGGAATAAAATTACCTCTTTCTCAGTTCACAATGACATAACAACTAATTTTGCGTGTATGAAAAAAATCACATCATTGATAAAGAAAAAAAATCACTCTCATTACCGTTTTACAACAGAAGGAACAACTTGACTTTTCAATGATTACGCACCTTTCCCACTTCAACGAGAACGATAGAAAACGAATGAGCCAATATTTCAACGCAGAATGGTGACATGAGCATTATGGAAATATTCGCCTCATCCAAATCATGATTTCACTCTCGCACAATCACAAAAAGAGGCTTCAATTTGGTAATTGGCCCCAGGCCCGATTTCGCAGCCAGCACGTGATGTTGCCAGCCCATCAAAATCATCATCTGCCATGACCGTCTGCATGCACCCCTGGCGGCGATTTATAGAAACTTTTGTAGGGGCGTTAAAAACGCTTGACGACTCGCCGAGAAGTCAAACGAGTAATATTTGGCATTCGTAATTTACGCGTGTAATTTACGATCCTCCATATCTGTTTATAGCGTATATTAACACCTGTTCTTGTTTATAGGCTGTTTTCAGATTGTCGGCGCCCCGCGCAATTCCCAGCGTGACATGACACGACAGAGTAGCAGGTAGTTATGTGACGTCATTTGTCACGGGGCGGAGTCGTAATTTTAAAAGTGTCGGAGGCTTCGGAGCCATGCCAGTCCGGATTAAATAGAACGATGAAAAACAGGACGCCGTAATCGAAATGCCCTGAAATTTGGCGGGAATGGGGAGGAAAAATAGTGGCGTTGACCGGACGCGATTCTATCTAGTGGATTGCCCCGGCACTTTCGGGATCAATCTAATGCATACTTCAAACAAGAATGCGTTTGCACGGCAATAAATTAATACATCCAACTTCAATTGCTAAAAGTATATTACGAACACTCGGTGACGTGGATGAAAAGGGTAAATTGACGTAACGATAGAAACCTGTAAAAAATACCTGTACTGCGTCGAAATTCCTGGTAACGACTGGATCCTACACTTGGTTTAATCGTTTCCACAGAACCTAGGAACATTATCATATATTTTCGCGCCTCGTAATAGATACTGAATTATCCATCTAATAAATATATTTTTAATTACGACGACCTTCATAATTCTGAGAATTTCTTTAGAAACAAAATAAAGTATATCGATGATTCAGTAAAAATTGGTTCTGGAAATTTTTTCTGCGGTGATTACAAAACTTCGAAGAAAGGAATGTGAGTTATTTTATGACTTCACAGGATTTAACTAATAGCCCGGCCCGAAAGGCGCAAAACAATTATCGAACAACTGGTGGTCAGCAGCAATGGAATAATGTTCGAAGGTTCTTTACCTCTAGTGGTAGTGTTTCCTGAAAACCCTTTCATGTGAAGCGCTGATCATAGGAACTGTAAGTCATTTCTGAAGGTTCTCCCTATCCTTTGTCTACTTTTCGAAATGTTGGTGTGCAAAACACATTCCATTATTTTCAGATATGAATTGTATTCTGCCACATTGCGTATTGCCACATAATGCTAATCAATATTTTATTGTTTCTCTGAATTTTTTTATTAATCTTTCTTTACAATCACACCTCTATACAAAATATGATACCTGTAATTTTAGTAACTATATAGGTTCAGAAATTTTCCAAAGTGTACAATTATGGAGAATGTCCATTACTTATGATTTTTAAGAAAGCTAGTATAAATTAATGACTAACTAAATTAATAGATGGAGTAATAATGATTACTAGAAGAATATGTTTCCCCGTTAATGATTAATAATAATAAAATATTGCGAAATATAAAATTATCTCCCATCCTCCCACTATAAATTCTCTTTTTACTTTGCGTCCTGTAGTTATTAAAAGAATCTTTAAATGTTGCTCACTATTTTATATCATTTTTCTAATTTTCTTTTACCTACGGTTGTATGCTAGTGACAATAATATGTACTTGCATATATTTATCATTCATCTCATGTCCAATGTTTACTTGAAATCGAATTTAGTTTGTAACGAATATTCAAGTTTTAACACTTTTTTATTGTCCATGAATATGACAAAATTTCTTTCTACTTCTTGCTGAAGAAGCGGTACAGTGACAAGTCTTCCTCTTTCAAACAGGTCACTATTTAGGTCTCGATATTAACATTACGTTAGCCATAATATTAAATAGTGGTTTGAAAAGAATTTATTGAATTTAATAAAATCAGATCAAAGAAACGCAGAACTGTGTCGCAATTCAAATTTCAAATCAAAATTCATGGCAATTTCTTTGTACACAATACTAATTCACGAAGATGTTCATACAGTTTATTACATGTACTCCACATGTAGTTCTAAGAGTTGTTTCTTTACTCTTCCGTTCACACACATACACATACGCAAACATACACACACACACACACACACACGTGTAAGAGGCCTCACGAAAGGAGTTCTCAGGAGATCTCTTCACTATGGAGCTCTTCGTCGATGTCAACCTGCATTAGATTGATTAGCTGTTTCTGGCGCGACAACATCTAAGTTCAGTAGTCTTGCATGTTTTAACGCGAGAAGTGACGATCTCCCTCTCTGGCTGGCGAGATCCAGTGCCGACATATACGTCGGCTTGCAGGGCTTGTAGGTTTTCCCAACAAGGTATCTCCTAACAGGGGGGCATCGACCCAGCCGGTACAACCGCTATGCTCCCGATCGGTCATCTAACAAGTGGGATACTGAAGAGCATGAAATTGTACGTGTGTAAGTAAGGGGGTGAGGTCACGACAAGGAAGAGGAATGAACAGGAAGGGCGCGTTGCGTTCGATAGGGTACAGCTCCGGCATTCGCCTGGATTGGAGAAACCACGGAAAACTACTTATCCGCAGCCGATCGCTAAAATTTCCCTAGAGACAGCAGATGAATTCGACCTAGCTGTGTTGTAGCTCGTGTCTAAAATCCTGCCATCGACGATACTCGAACCCTAGGCTCTCCCGGTTAGAGCCACTGGAGTGACAAAGAGTGGCCTGAGCCATCTTTGTTGGCTAGGCTATCCGGGACGAGCCGCGTCAATGTCATGGTGGCTAACGTTTCGGCCAGCGTATTGTGGCCTTCTTCAGAGCTTACTGCATCTGCGAGCCATCTTTGCCTATTCTTGCATTAGAAATGCATTTCTTAAGGTTCTAGTAAAATTTCACTCACCATTGCACTCGCCGACATCCATCAAGAATCATTTCGATTTTCGTGCGTGTTACTAGTTCGCCGTATTTATCGCATCATCCGATTTCATTGTAGTCCCTCCTTACCGACCCCCGTCCTCGGCGAGTAGCTAAGCTGCCTACGCTCAAACGTCCCCAGTCAGCAGAGCGTGGGCCTGCACTCCACCTCCGCACACAGCGCCGTCCAACCCCTTCACATCCGCCCCTCACTCACCGCGCAGCGGCGGCGGCGGCGGCGCCGTCCCCGCCGATGTATCATCGCGCCCGAGAGGCGGCGGCGGCGGCGGCGGTGGCTCGGGACCGCGCCGACGGCGCCTGCCGCGCTATCTCGCTCCCGGCGGGCTTAGCGCGCAGGCGGACTAAGGGCTTTAGAGAGCGTCCGCCCGCCCTCGCCCGCCCTCGCCCGTGCCCGCCCTCGCCCGCGCCCGCGCCCGCGCTAGCTTATAACCTAAAAACATCATAGACTTGGTCGCGTAATCCCCAACCCTTGCGGGGCATTAGCGAGGATAACCCGGCGGCGCGGTGCGGCGAAGGGCGCGATGACCGCCCCAATTCCCCTCGCCGCCGCCGCGCGCGCCACCGCCGCCGCCGCCCCTGAACAATACGGAGGCGCCGTCATTGTTGTGAGGCGAGGAGGTGGGAACGAGGAGGCGGGTGGAGGGGGGAGGGAGCAGGACCGGGCGGCGCGCTGGGAGGGGGGGGGCGTCGGGGCGGGGACTTGGAACATGGCGGCGGCCGCCGCCTAAAAAGAATGATGGCGCCTGAAGTAAATGGATAGCCGAGCCCGCACTAAATCTCTTTCCTCTCTTGCTCGGGCCTGCCCGCCCGCCTGCGTGTGTGTGTGCAAAACCTAAAAGAATCGATAGATGGATGGATGGGATTGGTTCAGAAATCAAGTCTGTTTGCCCCCGCAGCCAATAATTAACTTTCCAGGCGAGCGCCCCGATGCGAGCTGAGCCGCGCCGGCCGGCGGGCGGGGCGGGGCGGGGCGGGGCGGGGCGGGGCGGGGCGGGGAGGGGCGGGGAGAGCGAGGCGGAGCGGGGTGGGGCGGGGCGGAGGGGCGCGTCGTTACGAAGATTCTGGGAGCCAGATAGGCGGGTTGATGGCCCGAGGGAACTGCCGCCTGTCGCAGCCGACGCCGCAGCGACCCGCCCGCCCGCCCGCCCACGCGAGCGTGCCTGCCGCCCTACCCGCCATTCTCGGCGCTTGAATTACGTTAGATGTCCGGGGCTATTGTGGGAATTTTGAACCGTGATGCTGAGCTTCGATAATGAAAGGATTCTTTTGTCTTCATAGAAGTAATCAAGCACACACACCAAATTTCTGAACTCACGTGGAATTAAAGCTCAGACTGTTCATCCTTTTTGTTTATCAACCAGAAAATATCTGGTTTATATAAAAATTTTATCCTATAATTATATCTCTATAATATATTTTTTTGGTTATTCAAGGTCGCATCAACTTCTAGATCATTAGCGACTACTATTGCTTGTAACGGTATGGTAACTGTGAGGATGACACGATATGATGATGATGATGATGGTGGGTGAAAGGACGAACACAATACAACCATGCCCGAGGCGGGACTCGAACCCGCGACCCTTCGGTCCGAGATCTCTATAATATCTTGATATATAAGAACATTACGAAATATATTTTTCAAAATTTTTAACTCACGCACATAGATCTTCATTTTGACATTTACAGAATAATTTAAAACGTTAAATTATTTCGTAATTTTAAACATTCGAAAAAACGTACAATAAAATCATTCTTCCACGTTGTTTTGCTCTTATATAATTTCCAAAACGTGTTGTCCCAATTGCGAGAAACGCTCTTAAATGATTTTAAGAAACCTTCATTTTGAAATTTACAGAAAAATTTAAAACTTTAAATTATTTCGTTATTTACACATTCGAAAAAAAAAACACAATAAAAGCATTTAATTTCCAAAACGTGTTGTCCTAATTGCGAGAAACGCTCTTAAATGATTTTAAGAAATCCATTCGGTATCTTCCGATCTGGACAGGAAATGAAGTGACATTAGCCGCGCGAAACGCGTGCGCCGCGATAAAACAGAAAAATACGGAGCCCTGCGGGACCCCTCCCAGTCGCTCGCTTCCTCTGAAGACGGCACCACAATTACCAACCCCAGGCAATGTTATCTCGCCTCCCCGTAAGATGCCGCCACCTCCGCGGTCTGGGGGCGCACCCCCGCTGATTTGAATAAAGTCATTAACTGCTATAATAACCTTCATATCACCCCAACCCTCATTTTTCCACTTAGGGAAAAGCTAAGTATACAGGGACCTATTGTCATTTATATTTTTTTCGTAATGGCTTCGCCGGTTTTGAATCAAGCGCGAACGGAACGACGATAAAAAAATGTTAAAAGATAGGGGAAGGGGGAGCGAAGAAACAGCGTCACGTTTATAAAGAATAGTAAGTGGGTGCGGAGGATAAGTCTTTGCTTGTTAATTTCCGGACCGTTCGTAATTACCGCTCCCGCACGTCACAGAAGCCGCGGAATAGGGGAAATTGAAACATTTCAACGAGGAATCGAGAGCACTAATGTAAACGAAAGAGACGAGACGAGGCGAATTATAGATTACTCAACTTCGGGCTTGGTAATATCTCCTTGCGCAAAAATGAGGGGCCGAGGGCAGGAGGGCCGGCGGCGGGTGCGGAGGTGGCGAAGGGGGAGGGGGGAGGGGGAAGGGGGGAGGATAATGACACGAAAAACAGACTATGGAGAGAGAAAAAAATTAGTTCCAGCGCATTACCTGGATCGTTAGGCCGCGCAGGCGTTGCTAATGAACCCGCGCCCATAATGTAACATCGATACACGCTCTGAGGAGGAGACGCCGCGATGCCCAGCGTGTGCCTTGCGAAGGGAATGAGCCACGCCCCCCTCCCCCCCCCACGCGCGCAAGACGTGATTTGTCCCACTCCGCAGAGAATTATCAACTACCGAACACACGATATCCACTACGCGGGCCCGGTCGGGCAAGATTATAATGTGCGTTATTCCTTGCGATGTCCCAGTATATGTTGCTGGGTGACGATGAAACAATTCACTTCTCAGGTTGAGAAGATTGGAATTCGGCGTGGGGATGTCTACGTGCTCACCACATGTACCACCTTAACACATGGCCGCGAGGCAGGTACGTCACCGGCAGGCCTGAGCCCGTTCACGCGCCAAGTATATATATATATATAAGTATATAAAGTATACATACATACATACATACATACATACAACACATACGATATATTCAACTCAATTCAGTTTAATTCAATTCAATGATGTATTATTTTACGTAACGAGACTCAGTCTTCCAGCCTGCTCGTCCGTGTCACCATGCAAATTTTGCTACGCTCCTTTCACCATCTAGCGGAGGAAGAAGGTATCACTCGGGCGACGAAACAGACGATTTGAATGTAACTTAGGGGCTTCTTTTAGGTTTGAGGATCTGGTACATGCAGTAAATCTACAACAGGGGACAGTCAACTTTACCTCCCCTTCGGAGAAAGGGGTACGAATGATGTTTTCGGCATCGAGCGGGTTTGTACCTGCGAATTTAGGTAGAACAATCCGATACGCTAACTGTTATAATAGCTAAGCTTCATTATAGAGTTATTTTTTACAGAAATATTTCATGCTACTTGATTTCAGAGTATTCTTATTGTAACATTTAACGTAACAACACTACACGCAACACGGCGACGAAGCTATGGCCAGCGAGCTCCCTCCCCTACGCGCGCCAAGAAGACCCAGGCGTGATTTTTCCCACTCCGTACAGAAATTAAAGGCTCAGTAAAACAAGGGGATGTTCCATTTTTTGTGAAATTGGGTTATTAGCGTTAAATAAAACTTTAAATATTACGATTTTAATATAATGTGTATTTTTAAAATTTAGTATCGGCTTACATGCAAGTGTAGTGTGTTTAAAAGTTGAATAAAATTGAGTTAACTTATAAAAGGTCTATTACAACCCACAGTATCTCAGAATGACGTTAATGTGGGTCAATGTTGTTCCTTGTTCTATTGAGCCCTTCAATTATTAAGTAATAAACATACGATATGTAGTTATTTTCTACAGAAGTAATTCATGTCACTTGATTTCAATGTATTTTTTATAATTTGAGAAGTATTGTAATCGAGGTTTTACAGTAATATTTTATAATGATTTTCACATTATTTATGTAAAATTTTCTATTACTATTATGAAGATAATAAAGACTATTATGAACACTTGTATAAACTATAAAAAATATCCTAGTTAGTAGAGATTCTAAAAATTTTGAAGTCTCGCCGTTCTAATCCTGAGGTCTAAAATCTTCATCACGTGTAAATCGTAATCCTGAGGACAATAGAGTGTACGGAAACTCCATTACATGAAAATATTAGTTGAACGTGGACCATGTGAATAAAGTATCATGGTAATAAGATGAAGGACTCCACAGAAAGCATGTGGATCATGTTAAATAGAACGTTTTCATAGTATGTTCACTAAGGATAACAGTCTTATCGATAAATTATTTATTTTTCCTGATTGTAAAAAGATATGTGTAACTGAAATTTTATAAGACAAAATATTTTAAAAGGTAATTAGTAACATAAGATGAATTGCGCGATCAATTAAGATTTAATAAATTACATTCTTAATATTAATGCATGCCCAAGAAAGTCAAAAGGTGAAACTGCTAGTCGTCGTGAATGTTCCTGCGCAGCTCTCCAACTTTCCACAAGTCGGTAATTCCCATAAAGTGGAACGATGAATGCAAAAGACGGATATAATAGTTTCTAGATTGAGGATATACGTAAGAGGATCTTTCGATGAAGATAGATTGATTAGTGGTTCCGGTCACATCAATGGCTAAAGTCGTTAAACCTGTATGCGGGGTGGGAGGTGGTGGGAGGGCGGCGGCGCCCCACCCTCACTGAATGGCGACATCCAACGACGTCCTATCCCCCGGCTCGCCAGGTTTCTCCCCAAACAGGCAGCGGAGCACCGCCCCAGCCAGGACATGCTGTATGCTCCCAACTGTTCTCCCGGCATGTGTGGTAGTGCAGTCCATGTAACTGTAAGGGCGGTAAGTGGGTGAGGATATAGGACAAGGAAGAGGAAGGAGAGATCGCGCGGGACGGTAGCCCGTTTGTTAGGGTACTGCTCCGGCATTCGCCTGGTGTAGATTGGTGAAACCACGGAAAGCTATCCATCAGAGCAGCCGGCCGCTAGAATTCTCCTCGAGACAGTATCTGAATTCGCCCTAGCTGTCTAGTTAGTGTCGAAAATCGTGGCACTGTCGGAACCCGAACCCTAGGACCTTCCGGTCATAGGCACTGCAATGACAACAGTTGATGCCCTGAGCGACCTGAGGTGTATTTCGATGAAGAAAATACTGCCCAAACATTAATATATTTAATGGTTGTAAATGAAGATAAATTCTTCACGGGAGCTGCCCATCTGGCGATAAGATAGTTCGCCTCCTGGGAGAGGCATCACGCCCTACGCGAGCCGCGAAGGCTGCTGTTTGTGATGCGACTGGTCGATGTTTGCAAAAATTTGATATTTTTATACAAATACGATTTACTAGGCATCGAGTTATATATGACAATGTTTTTAACATTGATGTTTTGAGCTCGATGTTTTATTTGGTTGATATTTTATTTTTAAACGTAAAATATAAAAAAAAGTTAGGCGAAATTTTATTAGTAAATGTAGAGCATTATTTTTGTATTATCCAATAAGATAATAAACGTTTTATTACTTGTTGTGAGAATTATTTGACTGCTTTCTCAGCTAAATCCCAATTTTAAATTAATACGATTAACCGTAATAAGGAAACCCCCACTCTGCATGTGAACGTTGATGTTAGATGTTACTAAAATAGATTTATAAACATGGATATTTAAAAAACATCGCTGGTTATGGGTCCATGTCTTTGAATGCCGATTTTCAAAATTTGTACATCGGTATTTCGAAACATCAATATTTTTATGTTCGATAACGCATGTATTTCTCGTATCCCGGCGGCAGAGATCGCTGATGTGACGCTGACCGCCGCCACCGCCGCCGCCACCGCCGCCAACGCCACGCCGACGCCGACGCCACCACCGCCGCCAACGCCACGCCGACGCCGACGCCGCCGCCACCACCACCAACGCCACGCCGACGCCGACGCCGCCGCCACCACCACCACCACCACCACCACCACCACCACCACCACCACCACCACCACCACCACCACCACCACCACCGCCGCCCCCGCCGCCGCCACCGCCGCCAACGCCACGCCGACGCCGACACCACCACCACCACCACCACCACCGCCGCCGCCGCCGCCGCCGCCGCCGCCACCACCACCACCACCACCACCACCACCACCACCACCACCACCACCGCCGCCGCCGCCGCCGCCGCCACCGCCGCCGCCGTGCCTCCTAGGAGAGCAGCGGGGCAGGGCTCGCGACGTCTTCCGCCGAAGCCCCAAATTGCCATTATCGTGGTTTCCAGCGTATTAGTCAGGGGGCGGCCGTCGACGGGGCACGTCGGCGATACGCGCCCCGCATTAGGGGGGCGGGGGTGGGGTGGGGGGCGAGAGGGCGGGGACAAGTTCGTGAGGGAGGCGAGGAAGATGGCACTGTCCGTCCGCCGCCTCCGCCGCCGCCGCCGCCGCCGCTGCTCCTGCGTCCTCGCGATAAAAAATGGAATTAAAGAAAGAGAAAAGAGAGGACGCGGAAGAAATATAAAAAAGAGAATCTCGCGGTTCTGGACCTGACAGCTTCCAAATCGCGAGGCCCTCTCCGGAGGGTGGAAGGGGGGAGGGGGGAGGGGTCAGGGGGGGAGGAGTTGAGGAAACGGGCAATGAAGGCGGGGGAGGTTGGAACGGGGACAAGACAAAGGGGAAGGGGGGGTGACAATGGGGCGGGGCTTAAGCAGTTAATTGTGCGCCGAGACACGAGTTTATTAATTCGCTTGGTCACTCCAGCGCCGCGGAGAATGAAAATCTAATTTCTGGGGTCTTGTTTCCAGAAAGAGGAGAGTTTGCGAGGCACTTCGCACGGGACTTGCGAGACGGTTATGAACGTTCGCTAAAGCACTTACTCCCAAGTTGTTCGTCACTCGAACCGACTCGCTGTTCAAGATCAGACCCTTAACAAGCTTACTGCATGGATTATTTTTTAGTACTTTCATATTATTTAATATACTCTTTGAACAAAATATTTTAATAATTTTTAACTGATACTTATGTACTACGCAATACAGCAAAACCCATTTTAATGCTCCGAAATAAACCAAAGAGATTTTTTATGTCTCATGTTGTTGGCATTACAAAATAAAGCGTGCTTATTAATCAAACAAGAATGAATTTACCTCACACCTATTATTTAATTAAACCATCTTAATGTGCACAAAATTTAAACATAATATTGATTGTTAAATAATATGTTTTTACTGAAAAGTTATGATAACAACAATACTGCAGACAATTCTAAGAAGAAAGCAATAATCTCTCTAATTCCAAACAAGCTGTGAAGCAATTTCTAAGCTGATGTGAAGTTTCATATTTCAGACATCTTCAGTAAAAAAAAAGACCTTGTAATTATGTATTTCATTCAAAGTTGAAATCTTATTTTTATGTCTCATTTGTAATGGACTAGACAAGAAAGAAGGAACTCTGTCTTCTCTGAGACTCTTTATAAGGAAAGATGCATTGCGTGGGCTATAAGTTCTCAGACGGGCGACCGCCCCACTCTTCGATTTCTGCATCATTACGCTTCGCAACTCATTCTTTATTCTTCTCTTTTCTCATTTCCTCTTTCGAGAAAAAAAAAGTTCCCTGATTACCAGCAAAAATAATTTCTTTCGTAATCTTTATATTCATCCCTTATTTTTCTCCCTCTTCTATTACCTCTAGTGCTTTAAAAGAATTAAGGTCTGAAGGAAGAATTGTTGGGAGGGCCTCTGAGGTGGCGACAGCCCATCATTCTACCCGGGAGAAACTTCTCGATATCTCGTTTGCCAGGGGGGGCTCGATATCTCGGCGGCTATCGCCTTCTCGCTCCCCCCTCTTGTGTTAAATACTTCATTGGCATAATGTTTAACCTCCACGTGAAGGACAACAGGCTGCGGAAAGTAAGCAGCATGAGACGAAAATAACTTCTACTACTCGAACTCATAATGAAGAACTTGCATTTAGATCAATTCGCCGGTTGTTTTCATGCTAGCAAAGTGGGGGAATACTATAAGTATTATAAGCTGGAAGTTCCCTAAAGACTTCAGTAGAACATCAAGAACTGAGAAACATAAAGAATTGATTCTTGTAATGTTTCACTTAACTAATTCTTGAATTTTTGTGAATCTTGATTTTTAATGAGTTTTATAATGAGATTAAATTTCGCAACAAGAAATATCTGAGCGTGAAAAGAAATCTTTGGTCATTGTTATATTTTTATCAGGTTTCAGCTCACTCGATATGAAAAAATACTAGTTACACAATTACTTGTGTGTTACACTATTTATTACAGTTATAACCATTGTCAAGGCAAAAGCTTTTGCTCTATCTAAGAAAAAAGGTAAAGAAAAAATTGTTATATTATGATGTTAATAGTGTGCAGTATAATGTAGTGTTAATGGTGTGTAATGGAGAAATTACAATCATTTCTTTGCAATGCTTAAAGGTGGCAAACATGTTCCTGGTCATCAGATGTCTCACAAGGCATTCTACTAGGCATCCCTCATCATATTCATCTCCAGAAATTACAAAGAGCAGCAGGTAAATGATACTAGGAACGTTCTGCTATACAGATTTTTGTCCAACTTCCGCCTTATTCAATACACCTCGCCATGCCCCAAAACCAATCTCTAAACTAGTTTTGCCAAGATTCACCAGAAACACTGGTACCATGCTACTCATCACTGGAAAACCGCATACCTTTACCTTCATTTTCACATGTGGGAACTGTGTAAGGTCATTAGGAGCAAGATCTGACTGTACAGAGGGTGTTCAAGATGTTTCAGTTCTGTAGTCCTGAAATATTCGGTGCATGATTTGGCGCGGTGAGCTAGAGCGTTGACATGATGGAGTAATGAAGTGTCTATTCTGGACTTCGGTCGCAGGTTCTTCACAAATTGGGTGATTTTCCGTATGCTGATACTACTCGGTGTGCCACTCCGTTGTGATTGTCTTCTGAATACACAAAACTACACGCTTCACAATTCCACTCGATTTCTAAAATATATAATCGGAAATAATCTTCGATCGATGGAGACAAACATCACCGAATACCCGACGCATTTCTTTGCCGCAAAACTGCAAAACTGCCCGAATCTCACTTTGAGACCACGATGTCATAGCAAACTCTTACCTCCTAATGATCAACTGAGCCCTCAAACTTGCCACAGCGGCTACACTGCAAGTATAAATGTGTCTCAGAACGCAGAAACAATCACGCCACAGACTCATCTTTTCGCAAAACTTTCCTTGTACCCTTTTACAACATCACATACTTCTCGCTTTATTTCCAAATTTTGAAATTTTCAAGTATTCAGTGAGTACAATTAAAATGAGACCTTCGTCATTTTATAATCGTCCTTTGTTCTATTCGTGGAAAAGGATTTAAATAAAACATTTGGTACAGTTTTTGAGAATAGAGTAAAGAAATTGTATTCACTGCAATGTTGCGAAAACCACTTGTTTTTAAAAATAAATGTATATGATCTTATTTGAAGATCTACTTTTTTAGAAAGTTTTATTTAAGACAAACACCTGTATCATAAATATTGTACTTGTTGATATTTCGCAATATTCTAAAACACAGTTCATCGAAAATGCAACAAATGTCAATTTTTTCAGTCCTTTGTCACATAAGAAACAAATTGAAGCCGTTTTTGAGAAAATAATTGTTTAAAAAATATCTATATAGCACGCAAAATTACGTGAAAACTATTCATATTTTCGAAAAAATGTGTAGGACATTAATTCACGATCTGTCTTTGATTAACATATTTCATTAAGAAAAAAATATACCTTCAATATTGTAGTTGTAGGAAGATGCTGAAAAAAATTTGAATGTTTGCAATTTTTGAAACAACAAGGCTTTGATTCTCACTTTTAGTGCTCTATTTTCGTAAAATAATATACCCAGTGAAGTTTCTTCCTTATACTAAATAGTGTATTCCATGAAATATCTTAAATTCAATGTACAACGGTGAATGGCAGGTTTTCTAAACAAATCAGATTGATTTACAAACACCGTAACACGTTTTTTCGTAGTCGAGTCGTCCGAACGCATTTTCAGCAATATGTAATAAAACCAGAGGTACTCGGCTATTAATGTGAAATTATGAAAGCTCGTATTATAAAAGTTCTATTCTCTCTACCTATCAACTGATCATGATTTTCCATCTCATATTTCATTGAATCGACATCCATTTGTTGTGTTTGATGGAAATATTCAATTATATGGCAATACCACACACATTTCATTTAAACATTTTTCATTCAGTGTTTTTCACGCATTTATCGCCAACCGACAGCTATAAAAAGCAAATACAATAATGAACGTTGTGACAAAACATCACAAAGTTGAATTTTGTAGACTGTTCCCCACCGATCGACCCGGAAAATCCTCTTTATCGGTTTGTTGCATCATATTTAGAATTAAAATACTTTAATAAGCATAAAATCACCGAGTCAGAAATAAACGAATTTATTTATCAAAAGTTTTCAAAATGCATGTCAATGATTGCGCTGTGAATTAAACGAAAGAAGACAATTTACTGTTTTTAGTAAAGCAATCAGAGTAACTGAAATTCATACATAGTAAAATAATTTTTGGGACGGATAAAAAAAATGTCCACCTTTCAAAGCCGTCTTGGACTTGAGTATTTCCGAGACGAACGGCTATTCGCTACTTCACGCTTATACCCGTACTTTCCACCAAATTAAACTGTAGCGCTCTGTGGTATCTTAATCCACGCCAAAGAATGTTTTATTTACACGCAACACCACCCAGCAACAGCGCGTAGGTATGCGGAGAATGTACACATGATAGCCTTAATGCAAATAGTTTTAACGCCGCCCTGTGAGTATTTTAATTAGTTTTTTCTCTCTCCCGAGGGTGGAGGGGGCGCGAAGAGGCAGCGAGGGCGCGGGCGAGGGCGAGGGCGAGGCTGTCGTTGAAGGGTAGCGAGATCCGGGCGAGGGGGGGAGGCAGATACCACCCTTGTCTATGGGGTGCGCGCCGCCCTCTCGCTTCCACACTCTCCTCTCCTCTCCTCGTCGCCTCTCAACATCGCCAGAGCTGCTGCTGCGGCGGCGGCGGCCGCGAGAAAAATAGGCTGGCTAGTAACACTGCCTCTACGTCACTGTCAAGATGGCGAAAGGCTCGCCGACTATAACTCACGCCATTAGCGGGAAGGCGGAGGGCCGTGCATGCTTTCAGCACTGAGCGCCTATCCCCCCCTCCCCCACCCCCGCCCCGCCCGGCCCACTGGAGACCGCGATAGGCGCCGCACCGCCTCCCAAGGCCCACTTGCAGCGAACCGCTCATCGCAAGCCCCCCCCCCCCTCCACCCACTCCACCGCCGCCTGCCTTCGGCCTTCTTCTGTCTTGCAAAGGCCGGATCATACACACACAAAGAAAATACTCTTTACTTCAATAGAGGTTTTGTTAAAAAATCATATTCACGCAGATCCCCAGTTTTTTAGCAGTCAGAGTGGAAAAAATGAAATTTTAACTAGTGTTGTTTGTTTTGATATTTTTAGCAGCAGATACACACTAACACATATATTAATGATGTGCCCTTAATTTTGAATTGTATCACTATTTTAATGTGTTGCTGTTATAAAAATTCACTAGTAAGTTTCTGATATAAACTTCAATAGAAAATTGAAACTTAATGTGACAGCATTTGTGTGCTTTCAGTTTTTTTCAATTTTATAATACAATATTGAGAATTAAAAATAAATTTTAGGTAGGAGTACGTCTTTATTTGTCTCTTCTGATGAATTTTGTAATTTTGAATCGCAAAACCTGATAATAGTTTGGTAACGCATTGGAATATTATCCACATAAGAATATGTAATATTATTCCTCTTCAATTTCTTGAGAGAATTACACAATATTATGAATTTTGTAAGTTGTTAGTCAATTGTTAACTTAAATGAATAGAAAGAGTTCTTAAAATAACGTTTTTAGTACATTTGGCAACATTGATATTGTGTATTACATACTGAAAGAAAGCAAGAATTTAATAAAAGAGTCAAATTTTCTACTTCGATTATATAGTTTTCTTGGCTCAACTTCACCATTGCCCAACTCACAATGCTTCTAAGGGTAAAAAAAATAGTTGAAATATTTCTGGAATCAATACTAAAAAGTTTCAAATTAAAAATTTTGAAACGTAAATTGATAGTCCATCCTATGAATTAAAGTTTATTACACAATTTGGAAAACGTTTCAGTTCTTTGAAGCAAAAATTATTACAATTTTTATTGCACAAAAATCTTTAAAGCAAAAGCGAAAGACAATGAGTTGTTTATGCATAACAATGGATTGTATGCTCGTATGTGTTGAGAAGAATTATGAAAATTTTCCCTTTCCTCTCCGCACAACAGTTGTTTCAGAAGGTTTACGAGATTACTGGTCCGAGGTCGCAATAAAACAAGCTTTTGTGCGAAACTTTCAATTTGGAAAAGTTATGACTATTAATTTAGACTGAATTTCCATTCTTCAAATGCACGAACATTTCCCAATAAATAAATCCACACACACGTATCGCTTTTCAAATTAATCTTTTCTAACATATTATCGACAATTTATGAGTATTACGTAAATCCGAGGAACACAGAAAAATATAAACATCTAATTTTCCATGTGTGCAGAAATAGAAAGAAAACTAAGCCGCCCCCAGCCTTGTGATGGGCGTCTATGATTTCGTTAGGTACACAGAGACTCTAAAAGCAACGAAGATTCGACTTCACTGAAAAACAAACGAACAGTATTTACACTTGTGTTATTTTGCTTATTCTCATACTGAACTGAATTTTCATCTGCACTGCGTTACTGCTTGCGACGCAGCTAACGTTATGCGTCAGTAAGGATCGAAAACAGAGGCCAACCGCCATTAAATTCACGTGCTGGGGTACGGATCAGCAACTCCTTTATATTCTCCACTTACATGGTACTAGGGAATTGGATGCTCATTATTAATTTGCAATATTTCCTTAATAAGTTTTTTCTTTGAACGTCCTTCGATTACTGGCCTCCTGCAGCCAAAACGGCGCAGAGATTTCACTGGTTTTGGCGGATTTTCATTACTTCAGTGACGGTATTGCACGTTTCATAAAGGGCTACATTAATGATAGTCTTATTCAGTAATAAATATTCTTTAACTACGATTCTGACACTGCATTGTGAATGGCCCGATTTTTGCAGAATACGAGAGACTCCTAGTTCGTGCCACTGGATACGTCTTTTCAATAATGAAGATCTTCTTTTAGATATGCGCTAAAGACTGCATGAAGGAAATTGGATGATCATTAGTAGTGTGCAATATTACGAGAACAAGGTTTTTTTTTCCAGCGTCCTTCGGTATACTTAGTAGTCTGTAGCAGCAAAAATGGAGCTGAACAATATTATATAACATGGATTTCCAAAACGTACCACTCACACTGCTCAAGAACAACAAATAGAATGCAGATTATTACATATGTATGTTGTTTGCCTTGATCATTGTTGTTCTTGAGCCGCGTTGTGCTATATTTTTTATAATAATATTTTATTTCGGAATTTGTTTGAGTATAAACATTTGGCAACATTACATACAATTTTAATAACATCAGAGGAGTAAGGTCCTTTGACGGTACTCCTAATATTACATTTTTTCAGATTAACACACACTAAACATATTTGATAACTAAACTAAACTAACATACTAAACATACTAAAAATATACGGTGATAAGCATATATAATAATAAAACAGTAAATAATATAACAATTTATAGTGCTTTATTTTGGAAATCCATTTTATGTGGTATTGTTCAGCACCATATTTGCTGCTACAGACCAATAATTATATCGAAGGACGTTAAAAGAAAGAAAAAAAAACCTTTTTAAGGTAATATTGCAAATTACTAATGAGCATCTATTTCCTTCATGCAGCCTTTAGCGTGTATCTAAAAGAAGGTCTTTATAGTTGAAAATACGTTTCGGGTGAAACGAACTAGGCATCTCTATTGTGCAAAAATCGAGCCATTCACAATGCAGTGTCAGAATCCTAGTTAAAAAATATTTGTTACTGAATGAAACTCTCTTTAATATAGCCCTTTATGATAGGTCTTAAGTGCAATATTGTCATTGAAGTAGTACTGAAAATCAGCAAAAACTAGTGAGATTTCTTACATAGTGTTCAATTTCTAAGACCAAAACATATAAATTTGAGGATCTGAAATACCGTTGCCATTTTCATACATTCAAGGTAGTTCGTGTGCAAAGAAACCTGTTAATACATGAAGTGACCTTGCTCATGATTTCCGAAATATAATTATTGTTATTGTCATTATTATTACTATTATACTTGTCATTATTATTGTTACTATTATACTCATTATTATCATTATCATTATTATTATTATCATTATGGCATTACTGAGCGATATTGATAGATAACTTGAATTCAGATTTTCTAGGTGATTTATCCATATGTCCTTCTTTGACAATAACATTGATAGATGTAGTAGTTCTCCGGGTCTACATACTTCGTCTGAATCGCAAAAACTACAATAAACAAGTCATTCAGGGGATGGCTCTAACTGTTGACAAACATTGACACTCAGGGTATCTGAGGACCCAAGCGACCGAAGGAAAGACCGCGAGTCAAACGTATCCCTCCATTTCACCGAGGGGCAGAGAGGACTTTCCGCAGCGCACAGAGCGCAGCCCACAGTGAGACCCCGCCTGTTCGCACTTCTTGCACTCCCCGCCAGTACTTCCCCGCCAACCCTTCCTGACGTGCTCTCGCATTGCTCGCCCGAATTGCTTTCCTCGCCCGCTCTCCTCAACATCTTATCTCAACAGCTCTGTCCACCTGCTCTACCTCACCTGCTCTGTCCACGTGCTCTGTCCACGTGCTCTACCTCACCTGCTCTGTCCACCTGCTCTACCTCACCTGCTCTGTCCACGTGTTCTACCTCACCTGCTCTGTCCACCTGCTCTACCTCACCTGCTTTACCTCACCTGCTCTGTCCACGTGTTCTACCTCACCTGCTCTGTCCACCTGCTCTACCTCACCTGCTCTGTCCACCTGCTCTACCTCACCTGCTCTACATCACCTGCTCTACCTCACCTGCTCTACATCACCTGCTCTACATCACCTGCTCTACATCACCTGCTCTACATCACCCGCTCTACATCACCTGCTCTACATCACCTGCTCTACATCACCTGCTCTACATCACCTACTCTACCTCACCTGCTCTACCTCACCTGCTCTACCTCACCTGCTCTACCTCACCTGCTCTACCTCACCTGCTCTACCTCACCTGCTCTACCTCACCTGCTCTACCTCACCTGCTCTACCTCACCTGCTCTACCTCACCTGCTCTGTCCACCTGCTCTACCTCACCTGCTCTGTCCACCTGCTCTACCTCACCTGATCTGTCCACCTGCTCTACCTCACCTGATCTGTCCACCTGCTCTACCTCACCTGATCTGTCCACCTACTCTACCTCACCTGATTTGTCCATCTGCTCTACCTCACCTACTCTACCTCATCTGCTTTCACCGCCTGCTCTTCCTAATTCTCTAACTGCTCTTCCCGCCTTGCTTCCTCAGCCTACTCTCCCCGCCTCCTATCCCCGCCCGCTCTCCGGCCTTGCGCCCCGCCCCCCATGGCGGCGTCCGCGGCGCCTACCTGGCCGCCGGGCCCTTTAAAGATCCCCTAAATTTCGTTCGGCGGCGCCCGGCCGCGGCGCAGGGGCGGCGCGCCGCTCATACCTTCCCTCTTTTCAATTAGAGTGACGAACAGCGGAGCGCGGCTACATCCATCCCGCCTCCTTAGCTACCGCGATGGTATTGAAGTTCCGGAACACGGAATTCCGGGGATTTTCGGGCGCCGGAGGGGAGCGACGGCCTCCGCCGAGGGCGCTCGCGGCGGGGGCGGCGGACCGCCGAGCGCGTCGCGTCGCGCCGAGAGAAGAGAGGAGAGGGGACGCGGAGAACGCGCGGAACGAGGGACGCAAGGGGCACCGAGCGAAAGCTTCATAGTATTTTCGTATGGATGCTCCCCCATGCATGAGGGCGTGTGTATGTGTGTTCGACCGCGTGCCTGTGAGTGTGGTTTTCCACCGCACACGTTCCCGCGTTTCAGCGCGTGTGTGTGTTGTGTGTGTGTGTGTGGGGGGGGGACGCGCGCTTCCACCCTTCCCGAGAGCGACTGGGTTTTGGAATTCCGGGGCACACATCGCAGGCGGCGGAGGCGGCGGCGGGGGTGGGGGGGTAGGGGGTGGGGGGGCGCGATGTCGGCGGCGAACGAGGCAGTAGTGCGACGCCGGAGGGGGGCTGCGAACGAGTCTAGGGGCTGGTGGAAGGAATTGAATGTCTTGGTACGGTTTAGTAGTTGACAGCACGTGGAAACGGGGACGTGAATCGTAAAGGATACGGAAACGGGTACCGAGATGAACCGAACACGGGAGCAAGGTATTCATGCTCCATAATGCAAAAAAGAACGCTGTCCGAGAGAGGTGGAGACGGCGATGGCAACAGCGATAGAGAAGATAATTACGGCGATGTCGATGCTAATGCAGGGCGCGGGAGAGGGCTGCGGAAGAGATATACGAACGCTGTGGATACGGCATGCTAGTGCCGGGGCGGCGCCGGCGTCCGCGGGGTTAGGTGGGGGTGGAGGAGGGGGTGGGGTGGGGGTGGAGGGGGCGGCGCCCGAGGCATGTGGTCGGAGAGCTGCTGTTATTGATTGGATAGCTCCGAGCGCTCGCCCCTGCCGCCTCGGCCTCCGCCGCGCCGCGCCGCGCCCCGCCACGCCGCGCCGCGCCGCGCCGCGCCCCTCGCACTCTCGCTCGCTCCTACACAGGCGCGGCCCCCCCGACAAGAATTTACGGGCCGCTGTACGCCTGCATTTTCAAATGCTATGAATTTCTGAAAAAAAGTGTTTACCATTTTCAAACACAAGTTTATACACGCACTGAGAGAGGGGAAAAAGAGTATTACTACAATCAATTTCCGTTTTACAATCTCTGTTCTCTTTTAAACAAAACGCGACAACCGCAATTATTATTTGGAAGCCATTCTTACCCTTTGTAAACATCACAAAAGTGTGTAGGTTAAAGGAAGGTCATGAAATTCGAACAATACTAATAGTGTATCATAAAATGATATCGATTTGCATATGAAGAAGAACTTGCTTTTGAACAAAATTTCAGAAGAGCACGTTTGTTCACCATTTGAGACACCATGCAAATAAAACTGTTCTTAGTTAATTACGTCAGTAAATAAAATGTTCGTATATTGAGTAAACTTCTAATAATATAATAAATGGCAGGAGTTTCAATAATACAAAAGTGTATAAAGTTTTTTCAAATTCAAAAACCTATTCATGAAATATGTATTTTTATTCAATTGTTAACAAAACGTTTAATTGAAACAAACGTTCCATATTAAAAAGTGAATTCAATTTCACAGAAAAAATAAAGTTGTGAAATATTATGTCTGAAAGAGCAATCAAAGCCACATCAAAACATATTGACGAAAAGTTTTATATAAGTACTAACAAAGTGCTGCACTATATGATGCGAAGTTAAACTTCTTTAACTAATACCTTTCGTTCAAACATGTCACCACTAATTTCAAACTTAATATATATATATATATATATATATATATATATATATATATATATATATATATATATATATATATAATTTCAATAATTTGTGCAATAACTTCAACACATATGAAACAAAAAAGTACTTTATAACTGGCATGAGTCGATGAGTTAATGTAGCCTATGTTTTATAGGAAGTGTTGCTAAAAAATACGAATACAAATTTAAAAAAAAAAAAATTTCTAAATGACTCTCTAAGTTCTCGATAAAAAGGTAAAAATCAGGATAATTACGAAACGAATTATATTTTAATTTTTCAAATGCACTACAAATGAAAATGAAACAATTGCACCACGTTGGCTTGGTAACTTGGCACAATTTCTTTATGTCAGGAATGATGATGGAGAAATCTAACATTAATAATATGACAGCGTGAAGCAGAGTTGTAAACTAAGCTAAATATTCCACAAATAGAAAACCACTTTTCTTGTCACTTTACCTCATTTCTGTTTTCACAAATTAGCATTATTTTAGAAAGTCGTTTGATTTTTTTTTCATATCTGAGCACAACCTGAACATTGGGACTCTCCCTGACCGCACGGCAAAAATACAAAATAAAGTGTTTATATTACACAGCATCACCGAGAGCCTGCAATAACATCGTAAGGTATATTAATGTTCCAAGACGGTTACATTCCCTTGCGATACAACCGCGCAGACAACTGCCAGCCTAGTCGCGGCAACGAGCAAGCGAGAACCGAATATTCGCTCTTCACTAGTTGCGAGCAAGACCTCACGCCACCACGCGAAGAATGCCGTCTCATTGCTGGGCGGAGACGAGGCTGCGCGGAAACGAGACAAGGCGGGGCGGGGGTGGGGCGGGGCGGGGCATGGCGGGGCGTGACGGGGCGGGGCGGGGCGGAGCGGAGCGGAGCCGTCGAGCGCAATTCGCGATGCTGCACGTACCCCACCCCGCCGCGCCCCCACTCCGTCTCACCCCGCCTCGCCCGTCCTCACCCGTCCTCTCTCGTCCTCTCCCGTCCCGCAGCCGCTCTCGTCCTCTCCCGTCTCGCAGCCGCGGCGGCGGCGGCGGCGGTGACGGTGGCGGCGCCGCCTACAGGAGGAGGTATTTCATTTAGCACTCGGCGCTCGTCGCGTCTCTGCGCCGCCGCTCGCAAGGATATTAACACATGAGGAATCCTTGGTATCCCCGGGACCCCGCCCCCGCCACCATTGGCTGTCGCCGCCCCCGCCCACAGTGCCCCCGCCTGCATTTCGTGCCTCCCCGCCGTCGGTTCCGCCCCTTTTTGCCTCCCACTCCTCCGTCTTTCCGATAGACTCACCTGCACCGTCCCCTTTCTCCCAGGTGTTTTTATTTGCCCTATCATATCACCTCTCCATTCTTCCCTCCCCAATTGTCACTATCATTTCGTGCCCCCGCATCTACAGTTCCGCCCTTTTCGTCTCCCACTACCCACTTCTCCCGACTTGATTCCCATCGCCATTCCGAAGCACACATCTAAACGGCCCCCTTTTCCCCACGATATTTTTTGATATTTCTATCATATCACCTCTCCGTTCTTCCCTCTCTCATTATCACTAGAATTTGTGGCCACGGACCTTTTTGCCTCCTGCTCCTCACTTCCTCCATCTTGTTTCCTATCGTCTTTCCGATGTACTCACCTGCACGGTCCCTTTCCCCCCTGCTATTTTGGTTCTCTCTATCATATTTTTCCTCCCACTTTCTTTTCATTTTTCTTTCTTCTCTTTATAACATTTTATTTACCTGTACTTTCTCCAGTTCCTCTCGGTTCTCCCTACCCCTTTCGAAATGTCATCCTTTATTTCTCTCACAAGTGTCTCTTCTCTTTCTCCTTATCGCGCTCCCCCAACATTCATCCCCGCTCACTGCTCACACGGAGCCTCCTTACCCCTGTCTTGTTTCCCTCCTGCTGTTTCTCCCTCCTCCATACGCCCACCATCCCCGACCGCACGTTGCTGGGAGTTTACACAGTAAACTATTCCTCTGGCCCGCGCGCATTCTTAGCAAGTCGCCGTAGCGAAGACGCCCCGCCGCCCCCTCCCCCCATCCCCCCCGCCGTCACTATTCGTTCGCGCTCGCTACGACGTCGCGTGTTCCTCCGTTGTAATATCACGCGCCTCGTATTAATTTCAATTAAAGCGCAGTAATGAAATGCGAGAAACGTCTCTAACAAGAAACAAGGTATTTCATTACGCCACTCGGCGAGCGCGCGCGCGCACAATGGTGGCAGCAACTTCATCGGGCGGCGCGAGGGCGAGCGTGAAGGGACGGGGGAGCGGAAGACGCGTCGACCCTGTGTGTTGGGCGAGAGACGGCGCCCGTGCGGGCAAAAGCGCAGCGTATGCCGCCAAGTGCTTTAGATTACTCGTCTCCGATGAGCGCGAAAACTGAAAGAAAAGCCGGAGCAGTTCCTGAACAAACGGGCCACGGACCGCGCGCGATATTTCCTTCCCCTTCCTTAAACATTTACTTACACACACTGACGTGCAGTTCAACACGACACATGCCGGAGAATCAGTCAGTTGCTTAAGGTTTGTCCCGGCTGGGGTGGTGCCCTGCTGTGGGGAGATACCTGTTTGGGGAAACCCCACTAGCCAACGGTGGGACGGCGCCGGATCTCACCATCACCAGATCACCATCACCTCCCGGGGAGAAAGCATGAATTAAGTTACGGTACTAATGACCTTAGCAGCGCACGCGCCCAAAATTACTAACAATCAATCATCAATCTAAAAGAAAACTATGCAACTTCAGGTCATGTGAAAGCCGTTTAAGAGGTTTTTTATTAGGTTGCGTCCTGTACTCAACACTCCTCCTTAGCTTTTTTTTTTTTTTTTTTTTCATTGAAAGTATATTCATTCGAGTTATTCTCCGTTAAGTTATTTGCCCTTTGCTTAAGGCGCAGTCAGTCGATGCCTTTTATCCCTTCGACCAGAGGCTCGGCGTCGTAAGTAACCGTGGTTCTCAGAGTGCCACCCATCCGGGAAACCGCGGCGTCTCGAACTACTTAACTTTCGTGACTACACGGAGCGTCAGGTATCCAATAACGAGGCAAAAATATAAAAACTTCTTTATTACTAATTTTCAAAGCGCGCAAAAATTGAAAGAAAACGACGAGGTGCACTAATCGGCCATGAAATAGCGGCCTACGAGTTTGTTTTTTTATTCCGTTGCATCTTTAAACAACACGTCATTTTAGTCCTTTTGGGCATTGAGTATAGACACAGAGAAGAAATCCTAGCAAGTTATTTGTTGTTTCCTTTTTTTTGTATTTGTCTCATAACGTCGCAGTCAATCGAAGCTATTTATCCGCGTGCAAAAACTGAAAGAAAACTATGAACTCTCTGGCTGTGAGAAAGCAGTCTTTGGATTCGATAGTTAACCAATAACGCGGTAAATATATAAAAACCTCTATACTACTAATTTCCTTGCGCGCAAAAATTGAAAGAAAACAATGCACCTTCCGGCCATGAAAGAGCGGTCTATGGTTTTGTTAGTTATCCAGTAACTCGGCAACAATATAATACTAATTTTACATGCTTTATTACTAACTAATTAAACATACATCACATATTTTCAATGTGCGCGTAATTTGAAAGAAAACATGGCAGCTTTTGGCATTTTGAGTGGTGTTTGTTATATACCTAAGAACCCTACTTGTTTTAAATTCCAAAACTATGAAACAGTTTCGATTTTTATTAAAAAGTGCAAATATTTACGCACGTTCCGTCTGAATTCTCATATTCTGCGCGTCAGAGCTGCCGATACAGCTTGCGACATACTACCCAGCAAGGCTCTCATTTTACAATGTATGTAAAATAGTCTGTTTTTAATACAATAATAAATGTAACATTGCTGTATTAACTTATGTTCATGAGGCTAAAACTCAAGTGTGAAATTAACCAAAAAGCAAAATTTAAAAAATAGTGAAATCGACAAATAAAGAAGCAATAAAATTCATTTTTGATTAAAAGGGTTTAGTGTTTGACGAAATAGTTTAACTTTTAGCAAAACATAATTAAACATTAAATATAAATTGCTAAAGATGTACACAATAGTTGAAACAAAATAAAGAAATGTGTTCTTTTCATTTGAATTATAACTTTCTTGCCGAAATGGAATACATATTTAATTAATATCTGTGTTTGTCATTTTCTTGCACTGTATACCTGTCGACGCGATTCTGTAGTTATTAACTACACAGTTTAATATTTTCCTCTTTATAATATTAAGTAATTCGAAGTTCAAACACAATTAATCTACAAAATATTGTTTGCATCGATTGAATTATATTGCAAAAATACATTTTATTATGAATCGCAAGAGCTTTATTACTTGAAATAGGTATTTGCTTTTTATCTTCCTAATAATCCTTTCAATATCATAATTTAATAAAAGATAATGCATTGACATGAGTACAATACAGAACCAGATGATTTTGAAAATTGTTCGAAAACAACCGAAATAATAAGCAATACAAAAACTTACTAATGAGTTCCATGTCAAATCGTAACTTCACTTAAAAATTGTTTGAAAACTTTCGTGAATAAATATGTATAATTGGAGAATTTTATGGAAAATGGTGCTAGGATAAAAACAATTACTCTGAGTGACTATCCTTTCAAGTGGAGGTTTGGAAATCAGTTTTTTTCTTAACTGGGCCGAGTTCGCATTAATGAAATACCTCGTGAAGTTTCGTGCAAGCGGATCTGAATCACTGAAAGCACGCCTTTTTTATTAACATTGAAATGCCGCGTGGCAGCCTTGTGCGTGGGGTCCTCATCCATTTCCGGAAACAGCTTTATCCTCTGGAGGCCAGCTCATCCGTCTGCCAGATGCTTCCATCGCGGTGACACCTTCCAGCAGCTCCCCCCCCCCCCTCGTCCCGTCCCGCCACGCCCCTACGCCAGCAGGGCTTCATCTCTCCCAGAGGGCCCGAATATTTTCAAACCAATAATACGCGTTTGTATTTCAGCGGGAGGATGTGCGACACGTAAAGGAAATGGAGAAAATAAATCTCAAAGAAAGTGGATTTCCCGAAATATATAAAAGCCGCGGGGGGGGGGGGGGGAGGGGGTAAATATTAATTCTTGAGGGAGCTAGGCGCGTGACCGGGGCAGGAGCTGTTACAGTTTTCCTCGCAGCTTTGCACTTCGAATTTCTTCAGCCTCGCTTTTCATTTCGGGCGAGATCCTTCGTCGCCCCTCCGCATCCTTCTTCATTCGTGCTCGCTGCACCCGCCTCGCGCCCCCCTCGGAGTCTGTCAGCTCTGCACAGTGCGCGGAATCGCAAATCGGGATGGAACCGAAAATAATTCAAAAATAGTAGTACACGTACTTTCTCGCTTTATTTACATTCGAAATTTTTCGAAAATTCAGGGATTTATACGAAAATGAGACCTGCGTCATTATCTTAAGCGTCTGCTGTCATATCCGAGGACAAAATTTAATTAAAAACCATCTGGAACCATTTTTGAGAAAATTTTGAAAATGTTGACGATTCATGTAAAGTACCCCGCAAAACTAAACTATTCTGTTTCAAACTCGGAGGGTCTCGGGTTTATTTTAATCGATTAGAGAATATAGATTTTGGAGAAAATTAGCTGAATGGTTTAAGTGCAAGATATGACCATATATTAGGCAGATGGACGAACGGACAGATGGACGGAAGGACAGACGGACAGACGCACAATGACGGACGGATGGACGAACAGACAGACAAACAAGTAAGCATATTTTGTGAACTTTCAAATTGAAATAGAAATTAGTTCTCTCTGAGTCTGAAATGAATATTTAATTTAAAGAATCCAATCAAAGAATAGATTTTCAGTTTTCACTAAAAGCTCTTCCTGCAATTAAAACTTTCGTTTAACGATTGTCATCGTATCTTAACTACTAATAAATAAGTAATTAAAACATGTTAAAAAGCTTATTTATATGGATCGCACGTCTCCATGCCTGCAGCCATGATGCCACCCAGTAAAATAGATTTGCGAACTAAATGATTTACAGTATATTTTAACTGTAGAAAGTGTTTCAATACCGGTCCCCAAACCAAAAACGAAAAGTTTATTTATGAAACACCAGAACCGAAATATTTTATTACCTAAAACAGAAACCAGAACGTTTTCTTGAAATAGTTCAATGCCTTGTAATTTATTTGTTTATATAAATAAAATGTAATTATTTTATTATTTATATTTTATATGTATAAATTGAAAAGTATTTCAAGAAAAAGGCAAAACTATAAATATCTTCTTGTGAATAGTCATTAAAAATGTATTCCTTTGGAACACTTTAAAAAATGTGTTCTGTATCTGCTCTAAACAGACAGGTACATAAATCCATCACTGAGTCAAGCAAATCCAAAATCATTCTAACACGGTGTAATCTGTTGAATCTGTGACATTGACCAGGACTCCAATCTTCAGCCACTCATTTATTCCATTGAATCTTAGAAAATGATAAAAATTGTTCACACAATAAATAAAAACTGAGTAATGATATATAATGTTGTTTAAGAAAAAATAATGTTTTTCTTGATATTTGTGTCTCTTTATATATCAACCTCAAGAACTGTTAATTTACCTAACTAATTAATGTTTTTAAATTTTAAGAACTTTGTTCGTTCATAAAAAGTGTTTTTGAAACTGAAACATACTTGAAACAGGGTAGAAATATCCACACCAATTTCTCAGTGTCCCAATCATCATTAGAGAAATTCTGAACTAATCGTTAGTTACCTGATTACCAAAAGTCTAATGAGTTGATAAATGAGCTTTAAAATACCAAGGTTTTAACAATAACACATATTAAAAGAGAAGTGTGAATGGGTTTGTGACTATTGTAAATTAAAAATTCCTAAGATTTATGTGTTTATTAAAAATGCCTATTTAGAGCATTTTATATACATTAAAATTAATAACAATATAAAAGTTGTGTGACCTACATGTTAGGGTTCTGCACGGGCATTCGCCTAGTATTGATCAGAAATACTCGTACCTAAAAAAATACTATAAGAGCAGCTTGGCGTTAGAATTCTCCTCCAGAGAGCAACTGAATTCGACCTAGCGTTGGCGAAAGGAGCGTAGGGAAACTTGCGTGGTCAGAGGGAAGAGCGGGCCTGATGGCCCGAGTCTCGCCACGTTAAATAAGCCATCAATTCAATTCAATTCGATAGCTTTAGAGATAGTGTGCAAACCGTTTCGAACACTAGGCTGCAGCGTAGTGCCAATACTGGTTCTGAGTTAACTCAGTTCAGTTGCCCATCTTTTCCCTTGATCTTGCTTTCTACGTGCCGTTAAATGCTGTATTGCGGAAGCGCGCCAGCCCTTGCGCTTCGAGCCCGTGCTTTAAGCGCACGTTCGCGCGCCGTCGTGCGCGTGGCGTGGCGGCCCGGCAAGGGGCGGGGGGGGGGGGGGGAGCGCTCCTCGTCGGGAGCCGCAATATCGGAGTCCCACCGTTCGACCGCTTCCCTCCCCACCCCTCCCCTCCCCTCCCACCCACGCCCCTCCTCCCCTCTCCTCTCCTCTGCCTCCCCTTGTCTTTCCCCAAAGCCCACGTCGCTGCTCCTCTTTTCTTCTCCCATCGTACAGTGGTGCCATCTCTTAGACTTGACTGACAGTTTCATTTTCGGGATAATTTAGTCGGTGTGAGCGGAGCAAAACTTTCCGGGGGCTGCGTGCCGCGGCGCAGGGGAGGGAGGAGGGGAGGGGAGGGGGGAGGCGCAGAGCACGGACGAGCGCGGTGCTGCGTGGCGGCCGCATCGCACGGCAACACGAAATTGGCGAGGGAGCCGCGAAACCTAAACAGGGCCGCGCTGTTGTGAGTAATTCAGGGATGAAAAATAAGGCAAAATAATGGAAAAGGACGCCTCCGCATGTAGGAGGTTCGCGCGCGCGCGCGCGAGTGAGCGCTTGTGGGACCGCCGCGTGGGGGTATGAACTATGGAATTGGGGGCGTGCGGCGCCCCCCGCGCGCGCGCGCGCCCTCGCGGCCACGCCGCGAAATAAAAAGAGGGCGGTTCCGTTTGATGCCTTGGGGTGCTATCGCGCGGTCGGGACGAATGGTCGCCCAGCGCCCACCGCCGCTTCCTTGTCGTGGCTGTATTTGTAAGAGCGCGCGGGCGGGCAGGCGAGAGAGCCAGCGGGTGGGTGGGTGGATGTGCGGGCGGGCGAAAGGGTGAGCGGACGGCGGGAAGAGCGATTCAGGAAGGAACAGCGAGTGGAAGGGAGGATTGGAGGACTGGCGAAACGGAAGAGGCGGACGGGTGAAGGGTGGAAGAGCGGGTGGTGGACGGGCGGGGGAGGCGAACAGGCGGGGTGTGGCGGATGGGCGGGGGGAACAGATGAATTGCTGACGGATGACGGGAGGACGGGTTGGGAGGCGAACAGACGGGAAAGCGAACGGCGCGGGACGGATGAGCGGGGAGCAGAGGCGGGGAGCAGAGGCAGGGAGCAGAGGTGAGGACCAGAGGCGGGGAGCAGAGGCGGGGTGCAGGGGTGGGGAGCAGAGGTGAGGAACAGAGGCGGGGGGCAGAGGTGGGGAACGTGGGCAGGGGCGCCATGCAGGGGGCGAGGAGAGCGGTGGGGTGAGGAAAACGGGCCGGGGAGCGAATGGGTGTGTGGGCAGAAGTGTAAGAGGAGGGGTGGGGGCGGACGGGCGGGGCTGGGGCTTGAGTGAGGACGCACGTGTTTTTGTGCGGAGGGATGGGGGCGGGGGGCGGGGAAGACGAGGCGGGGGGCGGACGCGCGGGTCGCGTTCTGTGGCGGAGAGAGCAAAGAGGGCGTGGCACTGCGCACCTAGGCGTTGGGAAGGCCAGAGGAAGAAAAGGAAGAGAGAAAGGGAGTAGGTAATCCTGCGAGGGAGACATTAGGCATCACGAAGGATGAAAGCGGGGATGATAATGACGTAAGACAATGTGAAATTACCTGAAATATGAACAATCTCGGCGACTCAACCCAGGCACTAAAAGTTAACTTACAGAAAAATGGAATGATATTGAAGCCGCGGAGACGAAAGTTTCGTGTACATCATCACAGCATACGTATGTGTGTGTGTGTGTTTATATTTATATATTACGAGTATTGTAACATATATATATATATATATATATATATATATATATATATATATATATATATATATATATATATATCCTACAGTAAATGAAGTTCATTATAAACGTCCATACCATCCCCATTTTGCTACTAACAATAATCGTTATCTGATCTCGTCTGATATCGATATTCAAACTATCCTTATTAGTTAATTTTCAGAATCTGTACCAAAAATTCATCATCACAGCTCGTAACTTTGACTCCCTCCTCTCTCTCTCATCTTCCCTTGTTCTGCAAACCTAATGCTCCTACAATAACTTTCCAAATTTTTCAGAATTTACTTTTCCCTCTTTTTTCTCTTATTCTATAGAACATTGCTAAGTTATATAGATCAGCATTGTTTCATTCAACATTTATCTTCTTTACCATTTTCATTCTCATTGCTATATCCTGAAAAACTCTTTTGTTTTTTTTATATTCTAACACTCGTGTCTCATTTGTGTCACTAATACCTTTTCAAAGAAGTAGGCAAAGCTGCACCTAACTGTTAGATCACGAATTGTTAATTGTGAGATCTCTATTGTACAACTCTTTTCTAAATCTCCTAAGTATCATATTGGCCTTAACGACAATATCTCGGTTGTCTGAAAAGTTGAGTGCAAGTAGTTGGTAATACTCTCATATCACAACCTTTCATCTTGCCTCGTATATACAAAACTAAATATATTTTAGAAAACCTGGAATGTTTCAATCTTTCATAAAATTTAATGTATCTCCAAAATTTACTTCCTAACACTTTCCAAACACATAACTTTGGTTCTTCCTAAGTAACACGGTATTTCCCATTATTTGTCCCTGTAGCAAGTACTTAAGAGATCAAATTAGTGATATAAAAAACATGAAAATACTTTTTACTAATACAACGGTATGAAATACCCTGTGAAAAATGGGAAACTATGATAGAATGTAATAAGGTAAATTAGTTTAAAACAGTTGGTTTCTGAACGGAACATTTCACGAACAATATGGATCAGGACATAATGAAATATGATCTTTCGGTAAATATGTAAAACAATATTTTAATATTCTAGTTTTTGTATAGTAGTTTAACCTGACTTGCTTAGACAACCCGTCGGACTTTGGCATTCTTCATAAAATCTAATATTGCTAGAAATAAATCATGCACATTGGAAAGACGTAAGTTAAGAGACGCTTTAGGCGTGAAGAGATAATTTTAATTATATCGATCGGGAAGAGGAATATAGCTCAGCAACTAAAAGCACTTCAAGTAGTAACTTAATTTTACGTAACGTAAATAACAAAAATTTACATCGTGAATATTTCTTACCCCTAAATTCACAAAAGCGAAGAAAATTCAGATCAGGAAATTACTCTAGTGCTCTATACTTTTTGCGTAGTATTCACTTACAACTTAGGAATGTAGGCACCAGGGACGATTGCTATTGGTACAGATATCGCAAACAAGGATTTGCACTCTCCTTTGTGAAGAGGGAATTTTGGTTTACTGCAACAACATCACGGAGTTTATGCTGAAACTAGGATTCCCACAGTATGACCATATACAATGGAGTGTTTTCATCGATACCCCCAAGCGTAGTTTGAATTGCGCCCCTTTTTTGCAACGAAAACAAACTTTCATCCGTTTCCAGTACTCATTCTGTTATTATGCGAGAAGCAGATGAAAATCTTGAGATCGTATTGTTAAAACTAAAATACCAGAACACAAGTGAAACGTCTGTGGTGATTTTAAAGTCGTAGGTATTGTTAGGTTTACAAAAAAGTTACACTAAGCACATCTACTTTCTGGATGAGTGGGACAGTCGAACAAGGTTACACCACACGACTATCTACTTACTATCTACTGCCTAGTGGTGTAAGCTCAAAAAACATAAAACCAAAACGTTTCTTTGCAAGTTCGGCGTACTCTTGCCTCTGCCTCATAATAAAATTGAGCTAATGAAGCAGTTCATTAAAGCTCTAAACAATGAAAACGAATGCTTTCTGTACTTGTGTGCCATCGATTCCCTGACATCAGTATGTCAAAAAATCAAAGAAGGTATCTTCACCGTCTCGATATCGGAAAACTTCTATATGATACTTCTTCGTATATGACGCTTGAAGATGTTATGTAAGATGCAGAACGAGTGCATGGAAATCATTCCGGGATGAGGTAAAAAACTTTTTTGGTAACAGGAAAGATACAGTCATGGTGAATAGAATGCTTGTTTCTTTTCACGATTTAGGCTGCAAAATCAACTTAAAAGTGCACATGTTGCACTTCTTCATCTGGACTATTTCCTTGAGATCCTAGGAACATTGAGTTTATGAGCAAGGAGAAAGTTTCGCCAGGATCCAATGGAATTGAAATGCAGATATCAAGGGAAATGGAACAAACACTTTTTTTGGAGATTACTCTTGATTACTAAAGAGAGAAGATATACATCTCACATCCAAAAAGCATGGCAAAGGAGTTTCTCAAACTAAGTTAAGAAGTTATAAAATTGAAACAATGGACTTATCATAAGTAAATACCACGAGTGCTTTGGATATTGTCAATAAATCTCCGACTCGCAAAGCAAGGAGGGGATTTATCTGAGAATTTTCAAAGTTCGAATGGTATTTAATATGACTATTCCATGAATGAAATTGCGTCCAGCAGAGTTCCAAAATACGCCAAATATTGAAAATAGCTTAAAGGGTGTTAAAATCAAAGAGGTTATGTTACATTACATACGCTGTTTATTGCACATCAACATAGCGATCGATTCATACTGCCTTCTAAAACAGATGAGTCGCATTTATAGACCAGTAGGGACGGGCAGTAAGAAAAATCGGATGGTAGAACACTATTTTTTTGAGATACACCGCCCTGATTGCGACATTTCTATGTGTTTAACTAAACACTATTACACCGCCCCGCTTTTCCCACCGCCATATCTCCCATGTTTTACCCGCCATTCTCTTCCCGTCCCGCTCCAATCCAATCCTCTCTTACCACTCCGAATATCCTCCCCGTTCTTTCCGGCCCTGCTCTTCCCTACTCTTTTCTCTTCCCCGCCTTGCATTTATCCTCACCGATCTGACTCGTCCCGCTGTACCCGCCTCGCTCTTCCCCGCCCAAGTCTTTCCCCGCTCCGCTCTCCCCGGCAGACTTCCACCAGAAATTGTATACGCCGCTCTGGAATTGGCACTGCCACAAGACGGAACGGCGACGTCCCCGCAATGCATAACAATTTTTTCCTTCCTGCGCAGCGCGACGCGGCGCCGACGTGGGTTTGTGCGGGGGCGGTGGAGCGGGCGGGCGGGCGGGTCTTGGGCGAGTAGGCCGGTGGGTGGGTGGGCGGGCCGTGGGGGCGTGGCTCGAGGGGCAGGCGAGCCAAGAAGCGCAGCGGAGGAGCGCGGCGCAGGCATGATTTGCTGAGCGCACGGAACGACCCGGCCGCGCTGAGGGCTGCGGCGGAAGTCTGAACGCGCTGCTCTGGGGGCGGACGGTCGCGCCAGAGAGGACACAGGAAGAGAACGGAAGCAGAGAGGAAGGCAGTGGGCTTGGGGTTGCTGAGGTCGCTGGAGTTAGGAAACATCTTCGGTTGAGGTAGAACGGGGGTAGGAGGTAGGAGAGAAAGCAATACGTAAGAAAAGAAGATTTAGAATGTCGTTATGATTTTGTGAAAGAAATACCCGAGTATCTCACAGATCAAAATTAAGACCAATGCTCAGTGTTTAGGACTACAATACATTGAGTCATATGAAATTTTGTTAATAAATTATATAAATTTTCGATCAACAGGATGTATTGTTTATAAACATTAATTAACTTTTGCACGTAATAACAATTTATGTTCAATTCGCCAATAGAGCGTTTCCGAGAAACGCCAGTTTTTCTTTAATTGAATTCAACTTTCTGTCAACTGTGTATCTAATCAGGTAAACATATACAAGAAAACAGCAGGTTTGGCGTCCTCAGGGAAAATGTAAGCCACAGGCATGAGTTTCGTATATAGAGTTCAACAACTAAGTAACCTAAATAAAGTATTTACAGCTCCGAATAATCTACGGAACAGACGAACGTTGGAGACTTATTACCGACCCCTACCCGCTTCCTTCACGTTGCACGGCCTTACGCAGTTGGTGAACACTGAACCAGAGAAACTGTACGAATTTCTCCCGTGCACTTCGCAAAACGTGTGAGTGTTTCGCCGGGAGAGTTGCCCGAGGGTTGTGAGATCGGGGGCGTGACCGCTCGCAGGTCTAGAGTCGGCTGACAAGTGCTGGGTCCATGGACGAATAGCCTCATAACTAGGGGGTGGATTTTAATGAAAGGTAATTTTTCCCTTTTCACTTTAGGACAATGCCTATTAGTACAGAAATTCATTATATGTTATGACAAAAGGATATGAACCATTTTATGGGTCATTTCTTTGCATTTTTCGACGAGTTTGACTAATAAGTTGTTTTTTTTACCTTTTAACGTCATTTTTAATGCATTTGTTGCTGATTTCACTGATTTAAATATCATTTTAATGATATTTGCTTCAAACAATATTTACGGGGTACAACAAATGTTAACCACAGAATTCATGAGTGGGTTATTCGATTCCTTCGCTCATTTTATTGTAATATTAGCCGTTGTGAGTGCTACGTAATATAAAGTTCCTGAGTCGTTTATCGGCGCTATTGTCAGTTCGGCCAATTTCGCTATAAATAAAGGCAGAGATTTTCTTTTAAAGAACAGTCCAAATCAAAAGTTAGCGAGCTGAATTCACATGAACAAAAGGAAGAAGACCCAATTACATCAGTTACATATCCAACAGCTTGATTTGTTCATCTGAAGTGCTTTACATCAATGTTTTACGTCATTTTTCTTTGTTTTTAGGGTATTTTGAAAGCATTTTAAGAGCATTTTATTGACCATTTTTGGCAATGTTTTAGGTCATCAAAGTTCGCCCCCTTCGCAAAACTCCTGCGCGCACTTGTTGCAAAAGGACAGCGCCCCCTCGGAATGTGACAAGGCCCCCAAGCGACGCCCGGCCCCGCAACGTTTATGATGATAGATTAGTGACATTGGGCGCGTCAAATCGTAAGGCCATTAGTGCTGTAAGAGAAGTGTATGTTTTTCCTCGGAAGGCGGCGGTGATCTTGGACGGTGAGGTCCGGTGCCGACGTAGTTGTCGGCTAGTGGGGTTTTCCTCAATGAGGTATCTCCCACCAGCGGGGCACCGCCCCACCCGGGACAAGCTCTAAGCTTCCGACCAGTCTCCCGGCATGTGTGGTAGTGTAGTGCATGTTACTGGAAGAGTATGTAAGGGGTGAGGATAGGACAAGGAAGAGGAAGGAAAAATGTCGCGCGGTCCGTGGCCCGTTTGTCATGGTACTTCTCCGGCATACACCTAGTTTTGATTAAAAATCACATAAAACTACCGATCAGAGCAACAGACCAGCAGAATTTTTCTCCGGACAACGGCTGAATTTTACCTAGTTACATAGCTAGTGTTGAAAATCCTGACACCGTCGGAACGCGAACCTAACCCACGACCTCTCAGCCAGAGACACTGCTGTGATGTCAGTTGATGCCCTGAGCCACCTCTCCCGGTCCTGGCCAGGAAGGTCCGTCAGCGGTCGAGCGGGAGCGGGTGGTACGGTCTAGTTGATTGAGTAGGCCGTGCGGAGCGGAAATGGCGTCAATTCTTCCATTTCATTTTTTCGAAGCATTCTTATTTGAATTAAAGCACTGTTCACTTGCTCGAGAATCGTAGGGATGTCGCACAGAGACGCACACCACCTGGATTCCCGTAGGCTGTTCTTCAGATTACGTATGTTGTATGCAATTGTTCATATAGATTCAAAAAGTTCATAGAATTTGAAACACAGAGTTTTACCCGCGAATTCATTTAATAGTAAACGCTAAAATGATTGAATTTAAGAATGTAAATTGGAAAAAAAATATATAACAGGTATAGCATCATCTGTTGACGATTCCCGAACCGAAGGGATCCGGGGTATTCGCGGGTTGCATAGAAGAGGGACGCAAGTTTCGGAATCTACTAGGCTCAGTGCCTGAGAGGTACAAATGAGCAGCCCGGCGGTCGGCAGGGCAGTCTAAACTGAAGCTGAGTTGTGAAGTGTGTGCCTCATTATGAAGCGCAGTGCAGTGTTCAATAAATAACAGAGAGAGAAGAGAGCCGTTTGAAAAGAACTGTGTAATAAATGTAGATGACTGTTCATACGGATCAGTATTTTAATATATCATTAAGAATCAAAATAAACGTCTTTGCTAAGAGAAATATCTGTATTTTAATTCACCACCAAAAACCTTACAATATGTTTCATTTAGAAAATAGTCTCTATTTTCTGGCGTGTCTTTGACTACTACAGATAAATTTCAAAAAAGAATATGAACGAAAAGAAGAAAACGCGTTGTGTTTTATGTTAATAATAATTGTTATGTCGATTAAAACTAAATAAAATGTAAACATAATAATGGGAAGATACACAAATTACTATAGACGAAATCTTTTTAATTTATTATTCTCTGCGCCGTACCTACATGTAAAGGAAGACATTGAACCCTTACAAAATCTAATGAGGTATTTGACAACTATAATTACTATTTCGTATTTTTGTTATATTCGATCAAAGGCAAGTCAAAACACGAAGAAATTAATTAAATGAAACGATCAAAACCAAAAAAGGTATAGATTTTTGGAAGAATGAAGGTAAAAAACGTTCGAAAAACGTTCGAACAAACGAACGTTCGTTACAAAAAACCTTCGAAACATCATAATGTTTAATTTCAAATGAGCAGGTGGCATACGTTATTGTATTTCGTTGGCAACATTTTATTTTAGATGAATTTTCCTGACATAATGAGAGCTTGTGTCATGCAGGATGTGTTTACACGCTTCATTATGTTCTACTCAGAAATACACTGAGCTCATTATTTCGATATAAAAGCCCACGTTATTTTTTCAACTTGATGCTCGCAAACAAGAACAATCACAAATTACACAGAGACAGTATTTAATATTTAGCTTTAGCGAAATGAACCAATTTCATTTCCACATGACACAACAGAAGCGAATCGCACAACACGAAATCCCGAATAAAGAACACACAGAAAATCAGAACGTTGCTTTAGAAAATCAGCACGGGGTAGACACATTTCAACTAAAGCACAATGAGATGAGCTGTTACAAATTATACAAATATTGCTCCCCGAGCGAAAAGGACGGGAAGGGCGGTCGTCAGCGGTAAAATGTTTCTGGGAACAACAAAGCTTTCCGCTGTCACGGATTCGCAACCGAAGCGCCGGGGGGCGGCAAAGGAAACTGATACGGATTCTACAGCGGCGCGCCAGCAGCGGGAGGGGTCGGAGGGGGGGGGGGGGGGCAGGAAAAATGGCTATCGCGAGCCGCCGCCAGAGCGACCACCGATCGCCCCGGGCGCCGCGCCGCCTCCGTTGCCTTGTCCGCTTGTCAGGCCGCCGACAAATATTCGCAGGACAGGACAGGACAGGACAGGACAGGACAGGACTGGACAGGACGGCGCCGCGCAGCGCCGGAGAAGCGACGCGCCCGTCCCGACGCCCGCCGACGCCCGCGGGGGCTGCGCAGTGGCTGCCAACGCCCTTCGCGCCGGCCGCACGCGCTCACCCCTTAGGAAGGCTCACAGCCACTGCACTGCCTTCCCGTGCTTCCTTGATTAGTGTTGTCCAACTCAGGTTGTAAGTGTAGTGCATGTTTCTCCCTCGGGAAGTGGAGGCGATATTTCCCCGGTAGAGGCGAGATCCGGCGCCGATCTAGCGTGGGCTAGCGAGGTTTTCCCCAATCAGATATCTGCCCCCAGCGGGGCACCTCCCCTGTCGGACACGCTCTGAGCTCCCGATTTGCATCCCGTGTAACGTGTGGAAGAAAGGGTGAAGAACCGTTAGCTAGCCATCAAAGGTGTATAATCGGCTGCACTGGCACTCCGCCGAAGCAACTTGCGTTACTAAGGAAACCGAGAGGGGATCCCAAAACGCATAGAAAGAAAAAGAATTACACAAATATTCGTCTATATTAATACAATGTTCACTTCACCAGTGTGATTTTCACTCTTCTTTCGAAATGAGTAATTGGTGTTGTGGGTCAATAGTCCGATTTTTCCAGTTAGCTAATGGTGTCCCCATTCCTGGGCACAGGTAAATTCCCGTGTTTGCGAAGTAAAAGAGACATGCGGTGAACATGCTGTATTCCCTTCGCCGTGACTACTTAACTCCACCTGCCTGAGCTTTTCGTTAGACAGGTACAGAAACCGATAAGACTTTAAAGGAAATCTTGAACTCTATTTTTGGAGTGCGTCGGAATCGATCCCGAGATCACACCACCGAAAACTAGCACTCAGCCCATGAGCCTTCCTGGAGGTCTCATTCGAAATACGTGAGTGAACAAACTGAGTTAATGCTTTCTTTGTGGTAAAGCCACTTACTGAACTTCTTCTCTCTTCCTGACCAGACTCAAGCTCGTCTTAATTACTGTATTTTCATACATGATTTGAGACAATCATCATAGACAAAAGCAAAATATTTATCTATTTCCATTAGAGTAATTGAATGTTGACACAATATTTCATTATAAAAGTGAATGTGTACCATTCTTTGTATACAATAAAACATCATTTCCTAAACTAAAACAAGCAATATTACAAGACGCTAGGAGAATCTTCATTTCAGGAGACTGAGCGTGGCCTATAGTGAAGCCATCCGAGCAGCGCAGAGATCGCCGGTGGTTAGGCGGAAGAGCGGGCCTGATGGCGCAACTCTCCCCATATCAATAAAGACAAATTAATCATTATTATTTTATAATTATTTTTATTATTATTATTATTATTATTATTATTATTATTATTATTATTATTATCATTATTATTATTATTATTTTTATTATCATTATTTTTTATTATTATTTTTATTATTATTGTTTTTATTATTATTATTATTATTATTATTATTATTATTGGCGTATAGGCCATTACTGACCACCCTACACGATTAACGTGTGTAATTCTTCCAAGATCAGCTTCTCAGCTGTATCCTTGGATTACAACAAGGTTATTACGCCTTGTAGTGTGAATTTTGAGAAGATGGGATAATGATGATAGGTGAAGGGACAATCACAAATATGACCATGTCTACGCAGGACTCGAACCTGCAGCCTCCTCGGCACAGACGACGGCTGCCGCAACCGTCTGCGCCACGGGGCCGACATTATTTTATTATCATTATCATTATTATTTTTATTATTATTATCATTATTATCATTATTATCATTATCATCATTATCATCATTATCATTATTATCATCATTATCATTATTATCATTATCATTATCATCATTTTCATTATTAGTATTAGTATTATTATAATACCGCCGGGGCGTGGAGGGGGTGGGCGAGTGCGGCCGGGAGGATCGGCCTCCTGCCCACTGCGCGGCGCCGCCCATCGCCCGCCGTCCACCGTCCACCGGCCGCGCGCTCGGCGCTCGCCCGTAAACAACGGCGCGTCGCGGGGGGCGTGGGGCGGGGCGGCGCGGCCCGCGGGGCTGTCTTCGGAACTGACGCCGCCGCCGCCGCCTGCGCCAGACATGCGTAATTACGCGCAAGGGCCGTCCGCTCGGGTGCGCCGCCCCCGCCCACTCGCGCGCCCGCTCGCCCGCCCCCGGGGTGTGGAGGGGGCGGGCGGAGGCGCCCCCGAAAAATTACGCGACTATCGCGGAAGCCCGATCCAGTCGGGTGGACGCGCGGTAGCGTTGGGACGTGGTGAGCCTGGGGCGCGAGGGGGTTGGGGAGGGGTTGGGGGTGGGGGCGAGGGGGCGGGCGGATGAGATGGCCCTGCCGGGCCACGGATCGGATGAATAGAAAGCCGAGGCGCTGCGTGTGCGGGAATTGCCCGTCTGCATCCCGCGGTCAGTTCTCCTCTCAACCTCCCTTCCTGGCTAATCCCTTTTCACTTTTCGTTACCTGACAACCTTACAGCCCGACTGCATCCCGCGGTCAGTTTTCTCTAACTCCCGCTTCCCAATTAATCTTTTCGTTACCTGTAAAGTTATAGCCCGACTGCATCCCGCGGCCAGCTTTCCCTCCCTCCCGTTTCCCAGCTAATCTCTTCGTATCCTGAGAAGGTATAGCCCGACTGCATCCCGTTGCGTTCATCTCGTGTTTCCGAAGGAGTAAACATAACTAAATAAAATCTTATTGTAATAATCTCTAACAAAATGTGTATAAATGTTACATGAAATTCTCAATCGCTCGAGTGCTGTTAATAGAGCAATTGCAGCCCATAATTTAGCGTCTGTAACAGGCGCGGAAGAAGAGAAATGGAAGACAATGGTGGAGACGAAAAACGAGGAGAATGAAAGAAGGAAAAGGGATTGAACAAAGGAAAGAAGGCGAAGAAGAACATGAAGAAAAAGGGAAAAAGATGATCGAATTTTCTTTTGTAACAGTATGCTGGGAATTGACGATTTTTCGATAGAAAAACTTTCATTGACGGGATCTGGTAACGAAAAGTGAATAAATCTTGTTCCTATGTGTAGTATATCACTACCTCTAACGCTCTATGTGGTCAGAATCCACATTTTGTGGGTCCATGATAACGAAAAATCGATGGACAGCTCAACGTCTGTTCGATTGTCTGACCGTCTATCAGTGCGTCTGGTTCAACTAAAGCTAGCGCCTAAATTGTTCGGAGGATTCTCTTGAAAACGGTTATCCCCTGACCGATCTAAAAGAGACTGAGTTTGAAACACATATTTTGATTTTTTGAGGTGCTTTACATGCTTTACTTTACATGCAACTGTAACAACGTTTTCAATATTTTCTCAAAAATTGCTCAAAATAGTTTGATTTAACTTTCCCCTCGGATAGCGTAACCAATGGCGCGGGTCTCATATTCATTAAAATACCTGGCTCTTCGAAAATTGAAATGTTTAAAATATTTTTGAGGTCTTCCAACATCTACAATATTGAAGACAAATTTCTTCCTGTATAAAATCTGTTGTTTACAGGCAGATCTTGAAAGAGGGCAATGTACAATTTTTCAAAAAATGTGAGGAGTTTTTGCGAAATTTTGCGATAATCATTTTCAATCATAATGTTTCAATAATTATTTTCTCAATAAAAAGCTTCAATTTTTTTAAACCTTCTCCTCATATCAATGGCCATGTCCTCACATATCAATGGGCGGGAAAAATATGGTGTCTTATTTTCGGCGAAAAAAAGGAGATAAAATATTTAGTGCAGGCCTATATTCGATTATTGCACAATTTAACATTACGAAAATACGTAATTGAAGATAAGAGGTTTTTGTCTAACAGATTTAAAGTTCTAAAACATCGGATCCTCCAAAGAACATTATTAATGTTTGGTTTGGAGTAATTTCTGCTTGAATTTAATGAATTCAAATATGAATTGAACAAATAAAAAAAATTCTCAAAAACGGCTCCAATTTATTTTCGTTTTTTTCACAGATTATACCTATTTTTTTTACTTCTTTGTGTTACTTTTGGTTGAATTCGTTTTAACTGAAAACGGAGGAGAACTTACGTTTGCACCCCAGAAAATGAATATTTATATTTTCACGTTCGCTCTTTGTGAAACACTTCTTACAGATGAGGTGACTTATATGCTATATTTTGTTCTCTTGATTTGAAATTTCTTCAGTTGCTAATTTACTGCAGCATTTTCATTTAATTCCATTATTTCTGATATTAATGAATCGTGGTAAAATAAATGTTAATTAATTAATTGTGAATCTTTGTACTAATTAGAGCGCATCATGGTTGATTTTGTTTCGTTAAAACAGTGTTATGTGTTGACTCATCATTCGTAATACGTTTTTGCGATTGGTGGTATATATGATTTGTTGTTCAAGTCATTTTATTATTCTCTTATTTTTATTTAATAATGATTATTTATTATTTTAATTGTTTTTAAAAGTATTTAGACATTTAAATAGTTTATTTATAGTAATTAACTAATGTAGTGGATAAATGTATTAATTTTATGATTTTTTTGTTTCATTGGAATTTGTTCACCCGCGACATTGATATTAAACTTGTATTTAAAACTTAATAACAAAATTTTCAACAATTCAAATTTGAATCTCGTATTAAATTATAGGTTAGTTAAATTAATATATTGCCATATTTAATGTTAATTTATAAAATATTAAAATTAATTATTTTCGTCTTATTGTTTCAAGATGTTATAATAAATCATTTCATGGGTTGAATGTTATCTAATAACGAAATATAATAGTTATTAGAAAAGTGAATTCCATCAATATCACGGTAATAGTTATTAGACATGTTACACGTCCATTTCCCGACTTCATAGGTGCACACAAAAGCATAAATGCGAAACGCTGTAAGTATCTTATAGCTGGATAGATAATGAGTCTCCGGTCCTGTCTCCAAAAGATTTAAGATGAAAAAAAATGAAGTTCACGGTTTGACATAACAAAAGTTACAGCAACACACATCATAATTGCATATACTTGGAAAGCAATGCCCTTCTCGATCGCAATGCCCTTAAAACTAGGTTTTATGATGTCATGAGTTTTGTGAAGACAAATGAGAAACTGATGGACAAGTGTAGTACAGATGCGGATTGGAAAGTAATTTCACTTTTCAAGGAGTTATTTAAACGTGCACAGTCCCAGCTAGTATATTTTCACAAAAAGGATCAACACACTTCGTTGATATTATCTAGACCGTAAGCAATTCCAACCACTAAAGGTTAAAAAGGCACACGGTATATCCCTAAATAAATGCCATTTACCCCTCCCCCTGATTTTAACCCTTTTTCATTTGGTATTGTGCCGCTGACATCGTGCAGTCAGCCTTGTGATTTCTTTACCGCTTGTCTTCCTTCACTGTACTAATCTCGCGCTCTCTGATCCGTCTTCCGCCGCCCACATCCTGCGCGCCCTCCAAAGCCGTCCGCGTTCACGTCCGCCCGCCCCGCCCCCGCCCCCGCCCCCGCCGCCGTTCCCACCCACGCGGCCTCTCCCTCCGCCTCCGCCACCTCCCCGCCTCCACCGCCGCCCCGCCGCCGCCGCACCAATCCATTCCCACCCACGCCGCCACCTCCCCGCCTACGCCACCTCCCCGCCTACGCCACCTCTCCGCCTACGCCACCTCAGCCGCCTACGCCACCTCCCCGCCTCCGCCACCTCTCCGCCTACGCCACCTCAGCCGCCTCCGCCGCCGCCTACGCCGCCGCCTGAGCCGCCTCCGCCACTGCCGCCGCTTCCGCCTGAGCCTGAGCCGCCGCCGTCACCGCCTCCGCCAGCCCCCAAGTCACCCTATTCGCCCCCACCACTCGAGAGCTAAGAGGCTAAGCTGTCGAGGGTCCGGCGGCGTGTGTACCCGTCTGACAGTGCCAGGGAAAGTCAACACGCTGATGTGCAAGGTCAACACACAGTACGATTACTGCGCTGCTTGCTCGCTCGCCTACTGTGCCGCCCCGGCCCCCGCCCCCGCCCCCGCCGCCTGGATGCAGGCAGATTGAATGCGGGCGGGCGGGCGGGGCGGTCAGGCGCGACGCGACGCGACGCGACGCCCGGCGGCGTGGCGGCCGGCCTGCTACAAATATTGATATTCCGTATTCCGTCCGTCGGGGCTCGGCGTGACAGCGGCGTGTGTGGACAGCGCACGTGTAACGTAGAGCGGCGCGGCGACGCGATCAGGGCGGGGAGGGGCTCAGGCGCCGCCGCCAACGGAAGGTGAGAGCCGTACGCGCGGCGCTGCAGTTCCACCCAAGAATCCAGAGCTCCACGCGAGGGCCAGAGGCGCGCTTGCGCACGGCGCTACGCACAGAATTGATTTTATCGTTTTCATGGAATTGTTATATTCTCCAGTCCGTAATTAAATCGTTTATTAATTAGCAAACAAACATTTACATCATTTTGCTGCAAATCAGACAACCTTTTATATTTATCGCTACAAATAAGCAATGCCCAATGCGAGTTTTTTTTAGATTAATGATTAATAATTAATGAAAAAACAATATTATGCAAATGTATTCATTTAAAAAGTAAAACATATAGCATTGAGTATTTATCTAAGCGCTCGAATAGTTTTACTTTTGAATGTTAAGTTGAATAATGGAGGTTCCTTATCAGTTTACAATTTCAAAAATGTTTCATCACACAATTAAATATTCTACAGATTCATTAACATTTCCACGCAATTAGGGAATAATTCTATTTGTCTTTATTTTATAATAAAGAACCATAATTTACACTGAAACGTGCTCACATTGTTTATAAAACAAATTGATAAAATTATTGAAATTATTTTGACGATTAGAGAATATCTACTTTCCAGTAAAGGGCACTTGATTTGTGGTCTACACAATTTTGGTAAGAGAGTAACGCCATATCTTAAACACATACCTAAAGTCAATCTCAGCTGTCTACAAAACATGTGACATGCCCAAGATAAATTGGTCCAATAAACATTGCGCACGTTATGAGTGTATTACTAGATATCAGATACGCCATCGTAAAAAGTGACTAGAATAACGATGAGCTCAAATCAAACTGCTTGCACGTGTCCGGCAGCTCAATAAAGCACCACTGACAAGCTCATCGCCAAGAGCAAAGCACGGGAAGGCGTAAGAATGGTGGTTCGCAGCATCTAACGCGAGATGAAGCTCCCAACAAAGTTACGTAAATAAAGAACATTTCTCTGAAAATATGCAAAAAATCGTAATCGAATTTTTAAAAACTATGTTAATTGGAAGTCCGAGTATAATAAACTCATTAAAAACGTAGAATAATGATATTAAATCAAGTAATATTAAGCTTTCATGTAGAATTAATACACTGAACTTTCAAGGAAACAATTATGTTGCGTCAAAAAAACTGAATATTTTCAGATCCAATTCTTAAAAATTGAAGTTTATACATAACATGACACGGCACGATTATCTATATTAAATATACAAATAATCGTTTCACATGACTGTATAATTTTCTTTTTTTATGAGTGTGCCATTGTATCTTTTTTCAGACGCTACGGATTGTATCGCTGTGGGTTTCCGACCCGATTTTCCCCACTTCCGGTGGATTCGTGAGTGGGCGGAGCACGAGGCTCCGGGAGCGGAGGCAGCGGGCGGTGGGCAGATTTGGGCAACGGAGCGCACAGCCTTCTGGCAGGGGCTGTACGCCAAATGAGGCAGAAGTGGCTTAAGTAAGAGCACGTGCACGCTGGGGTCAATCAAGGCGCGGTCGGCTCGCTCGCGGGGCGGTCGGCGGCGGCGGAGGCGGCGGCGGCGGCTGCGGCGGCGGCGGCTGATGATGATGTCAGCCCGCGCCATTGTTGGTGGCGACTGACCGGAGCGCGTGACAGTGGGCCGTCACAAGCCGCACCTCCGATGCTCGCCCGCAGCCCAGCCCGCCCCGCCCCGCCCCGCCCCACCCCGCCCCATCCGGTCCGGTCCCGCCTCACGTCGCCCCACGCCTTTCAGCGCAACCCCGCGTCGCCCACCCGCGCCCTACGCAACCCTGCCCCGCCCCGCACCGCCACCCCGGCCACGACCCTCCACGATTCGCCACGCCACGCCACGCCACGCCACGCACCGCCACGCCGGTCCCCGCCACGCCACGCCACCCCGCGCCATGCCACGCCTTGCCACGCCACGCCACGCCTCGCCATGCCACGCCATGCCACGCCATGCCACGCCATGCCACGCCATGCCACGCCATGCCACGCCATGCCACGCCATGCCACGCCATGCCACGCCATGCCACGCCATGCCACGCCTGGCCACGCCACGCCTGGCCACGCCACGCCTGGCCACGCCACGCCTGGCCACGCCACGCCACGCCACGCCACGCCACGCCACGCCAATCGCGCCATGCCAATATTTCAGAATATCGAAGCAATCTTTCAATACTGGGCCACCGTAAGTGTCATTAGCATTTTAGGATCCTTGAATGACAGCTTGATCCATGCATGTCAGCTGCGGGGTTTCCCCAGACGGGACAAGTTCTAAGATTCCGTTTGGTCTACCAACATGTGTTGTAGTGTAGTGCATGTAAGTGTGTGTGTGTGTGCATGTGTGTGTGTGAGTGTGTGAGTGAGTGTATAAGGTGTATGGACATAGCAAGGAGGAGGAAGGGAAGATTTCGCGCGGTCCACGGCCCGTTTATGACGATACTACTCGGACAATCACCAATTATTGATAAAAAAGCACTGAAAATTACGTATCAGAGTAACCGAACGCTAGAATTTTCCTGAAGACAGCGGCTGAATTCGCTCTAGCTGTCTAGCTAGTGGGGAAAATCCTACTACCGCCTGGAGGAGAAACCTAAGATCTCCCGGTCAGAGATCTGAGCAGCCTCAGCCGGTCCTATGTCGTAATTGGCTTGTAGAATTTGGAGAGATTTTAAAATGAAACCTATTAAACTCTGGATTAAATTAGCACATGCACAGGCTGACACACTTATACATAGGTGCTTTAGAGTGCAATGGCAGGGAAGTGACCATCGCTACTGGGCGTACAAAATTAAACGGCTACTTGACCGCGCAGGGTTGGGAGACGTCTCTCCGGAAATGGTGGGAGATAGGGGAACCCGTGAGATAGAAACGCTGATTTCCGATAGACTTGCGGATATAAAAAGGCAAGAGATCTGGGCAGCAACGGCTGAAAAACGTTCTCTGGTAGCTCAAATCCATGCGAGTCCATTATGGGGTTGCGAAAGTTACGTACATACTCTCGGAAAGGACGCAAGAGGGGGATACGCTTGGTTCAGGGATGGGGGGTGGATGCAGCGTAGACTAAAGGACGCAAGTGGTAATGGCATCTGTGTGCTTTGCGGTGATAGGGAAGACTGGATCCACATCCTCTTAATTTGCTGTGCAACCGAAACATGGAGAAAAAATGGATGGGAATGGGAAATTACTACTTCCTAAACAGGAACGTAACGCACGCCCAAAACATTTTAGGTGACAAAAGACCTAAATTTATGAAATAATTAGGAACATTTTTATGAAAGGTCCGGACCATAAGGGAAACTGAAATTAGGGAGTGGGAAAACAGCACTGGTTAGCTTGAGCGGAGCCTAGACTGAAGAGAAATTAATAAGTCAGTAAGCTAACAATAAGTAAGTTAATCAGTAATTTTATGTTAAGTTAGTAAACAGTTCAGAAATAAGTCATAAGTCGTAGTCAATTGGTAAATAACAGGTCAATATAATAAATAAAATAAAACTGGCATAGTAATAAGCACATTAGGGGGGAAGGTAAGGGGGGATCGAAAATATAAGGGCAGACGCGCTGGTGCGGACGATCTTCTGTGGCGCTGTTTGATTTCAGGTGCTGAGGAGGCCAAGCACTGGAAGGAGACGGCGGGACGCCCGCGCCAGAAAATAAATAGTTAAAATAAACGTCGGATAGATTAGAATGTACTCGGCTTCTGACGGCAGGTTTTTCCCCCTTCAGGGGTTTTTTCCTGAGCCGTACCTTATGGTCTCTTTTCCGCGGCTTTGATGCGATGGATGCATTTGGGGTGAATACCAGAATTCGAAAGATTAGAACGCGAAAGGATGTAGGTATTGTAATGGCTTAAAGGCCTTCGGCCAAGCCACATAGGATCAAGTAATCTAATTTGTTTGTAATAATTACCTATTCAATAAATAAATAATGAAATGTTGTAATTGGCTTGTAACAAAAATTATCGCATTACCATATCATATCATAATAATTTTCCTTATTTGGGAAGTTACTATTTGTTTATTGTATTTTATTGTATCAAGTGTATTAAGTTTCACAGTGTATTAAGTGTAGCATTGTATTAAGTGTAACAAATTTAATTAAAAAACAATAAGTGTTATTTGTTACTTTCTAACGTACTGCTTTCGCCTTCTAGAGAAAGTATGCAATCTGCAAGAAAAGCGTCGATTGTTCAACAGAAAAAATATCGTTCTAGTGTCGTACTAAATTAGATCGTATTTCCTATATATGGTAAATGATATAGTCTACCATGTTGTATAGTCAGAATGCAAGATTGGTGGGCCTCTGATACCAAAAAAACCGATTGTCTGCATGAACTACATTAGTGACTAATCATGAAGTAGGATTTTATCAAAATTACATTTCTTAATCGGACTGATGTCGTGGCGCTATGAATTGGATTAAGATATTTTGATTTTTGAGGGTTCTTTCTATAAAGCCTCAACACTCAAAATTTTCTCACAAATGTCTCCACATTTTGTCCTCTCGCAGAGCAAAGACGTATAAAGAAATGGCAAAGGTCATATTTTGTTGCGCTTCCTGGATTTTCAAAAACTGCAAAAATTTTAAAGATTTTCGACATCTTCCTACTACTGCAATAATGAATGCAGATTTGTTTTCAAAATGAAACCTGTTCATTAAAAACAGATCTTCATATAAGGTCACGTCCATTTTTTTAGAAATATGAGACGTTTTTGAATAACTTTACATGAAATAATGACAATTTTTAAATGTTTAAGAGTCTCCAAATGGCGCAAAATTTTTCTTCGCATTTTTCTCTCTTACGTAGCAAAGAACGGCGAAGAAAGTGGTGATGGTACCTTTTCTGGGGACACTCTGTATTATCGAAAGTTGCACATTCGGAATTGTAAATTCGAATTTCCCGCGTTCGGAAAATTGCAATTTGGTGGTGGGGAATTCTTAGAATTTTTGTCATACTTGTCGGTCGTGACGATCGTTTATAATATTCTTATGAAAGGAAAGAGTTCTAAGGAGGGTAATACTTCGAACTAACGAATACCCTTCTTTTAATTAAAGAATTTGTGATCGCTGATGATTTACTAAAAAAACTGGAAGCTCACTTCAATATAATGAAGGCAAGATTATGCGAAATTATTCTTGGTTTTCTATATAATATGCAGAAAATACTGTAATAGTTAAATTTATTATTTTTTTTCCTTTGTTAAATTAATAAATGAGTGTCCTTGCTATCGAAATAATGCAGCTGTGCACTGGAGGCGCTTCGTTTAAAAAAATTGAACTTGACTTTTTCAAGTTATAGCTGAGATTTTAGTAGAGAATAAATGTTTCAATATATCGTAACTGTTTCCAATACGGCAAATAAGTATATGGTTTTCTTATTTACAAATTAACTAGATAACTTGACTCGGTTTTTCTTTTCAGTCCTCTCTCACAACCCCCCCTCTCGCAATCCCACCATCTCGCAATCCCCCCCTCTCGCAATCCCCCCTCTCGCAATCCCCCCCTCTCGCAATCCCCCCCTCTCGCAATCCCCCCCTCTCGCAATCCCCCCCTCTCGCAATCCCCCCCTCTCGCAATCCCCCCCTCTCGCAATCCCCCCCTCTCGCAATCCCCCCCTCTCGCAATCCCCCCCTCTCGCAATCCCCCCCTCTCGCAAATCATCTCCCACAAATCTCCTCCAGAAGAGAATATGTAGCATTTATTCAGCTGTTTTCATGTTTCCCTCTCAACAACGATTCTTTCGATTCTGATAAGTTACGCAGTGTGTATCGAGCGTTATATCGAAGGCAATAATAAGCTCTAACATATTGGTAAAAAATAATAGTTATTTATGAATATAGAGCGAACCTATATTTTTTTTTTAAAACTACAAACCCGAGGGTCTAAGGGTTTGGAAGTCGCCTTTGGAGTGAAAACATTAAGTACAACAAGGCTACTCTAAACACCAAGTAGCACGTGCGGGCATAAAGACGTCAAAAGCCATGCTAGGGTATTAAATATACCATTATGTTTCGTTTGAGGACCGTAAACAAACGAAAAAAGTAGAAAAACATTAAAATGGTTTTCAAACCAAAAAATTACATTGCAAAACTCCAAATTCTTTATAGCGTTTTTTTCGTTAATGAAATATGTTCCTTAGAACTATCACATATAATAATGTTCGTGAAAAGTTTTTAATTTTTTGAAATTGCAATTTCAATGTTCACCTTTTCTGAATGCGTCGGAAGGGGTTGTGCTGTGAAGGTATTGGTATAGGGGTAGCGTGAATGGCAGAGAAAAAAAACTGTCGTTTTGATAAACGTTTGTAGAGCTAAAGTTTTGTATGGCCGTAATTAACAAGGGAAATAATGTGCTGTCGCACGACCACTAGTTAAACATTTTCTTTAGTATTATTTTCATAAAAAATCTAAGAATTGAATTCACAGTTAGTGTTGATTACTTCATCACAGTCATCAACGGTGTTGACTTGAGGGGAACACAATGTTATAATTCACTACAAAGGCTTTCTACTTCACATTACGTGTAAAAGTGATGAAATAAGCTATAATTAAGTATACTATATCGTAAGCAAATTAGAGACTGAAATGTGCAGAGGATCCCGGCATACAGTCTTTGGGAGCTTTATTACACCCCAAATGATGTTGAATGAGACATTTTATTTCCCTCCTAAAGCCACTTGCTTCATCGACACCACTTACTGTGGTAAGTGATGAAGAATCGATTTTCTGCCAACTTCCACACCATCGCTGACAAGAAAAAGATGCCTAGTGACAAAGTTTCTAACGATAAACGTTGATAAACCATAATGACAGGCACATTTTGTAATATTGTATTGATTTAGAGACTTTCAAGACAGTCGTTTTTCAGGAAATGATCTATTATTAACGGGGACAGGAAAAGAGGTGGTTTATTCCCAATTATCAATTCATGGAAACGAAGTGGATTATTACAACCACATTTGAAGTATAAGATTAAGTACATTACAAATACACTCGGAACTGGAAATTTTTTTCTGAAATTGTGCCAATAATTAATACGTGAATCGATAACTTCCATCATATTCCCTTGCAAAGTATATACAGTCAACTCCGACTGTAGCGAACACGGATATAGTGAACCCTCAGTTATAGTGAACCTAAGTCCCTGGTCCCGTTTCACTTACATTACAAATATGCCTAAGAATATTCGGTTACAGTGAACCTGAACCTCGGTAATAGTGAACCTCGGTTGTAGAAAATACAACTACCCGAAAATTAATTTCCTCCTGGAAAAAAAATATCATCTCAGTGCCATAAATTCCAACAGCATGAAAAAAATATCAGCCAAATGTCATAATGGAAGAAGACTCCCCTGAGGTGAACAAGTGGACCCGAAATGGGGACCTCACTGTCGACCTCATACCACTCAGTTTCCTGCAAGATATTACGTTACATTTCGCGAGTCAAAGCGCATTGTTTTCTACGAAGGCACGAGCAAGGCGCGCGTCTGCACAGCCCCACAGCCTCCCGATACTAGCCGTGTCGCGCAGAAAAGAAATCAGCCGCTTGCGCATTGCCACTACCGAAAGGATTGAATTGAATTGAATTAATGCCTTATTTTACGTGGCGAGACTCGGGCCATCAGGCCCGCTCTTCAGTCTGACCACGCAAATATCGCTACGCTCCTTTCATCAACTAGCAGAGAAAGGAGGTATTTCTTGGGCGAGAAACACGCGATTTTGAATTTAGCTCAGAGGCGTCATTTAGGCTTGAGGATCTTTTACATGCAAGTAAATCTACTAACATGGGACAGCCGGCATTACTTCCCCTCCGAAGGAAGGCGTACGAAGGATTTTTTCGCCCTTAAAAATCCACGGCTTCGATCGGGTTTGAACCCGCAAACTTGGGTACAACAGTCCGGTACGCTAACCGCCGCCCCCGCAGGATCTCTTGTGTTATTAGGCTAGTAAAAGGACCTTCGAAGAGTGGGGCTTCCAACAGTGCACGAGGCATCGAAGGATGCCAAGACTGCATTACGATACGCCGAGACAGTGGGCAATACAGGATCAAGTATGGCGAGAACACGAACTCTGGAGAAGGAACTAAACAAATTAGTAATGAAAAATGTACGAAGCAAACAATTGAAAATAATTGATTATTTAAAGGACAAAATAATACATTGAAACTTTCAGTTTGTACTGATAATGCATTTTCTGTATATCTACATATATTAATAAAATCAATCATTGCGGGGAAATTTTATTTAATTTTGTCATCCTGGAATATAGTGAATCTCTGGAAAAGTGAACCAAAAAAGTTAGTCCTCACGCGTTCACTCTACCCAGAGTGGACTGTATTCAAATACTGCTTACTCAAACTTGCAAATGAATCGAAAACTGCAGAGCAATCGATAAATACTATTTACCATATAAATGATTCAAACTGTTAAATTTTCTGTCAGTGGAATGGAGAAGAGAAATTATTAAGTTCTAAAATCAGCAACCTTATGTATATGAAATTCATATTGTCGCTTTGTGTGGATAGAGTGTAGATATAATGTAACGTCACTATGTAAAACTAAAAATATAAGAATATAATTTGTCCTCGTACATTGTAACATATGGCAATGACCAACGTACGCTGATATTTATCGACGCATTAATATTTTGGCATGCGATGTAGGAGGTTCATTCAGGGATATACTATTTATTTTACTATTCTTTGAAACTGAAACTACAAGAAACAAATTGAAATTATTTCCGTTATTCCCTTGGCTTGTCATTTGCATGACAGTTATTTCCTATAAAGTCAGTCATTACGGTGTCCTGATAAGGGAGTCCGCCATCTTCAATTTTACTTTCGAACCATGATCCACGACTGCAATCCGTCTTACAATTCCACCTTAATGCGCGTCCCTGTAACATAAACCGAACATAAAGACGGCTACAAATCGCGAGAACAAAAGAGGCCGAGCGCCGCGAGGCCGAGCGCCCACGTCCGCGTCACCCACGCGCTTAGCGCAACGCGCAATAAATCTCTGCGCCTCGGCCTGCCCTCCGCGCCTCCTCCTCCGCCAACACCGCCTCCGCCGCCCTCGCCTTCGCCGCTCCCTCATCCGCCACCTCCACGGAAGCCATCTCCGCCTGCGCCACCGCCTGCGCCACCGCCTGCGCCACCGCCTGCGCCACCGCCTGCGCCACCGCCTGCGCCACCGCCTGCGCCACCGCCTGCGCCACCGCCGGCGCCACCGCCGGCGCCACCGCCGGCGCCACCGCCGGCGCCACCGCCGGCGCCACCGCCTGCGCGCCAAACAAAGAAATTCTTACTTAAGTCTCAATGTGATCAGTCTAACGATGGTACAATTGCGGTCTTCAATGTGTTTTAGAGATTGGATAATATTTATAATCCACTGATTGTCTTCTCTATTACTGGCAATAAAAAATTTTGCTTTCGTATTTTCCAGCTGAAACAACCAAACTCGAGACTTTCGTGTGTAAGTGTTTTATTTTTTAGTTCCCTTGTCACCGCTATGGCAATCAATTCCAAAATCTCGTTCGTTACTGGTTGGTGCTTTTCAATTGTATTTGGTTGGCACAATGTAAATCAGCTCAACCATTTGTCTGTCATCTCCATAAAATAAAAATATTCCGGTATTTATACTCCAGTCCAGGATTAAAGCAACAGAAGTGGTCGCAATTAAGAAAATTTTCGTAACTTTCACTATTTTCTTGGAATTTAGTACTAAAATTGATATGTGAAATGCTATGGGAAATTAGCATTCCTCTTTCTAAAAAGATCTCTTTCCTAAAAATAGCGAAATTTGAAATTTAACCCACAAAACAAAGTCAAACATTTCTCAGAACAATTAATAAAACGTTTATTATATTTTTGATAATACAACAAAAAAGAATACATAGCATTAATCAATAAAATTCCGACTATCATTTTTTCACTCATGGTGATTTGTTTGAAGAATGTTCAAATTATGGGTTTTATGAAAACTATTGTTTTTAATTACTACATTTTTCACTCAAAAATAAAAATATAAACCAAGTAAAAACATCGAAATCAAAACATGGATGTTACAAAAACATCAGCTTTAATAAACCGATTTGAAACATCGATAGCAGTAGTAGAAAAGTGAATATTCTACACCTGTTGCAGCTTCTGTATATCTACATATATTAATAAAATCAATCATTGGGGGGAAATTTTATTTAATTTTGTCATCCTGGAATATAGTGAATCTCTGGAAAAGTGAACCAAAAAAGTTAGTCCTCAGACGTTCACTCTACCCAGAGTGAACTGTATTCAAATACTGCTTACTCAAACTTGCAAATGTATCGAAAACTGCAGAGCAATCGATAAATACTATTTACCATATAAATGATTCAAACTGTTAGAGCTTCTCGCTGTCTAATATTCGTTTCTTTCGATCTTCCCTGGCATAATCTAATCTCTCGCCGCCATCATTGATCTTACATCTTCTTCCCACTTACTTTTTGGTCTTCCTCTGTATCTTCTTTCTTCACCATGGTATTCCCACATGATCTTGGTAGTCGCTCAACATCCAACCTTCTTAAATGCTCATACCACAATAGAGCCTTTGTTTTTAACAGTTCTAAGGTGGATAATCCAGGTTTCATTGTTTCTATTCTTCTTTGATTTTTAATTCTTGTAATCTGACAACAGCACCTCCTAAATTCCATTTCTGTGCCTTTGATTCTACTTCTATCCCTGACATTAATAGTCCATAACTCAGTGAATAGACTTTCAACTCTTGTTTTATGCAGTGTATGGGTTCGTAGGCTTCCGCGGCCGGAGTCAATACATTCTTGGCTATCCGGGATGAGCCGCGTCTTGGTGAAATTGAACTGACGTTTCGGCCATCTTGCTGTGGCCTTCTTCAAAGATATACTGTTTGACCGAGACGCGTCTCATCCCGGATAGCCAAGAATGCATTTATGCAGTGTAATATTTGTGTTTCATTCCATATCAATGGATGTAAAGATCTTACAACCTACCAACCCCCTTTTTTTGGTTTAGAACATCTTTGCTATCACGACCATAACTTGATAAACTTATACCAAGACCCCTATGGGTTAACAGGTCCTGAACATTGCTTCCCAGAACTATACATTTTGTTTTTGATATATTAATGTCAACTCCTTTCTTTTCACATTCTTCAATTCATTTTCTAGTCGTGTAGTGGATATCATCCTCACTTTTGAGGTCTGCATACATTAAGGTATATAAGATATCCGCACCAACACGTTTTCCCATGTCCGTACACTCTATTTTCAAGATGTGAAGAACGTCGTTTCATAAACATTTTTAATAGAAATAATTATAAACGTTGTCATTGCCAACAATAGTATTTAATATAAGAGCAGCTTTCGATGGCTTAGCCATCATCATCAGTTGTCTGATACAAGAAGAAAAAACAAAACATTAAAACGTGAATATTCCTTTGATTTTACAACAAGATTATGATAAAGGTTACAAATAATTTACAAATTTTTTGGAAAATATATTTAACATGTTATGTATATTTGATGTTATGATGTTAAATATATTTTCCAAAAAATTTGTAAATTATTTGTAACCTTTATCATAATCTTGTTGTAAAATCAAAGGAATATTCACGTTTTAATGTTTTGTTTTTTCTTCTAGTATCAGACAACTGATGATGATGGCTAAGCCATCGAAAGCTGCTCTTATATTAAATACTATTGTTGGCAATGACAACGTTTATAATTATTTCATGAAAAATGCCAACGATAACGCACCACAACACCTATGTTTTTAATAGAATAAATAAAATTTTAAAAACATCATCGATGTTTGTCCAGAAATATCGCTGTTTTGAAAAAACGTGGCCATCGATGCAGTGGGAGCGGCGCGTGGCGTGGCGTGGCGAGGCGAGGCGAGGCGCGGCCCCCGCGATTCGCTCATCCGACGTGGCGGCGGCCGCCGCCGCCGCCGCCGCCGCCGCCGCCGCCGCCGCCGCCGCCGCCGCTGGCGCCCTTGGGATGCGGCGGCGGTAGCGCCATCATCTGAAGTCTGTCCGTCAGCCGCGCCGCGCCGCACCGCCCTCGCCATGCCGATGAGCCCCTCGCCTGACACACGCGGGGGGCGCTGCCTGGCGACGGGGACTCCCGAACGTCCCTTAGGGGCCCGCGCGCACGCTCCCTTGCGCCATTTGCGCGGAAAACTAGTGGGGCTACAATGGCACGAACTTTCTCGCACGATTTTTTTTTCACGCGCACACTTTTACTCAAAATCACGAAAAAATTGTACAAGTCCTTATTGCAAAATCTATCTTCAAGGATCATATTTCATCAAGAGTAAAAATCGCTTTCTTCGTAATTGTAGTTGTAGAAAGACGCCGAAATAGTTTTCAGTTTTTGCGATTTTCGAAAAATCCCCGTTTTCAACGAACGTGAAATTTGCACCATTTTCTTAACGTCCTTCACACTATTCAATAACAAAATTTAATCAAAAACGATGGAGCCATTTTTTTAAAAGAATTCGTAAATGTTCCATGGCCTTCATGTAAAGTATCCCGCCCCAAAACTTATAATATCGGTTTCAAATTGAAGGATTCGCGACATCAGCCACATTAATTGGGGAATATCAATTTTTGAGAAAATCGACTGAACAGTTTAGCAGCTAGCGTTGTTCACAGACGAACGGACAGAGATTTGCTGTCATTCGATTTTTCGGTGTCAAGGACCCACAAAACGGATTCTGACGACGCCTCGTGTTAGATGATATTTTTCTAAATTCAGCAACTATATTTGTCTACTTTTTCGTTACCGGGGCCCTGTAATAAGTTTTTCTGCCCAAAATACCTTTTTTTAGTGCAGCATTACATAAGTGAAGTGAAGTGAAATGTAGAAGTGAAGTGAAATGAAGAAGTGGAGTGAAATGAAGAAGTGGAGTGAAATGAAGAAGTGGAGTGAAATGAAGAAGTGAAGTGAAATGAAGAAGTGAAGTGAAATGAAGAAGTGAAGTGAAATGAAGAAGTGAAGTGAAATGAAGTAGTGAAGTGAAATGAAGAAGTGCAGTGAAGAGTTGGGCACAGACCTGGGCACATTTTATCTTTTTATACTTGTATATTAGTTTTTTTTATTCCATTGTTTGTTTATTTATCTTTTTTAATATTTGTATGTAATGATTGGTTTAATTTTTATTTTTGTACTTGTTTTTGATGAATTTCCACCAATCTTAACCTTGTTTGCAGTAATAAATTATTAATATTATTATTACGTATTAAATTAGCACTGCGGCGCGTGGCTCTCGTCGTTCAATTACGCAGATCAACTGCATGCACCATCATACCACTGAGTTGATGAGTTCAAAAACTTCATTACCCATATATCCATAGTTTTAAGGTATAAGAAACTAGGTGTTAAACAGCACATAATTTTTCACATTAATTGCATCGGTTGCGCAGTATTACACTATTGTGAAGTGATGAGTTCAAAAACTACATTAGTCATCCTTCCATAATTATTAAGCAGAAGTGATTTTGTATAGTAATAACCCATATTTTCTCTCATTAATTGTATCGCCTCTGCAGAATTATACTACTGAATGAATCGACAAAAGTATTTTCAACCTGCATTTTTTTTCTGCGCCGAGACTAACTCAGATAACTCGTTGTGGGCCTCATCGCCACACCACGCAAACGCTCTGATGTACTGGGCCAACACTTGAAAACCTAATTGACTCTCTCACTATTTCCGACACGCAGTTTTCGAAAATTTAGAGACTTCAACGAAAGGAGACATGGGCCATTGTTTTAAGAGTTCCTAGAATGTTTTATTGCCTTAATTTCAAGCAGAAAATACGTAAAAACTACTTGAGTTTTTAAAAAAATGTACGTGACCTTTCTTAACAAAACCGATTTCTTAGAAATAATTTTGTTTAAGGCAAAAATCGCTACGATTATTTTAAATGTTTAAAATCTGAAATTTTCAAAAATGCAGTGTGTTTGCTGGAAATGAGAATCCATTTTTACCGTCTTCTTATAGATATGAAAACAATCTAAATAATTTGGAGCTTATTTTGAGAAAAAAAGTTGTTGAAAAAATTTCAAAAATTCCTATATTTCACATTTTTATCAGCTGTCTTTTTAGAACAGATTTTGTTAAAGGCAAAATATCAATCTTCAATTTTTAAATTTTGCAATCTTCAAAATATTGAGAGTTTGACGGGTATGAGAAATGCACCAATTTTTTTACCGTCATTTAATACATACGAGGAGAACATTTAAAGAAAAAATTTGGTGACATTTTTGAGAAAAATATTGAAATTGTTTATATTTTACGCAAAATTACACGAAAACTACTCATATTTTCGAAAACTTTTATATGATCTCATTTCAAGATTGATTTCAAAGAAGAAATTTTATTCCTGGAAGAATCTGTATCTTCAATATTGTAGCTTTAGTGAGTCGCCCAATATTTGAACTTTTGTAATTTTCGAAAAATAAGGGATTTTAACGAAAATAAAAGTGCACCATTCTCTTAAGTATTTTCCAAAGACAAAGTTTAATCAAAATTTTGGATCCATTTTTGAAAAAAAATTGAAAGTTTTGAGAATTTATGTAAAGCACTTCCAAAAATCAATATGGTCAGTTTCAAAATCAGAGGTTCGCGAGTTCCTTTAATTTGGCCCAGGAAAATCGATTTTGTAACAAAACCGTTCAAGGATTTTGGCACTAGCTTTGGCCATAGATGGACACACCAAAACTGACACTGTCGTATCTATTTAAAAGAATTCAAGGCCTTGCGAGTTTCAAACGTAAATTTTAATTTTTGGGGGTACTTTATATGAAGCATTAACATCATTTTCAAACTTTTCTCAAAAATGGCCACAGTTTTTTGATATTTTTTTTCCTCAGACGGTATAAAAACTAATGGCGCACGCCTGTTTTTACATTTAAGTCCGTGATTTTTCGAAAATTTTAAAAGTTCATTTTTTATATTTCTTTCTATATCTATAACTTTTAAGATAGAGGTATTTGTCTTAAACAAAATCTGTTCTGAAATATTTGATCTTTAAAAAAGATCCTGTTCAATTTTTTGGAAAAATTAGCAGTTTTCCTTAGTCTTGAACTTTTGATTTCTGTACCGACACCTGTTTATGTAGGATATTACTTCTGGATTGCGAATTAAATTTTCACAATATTAAATTCTTTCAAACTAAATGAGTGAAACGAAGTATTACGAAGTTACCCTTCTCTCGTTCTGCTTATTGAACATGACCTGGAAGATTACCATTAATTCAGCTATTGCGAAGCGCATTGCAGCTTCTGACTAGAAGGTAATTTTATTTTCGCAGAAAGTTTGTATGCATGTATACTTGGAGCGACAGCCTGTGAACGGGCTCAGGCCTACCGGCGAAGTCCCTGTCTCGCGGCCTTGGGTTAAGGGGGTACGTGTGGTTAGCACGTAGACTTCTCCATGCCGTATTCCGGTTTCTCAACCTGAGAAATGAATTTTCTCATCGTCACACAGCAACAAACACAGGGACATTGCAAGGAAAACACACACTATAGTATTGGCTCGACCGGGACTCGAACGGGCTGCGTAGTTTGCAGAAAGTTACTCACATTGACTACAAGTACCAACCACATAGAAATAGTGCACTGATAAAAATTGCAACGTTACCAGTACTGGTTGCGATAGAAGCATGTGCTAATGACTCACGTTGTTTCTCCCCTCAGTTCGCAAAAGAGAGGAAAGTAATTCACGCAATAAGAAACGTGACTCACGTAACTTTTTTACAGAACATACAGAGACCCCTGAGATCGACTGCATCATTTCTTAAAAAAAATTAAAGACACGTATGTCCTATTTTCAATTCTATGAATATAGAAAAGATGAATCACTGTTTCAAGCTCCACAGCGCATGCTCGGTCGTAGTTCAGCGAAAAGTTTTGAGAATGAGATTTTTCAAAAGTTTTGGCAATGGACTGTCCTATGCTGAGGCACTGTAAGTAGGCATTCGTACAAGGCAGAACTGCTGTTACGACTTATGCAAGCTAAGTAGCTACTATACATCGACGTTACTGGAATAAATTGAAGGCTTTTTATGCATTCTAAACACACCTTGTTTAAAAATAGTCGAGGAACAAACGATGCGCGCTACGCGTGATATCAATTAAATAACATAAACACTATGACAACAAAATATTGTTGATTTTCAATGCAGGCACTCACACAAACTAATAAATCGCCTATTTAAAGAACGTTCAATTGTGACTAATTGAGGGAATGTCAACTCTTACAAGTGACAATTACAAGAATATAATGTATTATTGCGCGTAATATGATTATGGTGTAGCAAATCATTACATGCAATAAAGAAATTGGAACTTAAAATTATTGAACAGCTCAGTAATAAAAAAATTCAATAATTTAAAATACGAATGCAATATCATCTTATATTTCGGAGCAGAATAAACATTTTATGTTCACTAATGTAAGTGATTCTCGATCAAGAATACATTTTATAACAATATAGACGATTCTTCGTTAAAAATTTGCAGCTCGATTTAGCATTGAAGGTGCAGTATCTCCAAATTGTGTATGTAAGTGATGGAGCATTTTAGAATATTTTAATATCTCAGGAGTGTCTCCTTCAGGTGAATCTTAATTTGGCATTCACATCTTGCAGATAAACGAAGACATCTGCCTTAGGTTATAAGAATAGTTAATTCAAACAAGTGCTTTTAACAATGTGAAACTAAACACGTAGTATGTAATATACACGATAGATCAATACATACGTCAGAGAACAATTATTCAAAAAGTACAGTAAACAACGTATTCCAAGAGTGCTGTGAGGTTTCTTCTATCCTATAAAAGTGAAAATGTTTGTAACCGCATGTGGCACCAAAAAAAAGTACCATTAGAATGCTGACTCGGAAATACGGCACGAATAATTCTGGGCGACCAACTATAAAAAAAATCTTAGTTGGAATTTTATATATGAAATATATTCCCAATATTTCCCCAAATATAAAAAACACATTTCTCCAAAATGTGTTGTTTTTAACAAAATTGTGTTGAGGTTGAATTTTAAGTCTATCTACGACTAACGCTAACACGAACCATTGTTAAAACCAAAATATGAAACAAGTAAATCGAAAGAAGAGAATCCAGTCCTGAGACATTAAGGATCAGTGTAACGTAGAAGAATGAATTGCCGAAGACCACAAATGGTATTCAAAGAACTACTGAAAATAATATATTTCTTCAATTTTGTAATTTCCAAATATAAAAGTTTTTCAAATTTCGAAAATACAGATTTTGTCGCAAAAGAGACCAGCTCATATTTTGACGTCCTTTGATACATATGGGGAGAAAACATTGTATAAAAACTCTATCCGTTGTTGAGAGCAGAATTGCTTAAAAAATTGCACAGATTTCACAAAAAATTACGCAATATCTACTAAATTTTCGATAAATTTTACTTGACCTTATTTAAAGGTCTGCATTTAAAGAACGAATTTCATTCAGGAAAACATCTCCATCTTCAGTATTGTAGTTGTGGGAAGGAGTCGAAAAAAATTCTGTTATTTTGCAAATTTCGGAAAAACAAGGAATTCAACCAAAATGATATCCTCGCCTTTTCTTGAAGATTTTATTACGATATTGGTGGACAAAGTTTATTCCAAAAATTTGAAGCCACTTTTTGCGAAAATTTTGACAATATTCTAGAGGCTTCATATAAATTACCCCTAAAAATTGAAGTCTCTATTTCAAACTGCCAGGTCCTAGAGTTTGTTCAAATCTATTGAGAAATATCAATTTTAGAGAAAATAGTGCTGTGGAAGCCTTAGCGTTGACCACTGGCAGATCGACAGACAGAGACGTACCGTCAATCGATTTTTCGGCATCAACGACCTACAGAAAATGGATTCATGACAACACGTGTTAGGGAAAGTAATTTACTACAACTAGGAGTAAGATTTATCCGCTTTTTTCGTTACCAGGGCATCGAGAAGCCAGGGAGCAGTTGTCGTGACTAGAGAAGAATTTCAAATTTGCGCGCAATGTTTTTCCAATTCGAAGACCAGGTATATTTGAATTACTTCCATTGGGAACTAGTAATTACAGGGTTTGCAGTGGGTGTATTGGGAGATTAGGGATAGGTTTCGCTGCTACTGGAGGACTTGGAGGTATGTGAACTTCTTTTGAAATTTTTAAGATGGTATTTAATGTAGGCTCTGGGTTATTATTTAGTGAGAACGAAAAGGTGTTTTATAAGACCGAATCTCAGCAAGGTTGCCAATGAAAATTATTGGCACAAATCCTGCCAATTCCGGCATTTCACATGTCCGACTTTGCGCTTTTTTTTATGGTGCAGTATAAAAGTCGTTGAAATGACATTATTTACCTGCTTTTACATCTTTCAACGGTCCCTTCACACCAAATATTGGTCATTAGATTTATATATCTGTTCACTTTTTTGGTAGGGAATCTCTGAAAACCCAATTCTTTCAGAATATCATTCACATGAAAAGTTGTTGGAATGTTTCTAATAATTACAGAGAACATCAAGTTCGATATTACAATGTGTATTGAATGTGATAATTATGTGCAAAAATCGTCAGTGGATATCGTTTAGAATTTGGAATTTTTAGTTTTTGTGGAGAAGTCCAATATTTTCATCGAGAGTATTTGTAAAATCATAAAATCTAATTTCGTTATGAGATGTTATGGTGTCAGCAGGAGATATTTGCCTTTTATTTCCCTCTCTTTTCTGTTTGACTGTGAACCTAGTGAACGAACACAACTTACTAAATAAATGTGCGAAGGTACCAATACTCCTTTCAGCGCAACTTTATTAACATTCCACAAGATTTGTTTATTTCAATGCCTAGAGCTCTATTATCTTTGCATTCATGCACTAAGGCTCGTTACCATCTTCTTTCAACAACTTCCATCGAATCACAGTGTAAGATTCTCACCTACTTTTGTCGTAATAGAAATGAGGTACTCGTCGCTTTATGACAGCGTGCTCCTCATTCACAATGGTTCATTCTACAGCAGGATATTATAAATACAAGATTCTGCACTCAAATCAAGTATTACTAAAACAAGGATAAAAACACATTTTTCTTAACTGCGATGATTTCCGCATTCAGATAAGCAAATACAGGAAAATTTATCTTTGATTCAATAAATTGATCGAATAATGTTTACGGGCGCGTCAATTGCTCATTAGACCCTTAAGTGTAGTGAATGTTTTATCATCGGACGTGGCGGAACCCGGATCATTGGTAACTTCCCAGGTCTTGCAAAACCCATGGTTGGAAGATCGGAGCTGAGGACTACATTTCCTTCTGAAATGAAAATTTTATATAAAAAATAATTTTGTATAAATACATTTTAATTAAAATTATAAACTTCAATGAATAACTAAATATTTTCATACAAAATGTTGAGTATTTAAAAAAATTGAGGTCATTTTCCCCTTCTTTTAAAGATTTTGAGATCATTTTCTTCTTATTTTTAAGTCTTTTTATAGGTAATTTTCAAAGAATTTTTAGGTCATCAGAATCCGAGCCTGCTTATAAAGTTAAGGGTGTTTAATGAAGCAGAGGGCTCGTATGTGTGTACGTCGAGAGGATAGAAAGAGAAAGAGAGAGAGGAAGGAGAGATTGTGCACAACCCGGTTAGGAGTACAGCTCCTTCATTCGCCTCGTATTAATTGTCACGGAAAATAATCACGGAATAATAACGGAAAACCATTGGTTAGAACAGCCGACAGGTAGAATTCACTTGCAGGCAGCAGCTGAATTCGACGTAGCTGTACAGTCAGTGCCAAAAATCCGCCACTTTCGGGACTCGAGGATTAGAATCTCCCGGTCGCTGCTGAGACAGATTTCGGGAGTTACGGGGAAAGTGCGTGCTCAACATGACTTCCGAGTGGCAGAACTGCTGTGGGCATGCGACGACAATTTTGAAACGCCACAACTGTCAAATCAACAACTATTCGCTGCAACTCCCGAAATCTTCAAAAGGAAGCATGTTATTCTGGTTGTAGAAAAATTCGATTGTTAGGTAACTGTGATGTGGGGATGGTTTTGTGATTGATAAATCGATAATTTTGGTAGCTAATCGATAACACAGGCACACAAAATAAAAATAAGTTGTCAGACTCAAACACTTGACCCATGTTTCTGCATGTATGTCGATGCGCTGAATCCAAATCTAAAGACTGAATTGCACCACAATCCTCAAGATGGGTTTTTTTTTTTTTTAAATTTTTTTTTAATATCGCGAAAAACTGGAAGGTTGCGGCGCAATTCTGGTTTCGGATTCAGCTCGTCGACATACATAGAGAAATATCAAGTCTTTGCGTTTGACAACTTTTGTTTATTTTGTGGGTCTGTGTAATAGATATGACGAATGAGTCACTTTGGAAATTACTCTGTAGTATTCTCTTAATATATGGAAATGTTATACTGAAAATTAATTTATCCAGTAACTACGGTTATTTCCAGCATCTCATCTTGCACATATCGTTCATTTTTTATGTTCCTTTTTTCCATCGTTTCTTTTAATTTTGTTTATTTTTACAAATATTTCGTATATTTTTTAAATATCATCTATTTTGTCGAAGCGTAGGCGTTTTTCCGAAGGCGTTGGCAGAAACGTGTATACGTGGACCTTAGCGAGTGGAGGGCGTGCGAGTGGATGGAGGAGGCGGGCGAGTGCGAGTGGATGGAGGAGGCGGGCGAGTGCGAGTGGATGGAGGAGGCGGGCAAGTGAGCTTGGGGAGAGGGACCAGTGCCCGTGGGCGTAGGCGTGGGCGAAGGCGTGAGCGGCGAGCGAGTGCGAGCGGAGGCGGGCGAGTGCGAGCGGAGGCGGGCGAGTGCGAGCGGAGGCGGGCGAGTGCGAGCGGAGGCGGGCGAGTGCGAGCGGAGGCGGGCGAGGGCGAGCGGAGGCGGGCGAGTGCGAGCGGAGGCGGGCGAGTGCGAGCGGAGGCGGGCGAGGGCGAGCGGAGGCGGGCGAGGGCGAGCGGAGGCGGGCGAGTGCGAGCGGAGGCGGAGGCGGGCGAGTGCGAGCGGAGGCGGGCGAGCGGAGCCAGTGCACGTGGGCGCAGGCGTGGGCGAAGGCGCGGGCGGCGGCGTGGGCGAGTGGGCATCCGCCGTGGCCGGACGCGCGGAGAGCTGCGGTGCGCGCCGAAGCGGAAGCGCGGCAGACGGCCTTGGACGCCAGTGAACCCGCGGGAGCGCAGCGGCCCGCCCAAGGTCGCCCCCGCCCACGCCTACGCCCCCGCCCACCGCACCCTCGAGGAGGCGAATTTACCTAATGGCCCCAGGGGTGAATCCGGGAAGGCAATTCTTTCGCACACGAGGTCTCGTGTGCCAGTACATGAGCACCTCTCAGATCGTGCGGTTATGGTGGTTTGTTTTCACTCAAACTCTCAACATTTTGTGTTTCGAGAACGATTATAGGCAAAGAAAATCAGAGCATTTTGCAAGGTCTCTGAACTTATTACATTATAATCACGCTATTTACGCTCTATAACTGCACTATTATATAATTGTTCACTATCAGGTATAGTCTATCACAGAACAAACATGTTACATCAGTCATAATGCTTCACTTCCACTGTAACACCAATGCGTCATTAGAAGATATTGTGCTTAATTTACTATAACTAAACCAAGAATTATTTCGTTCAGAAAGAGAACGTAGTGTATATACACCGTTTATATACTGCGATTTATTTACAGATGCCTCTCACAGGTCATTAGCAGTTACGGTGTTATCCAATCGGGAGCTTACACATCACTACAGTGACGTCACTATGATGATGTTGATCCTTACAATTGGATGACACCGTAACAGCTGATTTACGTCAGTCTCGCTCTATACTCACAACTATTTTAATTCACCTTCATTAATGTATACCTGGGTTTTTGAAAATTGCAACACCTAGAGCAATGGTCGAAATCTCTTAAAAATAGATGGGTGTGTAGATGTGATTAAATTTGAATAAGAAGTGATTAAATTTGCATGGGAACAGCGTGCACTTTGCCCCAGCAGCGCCCTCTTTTGTGTGACAGGTCAGGTCAGGTCAGTGTTACGCCACACTCAGACGGTGTAGAGCCGTCAAACGTCATGGAAACATGCAATCAAGTGCCAATGTACCTCGACGACTCCAAAGGTAGCATATCAGCATTTCTGTGAGTTCGGACGGGGTAGACAGATTGGTCTCCGAGAAGCGGGTTTGTTGTGCGTAACGTTCGGGGCGCGCTGCTAGGGCAGTGATGTGGGTGTGGAACCAGTGGATAGAGGAGCGTCGTACACAACGCGAGATGACCGCCATCTTGTCCGCATGGCCGTAACCGACAGAACAGCGCCGTTCACAATGTTGTGGAACACTGCAACGGGTGTGGTCATGTCTGCGTCGACGGTTAGACGCCGTCTGCTGAGGGGCGGTCTGGTGGCACGCATACCACTACGTCGGATTCCGTTGATTGAGGATCCCGCAGGCGGCGCGCACGGCAGCGGCCACCTGTCCGTCACAGATCATTGGCTGCGTGGGCGGAGGAAGGCGCTGCGACGCCGGGCCGCGTTGCTCATTCATGGCGGATCCGTCATCAGCATGCGCCTTCGCCATCGCCGCCGCCGGCACAGGGCGATGTGCCAACGCACGCGCGCGCAGAATGCCTAACATTTTCCATCGAAATCTCAAAACGTTCCAAGAACTTCATAAAGCTCTCCGATGCTCGTAGACGCATTTGCATGGGCGCGAGCGCGGCATGGCAACTCGGGGGCTCATTTGGCCCTCCCGCCGCCGGACACGACTAATGGCCCCGCACTCACGGCCAATTTATAAGAAACGCTTACGGTCGCGAGGGATGCTTTGTTTCACGATTGACAGCGTTCTCATAAGAGGGAATGATATTCGCTACTATAGCTCAACGTCAACATCTCTTAAGAATCATTCATCGGTGTATGAGAGTATGTGTTTCGATGCTGGCAAATATTTTCGACATTAGATAGATTACAAGATGTGGAAGAAGAAGAAGAAGAAGAAGAAGAAGAAGAAGAAGAAGAAGAAGAAGAAGAAACAAGATAGCTGAGTCGTTTTCAACTACTCCCTGAAGAAGGGTTTTAGCGAGAGGTTGCTCAGCGCATCATCTGATGTTACTGGAGTGCCTCTAACCGGGTGATCCTAGGATCGAGTCGCAACCACGGAAGGAACCTAGGAAGACGCAACCACGGACGCAGTTCGACCTTTCCATCCTTGTTCTATCATCTTCCCTTAGTTACGCCACTAACATTTACATTCACTGCAGTACCACACGTGTTCGGCCGGTAGTTGTGAGCTTAGAGCTTGCCCAGCCGATAACACTCCCGGGGAGATACCAGGTCGAATACCCCGCTAACCAACGTGCAAGTCGGTTCCATATGTCACTTTTCAGCTGGTAAGGAACTTGCCACCTCACTGATTACATCATGCACCACATTTCACTCCACGAATTCTCTCAATAGTTGATGCGCTGGCCACCATAGCCGTCGAGCGAGGTTACCCTTTCACCTAGCTACATACTCACTAATCATTAAATGCACTTTTGCGGCCGGATGACCAAATCAGTGAAACATCGCAACAACGTGAACTCAGGCAGAACATGGGCAAAGGGCCCACCCAGGTGCCGGTTGGCGAGTTTACTATGAGTGTGTTGGAAGAGACGGTAAAAGTGATTAAAGGCAGAAAAGCACCAACAATCGATAATAAAGTACATTATGAAATATTGAAAACTGTAAAACTCCTCACCTTTCACACACACACGCACTATATGCATTACACTATCACATATGCCGGGAGACCCATCAGGAGCTAATAGCTTGTCCCGGCTGGGGCAGTGCCCCGCTGGTGGGAGATAGCTGGTTATGGAAACTCCTGTTAACCGACGGTAGGTCGGCGCCGGATCTCGCCAAACAGCAAGGGAAGATCACAGCAATTTCCCCGAGCAAAAACATACACTAAACTTACGGGAATAGCGATCCTAGTCGTTGTCGCGACCGGAATCCCTAACATTCAAACAATCAAGCGTGTTACACAGCCACGTGCCAATCCGTTGGCCGAGAGAGCTAAGGTAGTAGTGCCGTAGCGATCTCGGACCGAAGGATCGCGGGTTCGAAACCCGCCTCTGGCATGGTTGTATTGTGTTCGTCCTTTCTCCCCCATCATCGCCATATCGTGTGTCATCCTCATAGTTACCAAATCGTTACAATCAATAGTGGTCGCTAATGACCTAGAAGTTGATGCGACCTTAAATAACAAAAAAAAAAACAAAAAAAAAACAGCCACGTGACCACAAAATTGATCTTAACTCTCGTTCGGAGGAGGGAGGATAACGATGGACTCCAATGCAGTTATTTCCGCTCTTTTTCACATAAGGGAATTCTATTTCGACGTTCAGAAACTTTTATTATTAGAACATTTCACTACCCTAAGTGGTAGTTTCAACTTTCAACGCTATTCGGATATTTAGAACAAAAGATTGGAACCGTCGCCATGCCTTATTGCTTCGTGGTAACTCCTGCGATGTCTTACAGTCAACCTGCCTTTGGTTTACTTCAAAAAGCGGAAAACATTTTAACAAAAAACTTACAGAAACTCATTGTAATATACTTTTAAAAATATATCATTCATTCTTAAATATTTAAACTTTTCCTTCAACTGAATTGTAATTTGTTTTTTTTTTTTTTAGGTACTGCGTTGACGTCTCATCACCATTGGCGTACTCCGAGTTCCGGAATCATTTTGACATGCGTGTCCTACTATTGACGATTGACCGTACCAAATTGTAGCGGGGTGACAAAAAGTGCAAAAAGGTAGCGGACAGCAAAGAAAGCCAAGGAAATTGTCAGACACTCCGGAGAAAAAAAGCTCTAGTATAACCCAAGAATACGGGCGAAACACAAAAGCGCTCCTGTTAATAAAGATAAAAAATGGGACAAACTCTTCGAAAGTGTCTAAAGATTTTCTGTAAAACTGTTTCATACAAAGTTAATATATGGATGGCCGAGATCGTTAAGGCAGTAGTGTCATAGCGATGTCGAACTGGAGGATGGAGGGTTCGAGTCCCGCCTCGGGCATGGATATATTGTGTTCGTCTTTTCACCCCTATCATCACCATATCATGTCATCTTCACAGTTACCATAACATTATATCCAATAGTGGTGGTTAATGGCGTAGATGTTGATGCGACCTTAAATAACACACAAAAAAGTTAATATATGTGATGCTATTTTTATCGTAAATGAATACCTCTACGTTTTTTAAATCGTTGTCCGTAATACGGCTGGTGGGTCGAGGTACAACGTTAGGTGGCCCAATGTACAAGGAAGGAACCTTGTACCTTGGCCACTTCACATTCTATTAATCAAACTTTTCAATCGAAACATGAAATTAAAAATTATTCAACAATTACCAGAATAAAAAAGGTAGTTGGAGTTTCTTTAGCTACACCAAAAACATGCAAATTTCCTACGACACAAGAGGAAAACATGTCAATAAAAGAGTGGGTCGTCTCCCCATATGCCCGTTAAGCGCCTCTGAATAAATAACTACTGATGCGTCATCGATAACAAAACAACACTCTTGCTACATATCAAAATTCAAAATTAAAATATCAATGTTAAAGATACATTGACAAAAAACCCAAAAAAAACTAAACCATCGTGTAAATATTCGTGCCCTACAAAAAATTTAATTTGAAAATGGTCGTGTTTATTTATTTAAAATTAAGATTTAATCCAAGAGAAAGTTAAAAAGTAATGATAACAATTGACAAACCTAAGCCTTAAAATCTGTGCGCCAAGGGTGCTCTCAAAGGGAGAGCCCTCAGTTTGGAGAAAGTGGTACCAATTTTCCCCCGTATTGTAATTTTTGCATGAACACCGTTTTGTAAAAATTTTATTAAAAAATAGAATATTGGAAACGAAAAATGGAGCACAAAACATCCATGGTATAAAAATATCGGCTTTAAAATATATTCGTTGAAAAATCGATTGATTGATTATTTTGTGCTCCCGGGCGTGTCAACTACTGGAGTCATCAGTCCCGTAGGTGTAGTGCAAGTTTTTTATCATGACAGATGGTGGTGATCTTTCCCAGATGGATGGTGAGATCTGGCGACGACTTGTGGTGAGATCTGGCGACGACGTCACCGTGCGGAGATATTTCCCAACCAGGCATCCCCCATCAGATGGGCACCGCCCAAGCCGGGACAAGCTCTAAGATCCCGACTGCTCTCCCGACATATGGTAGTGAAGTGCGTGTAATTGTCAGTGTGTATAAGTTAGGGAGAGGATAGGTCGAGGAAGAGGAAGGAAAGATCGCGCGCGGTCCGTAGTCCCGGGTACTGCTCCGGCATTCGCCTGGTGTCGATCGGAGAAACCACGGAAATATACCGATCAGAGCAGCCGGTCGCTGGAATTCTCCTCCAGGCGGCAACTGAACTCGACGTAGCTATAGAATCGAAAATCCTGCCACTCTAACCCAGTCAGAGTTAACCCAATCAGAGTTAACCCTATCCGCGTTATCAACACCCGATCAGAGTTACAACATCGATGTCGCCTCCCTATTAAGAAAGGAGCTGCGCGCGGGCTGCTGCGCCGCCGGAGCGAGTGGGCGCGGCCGCTGCGCATGCGCGCGCGCGCAGACAGGCGCAGACGAATAGGGAGGGCGCGCGCGCCCGCGTGTAACGAGCGACGTGCGCAGAACGGCGATGCGCGGGCGCGCGTGAATCAGACGCGCGGCTTCCGGCGGCGGCGCGGCGCGTTAATTGGCGGCCAACATATATTAACATGTGATCATTTTATGTTGGGACTTTTGGAGGGGACTTTTACCTATATTTAGTATCCCCCTTTAAACTAACTCAGGGGTAAAATTTAATTATTAACCCAACGGCATTAACCCAACGGCGTTAATCCAAAGGCGTTAACCCAACGGCATTAACCCAACGGCATTAACCCAACGGCATTAACCCAACGGCATTAACCCAACGGCATTAACCCAACGGCATTAACCCAACGGCATTAAAACAAACGGCATTAACCCAACGGCATTAACCCAACGGCATTAACCCAACGGCATGGGAAACGACCCTTTAGGGGGTCGATAGAATTTTGAAGGGGGTCAACGAAGATTAAGGAGTGGACAGCGCGTCAATAGCATTTTTTTGAACCGGCGACTGATCGGTATATCAAGATTACAAACAAATATTAATGATATTAATAGTAATTTGCTTTATTAAATGTTTGCTTTAAAGCAATAGTAAATTATATATTTACTCTTTTTCTTATTCGTCTTTATATACTCTTTAGCAAACTCAAGAAATTAGTAGCAAGAATTTGTTCGAAATTCTTTAATTTCGGCCAAAACAGTGTCGAATGAGCTTTTGTTTCGACGTCATCCGTACATCTATGTTTCTTCACCAGTTGAGATCAGTTTGAGCATTTCTGGATCGTCTTTGGCTTCATTCAGCACCTCCTCAGCAAAATTTGCCGAAATGCCGAGCTGCTATTGGCCGAAATTAAAGTATTTCGGGACAATTTTTCACCCCCAAACAATTTCATGACAAAATCATCCAAAAACTAGGAATATTGTAGGATTTCCTCGATTTCCTAATAATTGCATTCTTCGTCAAACATTGAGTGTGTTGTTCGTGACTCACAATTAGTTATGATTTGTCTCTCAATGTACACAACAAATGTGATTATTCCATTTACGACATTTAAACTCCATATTGTTTAATGCAATTTATGTGTTGTCAGTCTAGACAATCCTTTACCAAATATTTGTACTCGATCCTTATTAAATAAATTACGGATAATCAGTTTTTGCACCTGAGGTAACATTGGACCCATTAACTTCTGATAATCTCAAGCCTATGTATTACAAAAAAGGATTTGAGAAGTAAAATGTTCATGTGTTTTGCGCAAAATATACAAATATATTGTTTATAAATATTTAATAAAAAGAAAATTACTTCCGTGAATTGAACCTATCATTACATACTTTTTATAAGAGAGAGAGAGAGCTAACTAGTGGTGCTAAAAATCACAATTAAATCGCCCGTACTTTCATGCAAAGTTACACAAAAAGCACTCAAAATTTCGAAAAAATATACCTGACATTATTTCAAACCCGATCTTTAAGGAACAGATTTCATTAAGAGGAAAAATATGTAGTTGCAGGAAGACGCCGAAAAAAATTTAAAGTTTTCCAATTTTCGAAAAATCAGAGTATTCAAGTAACTTGAGACCTGCACAATTCTTTTAAACGTTCCTTGCACTATCCGACAACAAAATTTAATCAAAATATATTGGGGCAATTCTTTGAAAATGTTGAAAATGCTCCACGGACTGCATGTAAAGTACCCCCAATATAATAATATCAGTTTCAAATTAAAAGGGACGCGACATCAGCCAAATCGAGCGGGGAATATCAGTTTTGGAGAAAATTGGTTGAACGGTTTAGCTGCTAGTGTTCTTCACAGACGGACGGACAGACATACCGACAGACAGACCGACAGACCGACAGACCGACAGACCGACAGACCGACAGCCCGACAGCCCGACAGCCCGACAGCCCGACAGCCCGACAGCCCGACAGCCCGACAGCCCGACAGCCCGACAGCCCGACAGCCCGACAGCCCGACAGCCCGACAGCCCGACAGCCCGACAGCCCGACAGCCCGACAGCCCGACAGCCCGACAGCCCGACAGCCCGACAGCCCGACAGCCCGACAGCCCGACAGCCCGACAGCCCGACAGCCCGACAGCCCGACAGCCCGACAGCCCGACAGCCCGACAGCCCGACAGACCGACAGACCGACAGACCGACAGACCGACAGACCGACAGACCGACAGACCGACAGACCGACAGACCGACAGACCGACAGACCGACAGACCGACAGACCGACAGACCGACAGACCGACAGACCGACAGACCGACAGACCGACAGACCGACAGACCGACAGACCGACAGACCGACAGACCGACAGACCGACAGACCGACAGACCGACAGACCGACAGACCGACAGACCGACAGACCGACAGACCGACAGACCGACAGACCGACAGACCGACAGACCGACAGACCGACGTTTTGCCGTCATTCGATTTTTCGATATCAAGGACCCACCAAATATGTATTCTGACTACATCACACCATAGTGGATTATTTTTGTCTAAATTTAGCAACTGAATGTATACACTTTTTTGTTTCCAGTCCCCTGTAATAAGAAATATTCAGCTGCAAATGTGCCATTTTTTGCGCAGCATTACGTCACTTTCTCTCTACTGAGTAAACGGTAGTAAGAAAGTAAAAATAGCCCTGTAAATAAAAACAAATTTTGCACGCATATAACTTTAAAAAAGTGTATTTTAAAACAAAATATTAAAAAACTTTTGTGTAGGAAATTTAATTTAATTTTGTATCGAGCATAATTTTATTATAATATGCTATTATCATAGGCGTGCGAAGATGGGTAGCCAAAGTGACCGTGAACCTTTTGAAAGGTGCCTCGTAGCCTTACTCAATAAAACATTTTATTTCTATATATATGTTCAATCCACGATTTCCCTGTATTTTTAACCTAACAATTTAAAAATTGTTATTCATTGGGAAAGAAGCCAAGTCATCTGACAATCCTATATTTAAATGCTTCAACATGAAATCAATTGCATTTATTAAGTGCAAGTTACTCGTATAATTGCAATCGTCTTCTAAGAAGTGTTATTTATTTGCTAATAAAATGCCAGTTGTAAGTAATAACTTACCGACTTATTCATGGTCTCCGACCGTCTTATCATGGTCTTCGTTACGGCTGACTTTTTTAGGGTTTATTTGCATCGTCCCCAAAGAGGCGGGGTAAGTAATAAAAAATGTTTCCTTCGCAAGATCGATGTGAATATTTGGGCTGTTCGAATTATGTCGCATCGAAGGATCGATGCGAATATTGCATACGTCTTGTGGGGGTGTTCGTCAGAGCTGAAGTGTCTTTGCAGGATGTACGCATGTATGTCCCGCCCCGTACAAGCGTGATGATGATGCGACATGGGAAGGGACAGGGACATAAAAATACTTTTGGCTGTTCGTCATCACAGCTTTCGACGCGGCACACCCGAAGGTGTTTTTTTCTTTTTTTTCCCCTGCCTTTTTTTGTTTTTGTTTTTGATTTTGCCATCTTACATCTTCCTCGGGAGGGAAGAGTCTTATGAAGATTGACTTATATCATCGTCGTAGAGGCATGTGATGCCGAGATTTCGACCAGAATCCGGTGTCGCATGGCTTCATTCTGACTGACGAGAGCTTTCATCGTTTTACCACTTTCATATTGCACAATTCATTCACACATTTTCTTCCCCACTCAAATAGAAATTTTGCAAAAAGTGCCCCTCATTTTCCTCATAAATTATTGTTTATTGAAAGATTTCCGTACAATGTTTAAAAGTACTGCATTGAGCATTTCAAATATACTGCAACGTACGAGACGACCGTGGCGGATTAATCCGTATAACCTGAGCAGCAATCAAAATTGGAGTATCTTTTGAAAACTTCGACGAAATTCCTCATTATAAATTTTTATTTTTCCTTGAAATATAAGTAGATTTTCTTTTTAAAAATCACCGTAGACTGGCCAGATGCA